>JAVIWC010006795.1:0-679482 GCA_031894815.1 Creontiades dilutus
TTTGGTTATTTCTTGTGAAAAAATCATCTTTTTTCGCGCGTGTGTTTGCACATGAAATTTCATAGGTAATTATCCATTTCCTTTCCGTCCTCCTTTCTCAACCGGACCTCGAAAACTAATCCCCGTAAAAATCTGAAAACAGGCGCCTAAGATTTAAAAAAAAACGGACGAGAAATAACCAAATTTAGGTCATTATTCTGCAAAAATTGAGCCGAATCAAGAAACGGATAGCACCACGTGAATCAGCGTTAAAAAACAATGAAAATTCATGTGCCACACTTTAGAGTTCACCATCATCCACTATTTGACAATTTTGGGGTTGCGCAACTTTGCGTGCTCGCTGAACCGGTTGCGCGCAATCAAAAAAATTGATTGAGGGGTCAAATTTTCATGAAATTTTGAGTAGAATCCGAATCTGCAATAAAAAATTGGGGTTCTCATTTAAAATAAGAAAGTTAGTGTCAGTTGCGCAAGATTGCGCAGTTGCGCGGGGTGCGCAAGTATGATATTTGAGATCCTTGGAAAAAATTATGAAGATTCAAAAAAAAATTTTTTGTTTACCCACACTCCCCTGTCTTTTCACTCACGGGACGGCCCTTTTCAAAAGTCACCCTGTTTAACAGGCAGTACCACTTGGAGTTAGAGAGTAGGAGCTGGGCAGGAGAGGCTATTAAACGCTGTATACCCCATTTGCTGCCCACAGTGGTTCATGATCCACGTTGAATTGAATAGGATCCGTCGACTTGATCTTTCAATCCGCCTGACGAACGGTCCGCTTCAGACCCAAAAAGTATTTTTAAGAAATCAAAACTATAACTGACTCATGATAAAGAGAGATACCATCAAAATTATGTGTCATAACGCCAAATCATGGCAGTCCAATTCCAAACATATATTTTCCAATCTGTGAAAACATTGAGTCAGTGGTGAATCATTTATAGAAATCAAGCGATAACTCAAACTCCATTCAAATTGAAGGTTGTCAAGTACAAGTAAATAGATTACATAAATTATCAGTACTTAATAATTGCCTTTTCCACGGAAATTCATCCTTACCCCTCCTAATGTTACAAGATTTAAGCTTATTATTTGCAGACTCCTACTGATCTTCAAATTTTAAGGGAACTTTCGGGGGAGTCTGGAGATGGTCTATTAATATCTCAATAAAGTTAAGGATATACCCTGATGCCTTCTTGGGATATACTAGTGACCTCACACACTAAGCCAATTTACTTTTATGAACGAGAGGTAGTTGTCCACAGATTTTCTGTGTGCTTACTTTGGTTCGTATGCTTGTAATTCTGGTGAATTCTTAATTCGAAACACATGTTTCCGTATGAAAAACCGAAACTGAACTTGAATAGAATTATTTATATGCAAACTTCAATAAATGAGCCAAGAATTTTTTATGGAAATACTTTAAAATTTCAGAGCAACTAAATTAAATGTCAGAATACTCAAATGCGGCTTCACATTCACACACCTCTCCTCCTCATATTATAGAAACGTATGTTGAAAGCGGATGGTGAGTTTTTAACTCTAGTGTTTCTTGTCAACCGTAGTCTTTGGTCTTGCCATCCAGCTGTTTGGTTTCTCCGTGACTTGAAAGTAAAACATCATCGTTTGAGGGGGGTTGAAAAAACAGAGCCCTTTTCGCTTCCTGGTGGGTTCGTCAATCCTCTGAGAAGAAAGATGTGGCAACATGAAAATTTGGTTCGAGAAAAGTTTGTAGCGGACCCGGCTAATTATTTTGTTCATTTTTTCATAATGACACATGAAAGTTTACTTGCTGTCTAGAGTAATAAACAGTTCGGTTGCAGAATTTCTAAAAATCATTCTTCTAATTCGCTAATATTATAAATAATGACTGAGCATTAAAAGCTAAACGCAATATGCCCACGGTTCAAGGGGGATACACCTTGGGAGCTTTATGCATTTGTATTTAAAAATTAATTAACAAAATACAATGGATATGGTTAGTTGGCCCCTTCCCGATTTTAGAATCTGTCCCCTTGGGAGATGAATCGGACGCCTGCAAGCGTCTGGATCATCCTTTGAGCGTCGCGGAGCATAATTAATGCATCCACCTCCTCGGAAGGGGCAACCATACCTTCCCATCACCTCACAAACTTTACAACTATTGCATTTCCTGATACCTCTAAAGATACGGAAACAGCTTTTACCCTTCTTTCATTCTCTGAACACGATTTATAACTGAGAAGAATCGTAGAGTCAAACCTTTTAACCTCCTCGAGTTTCAACAACCATAGAAAGCTGACAAGAACCCCTGCTCCAACTCAATAATTTACCTTTTTATTTCATTCCGTATTACATAACATAACAACACTCACATGTAGTTGAGCTCAGAGTTATTTAAAAAAACCGATACCCAGTTATGAATTATGTAATACATCAACTTTGCCAAAATGGATGCAGTATTTCTCCAATATGATAGAGTGGGGTCACTTGCCACTGACGAAAGAGGGCAAGGGAATGACACATCCTGCGGAAGGTGGTGTCATTTCTTTCAACTGGAGGGAATCAACTTGAGAAGTGAGAGAGGTCCAAAGTTGGTTTCTTCATGCGATAAAGAACGGACAACTTCCTTTGTTCAAGTTCGGTTCTTTGAACGCGTTGAACCCAGTGGAGTTGAGGTTTCTTTCTTCACCACTAAAAGTAGAGGTTCACAATCCACGAGCAACTCGCCTTACTCCATCCCTCTCACTACACCGCACAGTTTCCATCTCCCTCTCTTTTCTCTATCTTCTGACAGTTTGGTTCAATTTAGAGGGTTGAAGATCAACTTTGTCCCCTTCCCAATACTTTCATGTTCAACACAAGTCATGAGAATTATGATAACTAGTGGTCGTCGGCTTGTCGAGTTCTAAAACTTGAGAGACAATACATTTGTCTAAACATCAATGGGGAGTTTGAATATAATAACCAGTTACGTGCAAACGTTACTACAACTAACTGTCAGAGTTCATGAATATAAGTTGAATCAAAACCAGGGGTACATCAATCAAGTTTGGAAAGAACCTGGTGTCAGCTGTAGGTCCAATGGAGAGGTCAATCATTTACTACCGGTCAGTGTAGCCAACGAGGAAAATACACTGTAATCCTGGACGTCCAGGTGGCCAGTGGCAGTGCGGATATGGAGCCAACATGGTGGATTAAGATAAATAAGAGGGGAACTTCATTCCATCGATCTCTCCCTCCCACATTTTCCTCAACTTGAATAATCACTTGAGCAGGATAAACCTGGCGGTTCACCCCACTTTTCAATTTATTTATTCTACTTATTTATTGTTTTATGGAGGGTTTTTTCCTCCTTGAAGGAAAGTGTAGAATCTATAAAATTTTTTGCATATGTGTGTTTTGTCACCGTTGCCTTGGATACAGAACAATAATATTGTTACCCGAATTTTATAATTGAGGGGTTGATGTCAAAAACCCCATTAGTCATAAAATGCAAATGTTCAGGAACATAAAAAAACCCTCGATCTTCATCCCATTCATGACTAATTTTTTTTTTAATTTTTTATATAAACTCTCTAGTCATCCGAATGTTATCAATACCAATGCTGAGTTGTCAAAATGCATCCTCTGGCTAGGGAGGGGGAAATATGCTGGGACTTGTGGGTTTTTTGCAGAATCCCACAAAAACCCAACAGGTCGGGTGTCTTTCATCAGGTCATTATTAGTTTGAAGGAAAAACTTATGTTTAAACGCTTGTTTATTTATCAAATGGAAAAAGCAAAAGGATTACGCAACGTAAAATGTAAGAAAAATGAGCCAAAATGTGGAAGCATTACTCTTTACACCCGTCACTATTGTCGTCGTTGTCAGTGTCATAGTCATTGTTTTGTGAATTTGAGGGTGCTGCTGCAGTGGTGGCAAACAGTTCTCTGTAGAACTCTTTGCTCGCTGGATTCTCGAGGCACTCGGCAAGTTGTAATACATCTTTGGCCTCCGCAGGTTTCTCTCCAGGAGGAGATAAAAAATCAGGAGGTAAATTTAGCCTTTTTCGGCATTCTGAAACTATGAGCTGTGATGATGTGCGAGACCAAGCACCACGATAGGAGTGTCGCAGCAGCACAGCTCGCAGAACAACCCATGACCAGTGGCGTTCTTGCTCGAAACCTTTTGGACTTGTGGGGTTTTTGCTAATCACCACATTTTCCGTGAGCTGCGCACGCCGACTAGTGTTACTTTTGTGGGAATTGATTAAGAAACTATGTGTGGAATGCCGTACACAACGCCATGGTAGCTTCAACAATTTTCCAGTTCTGTGACTAATGGGGTTTTTGCTATCAACCCCTCAATTGTTCTTTGTTTGATTCAGGTTTTAGTCGTGTTATACAGGAAACCTTAGGGATTCCAAAATTTCGATCCCTGGCGGTAAATTAAGAAGATAATTCTTACCCGAAACCTTTCGAAATACCTGAAGTCTGACGTACTGTTAACATACATGCATACACTCAGCCTTCTGAAACCAAATTTCCCTTAATATCACTGCAAGAAATGAAAAATGTATCACTTTGGCTTTTGGTACTGTCATGTTTTAGAAGTGCAGAGTCTAAAAGGGGAGCGTTATGGAGAACCCAATGTTAGGTAAAAGCTAGGAGGACTCTTCAGGTTCCCAAGCCGTGTAGCCTTAGGAATAAGGAAAAGGTTGGCAAGAACTCCACCTACCAGTCATTTCTTCATCAACGTTCCCCGTTTATTTTTAATGAGTGTTAGATTTGTAAATCTTCTTCTTGCACAACTCCATCCCGCTTCTCATTACGGTGCCACACTTTACTGGGGATGTTTCAAACCTCTCGGGAATCTTCCAAAATACCTACACTTGAGTTCGGATCTCCGTCTCCTCCTTCTCGTGTTAAAAGGTATTTTGATTTATCGTATTCAGGTATACCAACAAAAGGAGTTATGGAAATTAAAAAAAAAACGAAGAATTTTTTTATCAATAAGTTCAATTTAGTGAAAACGTAACACCTTTATGAGCAAGAATTTGAATGCTGTCGCTTTATTATTTCAATAACTACCTTTCGCTATCAACCAAGACGTTTCAAGATATGTACATTTCAAAAGGAATTGAATTTGAAAAAATTTAAAAAAATTGTCCGTCGGCCGTGTAAATCTGTCTTACTTCCTACGCAACGAAATCCTAGATTTTCACTAAGTGCGTTGAATCCACCAGAAAAGGCAAATCTGACCCTCAACTTTTCAGAAAACCAAAGTCAAGGCTGATTTTGTAAGAAAATGGACTTTTGTCAAACTATTATAAAGAAATATTTTGAGTGCAGAGTACGCAGGTCAAAAGACAACACAAGAATGTAATTTCTGAACAATTAAACATATTGCTGTCAACATGTAAACAAACCATATTGTCAACAATAACAACAGGACGGGATTGTTTTGGAGTAATAACCAAATCGCATTTTCACACAAACAAACCTGAACATAAATCCTTAGTCACTCACACATAAATAAGTACAATTATTGAATTAGAAATTAATTAACAAGTTCATTAATTAACAAGCTAGAGGTCCCAGGAGGGTTCTCAGGACTGCATGCTGCTTCTCAAGAGGAATTCACAGTTGCAGACGGGAACCTCCTACAACTGCTTAACGTACTACGACAATGGTGCACGAAATGGAGGATAAAAATAAGCAGTGGAAAGTCTTGTGTGTTTACCTTTATTTACAAAAGGAACCATGATGATCTCGAACTTTACTATCTATCGCTGTTAATCCCAATAAAAACCTCTCATGAATATCTTGGAGTGGTTTTGGACAAACGACTAACATTCCACGATCATATTAGCGAACTTATGCTGAAAGTCAAATATCGAGTTGCCCTGTTGAAGCCGTTTCTTCTAAGCCCAAATCTATCAATGCAAAACAAAATTATTCTATATAAAAAACGAATCCGACCTATCTGGACAAACGCCTCGCTGTCTGGGTTGCCTGTTTCAAGTCAGAATTCCGAAGTGTGGAACAGCAACAAAATGCAATCCTGCAAAGACGAATCGTGCAGGCTCCTCCTCTCGTAAGGAATGCAACATTGTACCGAGACCTCCAGCTTGAAGCGCCCATTGAGATCCTCAATAAATTATGCAGATCCTTTGTTCCACGTAATTCTGACCATTACAACCTCCTAGTTAATGAAAGATTTTAAACTCCGGACATCCGAAGATTCACCCACACACGACACGTTATAAACAATGTGCAGTGGAAACAGTTCAATTGAAATCAGATCAATTGTAATTATTACATGAACGCCTGTAATTATCTGCAACCATGATTGTAGATAACAAAATCGCAAAACAATGACAGTACGAATACTTATTCAATGAGGTATATTGTATAATGGTGTCAAACAATAAAGTGTTCTCTTCAAGAAAAAAAGCAGTGTCTGCTTGTGTGTGTGAAAAATTTTGTGGACGCTGTGCAGCCTTCAATTCTTAACCGATTTTCTTGATTATCAGAAAGGTCATAAAGGCATATAGAATAAAGGTATGGAGCGTGAAAAGTCATATATTCAAGTTACAGAAGGTTATCAGCGGGTAACACAAGCGAATGCTGAGATCAGCACATCCGACATTATAAGAGGGGTGACTCAGTCTCGTTGTCACGCTGTCCCGTTTGTCTAGCCGCCGCTTTGTTAGTATACTTTCATGTATGAAGAATTCAGCTAAATTCGACAAAACTCACTAGATGTAAAATGTCATTCATAACACGTCATGTCATCAAGCGTCAAGAGTGCCTATAATTCGTACTGTACCTTGCCTGAAAGAGAGATGGATAATTTATTTTCAAATCCATGAATGGAGAAAGCCATTGCGTTGAAGTGTACTTTTATCCATCAGCAAGTAGGGTAGGATCCGGAACAGGATGAGATTGCAAGTTGTATGGCAGAGTGACAGATGAGAGGAGTCGATGCCTCGAGACCCGAAGTGGTGGGGTGGGGCAAGAATCCGATGTAGGAGTTAGGAGACAGAAGGGGGTAGGAGAGAGGGTGGGTATTTGAAAAGAGTAGCACTCGCCTATCGCCAATGTTATATATCATTTTAGGGGTTCATATAAAGCTTGACAAAGAAAACCTTAACGTGATGAATGAGACGCTCCCACTCCACAGCTCCGCCAAGGTGATCCGAATTCATTAGTTCACGTTATTTTAACCTGTCTTTGTGCCTCTTTTAGCTAACCACCGGTTTTGAAAAACGTTTTGACAGTACAAATTCAAGATAGAAAAAATAGTAATGTCTTCGTCAATCACGCTCAAAATTTCATCGTTGCATTTTCGGAAGCACGATAAGTATGTACTGATACTCTCAAACAATCACCTATTTCGTAGACCACCAACGTAGAATGAGAATAATTAGGATTATTTGATTTTTGAGATGATTCAACATTTTGAAAGAAAATTCTTCAAAAATCCAACTAAGACAGTCATCCGGAATTTTTCTTATAAACTGCAGGACCAAAACATAAACCTGGGTTTAAAATCACCTTAATACGTCAAGGGTGGCCTTGAAACGTCATTAATAGATACCGGCAGATTTAGGTTGATCTACAGCGGCAATAAAAATCATACAGACGCAAGTTGTCGAGAGTAAAAAATACATTTGCTCAAATGACGAAGAAATACAGAGGCATGCAAATAGTCAATACATTTTTTGAAAAAATTAGACATCTGATGAAGATAAATAGTGAATAGATATTCACAAGAGAAACTTGTAAACTAATAAGGGATTACCCGCATGAGTACTTTCACGAAAGTTGATGATTTTACAAAATTAGCAACGATGCTATGTGGAATCTACATATTGATTATTAATGTGGTGTAAATATGGTGTTATAGTTACCTTATAAAAATTAGAAGTAAGAACCAACTCCGAAATTCGCTAGTCGGTGGCACGAAACAGTAACAAACTAAAATTGTACGAGTGTATCGGGACTAGTTCGACAGATCTGGAACTCGATTGTCGCTCAATCGAATGAGCTTAGAATGTCACTATTTGATTCAGCAAACAAAATTATATTAATAGCAACCGGCAATCGTTGTAGATCTTCCGAAGGAGAAACATAGTGCTATCGTTTCAGTAAACAGTAACCCGCGAGTGGCGTGTTCGTACGCTCGGCGCGATAAACTCCGAAAGCGGCGGTGTCATCACGGAGAAATAATTGTCAAAACAAAGGCGCAGGTTGCGCAACACCAGGAGCTCTCTACCAAAATCCCGGATCGGACAATCAAAAATTCAATAAGTGATTTATGTTCTCTTGTATTAGGTTTATGGGGCTACCTAGCAGAAATCAATGACGTTGTTGTGGTTTAAAAAATACCAGATTTTTATGTTTCGACAAATTTTTCATATATTGGGCGGTCCATCCTAAAAGGAATTCTACTTTCTTTGAAACGGAATAATATAATTTGAGCTTACTGTATTTCTAAGGGAGTCGAGGCAGTTTTATTGGTATAAGATCCAAAACAAGAAAAAAACCCTATATATTTTCATGTTTTTGACAAGTTTCAAGTGTCAAGCAGTTTCATCGACTTGTTAGAACAATCGGATGATTTGAGTAACAATCGCTTTGACTTTTGAAAAACTCCAGTTTCAGTTGAACATATCACGATCGCTAGCAATAAAATAGGCTGCGAAGGAGGTGTGACAGTTATAATTTGTGTTTACCTTGAAAAAGTAGGTACCAATACATTTTATCGGAATCTAGGTGCCCAAAATCGTAGAAGAATTGAAATCTATTAATCTTTTCTTCCGAAAAAGGATGGAACGGATCGAATGGATCTCCTCTTTTCTCTGCCTGGTCATTATGTTGTAACATGTCGAGACGTGATTGATTAAAACTAACCATTGCCCCCTTGGATGCTGTGGAGGTAAAAATAAAGCCCAAGAAGAAGATTTACCTTAGAATAAGACTTGGAACATGAGCTATATGGAAGTCAATAGATGAGATAAGCTGAATAGAAGAAGAGAGAGTCACACGTACGTCAGGATTCGGTAGTGTGGTGCAGTGCGTCGGCTCTCCGACAGTCTTGGACCAACCTTCTACACACACTGGTAAACACCATTCGCCACCAGGCCGTCTCATTCGGTATCCCTTTCGCTTTACCACATCATTTCAAATAACAACGCAGAACTGTCGAGAGATAAAGGGAAGACAACCCCAGAACCGCTCTTCCCCATCCGCCATTCCAACCCCTAATTTAATTATTATTTTCGGGAGAAAGGGAAAAAACCAAAAAATATATCGTCGTTCTATTTTCTTTTCAACGGGTTCCCTTCAGTTGAGGTACGAAAATATTCACCCCAAGGAAATGTCTCGACCACAACTCTTTTCTGTTACCCAAGCGGAAACATGACATCCCACAAAACTCGGCCCGAACACAAGCCCCCTTGAACCACATGAAATCCCCGCACCGCTTTTCACTCATTCAACAAAGCTACGTGAACATTTTTAGGGCAACCGAAAATATTTTTGAACAACGTGCTAATAAGAGTAAAATAACGTATTATACCCCCTCACGGAGGATCCACTGATAACTGTGTAAATAGTTGACACCTGGATTAAACCCCTTGAATTATTTAATTCACTGAGTGAAGTTTTGTTTGGTGACTTTAATTACCGTCATTATTTTATCGCCCTAATCCTAAAACTAAGAATGCAGATTAGACTGCTTAATAAATATCCATTTCAGATATATATGTGGAAGATACAGTAGATTGTTTAGGACTGAAATTTATTCTTCATACTGGAAATGGTCAAATTATTTTGATAAATATTCTATCTCTGTCTCGATGAATATTTCTAAATGTTCTGCTGTGGATTGATAAAAATATATAATCCAAATCACAATATTTTTTTTTATCATTGTGTTATTCAGAGTGTTCATTTATGCATGAATAAACACATATTCATGAACGCGTATGAATTACGCCCATCTGAAAATTAGTTAATTTCATCGAAATCCGCAGAGTTTCTTTAGGAGAAATAGCTACGTGAAAACGAATATAACCGATGCCCCCTTTTTACATACTCTACTCTCTAAAGGAGTTGAAGTCTGAAAATCTCTCAACACATAGTCTCGCCACAAACTGACATTTTTGCAAATCTGAGAAATTAGTTCTCGAAACATTGTGTTCCCTTTTCAGTTAGATTCTCAATCCACAGTTTATGATTCCCTGGAACGAAGTTAATAAATAATAAGTTATCTGTATATTTTTTTTCTTAAATGTTTGATTAATTAAACAAGTTCCAGCCGCGCATAATGCAACTTTTTCAATAAAGATTTTTTGACGTATTTTTAACTTAAGTATTATTGATACGCAAGAATGTAGAATTTTCACATTTATGCTAAAGCCTTTGAAGACCACGGCGATTGGTTACTGGTCCTTCCCACATTATCAGGCTCCCATGGTTGAATTCATGTTGAACAATCAATGCACCGCAATAAATACCATTGAGATTTAGGAATTTTTTCGTCCCGTTGGCTATTTTGTAGCAGATTCCTATGCACGTAACGTTTCAACATTAAAAGTTTCGATACTTGGTATAACAGTTAAATTAATTGCATAATTTTGAATTAGCACAACCTATATATTCATGGTTAGGCGAAGTAAGTTTGAGCCTTCAGGAGATGGAAAATCTACTGTT
The DNA here is from genome assembly GCA_031894815.1 of Creontiades dilutus. Lineage (NCBI taxonomy): Eukaryota > Metazoa > Arthropoda > Insecta > Hemiptera > Miridae > Creontiades > Creontiades dilutus. Next base: position 10,680 of record JAVIWC010006795.1, read on the forward strand.
GCTTCATATTAAATCCACACGTTTTTTCTCGAAACACCATGAACCTATAAAACTTCTTAATTTCTATCAAATTGAATAAAAAATTTATTATATTTATTTATTAAAAAATTTATTTATTGTATGTATGTATTTAAAAAAAAAAAGAAAAAAGAATAAATAATCACTTTCAGAAATTCCTAGTGTTGAGAAGAAGATTTTATAAATAAGTAGTTTCTTGTCTGTCAGAGGGGGTTTGTATTTAATTTGTTTGTGTTGAGTGCGGACATGATGTTCAATCAAGGTTATTGGGATGACGTCTCCAACTGCTGTACCAAAATTTGTTCATCCCTAAGTCTAACACATATCAACCCCGAGGAAAAATGATCGCTTCTCTAATAGTTTTACATTACTATAAACAAACAAGGCGTTCATCTTAAAACGTAACGGCAAACAATATATCGCCCTTCCCATATGAGGCTACTTAATCAAAAACTGCGATCTAAAAAATGCATCATAGAAATATTTTTGAATAGGCATCGTTAACGAGTTATTCGCGGTTGGAGAATTTTTTACGTGTTTTCGACTTTCCTTCACAAAAACACCCATAACTTTCTCATTTTCCAACAAATCTCAAATCTGAAGATACCGCTGGAATGAGCATTAAACATCCCCCTGGAGCTTTATTATAATGGTTGCTTTTTGATTGTCTAGTCGGTCGTGGAATCGCGCACCGCTCAGAACGAAAGTTTCTTTTTCCATCAATCTATATTCCGCCCTAATCATTAAACTCAGGTTCCGAACAAGTTTGTAAAATACACTCGCACACTGTTATCAGCTTAGTTTGAAACTGTTACACGTTTTATAAGTTAGGATCAATTTGCAGAAAGTTTGTGGAGGAGCAGTGTTCACAATGCTTGAACCACAAAAAGAATGAGCGACATTTTATTATATTCTATACATCATACGTGATGAAACAGGATATTGTGTTGATTCCTTTGCTAAAAGGCATAATAAAAAGAAGTTGTAATAAACGGATCGCAGGTGGGGCTCTGAAATGCCTTCTTTTTTCGAATGGAGATGTTGGACGCCATTTTGGATAGGCAGCATACTGGTGTACATTCTTTGTAACTTGGTCAGAATAAATACATACAATAGATTTGTTAGTTATTTCATCAACCACATGAGCTTCTGGCTTTGCTCAGTGTTCATTTATGAAACTATTCTCTAGGTTTATTCCTCATCTTGCTGTGCTATATCCACCAAGACGATAGAAGAACTTTGTCATAAATTTAACTCATCTAATACTAAAATTTCACTAGACCTTCAGCACGTAACACAATCTAAAATCCAATTACCTAAATTGGTGCAATATACTGCCTATGTCGATACGGTCGTTGAAACCCACAAATGGAGCAACTAAAATTTCACGATATAAAATAAAAAACCTTCCTTTACTTCACTTGTTACGCAACATATGTTATGAAAAATAGGATTTTAAAAGGAACTCCTTGGATTTTCTTGGAAGATGAATTCGACACCTTTTGCAGCAGGTCATTTCTGGCAAACATATTAATTGACAGCATAGATATCCAGGATTATGAGAGATCCATTGAGCTTGATAGCAACAACATCCAGCTTCTTGCCCTGGATACTCGGCATGTGATATAGGACACACATTACCGCAAGGCGAGAAAACAAATTATTCTTTCTTGGCAACCACATCATGACGTAGAATGTAGTAACTGTGACTTTGTGGACACAGTTGCTCTTGACGATGCCGATGATAATTTTCATCTCGGAATGCATGACAAAGGGTTTACCTCTTGAAAACCCGACTGGAGTCTCTAACCAGTCCACCCAGACGCAATGAAAGTTGTGTGACACTTATAAATGTGTGTATGTTGATGAAAAAGTGTCAGGATTCAAGAATATTTTCGAATGTGTCAAAATGGGCTTCCATTAAGAAGATTGGATTCCGTTTTACCTGACAACTTTTCCTTTCCACGTCCGAATAACAGCAACGAAAACATTTCATATGAGTCAAAAATGACTCAGCGCACCCAATAGCTAAATAACACATGTTGAAAATGGGTGGGGGATATGTTGGGGGGATAGGAGGTTATTCCCGTTATTCGTTGGTCAGTGTCAAAAGGTCTCAATATGAGAGCTTCGGGGTTTCATAGCACAGTGATTGTGCAGTCACTAGGTTGCATTATTCCTCTCCGAACGGGGGAGAAAAGTGGTTAGAGAAGAGACGACTGATTGGGAAGAGGGGATGGATTCAGAATTTATGACAGAGGAGTTAAAACAGACGAGGCCAAGTCGACTGCCAAAACTGTCGGAATTGACGGGGCAATCGCACCGGAACGGTATATGGGAATGAGAGTCCAGCGAGTACAAACTAATGGGAATCGAAATAAAGCGTCCGCCAGCGGGCATCTGACAGTGTTTCCGACAGTAAAGAGACTGAAGGTGACAACGACTTCCAGAGGCCGATGGCGATACTCTCAGCCTCTTTGTATAGTACGAGCTCGTAGCTTAATGAGTTACGTGGGTCTGTGTCGGTAGCTCGGCCTACGGGGCTAATGAACATTTGATTGTGGCTTTAAATTATTTCCACTACATATATACTAAATATCGCTGTATCCTTCAGATATCGCTGTATCCTTCTATAACTCAGTTACATACATCCACGTTCTTCAAGTCATTCCCTGTCTTCATTACATACAAATATGTACGGAATGTCCTATAGGTAATGATCAAACAATATGACGGCTCCCGTCCCAACCGGGAGATTCTGGCCATTCTGCTAACTATTGTACCAGAGTCGAACGTTCCTGCCCTTTCACTAAGAGCGCAGTGATTCTTATACCCTTCCTCGGACATCTGAAAAAAGGAATTTTCAGATGAGCGTATAGCGAACTACTTAAACCCAAAAGCGCCCAGCGTTACGTTAACGTAACAGGAGGAGATGTTTGTTTAAAACTGAACTGAGAGTTCAAAGAGAGACCAAAATTCAAAGTTTGGATTCTAATACGTTGGGAAGGGTCCCTGGTCCTCTTAAGTTGCCTACCTGATCTCATTCAAGTGCCTCGTCGTGAGTAGTGATCGGCACAAAAACATACTTTCAAAGTTTCTTCACTGACATCGTTTTTTCCACCGGTAAGTGAAACAGAATGTTTTGCTTATTGATTTTTTCTCTAATATTCTAGAATCATCTTCAGATATGAATAACAAATGGTTGTGGATACTTCCGGCATTTCAAGTACTCCCTCTATATCTGCTGTACCCATAAAATGTTGGGCGTTACGTTATCGTAACGCTAGGCACCTCACCAGCTACAATGTGATACAATCTGTTTTAGGTACTGTATGGAAGAGTAATCGAACATGATCGGTGATATGCAACTGCATAAGGCCTAACTTTGGCCGAAGTAGTCGACCTCCTCGTGTCCAACGAAGAAGGTGAAGTGTTCATCAAGCCACCAGACCCCAGCGCCCTTACAGATTCAGGCGATGAAGTTGAGGTTCAGGTCAAAAACTAGTAGCCCCCTTGGAAGTGTGCCTGCCAGATAACATTAGAATTACGGAGATAGAGGATAGTAGGATTGTTTCATCGCCCCATCAAAATTTAACTCGCCCAAAAAAGTGGGCATCAAAAAGACTCAAGAAAAAACAGGCTCAAAACACTCCAGAGGGTACACAAGAATAAAGCTCCTTCTCATCAGAGCTGATTGATGTACAAAATGGATGGCTCGACGATTGCGATTTGGAAGAACCAAAATCTTCTGATTTTCCAATTCCAAACTATTATTTTTACAAAAAATTGACTATTGTGGAAACATTCTAGTTTTTTGTAACTAGGTATACAAAACAGTAGTGTCATTTAGTGACACATTCGGAAGGGACAAAACCAGCGAGATAAATGCAAATCAAGCGAGATTACGGTGTTTCGATGGTTCCACAAAAAAAAAAAAAAAAAAAGAATGACCATCCACGGTTTGATGTATTATAAATTGAATTTTTCTTGTTCCATATTTAAACTTTAACTAATAAATCGTTTTGAAGTTTTTGACGGTGCGTATCATTATTGTTTTAACCACTACTCATTCAAATATTGTTTAACTGGCGAATTCTAAGAAATCACTCATGAGTGTCGGTGAGGCGCCTAGCGTTACGATATGGTAACGCTCAAAATTTCGAACGCTGTTGAGATTATTTTCCAAATACCAATTTTTTCTATCAATATGAGCGTAATAAGTTCCAAGAATGTAACTTTTGTCAATAACGGCAACAAAAAATTAATTCGGGAGCCTTTGGGTTAAGGTGAATGTAGTTCAAAAAACGGGTCAAGTCGAGTATAGTTTCCGTTTGTCTCACGTCTTTCAACAAACTAATGTTTTAGAAGAATGAACCTACCATGGAAAATTGTATTGCCGCCCGATCATACATACACTATTACACCAAAACATAACCTTACACACGCGATTGATGGTAAGGTAGTGATTTTCTGACTCTATGAATTTTACTGGCAAATAAATTTCCTCTGAATAAAATTAAAACAATCCTGTGGTTTTAATTTTATGTTACTTGATAAATAGCTGTAAGCTCCGGCTCTAATTTTGGTACGTTAAAGCTCAAGTTATAGCTACAATTAATTAGAATCCCTAGTATTTAATGGAAAACTACTTCAATAGTTCACAAACTCTAGTTTTATTTAAGAGCCACGTCATGAAATAAAATAGCTTAGTTATTGCTTCCATAGTTCCTTCATTTATGAGGTCAACATATCTTCCGTTATGATGGTGGACATCTAAATTTGCTGACCGAAACTATGAAAAATGTTTAGTTTTACTGCTGTTACAAATATAGTGCTCCAACACTAGTTCCTAGTAGTTTCTCTTTATGTAGTGTAGTTTTCTAGAATCCCATACATCATGTCTGAACTCGTGTAGAGACCGACTCGTAAAACTTGCAGCCCTTCCATCCATCCTTTACAGCAATATTTTTTCTCGCTCTGCAGGCCCGTGAGCTGTTGTTTTATGTGCATTATTATCATGATCATTCCCTTCATACCAAGTTTCATTCGGAGTAAAAAAAGAGAAACTGCGCTCATGTGCTTTCAAAGACAGAAATATCCCTCCTTCCTCGTGGGACAAAACGAGTCCTAAAATGCATATATCACTCCGGATGAAATTATTGTTTTTGAAACGAGAATAAAAAAGGAAAAAAAAACTTGGAATGTTATGTCATTTTAGACGGAGAGTAACATTCTGCTCTCTCATTTTATACTATCAGCGCGAAATTGAATGATTAATAAAATAAACGAATGAATAGCAAATGGAACATACTTTTTGAAGGTTGGTCATGTCATCCATGTGTTAGCTCTCTTGCAACACAACAATGAAGTTTAAAATCGCCACGACAATGAGAAATCAACATTAACCTTCTGCAATTAGGAGTCTAATGAACACTTATAGACATTTGAAACTTGCATTAAATACAGTTTTTACATCTCTATCCCAAGATGAATCCTAAACGAATCAATAAGATTGATTAAGGGTGATTTTCAAACCCATAACAATGAGAAGTATGAAACGTTCAAACCTGTTTTACAAACGGCTAACTTCATTTTTGAGCCCCAACTGTATAGAAATGGCGGAAGCATGGTGTTTCCCCAAAGCGCAGGGTTACCAACGCTGACAAAACTTTGAATTGCCAAAAAATGCCCACATTTGAGAGAGCTACGATGATTTCCTTCGAACCCATGACAATGAGACAGAAAGTTTGGGACAAACTTTGAGCACTTTATTCGTACAGACTATCTAAAAGTCAGTCCCACTGGTTTGTAAGAACACTAAAAATCCAGTAAATAATTATAAAAAAATACTAGTTAAAATATTTCCGGTAAAAGGTACTTTGAGCGGATAAAATTTCGGATTAAGTTCAAATTCTGACTCACGGACAGACCATGACAATGAGATTAGAGGTACATTTCGATCAATCACCGGCATGTACAATGAAGAGTAGCCGAACTTTATGACAGCCATAAGTATTGGTCAATAGAGGGACACCAAGTAGAACTGATACAGGGGGTAGCGGGATAATATAAACATAACTGCAAATAAGTCCGTTTCAAACCAAACTAAGACCGAATCCGTGAAAAAATTGTAGGTGCACGTCTGTGTTTCGCAAATTTTGTCAACGCTACTCAGGCTATAATTTTCAGCCGACTTTCATGGGTCTTATTTCATTCGGTTGAAATTATAGTTTAGTTGTGCAAGAAATCTCCGAAATTTCGCTTTTGATGACAAGAGGAGAATGAAGAGGGTAATAGACAATTCTTTCATTCTCAGCTCAAACGAGGATTCTATACTAGGTATTCATTGAATTATTTTTTTATTCATTCAAGATTTGGTTCAGTATTTAAAAAGGTTTCAGCATGTTCAATTTTCATTATGAAAGGTAGTGAATGGAGGCGTAAAAAAATTATTCGTAATTTCTACGAATCTTAATCTACAAAAATAATTTTTGGAAAAAGCTGAACAGAAAATTTTTTTCAATGCAGGACAGCGATTGTCCCGTAAAATAGGAATCACCCGAAAAGACATATTTCGGTTCCCATATGATTAACATGAACCAAAGACATTAATTCCATCAACTAATTACATGTTGAAAATTCTGTCAAGTAATTTTTCCAGACTTGAGGCTATAGACTTTGACTGACTGGGTAAGTCAGTCTGTCATTACAACCTGTAACGTACGTAATGATATATTTTTCCTAGTCGAACAGTTGATATCTGCTCCTCACTCATGGGCTTATTGTATTTTTGGCACTTTGAGACTGTCTCTCTTATTTTTTTGTAGGAACAAATGTCCACTGTAAACGTTATGAAACAGGAACTGATTCTGCCGATTGCTGTTGCTACTCCATTGCATCGGTTTGTGATCCATTGGTTTTAATTTCTCTTGAAACTTCTTTTCATCAGACTCCAAGACAGTTCATTATATAAATGGTACGACTTGTGGCGTTCTCATCCATTTTTCGATTACCAGGAAATTTACAAGAGTCAGGGGAGTAGGGTATCTTTTGAATTTTGTGAGTTTATGGAATTGTATAGTTACTCCATTGTGCAATTGTATAGTTCCATTGAGCTGAATGCAGTGAGTATCATGTGAGATGTTTTGGGAGAGATTGTAGAGTTGAATGACGCAGATTCTTTTTTAAATGAAAACTAAATGCACTATAGTAGAGGGAAAATGCAAAACTTGGAGAACAACCATCAATTTTTCACAGCAAGGATGAGCGATTTTTGTAAACCAAGTTTATATTGTTGAGTATTCGTCAATTTTACGCATACATTCTTGGGCAGTATCACTACTAACAATCATTTGATACATAAATCATCCTTTTACCACTAAATACCTACACCGAAACCCTCAGAAGTTTACATCACATGATAATAGTCGAACTACACTATGTTTTAAAATGAATATCGCTGACTTAGCAAGGAGTTTTCTCCACGAATTCATCCTGGTAAACAACCGTAGAAAGTTGGTACCAGTGGAAAGGTGTTCCAGAGCGTCCTTACATGTTTTCAGTTAGTCACGCTAAAGCACATTAGCGTTCTCAGGTTAATGAGTTTTAAGATTCAAAGCATTCTTTCAATTCGAACAAAATGCATCGCTATAATCAGGAATCACTGTTTCAAATTTCTTGTCTAATCTGATAAGTTCTTAATCAATAATAACATGATCACTCAGGTTCGATCCAAGAATTGAGCACAATAATTGTGTTAAAGTTAATTATCAACCTTATATAGATTGAAATGATTTCCACAGAACTTGTTTCTATCCATAATTTATTGATTCGGTAAAAGAGCTACAACGGTAAATAAAAAAACGTCAGTTCGTAGATTTACTTCTACTACATTATATAAATAGTACAAACGTATGAGTTAACCCATTAGACATGATCACATGTCACGTTGAATCATATTTACTTATACCGGAGTAATGGTTCTTAAAGTCCATGGAAACGTAACAATAGCAAATTTAGGGACTTTTCTGTTCGCGACTACGTTAAGCTCTTACCCGAGTCATTGGTTTGCCAGAGAAAGGTTTGTTAGAAAATCACGCAGAGGAATTTCTCAAGCTAGTTTTTGGGTGAAAGAAATCGAGAGAGCGCTTAGCGTCCGTCTATCCATTTAATTAGCAGAAATAAGAGTGGAAATAATAAAAACTATCACCTGCAATGGATTTTCTGGATTCAATGGCTGAATTGACTCTTTATTGGAAAGCGGTAGAAAGATCGTCATGGAGTGATTTGTAATTAATATAATCACGATTGGAATGCCAAAATTTCTGTTATAACTGCTTAACTACTGCAGATTATGTAACGGAGTGGTCAACGTGGAATATAGGGTATTTTAGTAATATCTAACAATTTAGCTACAAAATTGTAAATGTCCATGTCACCATACATGTTCTCGACAGAGCTAGTTTTATCGTCATAAACATAATTAAAAAGGAAAAAAAAACTCCGTTCTTGGTCAGATGTTCGAACTCCCTTTTTTATCACCTCGAGCCTCGGGTAACCATTTGAGGAACGTGGAACACGCTTAATTGATTATTAATGAGAATGAATAAGTATGCAAATATACCTAATGAACAGTCGTTTCATGTGAAACGCTTATGAAATAAACGATTTATCTACCTGTCTTATCTAGCTCTGTTGGAAAAGTAAAATCGGCCGAAGGGTAAAGAAATATTCGGCAACAATGAACTCTGTGTTCATAATCAGTTTCTACATTCACCTGAGTTAATGTTATGCGGCGGGGGCTTGTCTTATTATCAGGCTGCCACAACTTCATGTTCCACCCCATGTGAACGTTACGTTCTTCTCTATAATGAGAAAAAGTAATGGTTTGAAAGTAAAAAGAGAAGGTATTTTGGAAGGAGTCCGAGATTATGTCACCCGCTCCTTTCGTGACACATGTCTGGATCGTTACCTGATTATATGCGTATTACAATCTAGGATAAAGTGCAATTTTAGGGTATACATAACTCATTTAATCACTTTATTGATGTGATCAACCTGCATTAGCCGTTATGAGGTAATGACCGTCATGTGAAATAGATATGTAATGGCGTCCAATTCGAAGCCAATTTCCTATTTCCTGAACTGAAAAACGCTCACTTCTGGTGGCAAAATGACAACATGCTCATGGAGGCGAAACTGAGTCGCTTCGGAATTTCCTTATTATTAAAACAATTGTATGAAAATGCAGAATACATTACTTATTTAGAACAGTTATTTCGAATCTACCTTTATTCGGTTGTGGCAATGAAACACCTGAAGGTTACTCGAGTTGACTACGACATTCATTCTCGAAAGTAACCCAAAATGTACTTCATGATTACTCATCTGATCTAGTCCTAGAAATCTTGAATTGACCTTCCAAAAAGAAAGGCTTGAATAGTTGAGGTTCACTCACATTAGTCTCTCTCATTATATGCAAAATGAAGCAATCATTTTATATACATTATGGCAGCAATAAAATTCCTTGCAATGAATAGATATACATACATTTCTCAAGCCCACTCGTACTTTCTTTCCTAATACCTACTTTTTAAGCAAATTAAGTAACAAGGAATCTGCAAGACTGGCTATTTTTGGGAGTAGATACAACGAAGAAAGTTCAGCGTGATCACCTGTTCCCCCAATTCACCTTCGATGCTCGGAAATCTCCTTTTTTATTGCCTATTCGTTTAATTATTTATTTATTTCATTATTTTGGGGTATTTTCCGACTTTGTATTGGCGTTTTGAGTTGGATTTTCGATGAATCAAATTGTGAATCCAGTGAATCAAAATGTGTCTAGTGAATCAAAGGGTGAATCTGAGTAGATTCGTATTTATAGATGTGAATCTGAATTAATTCGTATTCTTAATCATAAGTGTGAATCTGCGATTCGTATTTGTATTCACAATTGCAAATATAAATCCATTCATATTTACACTTGCGAACGTGAATTTATTCGTATTTGGGTTCACACCTTAGGGTGATGTAAATCAGATTCTTATTCGTATTTACGAATACGAATTCACCCATCTCTGATATGTATAGTCTCATCCCCGAACGGTTAACCCAAGTCAGTTAATTTCGTACTGCTGATTTACGTGACTGGAATAACATGATTTCTCGAGACGTAATATCAACTTCACTGACATTCAAACCAAGAATATGAGAAGATGGGATTGACCGATAAGCAATTAATGTGAGTTGCGGGTAGCAGGGTCGTAGTTGTATCGCTAAATGGACCAACGATGCAGGCAGTTTCGCACGAGCCCCTCACGTACGCTTGAGGTCGTGTCTATACCCACTCAATTGCCAGTTTAATTGTTTCTCTGTGCTGCAGCGCGATCACTGAAACTAGTTCCCAATTCTATATCACCTTTTAATCCACCTAGTTAGAATCCCCTTCTGACCTCTGTACGCAGTTCTCTAAATAGTAGAAGCAACGAGTTTCACAAACGTTCCCAGAACAGTCACTGAGGGGGGCAGTACTCGTTGAAAAACTAAGGTGATGTGCGGTAATTTGTTCATAGTCTACCAGGACATCGATAGGCATTGTGATATCTTCCCATAAGCGGAAAGATAAATGTGTCATCGGGAATCTGGATCCCTACTCGCATTTCACGTTTTAGTTTGCCAAATAATTCTGTAAAAAAGTCTGTTAATCCTAATGAAGGGCGAAACTCCAATCTTGTTAAAAATTGCTAATCCGTTGTTGTAAGGGTTACTCTCTCAAGTTTTCTCAATGAATTTCATCGCTGCCTGACTTGAATACAGTTCCCATCCTGATTTCAAGATTTGTATCATTTTTGTTTTTGTTTTTTCCGCAGGTTGGACCCTAAATGTTCCGCTCTGCTTTTTGTTCTTTCGATGTTCTTTCAATCACGGCTTTCCTTAGCCCCTGGGCATGCTCCTTGTAGCAAGCATTACTGATAAAATCCGTTTTCTACGAATTTCTGAGAGTTGTGCGAGTTGATTGGTCTTCAGATGTAATCTCCTATCGAATGAGAGATTTTTGACTTTTCCATACCAGGCTGGCTGCGTAATCATAATGGGATCATGGGATGAGGAGTAACATAGACTCGGTTCTTATGGGCTAAACCAAAATTCTATTCGGTAGGATTGTCATTTGTTTTTTTGGAATTGGCAGTATAACTATTATCATATATCGAACGCTCAAGCTTTCTCGAAAGCCTACGTCAGAGTTAGCGCAACACGCTAGAGAACTCTTTGTCGAATCGTGGACGACTGTAAACTCGACATGAGAGAGTTCCATGTACAGTCTTACTTTTTCTGGTGAGCTAAATCGGCTTGAGAATAAAAATAAATAAATTGTCCTATAAATACATTCCTAATAGTATTACTCAGATAAATATTTGTATATTTTAAATTAATTGTATCATCTTATTTATGTTAACAATTTTTTGTGGCCTTCGATTTCTGATTTGGAAGAAACAATTATGAATTTTTATGAAAAAGTCATTGACTCAGGCTTGTCAGATAACTTTCTCTCCTTAAAATATGAATATGAATTCCTTAGTTTCTACAATAATAAATAATAAAAAATCAGATAATATAAAATCATACTGAAAAATGTACTGAAATTCCATTTTATGCGGAGGTAATGCTAGATGAACTGTATCATCACCAGCACAACTAAAATCACCCAGAGCGATAAATTAACCGGCAAGTTTATTGATATTTTCATGTGCGCAGTTTTTCCTGGGGAAAACAACTATTGTTTTCCAGTTGTATTTTCGTATTGTAATCTACCAAACTAATTCTGTGTAGCCAACTCTGCTTTATATATATTTAGACGTGCTTGTTCAACTTTCGACGCTACGGGCCAAAGTGGAAAATCTCATTTGAGTTAAAAACTTTTGTATTAAAAATGTTGTTAGTGTAAATTGCCATAATTCAATTACTCTTTGGTGTTTCAATTTCGGCTTTCAACTTCTTTTAACTAGATAGGCTTTTTTGAATAATCATTAGCAAAACTATCTTTGATGTCTGTAAAACACAGAGAGCGATTTTAAAACAATTTGTTCGATCAATGTTATTAAACACCATTGTTTTGTTTTGTTATTTATTTATTCATGTAGTTGGTTTTGATCGTATCTAAGTCAACTGGGTGGAATGCATTTCATGTTAATGGAAGATTCTGGAACTTGCTTGATGATAATGTATGATTAGACAATTTAATTTAAAATCCCACTAAATAGTAGTAATCCAATGATGAAGTCAAGTTTTAGATCAACGATGCAACAATGAATGAGCGTGCCACAGCTTTATTTTTGCTGAACCAAAAAGGGGCCCTGTAATTACACGAAATGACAATTAAGTTGGAAACTTTTAATGACCTACTTGACAACTTCAAAGACTCTGAGGTGCCCCTAGGTTGAAAGTTCTTACACACATACCTGATGTGTAATTAAGAATTTGAATCACAAAGATATCAAGGGTAAAGAAATTGTATAACTCTGTCATTGAAACTGTAATGATAATTTTTTACTGCGGGTTTGAAATATATTAATCGTTTTGAGAGAAAATGAGTAACGACGTGCTCGTATTGTGACACTTGGCTACCGTTTCACAAGTTCATTTCTACGTACAAGAAAACGAACAGCAACGTGACGGGAACAGTCTGAGTAGGTACTTGAGAGAGACCGAGGCTAGGGAGTTTGCAGGCCCCTCTATGTACTTCAGTTTGCACAGTCATCATTTGGTGTAATGTTACGCGATAACAACACATGTTCTTCACGTAAGAAAATTCTGAATTTTGGTTTTCCACTAGCTTTGGATTTTTTCGAAACCGTTCAGATAGGTCCGTTCCAAGCGCAGTCGCTGTGTTTGACCATTCCTTGGTTCATCATTGCGTCAGTCTGACGATCTACTTCTCCTCGGTGTACTTCAGGGAATCAACAGTTTCAATCGTAAACGTCTTTGGTTCCGATGACATGTTCAACTAGATTAGTGAAGGAAAGCGGTTCATTTTCTTTGTGAAAGATATCAGAGTGTTTTAATACCGTATCTGAATTACTACTTTCTCTTCCTCGTTCATTTATACGAGTAGATATCAAATTTAGTGTCCATGTTTTCGTCAAAGCAGTTATTGAGAATTGGCGTCTTTTGTATGTCACCCATTTCTTCGACTTCAACTGGGGAAATTTGAACAAGTTTCCCTGGTTTTGAGTTGAGATTAGGTATTTTGATGTGGGCTTCGTTATTTTTCACTTTGACTATACATTCTGGGACTTCTAGGGTTTCTATTTTCATATAAGTTACAACTTCATAGCCGTTTATGACGTTCTTAACGTTGGAGATTTTTCTGATCGATTTTTCGTCTATTAGACATGTGTCTGCCAAATTTAGGTCTAAGTAGAGGAGACGAATTTTAATGTTTGGTAATTTTAATAGATCTTTTGTAATGTTGACGGAATCTTCTAAAAATTCCAAGTTGTCTAGTCCTATTAACAGGTCGATTTTTTTTTTTTTTTTTTTTTTTTTTTGAAATTGGAATAAGTTCACGTGACGTTGATGGAAGATGTCGCCACAAGGGACCATGGTGGTGTATTCGCATTTCAACGATCTATGGGCGGTTTGCACAACGAATGACTTGTTATTCAGAAAAGAATTCTTTGGCGATCGAGGGGTTGATATAGTTTTTTGAACTATCAATATTTGAAGGTTATACTTTGGGATGTGAAGCCTGTGCGGTCTAATAAATGCTCATTTTGTTCTGACTCTTCTCGTTGATAGTTTTCAATTAACCTCATTTATTTGTTCGTAATATTGTTCGGGCATGTTGTCAGTCTGTTGTTCTACTCCTTCTTCTATATTGTAAAAGTTTGAGTTGGCTGATCGCCAAGGCATGGGGGTCGGTTGGTGCTGAATCGCGAGGGGTAGCTCAGTTGAAATTGAACCTGCCAAGTGGTTTTGACCTTTGGCAAGTTATATTTTGGGGGTTCAATCGGGTTCGGATTTGTAGTCGGGATTTGATTTTGAGAGTTTCGTAGTCGAATGTTCAAATTTTGGTTTTGGGGTCAGTCCTGAACATTTTGATACTGGGGCCTGTTTTAAAAAAGGAAGAGCCTTGGGGTCGGAAATTTTCCTGTTAATTTTTGAGTTGAGTCTGAGAGAGTTTTGTTTTGTTGATCGCTAAGATTTAGTAATCATTGCTCAGCCAAGATAAGGCAGTATTTAGATCGGGAGGTTGACAGGTTCTAATGATGCTACCTAGTGGCTCTTTGAGCTATTGCAATCTTAGAGCTAGCTGTTAATAACTGACTACAAGTGCTGCTGAATTTTCCAATCTGTGCGTCTGTAGGTAAGCAATCAATTGATTAAGAAGTTTCGAAATGTTTTCATGAAATTTGAATGGTGCTTCTCCTTCAGATTGACGAAGATGTACCATTCCTATGGCAACTGTCATGTCGTCTCTCAGGTCTGTGTCAAATGTCGATGAGGGCCTGCCTGATTTGTTCGTACGTAGTTAGGTTTCGCAAAAAGATTTGGTCGAAAAATGGGGATTGAGTTTTAGCTTTTTATTCCATTTATTATCATGAAATTTCGGATATCAAGTTCCACGAAGTCTATGATGTAGTCTTTGGATTGTTCCAAGGAAGTGATTTAGGGTTTCGGGAACTCCTGAAGATATTGGAATTAAATCTAAATGTGCCTTTTCGAGTGTGGGAAGTCTATCTTGATTTAGATCTTGTTTTGGTCTATTGGGTTGTATAATTTGGTAAACTAGCAGGTTTTCTACGAAATTCGTCAGTTGATTGACGATTTGTTGCGTCCGTCTGTTGATAACACCTCAGAAATCAGTTTGGGAAGGTTGGGCTTGTGCAATTGGGTTTCGGAATGCTTCCATAATTCGTTCCTATGGGATTATTGAATAGTTTCTTGTGTAAGGCAAAGAACCCCTGTGCGTGAATTTCTTAACTTTTCTTTACTACGGTCCGTCGGATCCGACCCAAGTGCAATTTTTTTATGCTGTCAAGATCAACATAGAGTGTGCTTTAAGCTGTCGTTCAAGGGCACCTCCTACCCAGTCGATGGGAAGCTGTTGGCTTGTTCAAACCGATGAGGTACGTACCATTCTTCGCCTACCCCCCCTTTGGTCGGATTCGACCCAACCATAGTACATTCGAATGTCCTGTACAAATGTCAACAACGAGTCATATCCAAACACGATCCGCTCGACGATTCTCAAAAATTTAGCCTACGCATTGGCTAAGCCATGGATGGAGGAAAGATTCGCTAACGAACGTCTTCCGAAGAATCTAAGAGGGATGATAGGTGAACAGCTGGGCAAGAGGCTTGAGAGACCTGCAGCATCCACCGATGGTACGACAAAAAAGGAGACGATGCGACTTTTGCGTCAGCGACAGAAAAGGGAACTCATATTGTACTTACTCTGATAGATTAACCTGTGGAGAACATAAAGTTTTGCTTTGCCCGGAGTGTTCCTCGACCAAAGATGAAGAAAGTTTGTGGCGCTTGACAAAATATTTTGTTATTTTCACGTCAATTTTGAAGTTAGTGGCTGGTTAAATTCTTGTCAACTAGTTTCATTTCATGTTTTCAATTTTTATGGAGTTTAAATTATGTTTGTTTTCTTAACTGAACTACTATATTTTTTGAGTCTGAAACTATGACTGAATTATCAGAACTGAGTTAAACGCAAGAGCTTATAAGCTGTAAAATGCATATTATTACACATTTTATTGAGAAGCTTGTTTGTATTTTTCGATCATCTTCATTTGGAGAATCATTAATATACATTTTCTAGAGGTATCAAGTGTTTTTTGGGAACAATGTTTGATAAAAAGGAGGTTGGTCGGATCCGACCCAACTGTAGTGCTTGTGTGACCTTGAACCACCGTAGTAGAGAAGGCTTAATATGTTTCAGAAATTTGAGATTTTTATTGTGCCCAATAGTTAGTCATCTTTTACATTGTTTGAAAGATTTCTGAGTGAAATGTTGTTAGCTGAAATACAAAAGTATACACGAATACAAATGAAATAAACACCAAAATACCATTTGGACGGTAGGTTTTAACTGTTGAGAAGGTCGGCTTTCACGAGCGAGGTCGGGGGATACGGAGACGAGCGAGAGTCAGGACGGAAGTTTTCTGTAGATAAGCTCGAGTTACGAGAAGGTCGAGTGTTGAGGGATGTGAGAGGGAAAAGGGGTTCTTCCAGGACTGCTCGCAGCTGATTAATTTTGCACGTTCGATTCCACGGTGAGGTTTTGAAATTAATTTTACCAAGAATTGATGAGATTAATTTTAAGGATTTCATTCTTCTTGAGGGTCTTTTTCCAACGGGTCTCACGTTCTACAAATAACAACGTCTATATTCCAGGAAAAAGTTTCATGAAAAATTGGGATATGGGATTACTCACAGCGTTTGTGCCAAAAACATGTGTGAGGAAGATCTTCTAAGTGAAATGTTGCCCCGTCGGTTTGGTAATTGTTCCTATGGAGAGCTTCGGATGCGTGCTCCCCTGATTTCTTCGATTTTGGTTTATTATTCAATAATAAACCATTGTAATCGCTCTTGAAAACAAAAGTTCTAACCCCCCTGAAAATTTCATGGTTTACGTTTCAAAGCGTGTAGAATCCAAATCTGCAATACAAATTTTTCCGTCCGTCCGCCGTACGCACGTTTTCTCCCAAACGGCTGGAGCGAAAAATCTGAAATTTTCAGGAAAAATCCATACTGGTCCGACAACGCCCCAATTTTTTAGCCAGCTCTCGCACTTAATTTAAAGTGCCACTCATTGGCTGTCAAGTTTTGTAAAATCCTCAAAAAATCAAGGCGGCCTAAAAATGGACTTTTTTGAAGAACTTGCAATGAGGAATCGAGTGAGCTCCTCCCCAGGTTTGTAGCTCAAACAATTCCCGATGTATGGCATGATCTTATGCTGCTAACATCCGTCTTCGCATAGCTAAGTAAACAAATGAGAAGAAAAGTAGTAAACAAATTATTGGGACCCGTAGCTCAGGGGTTTCGTGCAGTACTCACAATCCCAGGTCCTCGGTTTCGTGCCCCGCAGGCGAATTTTTGGCAGGAAAATGTTTGTCCCGTATGAATATGGTTTACACACTTGGACACAAGAGAAACGTTTTGCCCCGCAGACACACCTAGGCCCAAGACAAAACAAAACGCTGTATGCACGTGTCACAAGTGCCATAAAATCATAAAACCAATTAAAAAAACCCAAATTCAAAAACGGTGCAAATTCACGACCTAATTTCTAGTGCGCCAGCTAGATTTTTGGGTCATTCAAAAAAAATAGTTACAAATATTTCACAAAAATATTAGCAGACAAGAAAATTAACAGTAACAGTTAGGCAAAGTTCTCGTTAGCAGATCAGTTTTAGTTAGCAAGGAGTATTTAAGAAGTTTCCGTAGTGTACACCGATGATTCCAGACGGTGGTATGTCTGCAGCATCAGACTTCTTATCTCAAAGGTGAGGGGTCAAATGTTCATGAAATCTTGAGCATAATCCGAATTTTCAATAAAAAATTGGAGTTTCTATTTGAAATAACAAAGTTGATGGCCAAATCGCTCATTTGAGCACGTGCACAACACTCAAAAATTGTGATATTTGAATTCCTTGTTAAAAATTATTGAAGTTATCATTTGAAATTTTTTTTAGGCTCGGAAATTATGGTGATAAAAACCTGGTCCATTAAATTTTGGCCACCCTGTATACTTGATCATATGTTCTACTGAACCGGGACAGGATCGCCCGACTCATTCACACCGACTCCAGCGTTTCCCAAGGCAGGATCTTTTCTCTCTTTTGAGTGTAACGCAATTAACTATCACATAAACCACTATTGATATACACCCCTTCCAAACCCGATCGCTATCCTCACATGCCTACCCTTCAGTGCGATATCTCTTTAACAATAT
Source organism: Creontiades dilutus (assembly GCA_031894815.1). Classification (NCBI taxonomy): domain Eukaryota; kingdom Metazoa; phylum Arthropoda; class Insecta; order Hemiptera; family Miridae; genus Creontiades; species Creontiades dilutus. The sequence goes on from JAVIWC010006795.1 coordinate 28,666, forward strand.
TGAAGTGTATTCAATAATATTCCAAGACCTTAGTCAGATCTTCTCCCGTAATATCTTTCTATTGGAGCACAATAAAAAGAATCGGTATCAATAATTGTCATGAATACAGTAGATGAATTAATAACGACAATAATTGCTATATCAGGGTGTATTCAATAAATATTACTGAATACATTCTGATATAGCACAATACCGTAAATCGATGATCAAGTTATCGTATATATAAAGATATAAAGATTAAAATATCAGAGTAGGTAGGTATATCCGTTCTTCAGGGAGTGGTGACGCTGGGCTGGTGGAATTGATCCCCCAGAACCCCCCCCCCCCCTCCCCCGACCACGCCAGTGAAGGGGAGAGGGCCCCAATGCGAGGCGGAGAGTCTCCCAAGGCAACCGGCATGCTCTCCTCCTCGGGGACTTGGAATATACGATTTTTTAACTTTGCGTATTGTTTTTATACTCCCTTATTGTGTTATTCACCTATTTCTTTTTAACCCTCGTAGCAGGGCCTCTTAACTAACATTTCATGAAAGTAATAGACGACTATTGCTGGTTGGATTGTGACCTTTCGTTCGACTGCCTCGCCCTAGCTACAACTTAAATGCAGTATTTTATAGATAAATAAAGTTTACATTAACCAGTTGTATACAAAAGTATATGAACTAAGATTGATACAAGGACACACAGCCAGTCGGAATAATTTTGTAATGTTTTGAACAAGAAAGGATGTTGTTCAAAAGAGTCTGAAACGTAAATCAATGTAGAAAATAATTTTGGCGAACATTCTTCTTTTAAATTTCCCCAAATTGAAAAAAATACAAAAAAAAAAATAATTGAAAAAAAATTAAACTTACGATTTAATTAACTGCTCTTTAAGTTTACCACTTAGAGTTTGGAGGTTTAACATTTAAAAAAAAACGTGGTAAAAGCTTTAGCCAGTTCTCGAAATCAAACCTTTTTGTTTCATCCCTCTCTTTTTGTACCTTCCTATTAAATGTATATTCCTACAGCGTAAGTCACAAAATTTAGCCCGTCAGCTACGTTTTTCTACTTTTGGGGTCACATTTCCGTACCTATTTCGTTCAACATGTTCGGGCTTCAGGTAATGGCTAAAGCATGTTTCATTCTGAAGAAAAATAAGAAATTTCCCCCATGTTTTTTCAAGTGGATGAAAGTATGAATATTGTGCTGGCTGTGAACGGAATTACGAGTGAGGATATAAATAGAACCATGAAACTGAATTTATGTTTGTGGTGGGAGACGAATTCACCCTACTCAACAAAACAGGTGAAGGCTGTCCCGTCTTCTTCAACAAAGGAACAGTGAAATGTGGAAAATGTGATTCTTTTGGAAAATGTTGGCTGTACCACAAGGTCAGTCCACAAGTTTCGAGATAACGAGAGCATTGCAAATACGCAGACGCAAAGTGGCCGAAAAAATGAAACCCGAATTTAAAAACGGGACAGTAGACCTCTATGATTCTACAGCCAGATCATTTAAATGATTAATTTTACACATTTAAGTACCGAAGATGAAAAATTGCCTATGCAACCTACAAATATGGGATTCTAGCTCGGAGGAGAGGAGCTAGTGAACAGAGATGAAAGCTACGGCTGGGGGGGGGGGGGAGGCTAACAAGGGTTTACGTGAGAGCATTCTGTGTTCATAAACGGTTCTTACTGAGCCCAACCAACTCCCTGGAAAAATCTGTAGATCTGAAACTAAATTAGAAACCCCATAAATAATGCTCCAAATTTATGGTTAAATAACCTGTAAAATAGATATTGAGGTAATGTTGCATGAAAATTGGAACTTACCATAGAGGGTAGTGTTAACAAGGAGACAGGTACACGAATGACCCCCTCGGGCGGACGGAAAAGTGGTGATGCCGGGATAACAAAGGGCGGAAGGAGCCCAGCCGAAGGTTAGTTGAAGGAGTGTTGAGCGTGAGGGAGGGGGGGGGACTGTCGGGTCGGTCGCTAAGAACTGGATTGTACTACTGTTAATCCCTTAAATGATAATAGCAAATTTGTAGAGTTGAAGCAGAGGAGGAATGAATTGAAAGATTTTGACAATGAGAAGACGGGAATTATTCTATGCATATGTTGGAACCTCTGGATATCATCTTCTAAACTAAAAGCTAATTTTGTTTCATTATTTTCGATAATAAACCTTTGTAGTCGAACAAAAAAAAGTGTTTAACCCCCAACAAAAATTGTTGGTTTACGTTTCATGGTAGGTACGTGCATTCCCAAAATCGAATTAATAAATACAATAAAAAGCCGCAAATTATTTCCAAAGGGGTAATTATTTTTGTATTTGAACATCCTTCAACGGGGATCAACAGACTACCAGAAATTGACTGTAATTCTAATGATTCCTTCGTACACCGGAAAACAGACGTAGAACTCCAACTAAAATCAAACCAAAGCTGATATAAGAATAGGTACAACGGTGCAATATAATGTCCTTGGTCACTTAATAGAACTTCGCGAATAGAATAACTGAAAGTTAACAAGATTAAATAAAACACCTATCGAAGCTTCATTTGTTCGCAGACGTATAAATATTACGAAAAACTCGATCAGAGACGGCTACATGAGCTGGGTACCGTATAGCCCCCATCTTGTAACAAGTGTTAACGAATGGGCGATCGTACGGGACCACCAGTCTTATCCGATTCATGGAACAAAATTCTCTCGCAATCGAACGCGAGGAAGCGAAAATTTTAAAGATTTCGATTTTTTTCTGGGTTAATCCTTGATATAATCTCTTGATTGGTGATCAACCCTTAGGGATCCTCCAAAAACTCCTTCAAAAAATTGAAATCTCAAAAACTTTTGCCGTAGGAGAGTAGTTTTTTCGTTGGATTATTTTAGTACAAGTAATTAGTTCGCTAAATCGAACGAAACCACTCGGGTTGCTCCGATCGTTCAACATTTAAAAAACCTCGGGTAGTGTTTAAAAACTCGGTCGTATACGGTCAGGTAGACGGTCGACCAAGAGGGCTCTGCAGATCCCATACAACGGGAGGTCTGAGCTAGACCGCATGGCTGGCGGACGCTCAGGTATTTCCATTTTGACTGCAATTACAAGTTATGGCAAACAGATCACATTAATTATGTTGTAGTACATGCACATATTAAAAATAATACTAGTATTCATGTGCAAAAATAAATGTGTGAGTTTTTAGAATTTTTCGAAAGTGTTTTCCACGGATTTGTAGCTCATTTCAATGAAATAATTTCAAGTACATCTTCAGCAACATTTCGTACATACATTAACTACAATCATCACAATTAACTGTAACAATTAACTTCCTATCAGTGGAATTCTGATTAAAAGAAATATTGCAATGTTTTTTTTTTTTTTTTTTTTTTTTTTTTTTTTACTGTACAGCCTTTTATTATATAGATGTTCTTTATTTTTAGCCGTTTTTTGTCAACTTCAATGTTTTCTTCATCATATGTTTTTTAAATTCGACCAATTTACTGAGCTCAAAATGTCCTGACCAATGAACTCGTCCTTGATTTTAGGAGAATGAACGAATTTTTATCTCAATCTCACCTTTTATGTATAAAATTTATACATAAATGATAAGTGGATTCTGTCGAGTTTATATTTAATATAAACTCGACAGAATCCACTTATCATTTCAGAATGCCTCCGAACGGCTTTTGAGGAAGGAACGTTTTAAAAAGTGTATTTTGAAATATTTTGAGACATTGCAATGGCTTTATTTTCTAACAAAATTCGCTATTAACGTACAACGTATTGAGGTATAGAAATCACCAATAAGAGCTCATAAATTTACTGAAACAAATCCCTTACTTCAAAAGTTAAACATCGATTTATCATGATCACATAGAGACAACAAACATTTTGTTCTTCCCAGTTTTTATTATGATTCTCTATAAATGAACACCACTATATGATTCAGCCTGAATTAATAAACCAAAATTGTGTATTACACGTTTTAATTAAATTTTATTGTGTATTTTGAGCGTGATAAAGCAGGTAATGACCCTTTCAAAAATTTAAATTTTGGATCATTTTATCATGAACGTTAATAGGCTATAAAAATTAGATTCTCATTTGAAAAACAAAAGCCAGTGCATATTGCTTCGGTTTACTCGTGCACTGTAGGCGCAGTAAGCTATTTTAGAACGTTGCGCAACAAAGTTTATGGTATGGCACTGGAATTCGTTTTTCCTAACAAGTGGGTGGGGTACATAATTATCTAAACGTCCCATTAAAGATATGTACAGTTTTTTGTTTTTTTAATTTGGCATTAACATCAGTTATACAGCCATGTATATGTACAGTGTGTGTATGGTTAGTTTAAGATTACCTAGCGCAAACAACGGAAAGTTTTTGGTACACCGGTGTGTATTGTTGAAATAAATGTGGTTAATAAGTATTGGGTAACTTAATATTATTCATGTGAATCTGCGAAGGGCATAGGAGTGGTGATTAGAGACGGCGACTATCGGCCTCATAGACCATTAGCCTTTTCCCAAGTCACTCCTTCTTCACTGGGCCCACTCGGAGGTCTTAGCGCGCCAGTTCTGTAAGCTAATGTCCCTACCGCTCCATTTCATCATGTCTAGAAATCCATTGGCTCCCAGCTTTGTAGGCCGCTCTTGGCAGCCCGTTCTATGTAATTCTTTTAATACATTGCTAAATGTAGCGTTTCAAAATTATTGGATGTATGTAATAAATAGCCATTAGCTCAAGTACGTTCTTTACTAATAAATTGTGTAGGTTCCGCGAAAGCACGTGACTAAACAGTTTCAGCTACGGTCATAACGGACTAAGTCACTCCCGAAAAAGTTGTGGAAACCCATTTCAATAAAAACGGAGTGAATAGAACTATGTTAATATTTCTATGAAAATAAAGAGTTAAGTACACAGTTAAATCGATTCCGACGGTTAGGTCATCATCAGTCACAAACATGAACTGAAAGTACATCACAGAAATCCCATCTTATATAGGCCCAGGTGAAAGGAGATTGAACCCTATTGGCTCAGGGAAGTGAAAGGGACGGGGAAGACCAACCAATGGCACTCAAGGCTTGCAAAGCGAAAGGGGAACAAACAGTAACATTACTGAGAGGGAGAGCTAAACTTATTGGGGGAACGAACCCATTAATAGTGAAATATTTTGAGGAATAATCTCATTGAAACATTTTTCTAATCAATCAATCTCAACAATTTCGAATTTTTCAAACATCCAACCTCCCTTTGGCAAAAGTGGGAAAATTCTACACATCGCCTGTTTGTCAGATCAATAACAAAGCTATGATTGAACTCATTCAGATGACTTGCTAAGGCAGAATCACTTTTGTTGTCCCTGAAGCCCTTTTCATGCTCTTCTGTTCGTTTCCTAAATTTCCTACCAGTTTGACTACAGTCAAGCCCACATAAAACTTTAAGTTTATAAACCCCAACTACGGTCCAAATTTCCACTCAAGGAGGAAAGCTAAACAGATCCATTCATTTACAACCAGAGAGGCTTTCAGATTACCAACGACTTACATAACATTAACGTTTCCCACAGGGATCTTCATGAATTTAATGAAATGTAATGGCTACTCTCAATTAGCTTTCAGCCATCTCTTAGTTTCCAATTATATATTGACAATTATAAATAATTTAAGCTGTTAATATTACTTGTTTCTAACCTACTTACAAAAAACAGCATCCAAAATAAAACTGATGGTAAGTCGTATTGCCAAGATCGTGCTGCATAATTGGAGATATTTTTGCGAGTATGTATTGTAAGACCGATTTAGCCTCCAAAACCTAATGCAAAACCTAACGTGAACACTTCCAAAAGATTCGATCGGTATGTTCAACAATTTTATTATTCAAATGTTGATGAAACTCGAGTATAGAAGCATTTGAATTGATACCAGTACACTCATCCCAATTGACTGCAACTCTTGTCTTCCTTCCTCCACGCTTACACCTATGTGGTTCATTGAAAGAAGGAATAGATTGTTTTACTCCGTCTCTCAGACACGCGTTTGTTGTTACGCATTGTTTTACGCGCAGAGGCTACTATGTTTCCGGGGGTCATGAAACCTATAGGCGACCACCTACAACCCAACCCGCACAATTCCTGAAAATTTCACTAAAATCGGACTATAACTTCGTGTAGTTTTGCCCGTAACAAGGATTTGCTGACAGACAGACAGACACACAGACAGATACGGAACCAAAATTGTTCAGTAAGGTCTAAAATGCAAAATGCGAGTGGAATTTTTGATTTTGGAGACAAAAAAATTTTCACATTCCGAAAATGAAAACAATGTTTCCGCTACCTTGGTAGACTCGGAAGCAATACGAAATACATTTAGAGCTTTATGGGTACATACGGCTTTCCACCGATTACTTTGAGTGCCCCTTTGCACTGGAAATTATGAATGGAGAGCATAAATAACGGGCACTGTTAACGGGAATCGGGATTAAATAGAATCGGAATTTCAATAAGCCAATAATATTTTGTTTTTCAACGGTAGGTACGAGTATAGCTACATAATAATGTACTCACTTAGAACGAGGACTTTTTGGAGCCAGCCCGTCATTCAATATTATGTGTCGCGTGTACTGATACCCTCCGAATAACGGCTTTTCTCCTCGCTTAGTAAGTGTTGGGATGACATCCATCGTGAAACTGGAGACTCCCCGAGTAGGAAGTAATGTGGAGCGATATGACGAATCATGATTGCAATAAAACTTGTCACGTTGACCCCGGTAGCATAAACATCAACTTGGGGCCCCGAGCACAGAAGAATTATTCTGCTTCCAAGTTTCTATTTCTGTCATTTTTTATCTGGGGTGGGCTAAACGCGAGGATTTTTTGTCCGGGGATTTTTTGTCCGTGATTCGGAACCAGGAAACCACTTTGGAAACTATATCACACACTGATATTACCATGACATCAGATGAGGTACCTGGTAACTGATAATTTGTCTCACTTCCACGCCCAAATAATGCTAAGTTGTATAAAACTCGCGTAATTCGCGCGTTTTTCATTTTATTTTATTTGTTATAGCAAAAACATCTTTGTATGAAGTTTAAACTTCATCAGATATGAGCATATTTTGATGATATTTTGTATGAGCACGTCAAGTTCCGCTGTATCCGAGACTAGAAAGCAACAAGATAAAATCGTGAAGAGTCAAAAGCAAGAAAACGAATTAAAAGGCAGTGAACCTCCCTCCGTCCCCATCCCTCTACCATGTTGGAAAGAAATGAGTGTTCAGCAACCCCTTTGATGGTCATTGAAGTAGAAGCTAGGCCATTGTGGTGATATGGAAGAGCAGGAGGTGGTTTTATACTACTTCCTATAGAAGGTGGGAAACGGAGTTATGGAATTTAAGCCCTTCAGTCGTTTGACCACTATTCAATGAACCGAATATTCAATGGCATATACGAATTGCGACTTCAAACTTCGAAACTCGCGCAACAAAAGTCTGTCATTTCGACTCCACAAGGGTGATGGGGTTTGCGCGGTAAGTGCTCCTTAGAGCCGCAGAACTGAGTTTGCTGCGGTAGAGAGAAAAAAAAGGGAATGAGTGAAATCGTTGAAAATTGTTCTGGAGAGTTCAAAGGGGAATCCATTAGCTGGCAGTCAAAGGGAGGCGCTCCCTCTCGGGTCCACTGTAATACAGGCTGTAGAAAAACCACCATTATAGTTCTATAGTTAAGGTTCCGCATCAATGGCGAAATCCCAGCTGATTGTAATTGAAATATGAGCACCAAGTTTCAAAAAGAATGTACACCACTCTTACGGCAATCTCGGTTATGATTATAATTCTTCATAGCATATAATCGCACTGTGTTTCTGTTCTAAAGAGGCAAGTTACAAAAATAATAACAATAAAAGTAATAATAAGATAAATGAATACTAATTATACGAAATAATAATGATAATAATGGTAAATGCAATATTGTTCTATAGAATTTCTAGTTTCGAAGCTGAGATCATCACGATAGAAACAGCTCACGGGAAATATTCAGATCCTAACAATGAGAACAAGTAAACAAGATCAGGGATGTAATCTCCTTTTTAAGATGGAAATCAAGCTTCATCTCAAAGGTTTTATGATCTGAGAAGCACAATGAACCGTTTATATGGGCACAATGGGCGTTTCCTTGATCTCAACGTTTCGTGTGACCGATGGCTATGGAGTCGAAAGAAGAGCGAATTGCCAACTGAGGCAAACACGTCCACTCGGATATCAGAAAACCGCCTCATGTTATACTTCACGTAATAACCGATCTCCTTCCTTTGCAACGGCCTGCTTTGAGTGGCTCACAGAATCGGTGAATATTGCTCAGAATCGAGCTTGGAGGATTTTATGAAAGGATACGAATATTTTCATCATTAGCTAGTTTCTTCAGGCTAACTCCAAGAGTTAATTTAGCCAACGTTCTTTTGCTTTGTACGCCCTAAAGAATTCAATATCGGCTGGTTTACTGGACCGTCGTTCTATTCTGATGTCACCATCAGAACATCCTCGGATCTTTTACCCCTTCTGGTCACGTAACGGTAATTGGGATGACAAAGGAGTCGTATGAGTTGAGGACCCTCTGCAAAGCAAATATCCTTATCCAACTAAAGCACCTATTGCTGCTACTCGCCAAATTTCACTTCATATTATTGGTCTTCTTCATATCATGTCTTAAATACTGTTGGCTGCCACAAGAATATCACCTAGTTAATCTAAAAGTTTGAGATTTCATCTGACCTAATCTGTATGCCATTAGTGGTCATCTTTGTGACGACTGGAAAGAGTCCAGTTTATTTAGCGAGGATAGGATGAGTTGGTTTTTTATCACTCTGCAAACTCAGCACACTGCTCATAAGTTTAGACCTCTTTTTCTTCAGAGGCCATTGATTGAATGATTTTACTTACAACGGTGGTGAGAGAAAGGGTTACAGAAATATGTTACATGCTTCATTATCTATGATTCCAAAAGATATGACCGCAAATCATCACCAGCACAGTACTAATCCTTATCAATTAAGAAATCGTATCAGGCTCCCCTATTAATCGCTGAATGATGACTGAAGCGACACCAGCCGAAGTATCACTATCATTCACCATGATTTATTACTACAGTGTACCCCAAATTATTGACTATCTCGTTCATGTATGAATAGTGTAAAGTAATTAAAAGTAAAATAAACAAGGACTTTTACCTTGGAACTTCGTTTGACTACGCGGAGGTGTCGCGGACGTCGCCAGCCGTCCTCTAGAGAGGATCGGAACTAGGTCTGACGATTTCGCTCGTGGCTTCCCATTGCCTCACGCCCCTGGGTTGGAAGCGATTTGGATTCACGTGATATCGAGGAGTGAATCGACAGGAGTGAAATGTCCAACGACAGGACAGATATACAACACTTGATAGAATTTTGGCCCTAATCATTATTGCCTGCCGGATTCGTACCGGGCTAATCAGTACTCCCACTGAAAGTAAACAGCCAGAGGACTGGTGCCTTTGCTCGCCAGGACAACCTGTCCCCTATGTATGAATACTCCAAAAATTCTGAAAACTCTTGTTTCATTGAATATACATTCATTGTATACTAGGAATGTTTACTTCATTACTAACTCATTTGATACCATTACAATGTTTTCGAGGATTGGAGATACAAAGCATTGCATCACTGTAACTTCAAGCACAACGTTCCCTTGACGAATATATCCAAGCTCATGTATCACAGACTAATAAGACCGATCAGTGATTTCAATTGAAGGGGTCTCTACTACAGAAATAATAAACCATTGTGTAATAATGTACACCGATTTTAGTTCAATTACATATTCGGTTTACCTCAATGTTGGTGCAGTCGAGTGGTGCATATCGTGCATTTATTTAAATACCATCATTAAACATAACCTATAACTCATCTTCTCCCTTTTTGTATCTTGGAAAATACACCGACCCAGAGCCTGGTGAGAACGTTGTCGCGGTGACGGTAGGTAAGAAGACTATCATTGAAGAGGTTTTTTGAAAAATGAGGTATGATTGCGAACAACTGGGATGTGGTACGAAGACTAATATTTTGAATCAAGGATATAACAGTTTTGCCAACATGGTAATCGATCTAAACAAAGCATCTAGCGACTAGAGGTCGAATAAGGGTCTGCACTTCTCTTCATTGAATAAATAGTTTCGTTACTGATGAGGGTTGGAGCACTTGTGCCGCCACATTCATTCCGTCATCTAGCTAGGCTCCACAGAGGAATTTTTGTTGGTAGTCTTCGAGTTTGCCACTATTGTCTTTTATAAGAGTGTTCTGCTTTTTCTTCGGATTATTTAGCACCATTTTATGTTTTTATGTCAATTATAGAAAACGCGTAGAACTACGCGTAGAACTTTGGTCATCCACGTAGGACATGACCTAAGAGGTTGGAATATTCCGCATTACTCCAAACAGATGTATGGAGAAGACTGAGTGCGATACTGCAATATAAAGTTACTCGAGTGAAATTGATAATCATTGAGTCGAGCCAATTGCGATCTATTACTATTTTCCCATTGAAATCTCTCAAAAAGTTCTGAATTATTCAGATCAGTTGAAGCGTTTCGTAGAGAATGTTGTCCTAGTAAGCTCCATCGCTCTTTTCTGGTAGTCAGTAAATCGATGCCCTCGATCTGGAGGAATGAATGCAAATATCCCATCAATAAATAACTTTTATCCCAAAAATTAATTAAGCAAGAAAGTAGATACGTCAAAAAGGGAGAAGATTTATACTCCCGGCCGTTAATTCAACTTTTTCTCTTCCTTCATCATCAAGATATAATTATTATCAAAGTTTATCTCTCGGGCAAAGCTCGGATCGGCTCCAACTTTTTTTCTACGTGGGGAATTCAATCTTATTAGAAAGAATAAAGTTTATTAATTATTCTTGTGTTTTCCCTTTTGGCCCTTAAGAGATTCTTCCGTAGTGGGAGAAGGATAAAGAGGTTAGTGGAATGTAAACTCAAGGTCGAAGACTTTTATATGGAGGTCAAAGGGGACGTAAAGTTTTGGTAACGAAAACGCGATAAAAATGACAACTGTGAGTCGAGATTTCTCGACAAACCTGAATTTTATATCATCGGATTCATTTACTCACCGGATAAAATGTCTTGCAAGTCATCATTTATGCAAGGCTCGCAATAAGGAGACTAAAAACCAGCAGAACCTATGAAGCGAATCTTTGTTGAGGATCACCCTTCAACGTTTTCCAGTTTCCAAATACCATCCTGTTCCAAGACTTAGCTCTACGAGGTCATATACGATTTCCTCGAATTCAAGTTGACACGAAAGTGAAAACGATGGGATGACAACGACCGGTATACGGCTAATAAATAAACCAGTCAGTATTGCACGATCGAAAATAACCGCGGCAAACTTGTCGTACCTACGTCATCAAATATAAAAATCAGCTGTACACGTTTTACTGATGTCAGCATCATCTCCAATATTCGACCAATTCACCATTCATTCAGGTCATTTTATACTTTGATTTATAATGGAAATTTTGTGTTCGGATGGATTTAAAAGCACCGTTAACGTTGAAAAGAATGCCAGTGATTCTGGGTATTTAACCCCAACTTTTCATTCTAATTATGATGAAAATGCAACACTAAATATTCCTATAACGGAAAACCCTATTAACTATTGAACTGAAAAAATTTTGGAAGAATTACTAGAATGACAGTCACGTTCAGCAAAAATAACATTGAACAAGATATAGCTCGTCTTGTGAAAACCTATATAGTTTTGAAGAGAAAACTTTCTTGTTTTTTATTTTTTATGAATAATATCCAAGAAGAATTCAGCAAATCAATAAGAAACTTCAAACATTCCGAAATAAATTTTGTCAAATGTTCTGCTAAACTAGAAGATGTTACCGATCCAGAAACACCAAGGGAATGTATCCAACAACAACATACATGGAAAACCAATTACCGAGGCATTACTGGAACTTTAGAAAAAACTCAAGAGGAATTATTATTGGATGATTATGGAAACCACAGTCTAAAAGTATACTAATAAATGCGAAATATGTTCTGTCGGAGACACTAATTATTATAAGGGCTCTCGAAGGGTAGTAGAAATGACAATTCTAAACAATATTTATGAAGACGATTATCTAGGAACTATCAACGATAAAGCAATACCAAGTACTCATGGAGGGGGGGGGGGATGTATTGGAATATTTACCTGGGAGCAACATATAAAGAAGTATCGCTTTCAAAGAACGAATATACGGATAAATGGGCTTTCTTGATTCTTCGAACGAATCTATTTCTCTATTATGATTCTCAAAAGATGATTCTGAAGGAACTATCAACGATAAAGCAATACGAAGTACTCATGGAGGGCGGAATGTATTCGAATATTCACCTGGAAGCAGCGTATAAAGGAGTATCGTTTTCAAAGAACGAATATACGGATAAATGGGCTTTCTTGATTCTTTGAACGAATCTGTTGGAGAGCTCTTATTCTGATTGATATTTGAAAACGTTCTCTCTGAAATATGATGACCGACCAAGAAGTGCAGTTTTGATTAAAATATTATGCAGATTCATTATCCGTGGGGAACGGAAAAGCTTCGAGTTGAATTACGAGTTACGTACCTAATTTGATCGGTCCTAACTTTTCATCGAAATACTTGCAATAAAAATTAATAAATGAATAAATTAATTAATCCCAGCCCCGTACTAAGCGAAAACTATTACAAGATTGCACCACTTTTACCTTTCATAACCCAACAACGTATTCCGGTGAAGTACAAGTTACAGTACGAGCTACTATCGGCAGTACCGGTTTGTATTTTACCGATACAAACAGCAGGTACTTCGGAGGATCTGATGAAACTTCTGCCCACCAAGTGCACGAATCATTGTACCATATTTACAGACGGTTCAGTGATGAATGGAAAAGTGGGCTGCGCTATATAGCACACTATATATACAGTAAACACAAAATTACGAAAAGTTTTCGAGTATCAGATTTAGCATCAATTTATTCAGCTGAACTCATTGCGATCTTGGAAGGGCTGAAATACTTTCTATCCTCCCCGTATAATGAAAGAGGACTCGTTATACTATCGGATTCGCTTAGCGCGGTCCGAAAACTTCAAAACATAAGCCCACACTCAAAGCTTAACCCAGTGGAAGCCGAAATACTCGATTCGATTGGAATGGTTAGAGGAAAAGGATGCAAATTTCTACTTATATGGATCAAAGCCCACCATAATATAAAAGGAAATGCAATAGCGGACGCAGAAGCAAAAAGGGCAACACAGAAAGAGTACGAAGACATAGGTTTCTCACTATGTCCAATAACTGACATATACAAACGTTTTAAAATTGAATTACACCTAAATTGGCAACACAAGTTCGATGTATACAATGCTGTGGCTTATTTTAAAGAAATGTTCCCTAAGATAAATCCGCGAACTAGGTTAAACGATGTGGCCAACATGCCAAAACGTTTTTATAAAAATGTCTCCCGTCTGCGTACAGGACACTGTCTTACGGGAGTATACCTACACAGCATGTACCCCAACGAATCACCAGTCTGCGAAACCTGCTTGGATGAGGAAGAGACAGTAGAACACATTCTTCTCAGCTTCCCAAAATTACGTCAACGAAAGAAACGTCCTCTTCCAGAGAATAGCGAAGAACATGAGTAAGCCCTTCAATGGAAAATGCTTAATAGCAAATGGAGATGTCAGCATATATAAAGACATTCACTCATTCTTAAGTGACATAAACAAAAATTTGTAAACCTAAATAAGTCAATTGTAACAATTAACTGAGTATAATATTATGTACAACGGCTGTATGGTTTTGCCGATGCCAATAAAAAAAGGAAAAAAAAATGAATATTTGTTCCAGTATATTTGGAGAAAGTTACAGTTATTTTTACAATAATCCACGTGATTGCCTTTCAAAAATTAGTGAGGTTTTGATTAATTAATACTGGTTGACAAATTGAAAATAGTGAGCACTACACGGCCGCACACACCTAATAATTTTTGGATGTCGAATAGCAGTAAGAAAAATTTAGCTGTCAGCTGTTGTTTTGAGCTGCCGATTTCGCCAGTTCGTGCAACAGGAATAGAATTATTTCATTCTGGTTTTACGAGCTGGGGGTGACGCATAAGTGGTTGCATTTCCTGGCGTGGTCTTATAAAAGAGCCGTCAAGCTAAATTGCTCTGCCTCAAATCGCTGCTTCCCTTCGGAAACATTTACAAAGAGAAAGGGTGAAAAAATTGGCTCAATTTACCCATTCAAACCGATTAGTGAGTTTGATACGAGATACAGAAGTTCACCTGATTCTCGACAAGGAGATTGGCCAATTAGATAATTGGTTAAACGTGGCAAAGATTTGTCTCGGTAATTGAATGGGTCGTTGAGTTGCACCTCTGCTTGTAAAAGCTAGGTGGTTTGAAGTGAAGGGTAGGTACTGACGAACTGCACCTCGAGATTCGTTCTGCACTATGCTCTTGAGGTAAATTGTAGTTTGACGCCTGACTAATCAGGGACGATTAGCGAGAGCTGTCATTTAGCATCTTCCCTCAGCCATATGGCTGACAGTCTCCTGAGACTTCAGGTATTTCCCTTCGACAGATGAAATGATCGTGGTTCCACTGTTCAATCATTCATCTTTCTAAATACCCATGCCGTAGATGAGTCGGACCAAAAATATGAAGGAATATACATCGAAAACAGTCATTTGTGTACACTTAAAAAGGTATTACAAAATATTTTTAGAAATGTACTTATCTTATGGCGATTTTCGTTTGTTCTACTGCAAAGCAGAACAATCAGTAATACACCATCACTTATCGTTGCGATTCGTAACTCAGCGGGATATGCAGAACTAAATTCGCATAGCTGAAGGGGTGTGCGAATGAGCCATTACTATGAGAGGAATAGAATCCGTGATGTTGGGCCCAGCACCAACCCTCCAAATTCATGATAAATTGTTTCGTTAGAATGTCGGAGCTCGATCAGACACTTTTGCAACCAGCGACAAAATGGATAGAGAAGTGTTTGGGAGCTAACAAGAGTTTTTAATAATAACAGGACACATGAAAACAATTGTATTTGTTATCAGTACGTCACAGTAAATATCGGGGTAGAAATGGTACAAAAGAAAAAAAAGGTTTTATTGATTATCTAGAATTTTGCTCGGAACACAATACTGCAAAATTTCCCCATTCTTTCAAACGTGTATTCCCCCAAATGATGACAGCAAAATGAGTCCAAAAACAAATTTATCAGTTAGATTCTTTTCCAATTGCAACAACAGGTTCAACAAGCATTCGTTCTCTTAGATGACTAACTAACTATAACTCTAACTGTAACTTTTTCAAGAGTATCAATAATTATTAAATGATGCCAGCGATACAAGTGAATTTTATTAAGAAAGTGAGGTAGGGTCAGATCAATTTAAAAAACCTGTTTTTGAGGGTGTATTGAAGTTGCATTGAGCAAACCATCGAAAACCGGTTCATCACTGATGATATCCACTTCTTATGAGTTACTTACAAACAACTATCCAACTGTTTAAACTACCAAAAAAATCTCGTTTCCATTCATCAGCTCTCAAAATTTAACTTTTCCATCATCCTCAACCTCGATTTTCCATCGCTGAACTGGAATACCCGAGGAAGTATTAAACGACTTCATCGATATCAACAGTAGTTCAGCCAGGACTTTTACTTCGGTCGGGGACACTCCGTAGAAGAAAAATTGGTTTCAAATTTAGCTACTTTTATCCACCCTTAATACGTAAATTTGTATTTGTTAACTAGACGTCGTATGGCTTGTTCAAACCGGAGCATTTTCAAATATAATTCAAACCGAACCATTTAAAGTGTAATTTACGCGTACATAACCATCGTGAAATTTTAAATGGATTAGGACTATCAACATGATATGAGTTTCACCACTATTCGATTTCACCCGTATACGAGCTTAATTAGTCAAATTGTTAGTATGACTGAAATACAATAGTAAGGTTTGTACCTTAGCTAACTTTTCAGCGGAAGTGAGATAATGACTTTAATAGCTAATATTTTGTTATCATTTGTAGGTAACATTATTCCATTTTAGGTAGGAATCTCCAATTGTTTTGAAAATATTAGTATTGGTATGGGTGATGACACGCACACATATCGCTAAAACGGGGCACGAGCGGTGAAGTTAAATAGGAATGTCGAATCTGGTCCGGGGGCCGAATTCCCTTGATGTACTGGCTCCACGTGGATCGAGCTTCAGAGGATTTAGCTTCGGGCCTTTCGGCAAAGAGGCTGAGACAGTTCACCGCAGCTCAGCTGGATGTAAACACCTGCATGAACGCCTCGCCTCGCCCCGGTTCGCGTATTGCCTCATTTAGGCAACACCACCTGGCACCCGTCTCTGAAGCACTGGCTTTGATAACTAATTAATGGAAGACTGAATTGATTGTGGATGATGGGATGTGGTTTAGAATGTCTTTCCCCACAAGAACCTGATCAATTCTTATGGTTGTACTCCACGGTGTTGTTGACTTAATATCACATTTAATGTGATACCCATCATAGAACTCAATATTCTGTTTGACATTATTGCGGGTTGCTCGATATCGGAGTGTTTCTTTTGTGGATCTTTAATTATTTTTGGATCTTCTGCACCGAAGCTTTCACAAATTTTAGATTATTGTTAGCTTTCAATTTTATTGGAAAAGGGTTCATTTCAGGTAGAAATCTAACTAAGTTATATACATTTCACTCCAGAGCGTTTCCGAGAGTTGGCTGTTGTTGGTAGGTGGAAGCCAATTCGTAGTTAACTAGTAAAAATCTTGGATTCTAATCAAATTGCATACTATGTTCACTATATGTATGACATACATTGCATGCATTCTGAATCAACAGGATTTTATACGGATGTTGGTAAATTCCAAGTTTCCAATATAAAAAGCCAAGACGGCAGCAAAACACAAAGTGAGAACATTGATAATCTACATATTAATTCGATAAAATTCATTATTTGATTCGGAACGGAGTACAACAATAACCAAAATCATGGCGTACCACCATTCTTGATTGGTAGGTCTGTTACCGACCGTTTCATCCTATGAGCCTTGAAAACCATAAAACAGTCAATATAACTGTACTGTACAGTATAACTTGAAAATTTCTCTCCGATCGTAGTGAAGCCTCCTTCCCTCGTCTTTTAGCATTATCGTGTGAATGAATTTTCAATTTATATTACTGTTGAAATATGTAGAAATTTGAACTCTGATTGCAAACCATGGGTTATGGCAAAAAAAAAAAAAAAAACACTCCCAGTCTTATTTGCCGAGAAACATCATTGACATTGCTGAGGAACCTTTGTCAGCCCGAGAAATTATGACGTATGTGTTAATTTTTAGACCAAGCTCGATGCTCAATACGGCTCATACCTAGTTTTAAGCAGGGTGAAAAGGCTGTAGCGGGGGCCACACTGATGGGTGGATGTTTGGAATCGTTTCAAAGGACTATGACAGCCTAGAAAAAACACCCCTGGGAAACAACGTTCCCCAGTGAAATCTTCATCTAAATGCGGTAAAATATGATTAAAGGTTCTTGTGAAGGCGGTTGTGGTCTATGAAGCATGATAAATAAAACGAGAGGCCCTTCTTCAGAACACTCTCTTTTGGAGGATAAATTCAAAACAGAAGAATCCAATATCTCCCATGACGAATCATCAAATCCAACATGGGTGAGTACTCCAACTTATCAGAATGGTAACCGATTTTTTGGCACAGCCGCATAACTAACAATGCCAGAGTATGTACCACCACACGCACCCCCGCAACACTCCTCCCTCAGTCAGCATATTGGATTGCAAGCTGAGGTTTTCGAACCACTACCACAGCGAATCCAGCCTCGACTGGGGGGCAGGCTATTGGTGTCTCGACATCGTCTGCGCACCGGTAGCCTGGGGTTCCCCTGCCCGCTGTACCATTTGTGAGAGAAAGCGCAAATACACTCGCCCCTTAAGGTCAGAATGGTCACAAGCCCATCACAGAGAAGATGTATCTGTGCCTACCACTTTGCCCTCACCTGAGGCAAGCCAACAGATCAAACATTATGTGAGTGTGAGGACAGGACCCAAGCAACAAAAACAAACAAACAAACAATAAATTTAAGACAGCCAGTGCACGGCGGGAGTCATCAACTGTCATAATATTTGAGTTGAAACCGAACCCGCCCGAAACAGACCCAACCTCATCTCCCCCGAAGAACCAGTGCGAAATTGTTTCCTTGGAAGATCACCCCCACCAGGAAGCCTCAGAGAAACCGCAATCGATTTCGAACCCGTGTATACTGTTGTTAGCGATTCACCTCCCGAGGCCTGAGCAGCTGGCACTCCTCATCGCACTCAGTCACTTCGAAGGATTCAAAGTCCCGTGAAAAGATCGTGGAGATGGTGGCTGAGATGGAGGAGTCATAGGAGAACATAGGACAGCCTTAACTCCCGATTTGCATAAGGATATCATAAGGGGAATCCTTAAAAAGAAACGAATTGATCATTAAAAGCTGTCAACCGATAATCCTTAGAGAGAATGATGGAAAATTCGACGAGGAGCATTAAAAGGCGAAGACCGAAGTTGAGCACCGCAGTCTGATCTGGGGGACGGATTGCCGCATAAGGCATTTTCAAATTAATTCCGCGAGGATGGATACCGCGGCGGCTCGTGAGCAATGTTCCAAAAACTCAACCTGGGAAGTGCATTAAGCCATCAGACGAGCGTAGAGCTGACAGTGCCCAACGACGACGGAAATAAAACAGAGAGTGAGAATGGGATAGTGGGGGGGGGGGGGAGAGGGAGAGAGAGAGTTTCGCCAGTGTGTATGTTTGTTTACGAAAATATATTGTTCGGATTCGGAACCTTTTCAACTCGGGAAATGAAAATATTTGATGCGCAAGCTTAAACTTTATTATGAATTATTTTTATTGGGTCATCGAAAACCCAGCTTGGGAATAGCCCAGTACCGTAGCCTCTTCCCAAAAATGGTCTCAGTTGATAGGTACATGTATGTTCTCAGCTGCCATCATGAACTTGAAATGACGAGTACTTATGTTTAATATGATTGCGATTCGATTGGGTGGATATAAGGTGGATTAAAAGGTTTTTCGCTAGTTTTTTTTTCCATCACAACCCAATTTCGTTATACACTACTATGATTTGAAGACAACCTCCATACCAAATCGCAAGCTGGCCAAAAGAATACATACTGTAGTATGAATGTAGTAGAATACTTGTAGTAGCTCACCTGATCTGGATATATAGCGCTACCTCTTCTTTCATCAACTCTCCTAAGCTGACAAGGGGAAGTAGATTTTCTGAAAAAAATAAAAATAAATAATAGTAATAGATGGCAAATAGATAAAAAACAGAAGAAATCGTTGGTAAATTCTCATCGTTGTTGGGTTAAATTTCTATAATTTCGAAATGCTATTATTTCTAATCGTCATATCCACATCAAATCTGTTTTTTGATTTTTTTCTTGTCATTTGTTCAAATTTTCTTGCTCCTGGTACGAAGACATGGATATAGCAGGCAACAAACGACAAATTTGGTACTTGAGGCATCATCCCAAAGCTTGTTCCGTTCAACCAGTTCATCATTCAAGGTTGGAGCCTGAACTGTCAAACGATTCCAATGTGTTTCAGTAATTCAAACATTTTGAAAAAACGCTGCAAATTCTTTCACTGGGGCTTATTATTCCATTTCATTCATTTGGCTTGCATTCATGATTTGAATTTCTACTAAGCTTTGGAGTGTGCCTGTTTCACAGGTGATAGACCGATTATTGAATTTCAGGAGGCACACAAATATGATCAACTGATCAATCCAAATAGGTATTTCGGTTGAGAACCGTTTTACGTGCTCTTTGCATATCTCCTGAAATTCAATAATCGCTCTATCACCTGTGAAACACGCCCACTCCAAAGCTTAGTAGAAATTAAAATCATGAATGCAAGCCAAATTGAAATTGAATAATAGACCCCAGTGAAAGAATTTGCAGCGTTTTTTCCAAGAGCGATTACAATGGAAAAATATTCTATTTAAAAATATCAAATTTTATAAGACGGAGCATGCATATCAGAATGCTTCAACCCGTGTATCGGCTATAAACCCTTTTAGGAGTTTACTCCAGTATCCACATTCACTACATCACTAGGTTACTGCAATAAAAAAAAAATTAAAAAAAAAAACGCTGTTGTTTTTGTTTTGATCGCAGTAACCTAGTGATGTTCTGAATGTGGATGCAATGTTGGCAGCATAAATCGGGACATACATCGAGAATGGTTTGAGCTACGGACCTGGGGAAGAGCTCATTCGATTCCTTGTGGAAAGTTCTTCAAAAAAAGTTCAAATTTAGGCCGCCTTGACTTTTTTTGAGGTTTTTAGGGATTTTACAAAACTTTGACAACCCTCAAAGGGCACTTTAAATTACGTGAGAGAGCTGGCTAAATAATTGGGGCGTTGTCGGACCAACATGGATTTTTCCTGAAAATTTCAGCTTTTTTGCTACAGCCGTTAGGGAGAAATCGTGCGTACGCCGCGGCGGACGGACGGAAAAATTTGTATTGCAGATTTGGATTCTACACCCTTTGAAACGTAAACCATGAAATTTTCAGGGGGGTTAGAAATTTTTTTTTTTTTTTTTTTTTTTCAAGAGCACTTACAATGGTAAAAAGTAAGTAAAGTAAATGAAATGTGATATAGTAAACAATGGTTTATTATTGAATAATAAACCAAAATGCGCCCTATTTAAAGTTTCTGGGCATTACTTCTGCTACACGAGGAAACCCTAGGAAAAAAACACTGTAGGAGAAAATGCCTTAAAAATTAAAGTCTCTGCCAAAAAATACCACAAAAATCGAGGGAGTCAAGTTTGCAGCATCAAAAGCTCGATTTGGGCTCTTAGGATCGGATCCGGGAACGGTGGCAACACAGATTTTAATGGGCTCCGTTTGCACTCGCGTCGTTACAACGGAATCAGATTGGTAAGGCAGGCATATACGTCACAACACTGATTGCTGCTAAAGTCTCTCAAATTTTTCGATGCTATTTCCAAAATTTTGCCTCTCTCGAAACGATTTCTTTGTTTTTTTTTTTAATGCGAGGCAAATTCTCCGATATGTGTGTAGTCCTTCACAATGTTGACTACTGATTTTCACTTCCTCGAGACTGAATTTAGGTATGCTTTGTGTACGTGAAAGAAGTCCAACAATTTTCTTTCTTTAATATCAGAGTTCCATCTTGCTATTATTTTTTTAGAGCTTGTTGATCAATGTTGGTGCGCTGCATATCGGTCTGGCTGTCTGTCTGACTGTCTCATGGCCAAAACTGCACTGAAGGATGGAGATAATATGTATCTATTGATTGGCAATGAGGAATCAATCATACTGCACTCCAGTTCGTACCATTGGTATGGCTGCAGTATACGGGATATTTACAAACTGCTCCCCCTCAAAATGGAGGGGTACGACAAGGTTAATAATGATATGTCATTTTCGAGTAGTTGCCTTCTGTTTAGCGGACACTGTGAAAAGGACCGTGGGTTGCTCTCGTACACCTTTGTCGTTTAGGCACTAAGGTCCATTGTTGATAAATAAGTTATGCGCATCGAATGTGGAGAGCGAATTCTAAATATGGCATGAGTGGTGTGGAAGGGTTGTATGGACCAGGTTGTGTTTGATGATCAACAACAAGTGCAACGTGTTCAACTATCCTATCATAACGAATGGGTAAGAACAAAGAATATTTGCGCGACTGTATTCAACTTAGGATTGCAATATAAATCACTCGCCAGTCGATGATCGATCGTTCATCAAAGGAAGAAAGATGTGAGAACCAGTCATTTATTCCTGTAGTTTACAACAGGAGAACCGATACTTGCCAATGCAACCAACCGTTAACAACAGAGCAGTAACAATTTAGAAGTCAGCCTAATCATAATATGAGGATGGTATCCCTCATTCGAATCAGTACCTATTTGCAAGGGAAACACTGAATGCACAAATATATACAAAGAATACAGAACACGCTTTTGAAATTGACTTGGGTAGGGTGTACCAAGTGCCATTAAACTGAACACAAAAATCGATTAGAGAATTCACGGGGACCTTTCCACAACTGATCAGAGTGCTATACAATTCCTGTGAGACCATCTTTGAACTAACTTGAAAAATCCTCAATAATTTAAATAATGTCAGACTAAAATTTCGTTAATTTTGGGAGTGACAGCGAATCACCACAAACAGACAGGCAGACAGAAACGGAAATGGCGTCTTAAATTGAATGAAGCGAAGTCCACTCACGTGAACTTTACCTACAAAAAGATACCCCATGTACCATTGTTCTTAAACCAGTGCATCACCCCACATGCCAACTCTGCCAAATATTTTGGTATGACCCTGGACGAAAAGTTGAAATGGAAAGAACACATTAAGAAAAAAAAAGCAATAGCTGCAAATCAAATTTCGCAAGCTTTATTGGATTATGAGGCGATACTCGCAACTCAACGTCTACAACAAACTTCTTCTGTGTAAGACATTGATAATGACTATTTGGACTTATGGCATCCAACTATGGGGCTGCACAGCAAAATCGAACATTCAAATGATTCAAACTTTCCAAAATAAAGTACTGAGGTGTGCAGTAAACGCTCCCTTGTACATCAGAAATGACGACCTCCATAAAGATCTCAGAGTGGAAACCGTAAGAGATACTGCGAAAAAATTAGATCGAAGATATGAACAGCGGCTTCACGCTCATACTAATTTGTAAGCTATTCAGCTTCTTGACAATTCCAGCACTATTCGGCGCCTGAAGAGGACCAAACCCTTGGACTTGGGATGCTGATACCGATGTGATAGTGTAGTGTGGAGCTAGTAATTGAACTCTCACCATAAAAATTGCGTAGTTATGTTAAAGCTAAATAACTTGATAGTTACTTACTGTATACTTGTATGATGTAACTAGTTGTTATGTTCAATATATATAATATATAATAAATATATATAAATATACGCTAAAAAAAAAGACAGATACGGACAGCTATTAGACAGATAGCGAAAGTACGGCGATATGGTAGTCAGGAACGTTGTAAAACTGAAGTTGATTTTCAACTTCTAAGCTGATGTGTGTAGGAAGAAGCTCAAGATCTAAGGTCTAGAGTGTTCGAAAGGTACGTTTAGGAAATAAGTAATTATTCGTTTTTTGCCGGAACCATTATTTTCTCTACGGCAAAGGGGAGACCTCCACAATACACACATGCAGTTTTTCTCCACTCAGTGGCAGAGGAGGCAACCTGTTAAATAATAGGTGACAATAACCTCATTTAAAACGCTGCAAAGTATTCCACAAAGGTTTATTATTTCTGACATGGGCTGAGAGAGCCCCCTCCCGTACCCTAATCGTCAGGTGGTCTAGCACGACGGGATCGTGTGACCATGATTTGGGTGAGGATATGGAGGACCTCCGAAGAGATAAAAACACCCATAATAACCGTACCCACCAGTCCACGAGCACACACACAGTGTCAACAGTATAAAATCGGATCAGGATTAAGCGGTAGTAGTTTAATAATCCCTCCACCATTATTGGATTTGCCCTCTTTTCTACATTCTCCGCTTCCCACGGTCAGTAACCCTCCGGTTTCCATCTGTATAATTACGTTTATTTTCATCTCAATAATAACCCAAGTGCCTTATGGTTCTCGCGAATCTAGTGCCATCCAATAGTAATTTGTTCAATGCTTTCAATCATCAGGGATAGAACCAAATTCGAATGAGGTTCGAATCGTTGATTCTTCCAGGTGTATTGGTCACCACTTGTAAAAGATAAAAGGCTGCGATAAATGTTAATAAAGGTTCGCCCTAATGTTAGGTAAGGTTGAATATAAAACCTAAACTTTCCAAGCTTGAAAATTGTGTATTCCTATTACAACCATTGAGTCCCAATTCCGTTGGAGGAAATCATCTGGACGGTAATGGATCCAGCAAATATTGGTTGGTTACTTCGAGAAGAATAGGCACAAACCACGTTCTTTATATTTCTACAAAAAAATAGAGTTCTGCTTCTGTTATTGTGTTTGTACGTGTAAAGTGTCAAGAACAACGCCAAAAAAAAAAGAGACGGGTCGCAGGAGTATTTTTAGGTTTTCATTTTAGGTTGCTGGAGAATGCAAAACAAACTTTTATAAACGACGATTTTCGAAATTACTCCTAACCACATTTAAGCTGTTTGTTCAGCCTAGGTGTAAATCTAAAAAGTGCCCTGAAAACTCATTTTTTTCACCGGTATACACAAAATGATTTTCACTGCCATGATTTCGAGCGAAAATTGGGATGACACGAAGTGGAACACGGATATTTTGAGGAAACCGAAGGTTTCACGAAACATTACCCTACATCAAGGGTACTCAAACTTAAACTGCTGGCGACCTACCTCAATGTTTTTAGACTACTTACGATCTACTCCGAGAGGCTGCAAGTATGTGTGATGCAGGGTTGTCGTACATACACGAATCATCCTACCTTCCTAGGTAGGGTGCACCGTAGCATGTATATACAGGGTGCTTCAAAAAAATGTATACACACTTTGAACTTCCATAGAAAATTTATTTACCGTTCTACAAAGTTAAATTTCAGGAAAATAGAAAGCTGAAAGTCAATGTAAATTTTTTTTTTTTTTTTTAATTTATTTATTGTTACAACTGATTTAATATACAAACCATCTAGCAACTTAATTTATAATGAAGTAATATCACTTTTTGTGGTTCAGTAGTTCATTATCTAAGACCACTACAAGTCACAAACACTAATTAGCGTCTGGTCACAACTAGGTCCAGCGGCTTGGTCCTCTTGAGTCGCCGTACCTCTTCTCTGTTGTCCAGGGTATACAGGATTTCGAGATTTTGGTGTCTGTGCAGCCGAATTTCGTGATCCGCTGCAATTCTTTTTATTGCGTCTCTCACCATTTCCACTTTGAGGTCGCGGTGGAGATCAGTTGTCCTGATATACCAGGGTGCGTTGACAATACTCCTTAAGATTTTATTTTGGAGTGTCTGGATAGTGTTGACATTACTGTTGCTCGTGCAGCCCCATAGTTGGCAGCCATAGGCCCAGACGGGTTTAATCATTTGCTGATACAACAGCAATTTGTTATGGGTGGATAGTTGAGATTTCCTACCCAGCAACCAGTTCAGCTTCCTGAGCTTAGCGTTGATCTCTTCTTTTTTCTTTTTGACGTGTTCTTTCCAACGTAGCTTGGCATCCAGCGTCATGCCCAGATATTTAGCAGTATTTGAATACGGAATTTCTTGTGAATTTATGGTGATTGGGATGTTTTGAATTTTGCGATAAGTGAAGTTTATATGCGTACTTTTTGTTTCATTAAGTTTAATTCTCCATTTGGAGGTCCATTGATAAACTCGGTTCACCGAATCTTGGAGTTTGCTAGACGATTCCTCGACTGTCCTGCCCGTCGTCAGAATTGCAGTATCATCAGCAAACGTTGCTATGACAGCTTTTGGGGGTTCTGGGAGGTCCCTTGTATACAATAAATAGAGCACTGGACCAAGAACGCTTCCTTGCGGCACGCCAGCCTTTATCTTCCTCAGGGTGGTGTACTCATCTTCGTGCTTGACTCTGAAGTGCCTTTCTGATAGGTAAGATTTCAGTATTTGATAGTATTCAAGGGGGAGGTCCCTGTGCAGCTTGGCGAGGAGGCCCTTGTGCCAAACTTTGTCGAATGCTTGTGAGACGTCAAGGAAAACTGCAGAGCAGATTTCCTTGGCTTCAAAGCATCGTTCTATCACATTGGTTATCCTATGCACTTGGTCCAAAGTGGAGTGTCGTTCCCTGAACCCGAACTGGTGGTCAGGTATAAGGTTTCGAGCTGCAATCATAGGCTTTAACCTCTTGAGTAGAAGTTTCTCAAACAGTTTGGAGATTACAGGTAGTAGGGAGATGGGCCGATAAGATTTTTTCTCATGAGATGGTTTACCAGGTTTTGCGATCATGATGACTTCTGCTACCTTCCACTGCCTCGGAACGTATTTCATTCGGAATGATGCGTTGATTATATGCAACAGTTTTCGCAGGCCTATGTCAGGCAATTCTCTAAGAATATTCCCAGTTATCAGATCATATCCAGGAGATTTTTTAGGACTTAGGTTGGTCATAATTTCATTCTTGACTTCTGAGAGTGTAGCTGGGGAAATCTCTAGTAAATCAGTCTTCCCTAGAATAGCTGCTTCTTCGTCAGCCGTTTGTCTAGGGAAGGGAGTAAATGTCTCCTCAAGATAGTTAGCAAATAGCTCTGCTTTATCTTTGGAACTCCTGGCCCATGATCCGTCTTCTTGCTTGATGGGTGGCACTGATGCTTTTGGCTGCTTGAGCCAATGTAAATGAAACATAAATATAAATAATATAAATTATAAAATTATAATTATAAAAAAAGTATGTGTGATGCAGGGTTGTCGTACATACACGAATCATCCTACCTTCCTAGGTAGGGTGCACCGTAGCATGTATATACAGGGTGCTTCAAAAAAATGTATACACACTTTGAACTTCCATAGAAAATTTATTTACCGTTCTACAAAGTTAAATTTCAGGAAAATAGAAAGCTGAAAGTCCAATGTAAATGAAACATAAATATAAATAATATAAATTATAAAATTATAATTATAAAAAATATAAATAATAGCCTTGTAGGGCGGGAAAACTACAATAGTTTAAAGTGTGTATACATTTTTTTTAAGCACCCTGTATATTAGCTTTCCGCTCAATTTACATAATTTTAGTCAAGGTTTGGGTTATATTTACTTAAGTTCTTCTCTACAATATCAATGAAAAAACTCCTAGTTATTCAAAAATGCGAGTTTATTTGCTATTATAAAACCAAAGAGTTACATATGGTGTTAAACTGAACTAAGGAGTGACTTTGGATGTTCAAGCGTAGCATTGCATGAACATTGTATCGACGTAGTATCGCCTTCAAGTTACAATTCAGAATGACTCCGATTAGAGATGGGCGAAATATATCGATCTAAGAAAAGAGCAATCTCTTTGTTCAGATCAATCGATTTTTGAATTGATCTGATGGAGGTCGATTTTCTCCTCGATCTCCGATTTCGATCGATACCGTTTTGCGCAAGACGACTGTTCTGGCGGCTGCGACCCGTGTCCGTCCGTCTCCGTCTGTCGAGCAGCTCATTCATCATAGGTTCATTACAACTTATCGAATTATTGGAAAATGTAAATTCGTGAATGATAAGATTGGTCGTTTAGGAATAAAATGTCGTATCGATTAGGTTTCTTAGTGCCATATTAGAGGAGAAATATTAGTTGAAAGTCGGAGGCGCATTTTCCCTTGCCACTCCATACCTTTGTTCCTCCCTGCCTCACTTGCCTGTAAAGCTGGCGTCTCTTAGTGTTAATGAAATAAGTAAGCATTATATTTTAGTAAGCAACTTATAGCGGTACTATCCGTAGGGGGGAAATTCAGTTTAGATGAATCGATCTGACTAAAGATCGATGTTTTACGTCCGATTAATCGATGTTGAGAATCGAAAATTTTCGATTAACCGATCTCCAGAGATCGATCTGCCCATCTTCAACTCCGATTCCAGCAGGAGCAACATTTATATCGGAATGAACGAAAGTCTCGAATGTTCCCGTCAAACGCGCCGCCCGATATGGTCTAGAAACAACGCGGCTTTTCTTTGACAAGTACCGCGAGTTCCTTTGATAAAGCCGCCTTTTGCCGCAAGCAGTGTTACTACGTAATACATTTTCGTAGTTTAGTTACCTACTTATTAAAAAAAAATTTCTTCTTGAGATCTACTCAAAAATTACTCGCGATCGACCGTTTGAGCTCCCCTGCCCTACATGAACTGGTAATCTTTGATCTTTAGTCTTCAGAGGGTGTTCAGTCAAGTTATAATCCAATCACCATCAAACGTGCTGAGGGAGGAATCATCATCGGTATTCTGCGTTTAAAAGCGTTCAATCCAACACTACTACTTCACAATCCAGTCCACAGAGTCTCGAGATGATGAAATAACAAATCTCAACTTCATCAAAAAGGAAGTTAATTTAAGGCATCACCGTAGGGTTTAATGAAATGGGTTTATTGTGTAGGTTGCAAATCATGAGCGAAATCTGGGCATATTTCCCAATTCAAGCATACACTGACGGCATAAAAAGTACTGGCATGTGTACAGGAACTTACGATTTCGACGCAACCTAATCATGGAAATAATTCAGCTCATGAGTACAGTTTCGATTTCAACACTAATTTTTGAAATGGTTAACTAAGTACAGCAAAAAAACACTGCCAAGGAGATGGCAAAGCAGCTTCCTCGTCGATATCCTTAATCATATGAGCTAAATTGAATCAAAATTGTGAAAGTTATACCTGTTTCAAGAATTTCACGTTAGCGCATGTGCAGAGCGTACCGCTGATTATATTGAGATTAAATTCGTATGGGACCTCAAGAGGCCTTTTCCGCATAATCCATCAAAATGTGAGCTAAATTCATTCAAAATTGTGAAAGTTATGGCTGTAGCAAGGAAATGCGGAGAGACAGACCGACAGACGGATAGACCGACAGACAACGAACCAAATTTGTTCAGTAGGCTATGAAACGCAAAATGCGAGTGGAAATTTTGAATTCGGACAACAACATTTTTTTTTGCTCCCGAAAGTGAACACAAGGCTTCTACTGCTTCGTAGCATCGGAAACTATACTGGAAAATCAGTTTGAGCAACTAGCACCCCAGAATACATCCGAGGTTAAAATTCAATTTGATGGTTCCCAGAAAAAATTACACAGCTCCTCGGCGAATTACAATTTTAACACCAATCAAAACCTAAGCATGGTCTTGAGTTTACTCGGAGCTTTTCTGAAGATCCAAAGATAGTTCAGCCATATAGATGTAGCTCAAGTAAAACTCTCGATGTCTCATTTTCTTCTTTTTTGGTTTTTTATATTCAAATCTCTGAGTAAAACATCGAATTCAAAAGGAGGGGTTATGAAAACGATTTTGTTGGGTGAATAGGCTATGTATTGCTATAAATGGGTAACTGGTACGAACTTCTCAAAATGATTCGTTACTATTATGAAATTAAGTTAATATTAACTGATAAAAGAATCGGAGCAGCGATACATATTACTATCAGTTATTGGTGGATCTGGAGTTTTATTCCAAAATACTCAGGATCGGAACCGTGTTGGCATGTGTAGATTTGAAAACTCGGGGACGAAAGAAGCGATTTCCTCATCTCCCGGGAGAAGTTGCCCATGAAACTTGTAAAATTCGCTCTCTCTCATCTCATGCCAGAAGTATTTCGTACCTGCTGCCACTTAACTCCGCTTCACTGGTACTCGGCCCCCAACCATCGCTTCTACGCCTTCAACTCATCCACCGCATCAGATTTTTTTTTCCCCGGCGTCTCACAATTTTTCCAGCCTTTGCCTCTTCTTTTCCACGTGACTCCACAGATGGTTAGAAAAGGATTCCGGGACAATCGATTTTCACTCACCCGCACCGACATCGAGCCAAACCGACCCCTCCGCCAACCTCGTCCGCCAGCCTCTCTGCCCTAGGCCCAATGCCGCGCCTCGCCACAGCGGTGATTGAATGTAAGTTCTGTATTTCATCAGGCAGAGGGAATAAGAAAAAAAAATCAACTATCTCCCTCTAGGGCTTTGAATCTTGGAAAATTCTGAAAATTAATTGATACATGAACGAAAAACAAATTTTAAAGAAGATTATCAATAGCAATTCAGCAAATTAAAATCTCATCAGTAATGAAAGGTCTTGTACTACCTGCACATGATGAATTAGTCTACTAAGCTGAGGCAAATAAATGTTTAGTCAGTGCAAAGTAAAGTGAGATGAGTTGAAACTATAAAAAATGCATTAATTAGTTCATGAGAGAGAAAAAACATTTATCGATCATTATATGGGGTGGAATGTTGGGTTAGTTGGGATTTGTGAAAAGTACAAATTGATATGCCAAAAGCTCGAAGTGGTATGCCAAAAGTTGAAATTGAGTCGCCGAAATTGAAATTGAGTTCATTGATATGATATACCTACTGAAAATTTAGCTGTAGTTGTGCCTATTGTGTTAAAATACCAACCACTAAAGGATTCCATGATACTAGTACAGAACAATATGTTAATTTAAAACCTGCTTTATAGAGATTTCTACCACAAGTTTGGGTGAAGATCCAGGCGGCGTCTAACTAAATTTCAAACCAAAACATCTAAACAAAAATATTTCATAAGCTTAACGCTCTAACTTACGTACATTCAGTTGGGTTTAGTTGCTCAGCGATAATAATCCGCAATGCAGATTTTTCCCCTAGCTATGCAATCAATTCATCATCAACACTGGTGTTAGACCTTAATTACATTGCGATTTGTAATTTGAAATGGAAATTAACAAATGAACCCCTGTTGGTAATCTTTGATATCGAAAATTCAGAATGGACGAATCAATAATTTCTTCATTGTCTTACAGAAGACAGCTTCTTATTCATTGAAAGAATTTGAGATTTTGAGTGACAAATGAATAACAAAAAATCCGTATAAGTCTATTAACAGAGGAAATAAATACAGGTTGATGAAAACAGAAACCTACCATTTGGATTGAACAAAGCACGAATGCAAAAACCTCAAAATATTTTTTTTCGGGAGGTTTTCGATATTGGTTTATGATTTTTCCTATAACATCAAAATTTGATGAAAATTTGACGAAAATTTGACAAAACGAGAAAGAGATTAGAAGTGGGGTGTTGCGACGATCCTACATGGGCAATCATCGCTATTATTCATCCGTGTGCAATGGTGGTACTGAATTATCTAGGGCCTAACTTACTTAAGGTGAATGGGGATATTTTGCACGTAAAAATCATTTCACATTGGCACACGCTCTAAAACTGAAGTTACAAAAAATCATACAAGGTATTTACACCGCTACTATCCTGCAAATTTGAGTAAAGTAGCCTACTTACTATGAGAAATATATAGTTTGATGATTCTACGCTCTATACAAGAGTATAGGAAGCTTGTAACGATCCATGTGGTCTGTTTTTTATTAAGGATTCACTCAATGTATTTTTGGGAACAATCAAAAAGTCATCCCTAACTATATTACTATAGTCTACGGCCGGGTCTACAATGGCAGCCATAAGCTCTTACCACTTCGCTAGGATCAAGTTTATACACACTGATCCTCATTTTTTGGTTGAGCTCACTCGATATTTATATTTTTTGTGCCAATTTATTTTTTTTGTTCAAATTATATATTCAATAAAGTGAAGATATGTCTGTTTTTTCTTAAAATTTAGTTAGATGAGAACAAATACAATTCGTTTGCTATCTGAAGCATGTCAAAATTCCACTTAAACTTAGTTTTAAATGTTTGACAATTCACCAGTTGCTTTATCGCATTCATTAACACCCTAGAGTTGCAACATACATATACAAGGTGTCCCATCTATATGGGCCCATTAAGGACCTACAGCCATACGATGCGGGCTATCAAAAAATTGAGCCGGACCTTTTCTATAGTATTTTCACTCTGCTTGAAGGTGATGGAACCCGTTTTTCATTTTTTGATGTTTTAGTGCCTGAAATATTCTATTGAATTACTAGAGAATTGTCAATCCTTGAAGATTTTGTTGATGATCATTTGTTATTTGACTTTGATGGAAAAAAACCCAAATTTTGCTGATTTTTATTTTATTTTTTCGATTCTACCTTGAATTTGGAAAGAAAAAGCGTCTGTAAACATTTTGTTTAGATATTTCATTTCAGAGGTTCAATTTCAATCGATGATTTTAAAACGAATGAAAAACGTGTTCCACCACCTTCAAGCAGACTGAAAAAATAGACAAATTTGATAGCTTTGGAAAAAACGCTATTTAATTTTTTGTTCCAATTGAATCAATTTGGAACCAGTTAAGCCGATTTGAATGATGATTTATTGATTTTACGATTGGGTTGACCAGAAGTATTTTTATCATTCTTTCGTTGAAAATTAATCCTATTGTCATTTCACGTTTTAAACCATTCTGGATAACTTTCGTTTGGTGTCTGTTTTTATCTGTCTGTCTTTCGTGTGTCTACAAATCCTTTTAAGCTTAATTTATTCAAATTTTCCCTGATTTTGATGGAATGTGCGGATTAGGATGTAGATAGTCCTCTGTGACTTCCATTTCTATCAAATCAACATTACTCTCTAATTTTCCGATTTTGCTTATTTTTGGAGGGTTCATGGGGATAGCCGATTTAATCATCTCATGTGAATTGAATCATTTCAACTCGATCATGTGATTATTATTTCTCCTAAAGAATTAGTGCAAAAGACCTACAATACATACTGACTCTCCCATTCGAAGGCGTTGATATCTTTGAGAATCGTTGTATCAACATCTACATCTTATAAAGCTAAGTAGTTTGTTCCATCAAAGCTGATTAACGAGCGTTTGTTCGGGAGAAAAGGAATGGTAAGTGGGTACTTCAATCGGAAATATATTCCGGGAAAGTCAATAATAAACAAGCCCTGAAGAAAGATAAATAAAAACAATGCAAATAACCTTCCGGGAGGAAAGCGGGGGGAAGTGGTTGAAAAATAGAATACGTTTAGAGTTTTTATCAATGGGAGGGAAGCTGGGGCAGTGTGGTACTGACTTCTCCAAGACAAATGGATGGCGCTTCGTTTGAAGTCGTACAGAACAATCAATATCCTGACGGAGGAACCTGCCGAGAAGAAACTGACGGGGTATAGATAGGTGCCTTAAGAATGACTCGTCAAGACAGAACTAGAGATTTCTTGCATGATGGAACCCATCCCCGATTGGAGAGCCCAACTATACCCAATTTAATTCTATTGGTTCGTCAATTCCGATGCATTTAACGTGATTCGTCACTTGATCTGTATTAGAAGCTACAGTTAATTTTAATTTCTCCGATTTTTTGGCTGATTTTTAAGTGGATCCAGTTGAAAGGGCATCTGGGATACCAAGCCCTACGGTGTCTGGAAACAGAAAACCGCCGTTGTGGGACGCGCCCCACCGCAGGCCACTCCTTCAATGTATTTTCAATGGTTTGACTTTTCCCTTTATGTTTCTTAACGCAAAGGCGTGCAGCCACATGAGGATACCGTTCAACTCGTTATCGAGCGACACACTTTTATGGTGGACATTGCACAAAACCTACAACTCCATTTTGATTTCCGTATTTTTTGCGTAGTATTACCATGTAAATCACAAAGTCGAAACGACTTCATACAAATCTTCGTACAGCAGACGAACAATAAACTCCAATTGCCGAACATTGAGTCAGAAAAAAACCTCTCAATTGTTTTTTAATTAAAAATTTTTGTTTCAAGTGTTCCTAAGTTAACATTTGATGTCTCTCCCTCTCCTTTGTTGGCCATCACTATACTTCCTATCATTCTTCAAAACAAAACACAAAGCAACATTGCTTGAGAACATCTTGTCTCATTCCACTCCGTCCGCCCGTATTGCGGACGACAGACGGACACTGCAGATTTGGAATACACCCACCTTAACACTAGTAGCAGTACTAAGTCTTAGTAAAGTCTCAGTTATCTCAGTTATACAGTAAGTAATAACAATAGTCACCATAATAGTATGCTACCGTTCGTTAAATAACCGTAGATCGGTCAAACATTATAACTTCTTGTCTTGAGGAAATGGATAACATTCTTCATTCATTCCCGCCATTCATCATCTTTATCGCAATGGGTTTCCACAACTTCATCCCGAGGGATTCTTTTCTCGCAAAATTTCAAGCCTACGGAAATTAATTAACAAATGTTTTTTTAATAAGAGTGAGGGTGAAAGTAAGCGCCATTTCCCAAGAACAACGTATTTTCACTTTAAAAAAAAAAACGATATTTTATATTGTCACCAACCCAACGGCTTGGCATAAATACCCATTAACTTGATTGAAATGATGGATTAATTATAGCCGAATCGTGTACATTATAAATGGGTATTACTTTGATATATATTAATAGTTTAATCATCTGTAATTCTAATTATTGAAGTTGTTCACAAAATATCGACAAATGTGTGTCCATAAAAAACTAAAAGCAATCCACACTCAGCTGAATCCCAATTATAGTATTAATTGAATATCTCTTTATTTTCATATTTCGTAAATCACTTCACATAACTGAAATGGTAGTAAGAAGTATGTTCTTTTGCAATGATAATTCCAGTACCGGGTGGTACTTGAATTTTGGTGGTACAATTAGAATTACTTGGGTAAGTAGGAAATGACAACTCGTAAAACAACTAATTGAAAAAATATATATAGTTGACGAATTTGTTTTCTTCTAGCTGACGAATATGTCCTTAAAATTTTTCTCCAACAGCTAGATACGTCAACTGCGTCTCCGAGAACTGCAACGCCCAACCTTAGTTTTTACTGGGATGCCTATTAGAATTGATCCAGGGGGTGTCGGACAACCCAAATATGGGAAAGGAAAGGAAGGGAAGGAGATCCGTTCCTCACCATTTCAAGACCGAGTCCGTAAGAAAACAAAAACGCTGCAAATTCTTTCAATGGGGTTTATTATTCAATTTCTTTCATTTGGCTTGCATTCATAATTTGAATTTCTGCTAAGCTTTGGAGTGTACGTGTTTCACAGGTGATAAAGCGATTATTGAATTTCAGAAGGCACACAAATATGATCAACTGAACAATCTAAATAGGTATTTTGGTTGAGAACCGTTTTTACGTGCTCTATGTATATCTCTTGAAATGCAATAATCGCTCTATCACCTGTGAAACTCGCACACTCCAAAGCTTAGTAGAAATTCAAATCATGAATGCACGCCGAATGAATGAAATTGAATAATAAACCGCAGTGAAAGAATTTTGCAGCGTTTTTTATTTTATGGTTTTATGATTTTATGGCACTTGTGACACGTACATATAGCGTTTTGTTTTGTCTTGGGCCTAGGTGTGTCTGCGGGGCAAAACGTTTCTCTTGTGTCCAAGTGTGTATACCATATTCATATGGGGCAAAAATTTTCCTGCGGAATGCAGGGAATGAAGCCGAGGACCTGGGATTGTGAGTCCCGCACGAAACCCAAGCGCTACGGATTTGTTTTACTTAGTTTATTTATAAAATTTAATAATAAACCCCAGTGAAAGAATTTGTGGCATAAGATCACGCCATACATCGGGCACGGTTTGAGCTATAGACCTGGGGAGGGGCTCATTCAAAAAAAGTCCATATTTAGGCCGCCTTGGTTTTTTTTTTGAGGATTTTACAAAACTTTGACAACCGTTGAGTGCCACTATAAATTAAGTGAGAGAGCTGGCTAAAGAATTGGGGCGTTGTCGGAACAATATGGATTTTTCCTGAAAATTTCAGATTTTTTGCTCCAGCCGTTTGGGAGAAAACGTGCGTACGGCGTACGGACGGAAAATTTGTTATTGCAGATTTGGATTCTGCACCCTTTGAAACGTAAACCATGAAATTTTCAGAGGAAGGGGGGGGGGGGGGGGTTAGAACATTTTTTTTTCAAGAGCGATTACAATGGTTTACGATTGAATAATAAACCAAAAAAGAGAGTTTGTGTGAAAAATGTTGGCGACTCTCTTCATGCTACGATTCCCAACCGGTTTTCATAATTCTTATTTCGTTCGATTCCAATTTTAGTCTAATTATGTAACAAACTTTGGAAATTTGGCTTTTTCCTGCAGCAAGGGCAATGGAGTGGGTAATATACAAACCTACTTTAATATTTACACTTATTTTACTGTTTTTAATAAATGAAACGAAATTCGTTTGTTCCCAACACCCAAACATATCAATAGGCTACTGACAGTAAGTGTAGAGTATTTCAACAGTTTTGAATTCCAGTCAAATACAACTCAGTTCCATTCTTCGATGGAAAATTTTCGTATTCCCATCAATCACTTGCTGACCAACTGCTGGGTAGCCAGTCAATTGGTTAGGCCATTTGAATCTGGAAGTCTCCAATGAGACCCTTCAGGGGAAATACGACCTCACCACTCCTCTTTACTGTAGCCGAGCAAAAAATTGACCGAACCGAGGTGGGTTGGCCGCTCATCGTCTGTTTTGGCTCTTGCCGGGTCCGCTGTCCCCACATTCTAAAATAGTGGTTTTCTGATTCGGAATCCGAGATGTACCGATAAAGCACATCAATAACCCTCTCTGGGCTAAAAAAAAAAATCACCAAGTAAATCTTTACGAGTTCGTAAATTATTGATATGCAACGACGATAGTTATTCACGGTCTTTCAACGTCGTTATTAACATACTCTTCTGCAGTAGCTTTATTGATGTAATTCTGGTTGAACACATACGCTGTTGTTAGAAGACGGTTCTCAAATCGTCCTTCAAGCTCTTCATATACCGGGTCATTAGAACAAGAAAAAGTATGTTCGTGAAACAATGTTTGCGGGTGCTATTGATATTGCTTTCAGATTCTATCACCTGTAAACACTAAGTCAAGTTTTAGCAAGTTTAGTGGATATTACCAGGTGAATTAAAAATCCGCAGATAGTGAAAACTATTGACTGGCAATGGGAATTGCCGTTTAAAGTGAGAAACATATTGATGAGCAATGAAAGCGACGTTACAGAGACGAGCCTATGTCCGGTTCTCTAGTAGGTACGAGGAACGCGTGGATGGATCAGCCATTGTGCCCCAACCAGAATCCACCTTCCCGTCACCAAATCCAAAATTTCTGAGGTTACTGCACAACGACAACGATTCATCACTATAACCCCCTCCATATTTAAATAAGAACGATCTGAAATGTGTTTCAAAACAAGACCAGAGCTCTTAGTCGATCAAAAACGATTAGAGAAAATCGGTGGTTTATGCTGTGTGAGCAGCGCTTGAATGGATTGTCTATTACCCCTCCAGTCCACCTCCCGACAGAAAATTCAAATTTTCCGAGGTTTTTTGCACAAATAAACTAAATTTAGAGGCGAAGAAAAAAAAATGTTTTAAATCAAATGAAAATAGTGAAGAAAAAACTATTCAACTATATTACGCAGACCATTCAATCTTTTCCATATAGAAAATGGGTTCTTTGGTCATGAGTCCGTCAAGAATTCTTCCTTGAGCAGCGATTGGAAGGAGTGTGTACTACCCCGACAAAATCTCGCCCTTTCGTAAAAGCGAAATTTCCAAGGTTTATAGCACAGCCAGAGTACAAATTGGAACCGAAAAAAATATAAAAAATAATAATAAATAAAACTGGTTAACTGCTGCTATTGGTTAAATTGGTTGGTTGCTGGACAAAATTTGTTCAACACAGGCATTTATCCTTTTTTCATCCACGGAGTTGGTCTTTAAATGGTGTGAAACGGATTAATTAGTTATCTTTTCCTTATATTTCTGTTGTCCTAAAAAATCCGGCAGTTATTCAGTAAGAAATTGAGATTCAAAAGTGCAGGTTTGTGCATGCTTGAAAACTGTCATTGATCGCCAAACAGTAAAATTGATAAGCACATGGGTGATTCCTATTATACGGGACAATCGCTGTCCTTCATTGATAAATAATTTTCTGTTCAACTTTTTCCAAAAATTATTTTTGTAGATTTTATTTGGTAACTAGGCCTACTTATGGCTGTTATAAAGTTCGGCTACTCTTCATTTTACATGTAATTGACCGAAATGTACCTACCTCATTGTCTTGGTCTGTCCGTGAGTCAGAATTTGAACTTAATCCGAAATTTTATCCGCTCAAAGTACGTTTTACCGGAAATATTTTAACTAGTATTTTTTTAGAATTAGTTACTGGATGTTAGTGCGCTTACAAGCGGGACTAACTTTTAGATAGTCTGTACGAATCAAGTGCTCGAAGTTTGTCCCAAACCTTCTGTCTCATTGTCATGGGTTTGAAGGAAATCATCGTAGCTCTCTCAAATGAGGGCATTTTTTGGCAATTCAAAGTTTTTTTCAGCGTTGATAACCCTGCCCTTTGAGGAAACACCATGCTTCCGCCATTTCTATACAGTTGGGGCTAAAAAATGAAGTTAGCCGTTTGTAAAACAGGTGTGTACGTTTCATACTTCTCATTGTTATGGGTTTGAAAATCACTCTTAATCAATCTTATTGATTCGTTTAGCATTCATTTTGGGATAGAGATGTAAAAACTCCATTTTATGCAAGTTTCATTTTCTATGAGTGTTCATTAGACTATTAATTGCAGATGGTTAATGTTTATTTCTCATTGTCGTGGCGATTTTAAACTTCATTGTTGTGGCTACACAAAAGCCGTCATGGCTGTTTGAAACAATTTTTTTTTTCAAGTTTGGTATTTGATACTAAATAAATACTAATATTAAAATGTAATACTTTTTCTAGCACAAAGCCAGGAAAAACTGAAATCAGATATTTGTCTCATTCAACCTTACCTAAACATCGTTTACGTAATTCTATCGTAAACGTTGACAAAGCTCATTGTCATGGATACATACCATTCTCGTAACCTATAAAATTGTTAAACCTGAATTTTGAGGAAACAAACGAAAATCATGCGTGCTTGCACATCACTATACCATTAGAGTAACATCTAGATTGTATAATAAAAGAATCATAAATTTAGGAGAACAAAATTTTTTAGTCAGAATCAAAAACTCGATTGTCCCGTTAAATGAGAATCACCCACATTCTCGGAAGCTAATTCGAGAAAACCCAGGAAATGTAATGTTAATGTTAATGTTACACATGCGTGTCACTGGCTATAACTGAACAAGCTCGATTGAATAATGTTTTAGTAAAACCCTTCGAGTGTCTGTAATTAACCTGCAATTCTCAATTTATTCGAACTTTCCTGTACATTTCTAAAAATTGGTTTCAATACTCTTGAAAAAATGAGAGGGAATCTCACATTGGGTAATGGAGAAACATACTGACCCTGATGTAAGATTACATAATGGATATGAACATTTCTTTGTACACTTGGATCAAATTGGAATATTTCTTGGAGAATAATTCACAATCTGAATAAAACCAATATTTTTCGTACTTATACAAACGAGGGGATTTTGATTTCTAGAATTCGAGTAAACTGTTTATCTGTAGGGTCCTCTTGCCCACATTGGAGTGACATCTCCCGTGACATTGATTGCAATCTACCAGTAGTGTAACCAATCCTGAAATTGCAACCCGCTTGTTATCAGTGATGCGCCTCAAGAGGTGGGGACTACCTAATCAATTCAGGGTATCCGCCCAACTGAGCTGAGATCAGTAAGCAAACTGATAGTTGCTGTTCCAATCATTAGTCAGTCATCAATGTGTACCATGGTGACCCATGGTGTGATGATCAAAATCAAGTCTTTCCAAGCCACCTCAGCTATTCCCGTTCGTATAACAGAGTTGGGACTAGTTAACTAAAGAATTGGTTGAATTAAAGCGGAAACTAAGAACTAATTTAGTTGAACTATGATAAATAGAACTACTTTGGAACTAGTTAAGTTTTAGTTCGCATCCATAAACTAATTTTGAAACTAAATTAGTTCTCAGTTGGGAAGGAGAAACTAAAACTAAATTGGTTTTGAAATTAGTTTCAGTCCTCAACTAAAACTATTAGTTCAGTTGTTTGTTCAACTAAAAACTAAAAACTAATTTGTAATTTCTAGACGTGTGGTGTTCGCTTACACTTTTTTTTGGGCGCTGAGTCGATTGCGACCACTCCCAGCTCGTTTACCTGTTGCATAGTGAGCCAAATTTACATGAATGTGGTAGAAAATCCAAAAGTGGTATCTAACTGACATGTAGGCGTGTGGGGCGGTAGGCACAGTTGGGACTACTTAACTAAAAAATTATTAGTTGAACTAAACATAAACCGATTTTGGAAATAATTTAGTTTTATTTCGTATCCATGAACTGATTTTGAAACTAATTTAGTTTTAATTTTTCCAATCAAACTAAGAATTAATTTAGTTCTGGCCGTTAGTTTCGACGACAAACTGAAACTATTAGTTTAGTTTTCGGAAGCAATGAAACTAAACTAAAGTAGTTTCAGTTTTAGTTTTTAGTTGAAAATTAGCTTTTACCCAACTCTGTCGTATAATGAATGGTTGACAGCAAAACATTGCATTTTATTATTGTAATGTGTACACATTTTTTATAGAAAGGTGTTTTGACCCACTCTGCTAGACGCCTCCTAAAACTAAACCTGTGCCTACCTAACCCATACGTACGATAACTTAATATTTTTCTTTTTTGTCAAATCTTTATTGCAACAACCATAATTTATCAGCAATATCATTTTAAAACTTTTGTAGTTTTGATAAACATCCAAAACTAAGGTATATCACAGAGGTTTCTTGGTTATAATAATATTTTCACTTCAATACTTCACAAATAAGCTAAGGCAAGAGCCTATATATCACTTGAGTGAAGGAGTCGGAAAGCTCGCATTCTGGTGTGGGATCCTAGCCGATGGAGTTGTCTCACTTCTTGTCGCTCCATTGCATCGTCAATTGTTTCAATCTGAAGCTCGGGAGGAAGCGTTCATTTCAGTATCAAGGTGCTTTTGAAAATTCTTCTCAGGACATTGTTTTGGGATCTTTGGATGTTGCCTCGGTTTGACTAAGCCGCACAGCCCCTCAGCTGAGCTCTGCATGTCCGAAGGACTTGGTCATTAAGTGTGGGCTTATTGTGGATTGACAGCTCCGACAACCTCCCCATTAGGCTGTACACTTTTCTGTGATTAGAAAGAAGTCCTTCCTCCTTTTTCTTGACATTAGCTTTCCATCAACCATCACTCCAAGGTATTTTTCTTCTTCAGAATTGGGAATCACTTTACCCTTGAAATGAACGGGAATATAGGTTCATTTGTTGGTGAAAACGACATCTACCGTTTTGCTTTAATTTCTTTCCATCTTCCATGTTAAGGCAATAGAAGATAGCGAGACAAAAACAGTGATTTCCCGAGTCCTAGATGAACCGTACATTGTAGTATAACAACTTGAGTGTGATGTTGTGATGTGCGCGAGTTGTGATCGCTGATGATGTTTGAACCCCCGTGTCAGCCAATGAAACTTTAGTACCTCCTCTTCTTCATCTGCTCCCAAGATTCTTCTGGCTTTCCCAGCAATCAGTAGGCTCTGAACACATCCGCAATATATTCCTCTCAAATTCGTTTCATTTCGTTGGCCGGGACCTTTCGCCATCTTGGTCGGTGCGCTCCTACGTGGATCACCTGTACTCCCCGTTCCGTAGGACTCCTCTTCATTCGAATATTTCTTCTCATCGAACCGTAAGTTAATATCGAGAGCCGCCAAATATATACGGCAACTGCTTTGCCTCCAAATAGAGAGTTCTGGACACCATGACCATGAATTACAACTCTCCTCTTCTTTTATTTGCAGCTTTTCGTCCAGAAAGCAGAACCACACCACACTCTCGTAACAACGAAGATCTCTCACGCATTC
This sequence comes from Creontiades dilutus, assembly GCA_031894815.1. NCBI lineage: Eukaryota > Metazoa > Arthropoda > Insecta > Hemiptera > Miridae > Creontiades > Creontiades dilutus. Next base: position 70,218 of record JAVIWC010006795.1, read on the forward strand.
TCGCTTCCCGTCGTCATCACGTCTTTCTTGGTGCGCTTGGGTCCAGGTCTTCCTTGGCTTACCACGGCGAAAATCTGGAGCTTCCAGTTTGCAGATTTATCTCGACGCCACGTGGTATCGTTGGGTAGTGAGTTCCAGCACTGAACATTGTGGGGTCGATCACCTAAACGGTCAGACTTTCAATTTCTTCCTAATAATACGAGTAATTTATTTGTCATCAATTTGAGGCAAAGGGTATAAATTACAAGGAATTCTATTTATTTTCCGCTCATTATTTAATATTGAACTTATTGTTCACCTTCCAAGGAGCTCCTTTTAATTAGGAATAACTTATTTCATTTGCACACAGTATAACTTTTATTTTTTATATATAAGTCCACGATTTCGTCGACAAAATTGGATTTTCTTTTGAAAAAAATTTTCATTTAGATTTGGGTTAATTGGTTGTTCTGATTATTTAAGAATGCCCCTACTCAGTCTAAACACTCCATTCAGTTTTCCTCTCTTGTATGCAGGATAATTACCGATCCAATTTGGTAATGGACTCCTACATTAATCAGTGTTGGCAATGAGAAGGCCTTTTCTTGCTTTATGCTAAGAAAGAGGTTGATGAGAGTAACTTTAGCAGCCCAGCATATGTACTTTATTGACAGATTTTTACGCAGCTTGAGAGCAAGTTCCTCATGCCGAACTTTGTCAAACGCGTGAGGACATCAAGGAATACAGCAGAGTAGACTTCCTTTTCCTAAAGTGCTCGTTCAATTATGTGCAATATTCATTGGACCGGATCAATTATGGGAACTAGTCACTTGTGCATTAATTTTTCAAATAATTTTGATAATACCTAATGGTAGAAGAGAGGTTGGTGTGAAGAAACCAGATTGGTTTGAATGAGATCGGTTCCTCAAGGGGCTTACCAGGCTTAGATTATGACCTCATCATTCTTCTACTGAGGATCACAGCGGAGTCTGATTACCACATTATTAATTATTAGTTGCTTAAGGACTTGGTCAGTAATAAAAGTAATAAGTTCTCTATCGTAGCCAAGGAGCCTTTTTTGGATTGATTTCCTTATTGGTTATGTGTTTCACCTCTTTGATGATAACTGGTAGAATTTCGAACTCCTGCTCGAGTGTACTTGTGTCCTTTGGAAGAGGTATAGTAAACAAAAATGTTTTTTGTTTTAAAGATATTTGGTAACATTTCAAAGTGAGTGATCGGTATCATGACAGCTTGAGAGTCGTATGATATAGTTTTCATGAGTTTCTTTGTCAATCCCGTGAGTCAACGTTCTCAGTTCTCTTTCCGCTTAGTACCACGATGATTTGTGGCAGGGAACTCGGGTTAATTTCCAGCGTTTCCTGACTTTGCGTTTTTCTGTAATAAAAGTGATCTCATGGGTAGTTGATTCGTCTGAGTCTCCTTGGAAACGTTGGTGTATTTTCCCAAATAACGGTTTGTATGCTGCGTACGAGACGCTCGAATTCGTGTTCCACACCTTGTGTCTGTAGTGACACACCTAAGTCAATATCTCAGCAAATTTCTTGCTTGAAATGCTCCCTGTTAGTCCTATGATTGACTGAGGAATGATTGAGTGGCTTTTGAACGATCATTTGCCAATATGGTAGGCGAATGATCTGAACTGAGATCAAAGCTCACCTCAACTAGTAGGAATAGCTTGAGTGTCAGGGTTGTGCCTTTGTTCATCGAAATTAGTGTACACATCATTTGACAAATAGGCAAACGTAATTTGTCTTTCAATTTGACACTCATTCGGTTAGATCAGGAACCATAACATGTGGGAAACATACGTCTTGCGATCGACAAATGGTACAGTTGGATATTTTCCAACACTGAAATGGTTGAAAGAGATTATTACGTGTCGTGCTCCCCTTCTCCTAAGACGTGGAGAAAGACTCACTACGTCAAACTGCATGCGGCGTAAAATCAAGAACAACGTGTAAAATGAAGAATTACATGAATCGGTGTCAGACCCGGAAAAGCATCAAGTGTTCTATTATTTTATTTTGCAAAAGTGCGGACGGTTAACCTTTCCAAGGTGACATGGCAAACTAGATTTTCGCTGTATTATCCGGATCTTCCTCCTCTCCGACTGTTGGGTAGATTTCCTGGGTTGCTGACACACGTTCGCGGGCAGAAACGTTGAAGTAAATCAGCGAAATGAAATAAACGTATGATAAATGGGGCTTGACACCAAGCCCGCACACCGTTTTTAATTGCTTTCAGGGGCCGGAAACGGCGAGTCCTCGGCGAAATGAATCAGAGATGTCTGCCAGTGATAATAAGGGCGTAGGGTTTCTCGCCTTCAACTCTTATTAAAATGGGCGGAAAAACATCACACTCTTCCCAAAATTGTTATAATTTTCGGGAGAGTTTCTTGTCTTGTGATATTGAAAAAAAAAGTAATCGTTATGGTAACGTTTTTGTTGATATTCCCTTTTAGAAATACCGGCAAATACAGTTCACATTGTTAGTTTTATTGAAACAGTAATATGCAACAGAATAACGCAGTGTATGGTTTACATTGGTTTGCCATAAGTGTAGTATACTTGTGTAAATTACTAAAATGTATCAGTTCGAAAGTGACGCTCTGAGATTTAACTTTTTATTGATATCAGTAATTTCGTAATTTTTTATTGTTAGTAATAAAGTAAAATACAATTGAGGGGTTTCTTCCAAGAACCAAATAAGTCAAAAAATCTCAAACTGGTTAAATCGCCTATTTCGCCAAATTCTCATAAAAAGCTTCTCTGCTAAAATGTGACTTGTTGGGTTCAACCTGAATTTCAGCTGTTCAATTTAGTTAAAGTTTTTTTCAACATATTATTTTTGCATTTATGTGTATTATATTGCTGGTCACAGCGCATGACAGCTTTGAAGGGAGAATCTAATCTGTTATTTAGATCTATAACATAAATCGACATAAAGCGTAGCGAAGCAACGTGACAATTCAATTGCAAACTGAGACGCACCAACTTCTCGCATAGGTTTTCTAGCAGCTGATGGAATGGACATGTTTGATTATTGTCTGAAAAGCCAAACACTTATTTTCTTCTTTTAGACTAGTGTTTGAAGCCTTGCAGCAACTGGACATATACGGTTCTCGTAGAAACAGCCTTTCCCCTAGATTGCTTGTACGTTGAGGAATAAAAAGGCACCTCTATCTCGTTTTCTAAATTTTTGGACTTATTTGGTTATTGGAAGAAACCCCTCAATTTTATTTATATTAACTTATTTATGTATTGGTATTTTACCTTGCTTTATTTTATTTGTTAATTGATTATTTTTCTTGCTGGAAATTGCAAACGAAAAACTGAAAGGAATTTTATTGATTCTTGAATGTGAAATTCGAACTCAATAACGATACTTCTACTGTTTCAAATACCTATATAGAAATCATACATTCCGTCACAACATAAATATATGAAATCATGTTACGTTAACATGTGAAATCGTGATACCCGAATTTATGAAAATTCGCTCAAAAATACATGACTAGAACTTTTCATAGTTATAATTAACTTCTACATCCCTTTACTGAATTTAATCCTATGAATTTCGAAGCGCATAACTACTAATATGAAGAAACACTTGTACATCTTGTGTTGTTCGTTTCCACTAGGAATCATGATGTAGCAACCAATGCAGCATGAATACAACGATCATACTTTTGACGGCACGGAATAAGAAAATAATGAACTACAGTTACGATCTACCCCGGTGGGAAATCTCGAGCAAGTATTAGAATATGTCCAGTTTCAAGATCGACGGTGAGAGGGAAATCTAGACGTTCTAGCAACATCGTGTACCACAACCTTTCAGATTCAGACACCTGGTGCTTGTGTCCCTAACAACGTGGATGGTTGTTCCCGCTGATTTCAATTCCAACGACCGCTCCTAGCAGAGATTTTTTCTCTTTTTCTCCTCCTAATTTTCTGATGTGGGAAGAGCGGGGCCCGCTGGAGCGTCGCTGGTTATAACAACACCGCACTGAAGCTGAAGGGACAACCAGATAATCCCATGGAAGGAGGTCGAGGCTTTTGGGCCCAACATACCGACAGCCCTATACCCTCATTCACTCTCCCCACCTCCCACTCACCACTACACTATCTTGTTCGTTACCCACCTACGTTGTGTACTTCTCCGTGTTTTTCGACTATTCGGCTCTCTGACTTCTCTTTGATTGTCCAAGTGTCGAGAGAGGTGTAGTTTTAGAAGTTTACTACTGCCAACGGAACGATTCGCGGAAAAATCAACTTTCATATACAATCGGCTAGTTCTTGTTCTGGAAAAAGAGTCAAACACACTATGGTTTGTAAATTGATAAAACTCCCTACAGACCTCTCTCCAGTTTACTGTTCTTGCATTGATTGGCAAAGTAGCAAATGAGTTTGTGTTGACAGGTGCTGCGCTATTGATTTCTATTTGAATCAGGCTAAGTTCAACACCCAACATAAAAAATATATACACTTCCGCAACGTGAGTATCAACACTAGCGTCCAATAATTTTGAGCACGGTGTACTAGATTATTGGAATGTATTAACCATGCTCCAGGAACTTAAAGGATACGAAAAAATAGTTTGAGACAAATTAAGTACACCTACTCTAACCTAATTTTCTCTTTCAGTGCCGTTTGACTGGACTTTCTAACGGACCTTCCAAACGATGGGTAGTCATTTTTCAGGAAATTTTCGTTTGAAGCCATCTAACATAAGAAATGACACGAAGATCAAAATAAGATATCGAAAACATAAACAGGTAGAAATACAAAAGACAGCTAGGTGAATGACATTCTAAACTTTTCTAGACTTTTTCGGGCACCAAAAAATAAAAATAATTGCATGAATTAGAGCACCGTGAACAAAACATCTCCAAAGCACATCCTACATAAGAAACTGCTATCTTTAGTAGCTGAGCAAAAAAAAAAATCTATATTTTCATATTTTCACTGAAAAGAAAGTCGTAATTGCTATGAATCACGCAACTAAATGATAATGGCACGAGTGAAATGGGAGGAAACAGGATCCTCTAAGCTTCCAATGAAAAAACGATGAAATGGTCAATAAAATAGTGAAAAATGCCAAACAGAGCTGCCACATCTGCCCCAGGCTGTGTACATACAGGGACACATAGGGCTCTCAGGGGTGTTAATAAAAGGAAACAATAATCCAGAAGAGTAATGTGTTTTTTCTATCTGCTCGAGAACCAAGTATGCACCCTTGTCTGAACTTTGTGAAACGGGAGTCAATATACATTGGTCTCTCCGCTCCTTTAGATCATCGGAGGTGCCACAAAGAAAATATTTTTTACTAAAGAACTTCGTTCAATTAGGCGAAGTAAATATTGAATTAGGGTAAATTTATTGTTATGTAGGAGCATAACTTGAGAAAATAAAGGTAGGCATGTTCAACTATTGAAAAAACTATAAAATATACCTAATAATAAAAATTGACATTGACGCTGAACGGATAGATGACTGAAGTGAGTTATGTCCCGGAGTTATGCGCGTAACAAGGATTTCACGTTTGCGCATGGGCAGAGGCTACTATTAATCCGGGGCTCATGAAACCTATAGGGGACCATCTACATCCCAACCCGCACAATCCCTGAAAATTTCATCAAAATCGGACTATAACTTCGTGTAGTTTTGCTCGTAACAAGGATTTGCTGACAGACAGACAGACACACATACAGACACGGAACCAAAATAGTTCAGAAAGGTCTAAAACCCAAAATGAGATTGGAATTTTTGATTTTGGAGACAAAAAGATTTTCACATTCCGAAAGTGAAAACAATGCTTCCGCTACCTTGGTAGACTCGGAAGCAAAATTCAAATTTTCGTTTAGAGCTCTGAGGCCTGGTGTCGCGTTCTAGGTTAAACTTTCCGTAAAGGCGAAAACAAGATCCGAAGTAGAAATGTTCTTGTGTGGCACGAGCAAGTTGGCAGCAGTCAACCAACTTTCGATGTCGATTTCTTTAGATAAAACTCTGGGTTTTTGATTGGGCAACGGGGGGCGACGTCAAATTCTAAAGGATTGTAAAGGTCCACCGAACATGGAAGTCGCTCAAATTTACCGTCGGAGTGAGCCACTCGCTCGGAATCGTTATTCTTTTCTTCGGTCGTGAAAAATTAAATCAGAAAAGTGATTGTTCAATAAATATTCACTCACTAATAACAAAAATTAAAGATAGAAGTGCTAAATAAATCAACGGTTTTAGCTAGCAAGAAAAAACGTTTGCCAAGAGGGTGTGGCACATAGCTTCCTCGTATCCATAACATGACTGTATAGAGTATGCAATATGGTTTGATCCAAGCTCGAGGCCAAAACTTTATTTTCTCTTTATTACTCATGAGGACCATCTTTACATCAGTCTGAACAATCCCTGAAAATTTCATCGAAATCAGTCATGAACCCCCGGAGTTATGCGTGTAACAAGGATTTCACGTTTGCGGATGCGCAGAGGCTACTATTGAAATGGTTCAACATTTCATGAAAACCATATAGGGGATCATCTACACCACAGCCCGCACAATCCCTGAAAATTTCTTCAAAATCGGACAATAACTTCGAGTAGTTTTGCCCGTAAGAAGGATTTGCTGATAGACAGACACACAGACAGACACGGAACCACAATGGTTCAGAAAGGTCTGAAACGCAAAATGCAAGTGGAATTTTTGATTTAGGAGACAAAAAAATTTTCACATTCCGAAAGTGAAAACAATGTTCCACTACCTTGGTAGACTCGAAAGCAATACTACATACTGATTACACATTTTCTCGACGTAGTAACAGAGTAGTAACGTAGTAATGAGAAAATGTGTTGTCAATATGTAGTATTTTTCTTGCTAGCTAAAGCCGTTGAATTGTTTAGCACTTCTTTTTTTGAATTTTTGTTATTACTGAGTGAATATTAATTGCAAAATCACTTTTCTGATTTAATCTACCACGATGGAAGAGAAGAATAACGATTCCGAGCGAGCACTTCTTTGTTTAGCACTTCTACCTTGCCAATGAAGGTTCGAACATCCATCAAATTTTTAATGGTTAACAACAGTTGTATCTTTATCAAAACATTCACTCGGGTAAGCGAGCAACAGCGGTAAGAGTCACATATGAATTATGTTCTACTTTATTCTCAATACCATCAAAACGTTGTTCTCTTACAACTTGAATTAAATTTCACATTTGTGGGTGAAGGACGTGTAATAACGAGAAATTGGAGGTGACCGCAAACAAATGTATGATGAAAAGCACGATAATTACCTTTATTCAAATCAAATGTTCATTCGATTAGTCCATTGTGAATTGTAGATAGGACGGCAAATCCTATTTCATTTTGGAATTAAATACCTGGTGGTCACAAGGAAAAAACAATAACGCGTATTCAAATGGAACAATGTCAGTATTGTGGTATTTTCTCATTCTGCTTGTGGTGAAACACAACTCGACACCGGGTCTGTATTTGAATAATTGGAAAAGTTATCTTGTAAAAGAATCCTAATAACCTCGAAGTATTTTTTTTTCTCAAAAACAGCTAGGTATCTTTATTTTTATGTTTAATATAAGTAAGTCAACTTCACAAATCGACTGTGCTTTAACCCCTTTCAGTAATTTTAGCGGGAGTCAAGCTTAATTACATTTTATTGTTTCATAATCTTACAGCGTATTAGATACCATGCTAAATACGAACGTAAGCATAAGCTCTATTCCTATACTATATTCCCGACAACGCTTAAGGACCCAACATCCTGAAATGGAGACGGAAGAAGTCGATCATAATGTTATTAACCAGGCATGTTTACCAGTCGAAGAAAGTCAGAAGTTTCTCTCACTGATTACATAACGAAAATTACAACATCCCATTGAATCAGCATGTGAACCTCAGTGAATGGAAAACGCTAGTCGAGAAAGTTCTTGAGTTAATAGCCAAAACAATGTATTCTGAATTTGAGGAAAAGGCGCTTAGCTCTCGAAATCACCCTCAGCACGTGGCCCTTAGATGTGAGAGTGACATAGTACCATTGAGCAAGTTCGAGGAGTTTCAACAATGTAGGTGGGTTTTCAAGATCAGGGGTGACCTTTTAGCGTTGAAATAAAGGTCGTACGGGTCAAATAATCAGACTTGTGACTTGTGTAGCAGTGCCGAAGTTAATAACGCTTTTCATTTCATTGGAAAATGTTCGGCTCTGGTTACCTTGAGACGGCGATACCTGGGTAGGACAGAACTTGTGTGGGGTGAGTATTTTGGGGTTATCAAGTCTGGGAATGTGAGTCTGATTAGGTACTGCTCGGTGGCATGGCAACTAAGGCACGAAACCATGATTGAATATGGATTTATGTAGGTGACTTGTTTGATTTGATCGATTGATATCAATTGTTATCTATATATTAATGTTGCAAGTAAGTTCTATTAAGGTTGTTGGATTCTGTACTGTATTAGAGTTGTAAGATGTACAAACTATGGCAAACTCATCGAACGGCCAGTGCCCACGATCATTGCATGGCTCCTCGTTTACGAGAATTGTATTATTTATTTTTCATAATAATGGCATGTTTTCATTCATTCATTCATTCACATAACGAAAATTCTGTAACAAGTAGTTTCAAGACAGAACGACCTCAAAGTAAATATGAGTAACAATTGAACACATAACATTTCCAATAACACACACACAAATTATACCAAAATAATGTTTCTAACAGTGAAGTACGAGGTCTCTCGTTTCGAATAGAACCTGCCTTTAATATTGTTTACCCAAATCTCCAGTAACAGCAATCGCTGTATCTGAAAATCTGTTTCAACTTCCAGTAGCAATCTGTAAGAAACTTGGCCTAGACGTCCGCAGCATCAATATGAAGACAGATTTCAAGTTCTGAAATGGATCATGAAACTACGTGTTCTAATCTGATTTCAATTACACCCTCACGAGAGACGATTGCTATATATACAGTTTGGGAGTGACCGAGGACGTTTTCTATTTGGGTGGAAAGTGCCCTGTTTTACGGAGTTTAGAAAAACAGTTTAGTAATGTTAGTTATATAGTAACTATGCGAAGTAGTTGATGAAAATATAAAATGATGATGATTGGATAGATGCTGCAAGTTTTTGCATAGCAGCTTGGAAATATATAAGAACCCTGGTGGGGGAATTTAACTGGTGAAGAAAGGAAAACTGAATCGTACTCACCGACATAAGGATATATCTAATTTCGTATTATGCTTTTAGAAAATTTACAAACAATAATTTACGATAATAGAAATTATAACAACTAAAATAGTAATATATATACCATTATAGGTGAAAAAAGGTACGTTTGTTATTTGAATTGTGTAGTTATTGCGTCAGTTTGGTTTTTATATAATAACCGACAGGATTGTTCTGACGCAAAAGAAGCTATCAAATCTATTCCTTTTTCCAATCCTTTTGTTTGCAGCGATGGTTTTGATATAGTTTTCATTGAAGTTTTGCGATGTGGTTACCAGGGACGTTATGAATTAATACGGACTTGTTATCGGGTATATGTAAGGCGGCTCTGACCATCAATACGCCGTTGAACTGGACTGGATTTTAAAACTCGGTGTTTTTCACGTCGTTTTAAGAGGAGGGTAGCTCCGGCTAGACCATCAGACCATGCCTGAGGAGGATATACCCTGTGAAAGGGCAATTACGATCCGGTTGAGACCAAGTTCCAAACACAGTGATTCTGTTACTTGCTACTATTATTGCTGTTATACCTGTTTCAGATAAAAAATATTCAAGATAGGTTCAATTCGAAACGAGAAATATTGCACTGCACTGTGAAAAACGTATAATTTCATTACTGTTATCATTGTTTGCTTGTTACTGGAAATGTTGTATCTTCTAATGTTATTCATATTTCCTTAGATTCTAAATGAGACCGCTCTGTTACGAAACTACTTGTTGTACAGTATCTGTTATGTTGTTCGACTTCTAACTTGTTTGACGAGTTGACTTTTTTAAATAGTTCCCAGACATATAAGCTGCTCGGTTGAATTTATTATGACCAATAGTCCTCCATCACCATATCAAGAGGTGTCCGTAGGTGTTGTATAGAATAGTGATTTTGTGTTGGCTGCTGACCGATTGCACAGAATGTAGAGTTTAGTACAGCGGAGCTTTCGCGTTACTCACCGCAGTGTTATTTTCGAATGGTTTACTGGGAAAAAATAGTTATTGACATCCAGCGTTGGTTAGGGTTGGTTGAGAGAGGTTCGGATCGGTCTCGAGGGGGTGGTTCAGGCGCATAGGCCAACCCTAACCATCGCTGGACGTCAATAATTATTTTTTCCCAATGTATAACAAGTCCAAAAAGTCTATGGCTGCCCCCGGGTAAGGGAGTAACTGTTGAAAAAAAAAATTCCGTAACTGTCCCGCTTGCCTGCGGACTTGAACGGGAAGCACTTTTCGAAGTGGGACGTGTGAAATTGAACTCTCGAGGTGTTGATGGATATCTTGATGACTAATTAGAACAAACAATCCCCACCTGAGCCGCTCTTGAAATAACATGACAAGGAAGGTTCTGTCTTTCATAACCCAGAGTAACTAGTTACGGCCGTGTCCTGTATCAATTTCCTTTTATTCGATTAGTTTTACAGTCAATTTTCGGTAATATGCCTATCAGACGCCATTTAAACTGCCCGTCCACCCTGAATCGCGGTGTATTACGCCCGGTATAGCACGCGGTATAGGCTCCACGGATAGTAGCCCAGTAATAGTATTCTGGAATAAAGGCCCATGGTGGACGCTGATGCAGGGTACAAGGGTACAACGCCTAAGCGGAAGCGCCAGCAACTGCAACTGAATGCAACTTTATGACGGTATGGTACGTATGTGAACGTAGATATTGCAATTATGGTAGTCACGGAGGAGGGAAAATGTGACAAGGAAGGTTGGGACTCGCTAACAAAGGTTGAGGCCTATGGCCACCGAAATAAAAATGTTTGTTTATTCCAAGAATTTAATTTTTTTGTTGGTTGTATAAGTGTATGGATTTTTCATTCTGTGATGACCTCTATTGTATTGTTATATTTTTGTATTTGATTTCTTTCAAAAAAAGAGATCAACGGCATAAAAAGCAGCTAATGGCAATACTACAATATCTTAGGTTACATCGTTAGGTTACTTATCGTTCACTCTGCTCTCACAGCTGTAGCATAAGGTCATTATGTAGCGTTTACTTACTCTGTGATTACATTTGCATTTACATTTCCACAGTACATCACACAATGTGCACTGGGTTTGAGAGAAAAGGTAAATTATGAGATTTTAGAGCTTTCTTCCGCCATTCGATTCCAGCAGTTGCGACGCAAAGATTGCGGTAAAAATTTCCCGGACGAAAGTACACTGAAGAAGTTCAAGTTTTGATTAATGAGTGGCAATTGTTGGTCCTATTGTTCTTTAGCTTCAGAGAATTACCTACCGGTGGACCCCCTACATCAACCTCGACCGCACATGTATGAGAATTAAGTTTGAAGCCGGGATTATGGATTACTTAGGCCCACCAGCAACAAATTCATGGTACGATCCCACTAAGAGAGGACGGGCCTGTGTTGAAATGATCCCAGTAATTGGCATTTTACCAATAATTAACTGTTGAAACGATTTATCGTGGATTATGAAAACATACTGTTTTGATTGTGTAGTGTTTATAGTTTTCAATCTCGCTTTGTTACTCAAGCAGGTTTTATTCATGTTATTGAATCTCAATAATAGATATAATCAATATGGAAATGAAATACTAATCATCATAAAAATGATATAATTTAAGCGTTACCAAGAGATTTCGGATACATAACTTGCATTCTCGCAGTTAAAGTTTTTCTCTGAAATTTCCTTTTTGAAAACACGATCACCTTTGTATAACAAAACTCACACAAGATTTTGCAAACGTACTGAACTAATTATTCAACAATAAAGGTTCGAGTACAGGTAGGAGTTGATGTTATGTTACCACACCACTGCACTCGTCAAAAATCAACAATAGGGATAATCAACTGTCAAATAGAACGATTGAGCCCTTTGCAAATTTAATTTTAGATAATTTCATTGATAAGATACGGCTATTCAACTTGTAATGAAAAAAAAAACTAAATTTACTGTAGTCAAAAGGAAATTCTTGATTTCTTGGTAGAGAAAGTTATGTTTAAAGCCTCAATTTTATTTAAAGTTATACTCTAATGAAATGTAAATTACTGAAGCCCAGGAATTACTTTTGAGTGCCTTAAAACATATTTCCACGAAGAAAATATTGATCGGCATATTGTCTTTTTTAAGACGTTAATATTAAGCCAGGCTTCTTCAGTAAGAGGGTCTATTAGTATTGATCCATTGGGTGCAGGGCAACCTGAGAAACAAAATAACTGCATTCGAATCCGTTTAGACCTTTCAAAGACTGAATCCTTAAAAAATTACTCTCTCTCTCTCTCTCTCTCTGTGTCTCTCTCTCTCTCTCTCTCTCTCTCGCTCTCTCTCTCTCTCTCTCTCTCTTCCGACAGGAGGGGGGGGGGGGGTAGCCAATCTATTCAAACACTACTCCACCGAGAATTCTTGATCGATCCATGTCATTTTTGCTTTGTATTTGAAGGTGTTTGAAAATATTATAGCTCTTTCAATTTTCAATATGGTAGGGGTGAATGAAAGGGGGGGGGGGGATGGGGTGATGAATCGTGATTTCTTCACTTCTCTGATTGATTATTTCCTTCATGGTTTCATTGATCTCAAAACCGTTTTTTTTTTAAATATTAATTATATATTGGGTGAATGGAGAGAGTAAATTGATAAATCGTGGTCTTCACTATTTACAAGCTTTCTTTTCTAACAAATTGTGTTCTCTATTGCGTATTTAGCCATGTCTTGATGGGATGGGGGGGGGGGGGGGTGGTAGCCTATATCTTAAGGAAAAAAAATGGCTGTTAAAAATTATTCATACGTGTTTATAACTATGTTTATCAGTTTGATCTGTAAAATTCGGACATAGGAACCTCCCTGTAATGCGTCCAGTAATTACCAGCATGTTTTCAAAAACTCACTGTTTACGACAGAAGACAACATGTAACTTTGGCTGTAAGAGCTACAGTCCACCCTGGTTCCAGTGATTTTGGTTAATGTCTCCAACGAATCCAGTAAATGCAAATGGATTGTACTATCTGACGACATGACAGTCGTTCACTGAGAGAAGAAGTAAATATTATTCGAACCGTATATACGTATATCCAGCGTAACATTCATATCAGGTTGTTGAGAAAATCACTTGTGAAAGTTTAATATTTGGAATAATTCTTCTTGACTTCAACAACTTCATCGCTCCTTCTGTGGCACACACCATTTGGAATGGAACGCATAATTCAAGTACCAGAAAGTACCACGATCAAACACGTACCACGTACTCTGTACAAGCTCTACTCGCTCTTCCTACCTGGGCATCTTTCAGTAAACTTTAACTACACCATTGAGAGTATTTCACCAGGTACCGCAACCAAGTTACAGGGCGCTAGGGTTATTCAAAAACGCCGTACGACTTTTTTCGATATTTTACAGCAGCTTAATTTATTAATCTAAATCGTTAACAGGGTTCATCAGATAAAAGTTGGCATCTTAATGCTTGTATTAGTATTAATTTCTCAGGAGGGCGGTGGAGCGCTTGGGTCAAATGAAGTCTCAATTCGGGAGGTGCAGTAGACCGCCATGATTACCCCAGGGCCCACTTCTGTGTTGAGTTCGACTTTCCGCTTGTTCCTGCGTTTAGCGCCAGTAAAGCCGACATATACACCGTATTGGATGGTTAGTTCGGCATCATTACTCACCAACACAAGTTTTGATACTTGATTTGGCAGAACATGTATGCCTGGTACTTCTACGCCTTTCCTAAACAAATGGACTTTAACACTTCGGCCGGAGTATGAATGAAATTACGGTTCGGAGGGATGTGGGTAAGACATGGAATTTACATATGAAACATTTACATAATGGACGTTATGAAACATTTACGTGTTGTTTCCATTCCAGGGTTAAGGGACATTGCTTTCAGAGGGATAGCATGTGAATTAAAAATGAGGAACCCATACTAAAAAAAGTCACCAAAATACCTGGCAAAGCCTTGATAATTGATTTTCTAGTTCAGATAATGAATGGTAATATTATAGGATGATATTGAAAAAGGGTGGATGAAAATGGGAGCCTGAGGTTGATATGAAATTTTTCATTCCCAAAGTCAAAAAATATATTTTTTTTTCAATTCTAGCTTTTTTGCTGTCTTTTTCATTGAAGAAAAAGCGGGACAGTAGACCTCTATGGTTCTACAGCCAGATCATTTAAATGATTAATTTTACATATTTAAGTACCGAAGATGAAAAATTGCCTATGTAACCTACAAATATGGGATTCTAGCTCAGAGGAGGGGAGCTGGTAAACAGAGATGAAAGCTACAGCTTGAGTGGGGGGGGGGGGCTAACAAGGGTTTACGGGAGCGCATTCTGTGTTCATAAACGGTACTTACTAAGCCTAACCAACTCCCTGGAAAAATCTGTAGATTCAACCAGAGAACCAGAGAGGCTAGTGCTTACCAAGGTGGCAGGTACACGAATGACCCCCTGGGGCGGACGGAAAAGGGGGGATGCCGGGATAACAAAGGGCGGAAGGAGCCCACCCGAAGGTTAGTTGAAGGAGTGTTGAGCGGGGGAGGGGGGGGACTGTCGGGTTGGTCGCTAAGAACTGGATTGTACTCCTGTTAATCATTTAAATGATAATAAATGATAAAAACTTTTTCTAAAATTAGTCATTTGGCGGTAACAATCAAGAGAAAGGAAAAGGAAGTCAAAAGTAGTCATAGAAGTACAGAACTTAATCATCCTTCCTTCAACAATGATATATATATATCATACATCATTTATACATCATATATGATGTAGTGAAAGAAAAAAAAACGGGTTAGTAGAATGGCCTATATAACAAATAGCTTGGCCTTCAAACAGCTTCGAAAGTTCGCTGATGGAATCATTTCACTTGACGGGATATATGGTTTTTAGGCATGAAAGACGTGCTCACTCTTAGAGAGGCGTTTGCCTTTGCAGCATTGAACCCCCCTTGCAATTGATGTATACCTAAAAACCATACAGTTCTACTTCATTTAAAGGAACAAATGTCAAAAAAGCATTAAATCCAAGTAAGACGGGTCTGTTCTGGTAGAATGTTACTTTCCTCGGAATGGAGGGAAAACTTCGATCCCCGATGCTTCCTCTTCAACACCATAGGCCAACTGACTATGTCCCAGGAGGGGAGACCAGTGCCAGTTGTGATGTATGATCTTCAAAATCAAACGTTCTTATGATCCAAGGTTTGTTCGTCTTTCAACTTTTAATACCGACCCGACGTGATGATGACTCGATATTTAGTTTTCTTGTCTGGCTAACAGGTTTTCGCAGCGGAAAAGCGAATTATTGAGGAAATTAGGATTCTACAATTCCATAATAACTTAGCGCTTTAACATTACAATCAAGATAAAAAACGTGGATCTTCATCCAAATGTATCTAAAATGAGTTTTAGTATGTTTTAACGAAAAACTTTATGGGTTTTAAAGCAAAACTTATTATTACCTTGAATCATTTGTCGTTTAGAAAAAAAAGCACTTAGTGCTCATGTAAAAAAAACGGCTAATGATGACAATTTTATTGTTCCTTATTGAGTGATTACTTTGAATCCGTTGGGTCTAAAAAGTGAGGTGCATCCGTTGTACAACATTTATTTGAATGGTAGACAAGAAAAAATATTTGGAGCTTTACACACTATCAGCCTCTCGAAAACAGACGAAGTAACGAAGTATTCACTAGAAATGGCAGTCGATCTGTTGTCGCAACAGCGGTTCAGAACGGAGTTAGTTATGCAGCTGTCCAGTGCTAATAAACTGAACTGTTGTAACTACCGAAGGGCAATATATTCGCCGAACGGTCTAGAAAAAGATTTCGGACCTCATCAAACGCTTCTACTTCTCTGAGAATATTTCAAAGGGAGTACTAGAGAAGAATGGTAACCAGAACAAGACCGCCATGGGACAGATTGAGGGTCCGGAGATCCTCCATGATGCGAGCCACTCTTACCCGTATTATTCTCAACTCAGTGACCTCTTATATGCATTCTTTCAGAATCCACGTACTCAAAAATCCCCGTTTTGTTCCCTCAGGAACAGATTCTTTTTGGGGCATGACAATGAACCTGGACTAAAGTGAAATGAATAAAGCGCGGAGTTAGGACATTAAAAACTTGAAGCAGGGGTTGAAAACCCATTTACAGCTGCTCCTCGGATGTAACTAAGAACGAGAGAATTTTCATGTAATTTTAAATCTCAGGTAGAATATTCGAAAAACCAACTCGAATTGGGAACCTCGATAAGGTTGCAGTTCATGACAATAACAAATCAGGGATTCTCAACCCTAAAAAAACATGGAAATTGAATTAGCTTCCGAGCGTTTTCCATTGTCAATGCAGATAAGGGGGAGAAAGTTGAAAGTCAGACGATTTTGAACGGCACAGCGAGCGATTTACATGAATTTGCCCGTAGTTTGAGACTCACTCTAGTGCCACCGAAGTAAAACAACAGACAGGCGTGTACTACCTGGTTTTGCCGGAGATTCGGTTGTCAACAAAAGACCCTACGCTTTACTGAGTTTAGTAGGAATTTTAACTGAATACTGCGTGGAATCCGCCAGTGGAATGATTTCTCCGACGGGATTTAATACATTTTCGCGTCAAAAACAAGAATCTTGCCGTGATATACAGTGGCATCACGATTCGTTGGAAGCAATACAAGAGGCCGAGGAGAAAAACCATTTGAACAGGTCTAAAAACGAATTTTTTCGGAAAAAATAGAACATAGGTAAGGTCAGGAGACTAGTAGCTCAGGCGAGAGTTACTACATTGCTAACCCAATAGTTAAAACATCGTATGCACCCTTACAGTACAAAATAACAGAACCTATTTTTGTACAATCTAAACAAAAAGGGCTGGTAAATAGACCGTATCGGAAGCCGATAGAATACAAAGAGAAAAATACTTGGCCAGAAGGACCCAAATATCCCAGAGGGTTGGAGTCGGTTCCGTGAGCTCGAAAAAGACCACGCAAACTCTGGTGGATGTAAATTAACATCAAATAACAAAACAAACAAAAGCAAACTTGTGAATGTGCCCAGTATTGGAACGCTGAAGGTAAAAATGAAGATAGTGCCTGCCTCTTGTGGCAAACCAGGCTGTTTAACTGCTAAATAATCGGAAACCTTGACGTCCACTCAAGAAGAGGAGAAAGAAAGAGACTTTTTTTCTGCTCAAGTTTGCAAGAACGAATGATGGAAGGAGAAATGGACTGTTCATTTTACACAAATCTCAATAGTTTGAAAAAAGAAATTAAATAATTAATTTATTTATTGCTTCCGAGTCTACCAAGGTAGCGGAAGCATTGTTTTCACTTTCGGAATGTGAAAATTTGTTTGTCTCCAAAATCAAAAATTCCACTCGCATTTTGCGTTTTAGACCTTTCTGAACAATTTTGGTTCCGTGTCTGTCCGTGTGTCTGTCTGTCTGTCAGCGAATCCTTGTTACGGGCAAAACTACACGAAGTTGTGATCCGATTGTAATGCAATTTTCAGGGATTGTGCGGGTTGGGGTGTAGATGGTCCCCTATAGGTTTCATGACCCCCGGATCAATAGTAGCCTCTGCGTATGCGCAAACGTGAAATCCTTGTTACGCGCATAACTCTGGGAGTTCATGACCAATTTCGATGAAATTTTCAGGGATTGTTCGGTTTGATGTGTAGATGGTCCCCTATGAGTTTCATGACCCCCGGATCAATAGTAGCCTCTGCGCATGCGCAAACGTGAAATCCTTGCCACAAGCATAACTCCGGAAGTTCTTAATTGATAATAGTCAATAATAATTTTCAATGATCTATATAGTCATGTTATGGATACGAGGAAGCTATGTGCTACACCCACTTGGCAGACGTTTTTTTAAGTAGTAGTTCTCTGAGTGGTGCTCCTAGCAGAATCATGAAATCATTATTTATTCGCTTTAATTACTGAGATAATAAACGAACCGAAAAAAAGAATGATCTTTATCAATGTGTTTGAGTAGTAAAGATTCATTTACGTTCAGTCAAGCTTCAATGAGTGTACTTAAGTTTTACCGTAGTAGCGATAAGGTTATTGGCTTTACACGTAAACAACACTAGTGCGACAACAACAGTATATATTTTAATTCAGAAAAATGAAACACAAAACATGAGAAAGTGTGGGAAAGGGTGAGATTGAAAAAAGTGGTTAAAAGGAAGTTAGTCGAAAAACAAATTACGAAATTGAATTGAATCGGTCGGTTGGCATTGGGAATAACAAGTGCCTCTAGTCCCCCTCTGCCCACCATTCCAGGCAACGCGTGTCAACCACACATCGCCCCACCGTTTTGTTGGTGTTTCCTCTCAACAACAAACATTCCTGTTCTTTTTACACCTCTTGTCCTTTTTACCGAGTCCAATACAATCGAAATTTTCCCTTTCAATCGCCACAAGTTCATCGTGTGTATGTGGATTCGAAACGGTACCTACGGTGGACATTGTTCATAAGCCTTTCCCGTTATGGTATTGTGAGGCGAGGAAAACGAATCAGTGAGGTCGTGTATGAATTCATAAACACACGCGGCCGCTCCACTGCATTACGGCGATCCATAGCTGGCTAGCCGGCTTCACCTGTCAAATACGGGATAAATCCCCACAACCAGTCGCTCAAAAAACTGTAGCTATTTCTCATGGACCCAATGACTGGAACGTGAATTTTACCAAAACAACAACTTAGTAAATATATATTGAAAAAGCATAGTCGCGAAACTTCCGACAGTAAGTTCCCTTTGAAACTTCGTGTTTAATCTCTCCGCTAGCTACATTTGTATGTATTTATACTATGAATCCCTACCTAGTTTTAGCAGCTATTAATCCAATTTCTGTGAGGTTTTCGTCTGTTGACTAATGTGAGAGAAATAGACTATGTTTATACCATAGTTTTACGGACAGAAGAGAATTACATAGAGAGATAAATAGACCTTCCTCTCTTCTGTGAGTATAACAGTTGACTATCACATGAAACATTATTGATTTAACCGAACCCAATAGCTCTCCGAACATATCTACCCCCAGGGCGATGTCTCTTTACCTCTATTGAAGTGTACTCCTAACCACAGTCTCGGCCGATCTCCTCCCTTCAATACCTTTCTATTGGAGTACGATAAAAGAAGTAAATATCAAAATAATTCGAGTGATTAATTTCTGTGCCTTACTTATTAATCTTCATCCCAAATAATATTCAAATATATTAAAACATAGTAAAGACAGTAAAAAAAAAAATTATCAAGACGATCATTAGATTGTGATGTGTCTAATGGTTCATTATTAATGTCTTTCATTGTACTATTTCAAGTGTTCTGATCTTTCTCACGATATAATGCCCCGAAGTAGCTCCAAATTGAATGGATCTGAGAAGGCGCAAAAGTCAAATTTGCGGTCAATGACTACGTTTTGGCTAGTTTAAAAGGCATTTTCATAAATGGAGCTGATATTGTATTTGAATGTCCCGTAAAGACAAAATCGCCGTTTTGCTAGTAATATCGTCTGAAGGATTGACGATGCACATTAATGTGCGATATAGATTAAGTTTAATAACTGCGTCTCGTTTTATATTCAACAATTCTATTATATTATGCCCATGAGTTTAATATAGATAACGCTACACTGTCCATGTGACTGGGTTTCGAATTACTGTACTATCGGTATGTACTAGAATAAAAGATGAAATATATTTGTAAAACTGCGTTTATATTTGTCTGACGTGACGCATCAGAACGGTATCGGTTTCGTATAATTAATATAGGAGCGTTCACATTTGTCTGATGTGAGTTGTCGCATCATCCCGGTCCGCGTCAGATTGGGTGGTGGTACGGGGAGCGACACGACAAAGCGTGTGTGAACGCGCGAATTTTGTCTGTATTTTCTTGAGGTCTTCTGCAATCAAACTACGAATTTGTGCAAACTGTGCCTTAGACGTTCTAAAATACTGATGAAATCTTTCAGGATCACTTTCAAGCTCTTTAACGAGACTATGAAACTCGCCCTTAGGCTCCCTTTTTCTATTTATTGAATGAATCCAATATCTCCGTCTATTTCTTTCTTTTGGCATCATAGTAAGCGCCAACAATTCCAATTCATCTTCCAAAACGGAATCTGAATCGAATGATTCTTGAAAAAAACATTATGAACGTGTCAGCTATCCGAGCGCTGAGACTGAACTGAACAAAAAATTGCATCAGAATGTGTCATTACGCGTCATACAAATGTGAACAGTAGAGATCCCGTCAGAGAGCGTCACAACACAACACGACACACAAATATGAACAAGGCTTAACGTGTTGAAAATTGTTGTGTCTTCTGTTTCTGATTAAATTCGTTTTTTGTCTATTTAACCTTGTTTCTTGCTGAAACAGTTAAGCCAAAAAAAAAAAAAAAAATAGTGATCCGATAGTCATTGTGTTTTGATTGCTGAAAGTGTGAGTCATTCTGAAGAGCTCTGCTTTGCAATTTCTACCCTCGCCCAATGTGAGCCCACTTTTTTGTATGCACCAATATAGTTGAAGGTTGGGCTCCTTCATCGTTCTTCTAAGTAGTGGTACTGTGGAAAGGTGGATATGAACGAAAGATGCGAATGTGATGTTACCAGGACGATGTGAAACGACCGGCTGGTATTGCGTTCGCCCACCTTCACGAAACCGTATAAGCCTTGCTTCGTGAAGTAGGTCGGGCTATTGGGTCTTGTGTTTAGTCCTTCGTAGATTGCCCATCTATATACCTTAATCGTGGGAAGGAGGGGCAACTGAGTGGAAGATAGAGAAGGGATTGAAGGGAGTGATAACTTATATCCTTTTCAATCCCTCTTACTGTCACTCACTGGAGATAAGGACGAGGGATTGGTGAAGGACCCGCTATCCTCTTCCTTCAATCCTTCTGCGGTTCTACTCACAATTTTGTCTCGTCAACATCATCAGAATATCAATGTAGTGTACAGGGTGTCTGAGTATTTCTTTGTCAGTGTGGTCACCTGCAAGATAGAAGTAAAGTTGGTCTTTCTGAAAAATGGATAGGTACTTGATTTCATCGACCCCGGACAAACGTCAACCAAGAGAACCATCTTTAGTTAGCTAGATATAGGAACCATCCTAAAAACACATTTTAAATTGAATAAATGAACAAAACCTACCTATATACTATATCACATGATA
This sequence comes from Creontiades dilutus, assembly GCA_031894815.1. Classification (NCBI taxonomy): domain Eukaryota; kingdom Metazoa; phylum Arthropoda; class Insecta; order Hemiptera; family Miridae; genus Creontiades; species Creontiades dilutus. The sequence continues at coordinate 91,567 of JAVIWC010006795.1, forward strand.
CCTTTAGTCCATAACGAAAAAGCAACATCACCGATGTACCTGTTTTTAAATAATGTAGGTAGTTCTGAACTCCTGGATCAACAAACGAATCCCGGTTCCGGATTTCTGAGGAAAATTTTCATGAAAGCTCAATGTGGCCCAAAAATTTTTGAAAAGCCAATTTTTATCTACTTTCTTCACAGAAATCCATATTCAAACATTTTAAATTATATTAATGAAATTATTCCCAAATTTCAAAACCTGATTTTCTACGTCCAGATGGACCCAGTGTTATCAAAGAGGCTATGTAAATTAGGGGGCTGTTTCCTCGAATTAGGCCTGGTAAATTTAAAACCTGCGCTCATATGATATCTGTGATCCTTAGAGAAATTATAAAGATGCAAACAAAAAACATTTTGTTTACTCCCATTTGGACCATTTTAGGAGGGGGGGGGGGGGGGTGGAGGACTCGTGGGGCAATCTGTATAACGGCTTTTAAAACGCTCAATAATTGAGCATGATAAAAGCATGATAATAGAGCATTAATTATTAATTATTTGTTAAATCTGACTCATTTTTTCCTCAAATTGATTTGTTATCTATATGTTAGATGTTCGGATCAAAACAAAGAGTAATTACGTGGTTTCTTGGATCATTAATTTACGGCGGGCATTTTAGTAAGAAAATTGACGATGTCGAAACATATATAAACAGAGTATACGATAATATTGTTTGAGTCATTATCTAAGTACGCTTCTACTGATTAGAGCCATAAATGGGTGGAATTACATAACATACTCGTATCTATATAATATATCTGATATGGCGTTATTAGTGAGGTGGGATCTGGATCAACATTACATTTCCCCCCATTTGATGAACTGGCCACGAGTATATCCCGGATCGTACAGAAATTGGGACCGGAACATGATAGTGATTATCATCTCAAGTTATTTGCTTAGAGCGGCCAATGGGCCGATCCCTCTTCATCCCACGTATTCCGCATCTCAAACATTGATTTTCAAAACGTCCACCTCCAGGGACGTATTGAATGTAAGCAGAAACCCGTAAAGGGGTCGATCGTTGATCAGCTACCGAGTGATTTCCTTGCTATTTCATCACAATCTTAAAATAACGATGGCGATCATTGCGAATGTATTCCTGCTGGGGAGTGGAATGAAAATAAGAAACGCGTTAAATCCTCACTTCCTTTGTATAGCTGCTTCAATTAATTTTGAATCGATTCTTTTCGCAGTAAAATCTGCTCAACATTGAGTACCCCGATTTCTCTATACAAAGCTGTAGTGGAGCACCTAGATGTTTTTTATGTTTATCCGTAATACTGTATTGGGGGCGGCTTGTATTTTAGTTTCAGTTTAGCGATTGGTGTCTACACATAAACAGAAATTTGGCTGATAAAAACATTCAAATTTATGAGAATACACACTTTCAGCAAATTAAATGCCTCGGTATCGTAGAGTAAAACGAACCACAGAAGTCTTGTTGATATTCAGGCACAATGTATTCAAATCTAGCCAATGCTTAATCATAAATAAAGATGTGTTGATTCTATCCAATAAAACTTCAATGTTTGAATCCCAAAAAATAATGACCGTATCATCGGCGAAACCGAACATAGTACCATCTAGTTCAAGATTTCGAAGCTCATAAATCTGGAGCAAAAATTTGTATAGAACTTGAGTGGTCTACGGCTCCGAATCGTGGGCCACGCGTATTGAAGACAAGGAAATGCTAAGGTTTTTGACTATTTATCAAACTCACACCTCGCTTGTAAAAATAACAACATAACTGTGTATTGCTATTTTACGTTTATTTTCTGCATAGAAGGAGGAGATTTTGTTTGTTCGGGAGTGGTGTACGCGTTACTTTAAATGTGTCAACAATGAAGTATTTAAGGTGTAACTAGATTTACTCCTTGTGTTGTAAGATTTCATCATTTACCGTTGTGATGAGATTACCTTGACTTCAAGCTAAGAGCGCATGTAAATGGTTTCACCCTAGCTATTCATTCATTCTCCAAGTTTTATAGACGCAACCCACGTCAAACTCAAACACCCATTAGCGTAAACCGTCTAGTGCATAGATTTACATAATAACTTTTCTCGGTAGTGAGGGTTTGAGCGCCAAATAACCTTAGTTGCATTCGTCGACAAACCCATGAATTTAAAACAGAAAATAATTCAGACTCCGTCTGAATATGCATTTTTTTCATCTGGAGTATATTAACATGTAACCTCTACCATGTCCTGATTAAGATATTGATATTAACTGGAAAAAGCTCAGAAAAACTTGTGAATGTACTCAGCAGATGGCAGCATTGTCGTGGAAAACCTAATTTTCTCTGTCATTCCGTTAATGATTGAACATTCAGTCAGTAAATTGCATTGGATTCAAGATGCACTTACTTATGCAGGTACTTTCACCATCACGCTTGGCAATTAGCTATCTGGACCAATTTCCTTTACCAATCTCACGTATATTGTATTTAGGATCCAATTATTATTATTCCATTATTCAAAATTGTAGCTTAAATATTTAATATCAGTAAATTAATACTGATATTTAATGTAAATATTAAATACTGATATTTAATATCAGTGTGGTATCTCGACCATAACGCTATATTGTGTCAATCAAAGCATTCCTAGTTCCAGTAATTCCATGGATTCCACCTCTGCTAATCATTTAGGATCCAACTCTTGTTTGATGAAATAGTTCAAATTAATTCGAATACGATTACTGTACCTACAGATCTAATCAATCGAAAATGTCTATCAGACTGATGTTACTCATGAGTTTTTATCTTAGTTGCTATCTTTGTAGGTAACTCATCCTAATTTTTTGTGTAATGCTCGATGTTTTAAATAAACAATTTGTGTTTGTTATAAGCGATCAGGATAGCATTCGGAAACCTATCCGTCCAGTTCGTCCAAATATTGTGTAAGTCCTACTAGAGGAATGCAACCGACCTAATGAAACGCGTGCAGCACTTTTTACACCTTCGGTTTTATTGTGAATCAGCTTCACGGAGGACACATAAGTTATTCTACGAAATGTCGATAGTTTTGTGAGACATTTGTGGGTTAAAATGATAGGCAATGTAGAAGAAAAAACGTACGATTCTGTCGAGGCTTAGGTACGGATCAATAGCTATTCAGGTGTTGATAAATTATTAACTACCAACCCTGCTCTGGGACCGAACAAGTTATAACTTCGATGGTTCAGCGATTTTTTCATATTGAAAGGGGGAAGGAACAACTGCTACACACAAAGAAACAGTGCGTTTCAAACAGTTATCGAATCCAATTAGATTTGTTGGCATTTCAATTCTCCTTTGCGTGATATCGAAATGTAGAAAGACTCCGTCTATATATTTTGTTAATTACTTTATCTTAATCTACCACCACTGTCAGTCACAACACTGAGAATTATAGTAATGAATCACTTTTGTGGAAGTCAAGTGAACTACAACTACTTCCAAAATGGAGTTCGCAAATCTTGGAAAATGTAAATCCGAATTTAACAAAAAATTAATTACCAAACTGATGAGAAAAATCAAAAGCATACATATGCTAGAGCAAGGCGGAAGATCGCAATAGTGGTCACAATCACACGTTTGAATAGGAACCGCAATAATTTATTCATAACTCTAATAGTTTCCAATAGCGGATACATTTGAACAACACCAAACCAGTCACACAAGAACTATTACATCATCTCATGCAAACTATAGTAATAGGAAATTCCTGCTTTACTACCAAAACTCAACAACTAAACCGCAGTTGATTCAATCTCATAACAGTGATGATTTTAAGGGCTGAATGTATAACGTATCGTAATATTTTGCTCATGGGTGCAGTACAAGGGTACGGGGCTGCGTGACATCAACATCAACATGAGATGAGTTGTTCGTAACCAGGCTCTGCTGCAATTAATCGTGGAGGAAATGGATTAGTCACCCCGCCCTTTTTATTTCAAACCAGCTATCACTCCAACAATTGTCCATCACTGTGTCCATGATTTGGCGACCTTAGAATTGCCTTCATGGGACCACGATTGCAATAAGCAGTGTGAACCTTGGTATATGCATTGGTATGTATTAAGTTATTTGTGTACTAATATTAGAGACGCATAGGATAATTTCATTCCTAAATTATATTATCTGTATCGAGTGTCATTATTCTGAACGAAATACGTATTTAAGTCACGCGTTGCTCAGGTCAGGGTGATAAAATTGGTGAGGGGTTTCACACATATCATCATGTCTACTGAAGCTGAAAGATAAGCTCCATATCGGCCAAATAATTAGTTACAGCCAAGCTAACCAACAAGCCAGCCTTTGACAATCTCACTTGCGGAATACAGCAATGTTAGCTGAGTTCTTAGCTTTGCTTCCCATCTTCTGCCCAAGTCGGTATTGTCTTACTCTCGGCCAGTACCACATCTTTAAGCAATTCTGCCCATTAGGGGTCAAGCTGGAAGGTTTTATGTGCTGCTGCTCACTTTGACTCCGTCAGACAACAGTTCTTGTGGTTTGGTTAAGCAACTTACAACAGCTCCTTTCCAAAAGTCAACAAGACTGCCGACTTCATTTCTTGGTTCAGTGGATGGTAAAGAACTACGTCATTGTCCTCTATCCCTTATTTTCTTGAACTTCATCACATCGGAACATTTGTGCTACACTGGCACCTTCGGAAAATTAAGTTGAGCAAACTACGTCTGATTTTAAAAGATTGGTTATAACATCATATATAACATCATGTTCATGACTGTGATCCGCTCAATCCTTCCTTTATTTTTCTCGCAATCAATTGTAAATGTGCTTTTTTTATGTCTCACTATAATAATAAAAGTCTAACTAACAAGGTCCACTGCTAGGACCGGTAGGGATGTTAGGGACAGAGCCCTAACGAAAATGGTCGTTGACATGACTTTCCCCTATTTGGTTCCTTGTGCCTCCCCTTTTGGCCGAGCCGTTGCTTCCCCTCACTACCAGCTTCCTCAATTCTTTAAAAAATTATAATTACATTATTAATTAATAATTATAATTAAAAGCACATACAAACAATACAACAGATATATAAAACAAAAAAAGTAGGTAGGTACCTACTGTACGCGAACAACCAGACTATCATCCACATAAGTCCTCGACAACGAAATTGAAGATCTCGGACCTCTTTTCCTAAGCTCATCTTTCAGTTGCTTATTGCTCAATTAATCCATTTTTCGAATTTAAATTCAATTAAAATCACAAAAAATATTCACACCTCTGCCACTAAGTGGCGTTACAATTCCGTTTCTCCTACTTCCAGTCTCGATCCCGAACGTCCATTCTGTCCGACTATTGCGGTCATGAGCAATAAAAGAATATGAAAAAAAAAAATCACTTTTTACGTGCTGTGGTCTACCTCAACCTTTTCAATTTTGGTGTCCCTTACTTCGTTGCCGTGTTTTATGTGGACCTCGTGAACTGAAAGTAGGAGGTTAGTGTGTCCAATTAGATGAAACCCCACTGATACCTAGATAAACAACATTTACGGCTAAACAACAAGTCATGTGTTATTAACATATTGTTCATTACTCAATTTTTCGTGGAATTATTACGTGTATTAAAAGAATTACGTGTTCGATAAGGCGTGTTATTCATGTATGATACAATATGTATTGTAACAATATATTAAGGGTCACACCACAGAGGTTGTGCTGGAAATTTAAAATTAAATTAATGATTTCCTTCAACAAATTGCTGAGTTATAATATTATACTTAATTAGAAAGTATTTTTCAATTAAATGCTTGGGGATGTGACATGACTTCGGAAACACCGTATTGTAGTTTAAAGCAAGACGCACTCATTACAGGCCCTTAAAATGTAATCGAAATTAGCAGACAAAATAACCAACAAATCATAGTGTGGGTCATATGTATTTCGAAAATGCAGTTTGGTGGCCATTATGAGAAGTTTGAATGAGGGAATGCAAATTAAATATCTACCATATACCTTCCATTTCTACAACCTCGTGCGTACATGAGGACATTGCTGTTCTTATATTGTGCGAAATATCCTTCATCCGACGATTGTTATTAGCTTTCTGGACTGATGATATTACATGAAAGTGACACGTCTATAAGAGTCAAATTAAAATATATAACGCACACACACTGTTTTTCTCGCGAAACTTGACCCAAGAGGAGAACTGTCCCTCTTCGTCCACCTGACAAGGGTTGGAACTGAAAGAGACGACAGAATAGCACAAGCGCTCCCTGGAGTGAGTCTGTATCCTTTCTTCCCTTTGATTTGATAAACTCAGATTTCCGAGATATTGGGAGTGATTTGCTCACCCACTTCCCCCCCACCACAACTATATAGTGGACCCTTTCATGGTATCAAGTGGAGGCATGTCTTTTGTCAGTTCGCATTTTTGTACGAAGTGACATCTACACTCTTTTATCTCATAAGCATCTTTTTTCGTTTCGATTTATTTGAGAATTCGGACTTTCTCATTTTATCTGCTGAGGGAACAAAACTGAAAGTGCAGGTTTTCAATATTGCTGCGAAGTTGCTAGCCTCACGGAATGAAAACGTTTCTGGTATATTGAAAGATCAAAGAACTGAATAACGATGGGTTATTGGTGCTTAGTTTAGGCATTTTATACATCTCATTCATGATATATTGTGGTATATAGATGGTCATTCTTTCAAATGATTTGCGATCCTGATGACGTCTATGACATGTAGGATTTGCAAGCAGCTGCCCTAGCATCTTTATTCGCGAAGCCATAAACAAATATCTCATCAGCCACGTCCTAAGTGAATGCGAGTCCATCTCAATAACAGTCATGTGCACAATGATATCCTCCCTGTTAGCAAGAATCGTGACAGGTACATGTTACATGTTTAGATCTGATGGTGATTCCGTGATAAAATTGAAAAAGAAAACGGTCGCACCAATTTTTTAATTCAAGCTGACATCTGAAGGAATACGTGGATTTAAATTCAGATTTCTTCTAAAACGTCGGTATAAAAAAATTGTTTTGAGTGAATCGTTAAAAGCTGACAAAATAAGAAAGTTTTTCCCGAAGAATTCCAAACAAGAAGCGGAAAAATCCAGGAAAAAATGGCAGGTTCAAACTGGTCAAAAATGTTGATTTTATTCAGCAATAGTTTCATTTTCTAAGAAAAATTGATTAAAAAAAACAATTAATTTTACAAATCGATACTCAAACAGTAACGCTGCGCATAAAATCGTTTAACGCAACTTATGAATTCTTAGACCACGTTCTTTAGGAATAAAATTATCTCGTTTCCATTTTTTGACCTTTCCATCGTTTGATATTTCGATTTTTTGACCTTACTAATTTAAATGAATATTCTAATATATCATGGAAGATAGTATACAGTAGGGATGGGAAATCGACATCGATATTATCAAAATATCCATGTTTTGCTTCGATATGACGATGTTTTGTCATCGATGCCATTTGTTCGATAATATCGATATATCGATGTGTTGGCTCCGATAACATCGGTTTGGTTTACTCTTTGGTTTGGTTTTCTGTTTGGTGCACACAAAAAATTCCATCTAGTTTGCTTGCTACCTAACGTGAAAAAGGAGAAATATTAAAAATTCTTTCAACTGCCGTGGTATTTAATTTTCGAAGGAAAAGAAACTACCTATTGTTCTCGGTCTAAAATATTTAAAATGAGAATTTTCAAAAAATGTTTGCATCAAAATCCGTTTTAAAGCATTCTAAATCCACTGTCAAAAGACACCAAAAACACATTGCAGACGGTAACTCGCGATGAAATTGAGATTAAAACTCAAATTAGCACAAAAAATCTATCTAGGCTTTCAAAAGGCTAAGTTTGAAGATGGGCACAATCGCCTCACTCTGAGGGGAGATTTGAGGCATTTCAAATGGGGAAAGTTACCCGAAAACCCCCAAGCAGGTGACTCTTTTTTATAGAGGTTTTTTCACGCTGTACACGATGGTGAAATCGGATTGGAAATACGTCAATCCGTTCAAACTAGAGCAGTTTGAAGATGATGAAACAAGATAGATAGGCAAAATTCGCCAAGAAAAAATATTCTTCAGCTTTCAAAAATTCTGAAATTAAAATGATGTGATAGGTGCCTACCTATCACAAGTCAGAATATTAAATTGTCGGGTTTTGCGTAATTTTTCCTCCTGCAAAACTAGTTACTTTGAAAATTTGCTAATTCCGTCATGGTGCATGACTGGAGCATTTTTTACCATCTTCTTCAACGTTGAAAAACCTATCAAATGAGATATCATTTTCCAAAAAATGAAATTGTCGATTTTGCGTCCATATTCTTCACATATTGTATCTGACAGACTTGGCGTTGGTCTTTTGATAAAAACGCCACCACTTGGAGACATCTTTAGGAAATATTCACTCACAAACGCTGAACGAACGAACAAACAAAAACCTCAGAATACTAGCAAGAAGCGATCGTTAGTAGATACTGTAATAAGGATACATAAGGATACGATCGAAGAGTAGCGTGTAATAAGGATACTGTTAACTAATAAGGACACCGATATCGAAAACATCTAAAATATCTATAATATCGATGTTTTCACCCGATATTGGAGGACACATCGATGCCGCTCTCAAACATCGACATCGATATCAATATCGGTGTTTTGCCTCGATGTCCCATCAGTAGCACACAGTTGGTATTAAGAAGGTGCCACTTTTGGTTCATATCCTAGGTCATTATATTCTTAAAAAGCTAATAGTTTCATCGGATCTTCACCTTCTCGCTTGTCCCTCCCCTAGCATATCCTGAATTGGAAATGGGAGAGCTGGGTATCCTCTCATTATTCAAGCGTCGTTTCAAAGTATTGAGTGCTCTTTATTATTAGTTCCTACTGCCACCTTGCGTGGTCGTATCCCAAATAACAAGAGACATATATATGAAGTAGTCGATAGAAGCTGAAATACTGGTTCATATTCACATGCTCGAATATTTCTATGAATGCCTTGAGCAATGAGTGAAGGACTTTTATTTATCCCGCTGAATAGCACGAGGTGAACTGGGGGTTGAAAACTGACCTTATAACTTTCTTATGGACGTTTTTTCTACCTCAAGAGAAGAAAGGCCGGTCCCGAATGAATGAGCACATTCGTCTTGGCCAACTTATCTCGGTCAAATCAATTCCCTGTTCGTGGGCAGCTCCCCTCACGCGGAGACTTTGCTATCTTCTAAGAAACACCCGCACAAAATCTTTTGGTCCAACATTTCCAGCTTTCCGAAACCCTCGTATATCTTGATACTTTTACTACTTTTATTCGCCACGTTTACCCTGAAACAATAACAAACTGCTTAACACAATACAACTCTCAATAATCGGTAGATAAATAAAAGTTTCGGTACAACTCATCGCTGTACACCATAATTCCATCCCCAATCAGGTTTTTGTTAGCATATCCGCTAATGGTGGATTTCTTGAGCCTGATAAATGTTAACCATGTCCGTTCATGTCGATTATATTTTAATATAAAGCAGTTTGAGTTCTTCACAATCGATTCACCTGCTGCACTAGGACATGTTGTACCACAAATAAATTGCTCTTGACGATCCTTGCCTTTTCAAGCATTTGTTCAAAGACTCCCTCTGGTGTTATTTTACTTATAGATGAATAAGCTGTGTTAGTCCTATTTCTCTTCCTAAATATTTAGAAATGTCTTTAGAATAGAATTATCGTTAGACGTGAGGCCATAGCCAATAAGACCAAACATGATTAGGCATTAAAAACGTTTCTCCCCGAAAGGATGAATGTTGATTGTATCAGGAATCTCCGATGCCAACCATGACGGTCTTTGGGTAGTAAAATACTAGCCCTGCACTTATTGAGGAAAAGGAGTTCTGGAATTATTGGAGTTTTAAAGGCTAGCTCGACGTTAAACGTTGTATATCTCTGAAGTCTAATGGCTTTAGATGTTCAACATAAAAAGGATCGTCCGGAGCTCGTAAACACGATACACCACAGGGTACTGAAATATAGTTCATCAGAAACCCTAGATAAGTCGCAATAGTTCCATGTATATCCTTTATAGATAGTGATTGCATTACAGAACAAATACCCAGCACCATTTAGTCACCGATATGTATTGGTTGAGCCATGAACAGTAACTGCGTCGAAGCTCATTACTTTGTAAACTTATACATTGTCTCTTAATTGCGATTGTAGCCAGCTACAATATGCGATGAGATCTATCTAATATATTAGAGAAGGAATTCTCTAAATTCAGCAACAAATGTTCGCAGTCAAATGAAAGCATTTATATGGTTTCCATCTCTCCAGTCCAACCTAGTTCGTCGTCACGATAAGCTTTGCTCCTACATCACAAGTGATATTGTCAAACGCTAATCAGCACTGAAAGAGATTAAAACATTTTCCAGAAGTAAAGTTCTTCTTTAGTGCAAATCATCCAGGTCTTGAGGTAACAGTTAAATAGACATACTAACCCCAACCGGAAGATGGAAAGAGTAAGTTTAGGATTTTAAAAGCTTGTTCGACTTTGTATTTAGCATATCCATCTTTGTATTTTTGTATAGGTAAAATTGAAAAGGTCCACAATTGCGTCCCAAGAAAGAGGCAAAAAGAAAGTTCCCTAAAAAAACCTGGGTATTCGAGTTCTTTCCCCTTTCATGTGGGATTGCATAATCTCTCCCTTCTAATGTGAGAATTATTTCAATTATTATACGTTACTGATGATGAACCAAACCGCATAAAGTTAGGAATAATTGTAACTTTTTATTTAGAACAAATTTGCAATGATTCAATTATGCACTATTTTCTTGTTTCAAAAGTAATGTCTACCGCCCAAAAATTGCTGCGAATTCTTTTACTGGGGTTTATTATTCATTTGGCTTGCATTCAGGATTTGAATTTCTACTAAGCTTTGGAGTGTGCGTGTTTCACAGGTGATAGAGCGATTATTGAATTTCAGGGGGTACACAAATATGATCAGCTGATCAATCCAAATAGTTATTTGGTTGAAAATCGATTTACGTACTCTATGCATATCTCCTGAATCAAAAATCGCTCTATCACCTGTGAAACACAAAGCTTAGTAGAAATTCAAATCATGAATGCAAGCCAAATGAATAATAAATCCCAGTGAAAGAAGAACCTCAATACCCCCAGAATAAAAACATCTATAATTTATCAAGTCACTTTAGCACTCGTATTGCATCAAAACTTCCCCAAATCCAAATTTAAAAGATATAGCCAGAAGTAGACTGATGTAGATTAGGCACACAAATACGATCAACTGATCAATCCAAATTGGTATTTTGGTTGAGAACCGATTTACGTGCTCTATGCATATTTTCTGAAATTCAATAATCGCTCTATCACCTGTGAAACACGCACACTCCAAAGCTTAGTAGAAATTCAAATCATGAATGCAAGCCAAATGAATGAAATTGAATAAATTCAAGCCCCAGTGAAAGAATTTTCAGCGTTTCATGCATATCAGAATGCTTCAAAACGTGTATCGGCTATAAACCCTTTTAGGAGTTCACTTCAGTATCCACATTCACTACATCACTAGGTTACTGCGATCAAAACAAAACAAAACAAAAAACTGTTGTGTTTGTTTTAATTGTAGTAACCTAGTGATGTAGTGAATGTGGATGCAAATGTTGGCACCATAAATCGGGCCATACTTCGGGAATGGTTTGAGCTACGAACCGGGCTCATTCGATTCCTCATGGAAAGTTCTTCAAAAAAAGTCCAAATTTAGGCCGCCTTGACTTTTTTGAAGTTTTTAGGGATTTTACAAAACTTTGACAACCCTTAAAGGGCACTTTAAATTAAGTGAGGGAGCTGGCTAAAGAATTGAGGCGTTGTCGGACCAATATTTTTTCCTGAAATTTTCAGATTTTTTGCTCCAGCCGTTTGGGTGAAATCGTGCGTACGGCGTACGGCGCGAACGGCGGACGGACGGAAAAATTTGTATTGCAGATTTGGGTTCTACGCCCTTTGAAACGTAAACCATGAAATTTTCAGGGAGTTATAGACATTTTTTTTTTCAAGCGCGATTACAATGGTTTATTACTGAATAATAAACCAATAATATGCCGGCATGGTTCACAAATAAAAGAATCGGCTGAATTGAATACTGCATCAATCAACCTACTCAAACCATGTAGGTGAGCGGCACAAACTCGTGGCGGCTACAGCGGGCCTACCTATACCTATATATATGTATAGTGCCTACCCTAGAGCCGCCCTTGTAATGAACTCTTTTTAATTAAAATTGATAATATACCTTGTTCTCCATAAAGGAGATAATTCAATGTTTAGTAAGGTATCGGTACACATTCAGTAATAAATAGTCATTTGACCAAATGATTAATTTTTTGAAGTTTTCGTAGAACCGTTGTTGGTTAATGGTTCACTTGATTCACTTCGTAATTAGGTTCAATAATTAAAATCATAATGTTGTTTTACGTTGAAATACCGGTTTGAACGAATTTAATTAAGGAGGCTCCAATCGCTGAACTCACAATGAACAAGTTTGACGTTTCACTCTCTTCCCCATTGTGGAAACCTTGCTAAGGTATTCAATGAAATCAGCGGTTAAAACGCTCTTCAATGTGAATTGGAGCGAGTCGAGTGAGTGAGTGCGCTGCACTATAGGCGAGGCGGGTGGCGTGAGCACCGGAACTTCTGACTGACATTACACGAAACGCGGACGAGAATATGAAAAGCGGATGATGTATGAATACTCTCATACCGACGAGCGAAATAACAGCGCGGAAGAAAGTTTGTGAAAAAAGGGGAGAGAATTTGGATTCTAACGCGCGAAATAGAACGTGTCCCGTCTGTCTGGCTCACAGCACTCACATGAATGCAACCGTCCGAGACCTAAAGTGCCAGTACGTCGTTAGTCTTGGTAGTACGTACCTCTCAACTAGCTAAAATGCCAACGCCACTTCTTCCTTTTCTTTGATGCAATAGAATGTAAGTTGATTTATTAAAGCGAATAACATCCTTTACCACACAGCAACGATTAACAAATACGTTTAGACTATCTCTCCTTACGAAATTTCAAATTCAATTCCCTTCTGTTGTTTTGGAATACGTTACTAAACTGATGGCGTCAGTTTGGTCACATTTTGTTAAACATTACGGTATCTACACTATTGTTTATATATCAAGGCTGATCCACAGGTCGATTGATAAAAATCTGTCAGCTCTCCAGTGGTTTACTAAAAACATTTTTTCCAAACGGAAGTTTAGGGAAAAAACTGCGTTTAAATGAAGATTCAATATGTACCGGTTTATCTAAATAGCAAGGTTATTCCGTATGCTAACGAAGCTAAATACCTCGGTGTGACGCTCGATGCCAGGCTCAGGTGGAGAGCCCATGTTAAGAAAAAGAATGGAGAACTTCAGCTCAAATTCAGGAAAATGTACTGGCTAATGGGGAGACGGTCGAAGCTGTCGATCCAGAATAAGATAACCCTGTACAACAAGGTCCTGAAACCGGTTTGGACCTATGGAGCCCAGCTGTGGGGCTGTACAGCTCAATCAAATCGAGATATCATCCAACCTTTTCAAAATAATGTGCTACGAACTGTTGTGAATGCACCATGGTACTTTCGAAATGAACGTCTCCATCATGAATTTCAGGTCGAAACAGTTAGCGAGGCTATAAAGCGACAAGCTGTGAGTCATCTCCAACGGCTAAGATATCACGTCAACGAGGAAGCTGTCCATCTCCTTGACACAAGTGACGTCACTAGAAGACTAAAGCGTACTAAACCACTTGATCTTGCCTATTTGTGAAGCAGTTGAGTGGAAGAACCATCAGTCAGAAAGGACAAAACTCAGTGATGTATCTTAGTTTTGTATACTTATCCCTATTTTCAATATAATATTGTTAATAAGTTATTACTTGGTACAATAAAATTTAAAAAAAGAAAGATTCACTTCCAGATTCAGTAACATTGGGACCTATTCTCCTTCTATAAAATTGGATTTTGATCCTCAAAAATCGGAATGAATAGGTAGTTTATTTTGTGTCTTAGCAGTCAAGATGAGACGACTATTTCTAACATATCATTGAGATAAACTAGTATTCAGCCCAGAGCTACCCGATATGATATTTATTCCGCTAGTAGAAATGCTGGCGGTGGGACTATGCCCACTTTGAACCAGCCTTTATTCCAAGCGAGGCCTCGGAGCCGACATCTGGCAGAAGCATCTCGTAGAAGCCAACACTGCTACTAATCTAGCGAGAGGGGACCAGGATTGCTTCTAAGGATTTGCGACAATGCCACCATAGGAGACGGAGGCTGTGAGTAATGGGGTACGCCATAGAAATTCATTTATACGTCCAGGTTTTCGCCTGAAGTCCAACTACAAGTAGCTGGCCCAGATTGCATTTGTTAGGCCTTTGGGAGGCTGAAAGATTCCTTTTCAATCTACCCCTGGATTTCGAACCAACTTGATGAAGACATTGGATGCTGCATCAATTACAATTATTTTCATTTCATTTTTCCACCTACTGTTGAAAATAGACCAATTTATGTTACAAAAACTAAGGTATTCCTACGTTTACCTATATATAGCGCCGAGGGATTATTACATGGTAGAGGGAGCACAAGTTGTATGCTTTCAGCTCCACAACGCATACGTTTGAAGCCAAGCCCTACGAGTCCTGCCCGTAAAAAGTCGCCTTTCATTCACAATATGAGCCGTCGATCAGCAGTCTTGAACAGCCCGTAAAATCGAAAATGGTGTGCCTAGGGTTATTTAAGTCAAAGCCTGCGTTACATACATATCGCTGAATACTTTTCGTTTTCCATACGACACTCTCCACTTCCCGCAGGAATACCTTAACTTCCTTTCCGAAGAGCGAATATAATTGTTGAAGCTGTGTGACACCCTCTCATAAATAAAATCCCACCTTATCTGTTATGATCAAGTATTCAAACAGCAGGCGAGGAGAAAGAAGTGGCATCGGTTGTGATGTTCACTTTTCCTTCACTTTGCGATTAAAAAAGAAAAGTCACTTTTCCCCCTCTATCCTGTCTGAGAGCTACTTGAGCCCCTTTTATTTTCTCTCGCCTTCTCACCTCATGCGACTGTTCTTCAAGAGCTTTCCTCGGATTCCACGTGTTCTCGTTGATAGGTATTCAAAACGCGAGAAAAACACGTAGCTTCGCCCAGTAAGTGATCGAATAGTGATTTGCGCATAACGAATGAACTCTTAGATGGAAGATCGGTTATGAATAACATCAACGAGTAACAGTTTTCTTTGTAAGATCCTTGTCGGCCTTACATTCCCCAGTTTTAATCCATTTCATATAATCGTGGGGTCTGTACAGATTAGGCCTAGATGGTCCTCCCCAAATGTCATTACTGCCGCATCAACGGCAGCCTCGTCTCTTGGGTTGACTCCGCCTTACAAGTGACACTTCTACAGTGAATTTTATCTCAATGTCTGGAAGGCTTACAAATTTCATTACTCCAGTATTTAGGGGAAAGACGCTCGCTCGAGAAAACTTACAACATATCAAATACATTGCTCACCTCAGTCGCTTATTCCTATAATACTTCAATAGTTGATCATAATCTAATTTACAAGAACCATTTCAGCGATCAACACAATGGAGTTGAAAGTACGACAACGCTCATACACAGGGTGTCCAGGAGTTATGCACAATCCGACTCCTACGCGTTCTACAACTCATTTCCGACCAAAAATGTCTCGTAGCAATTTTTTGCCAGAGGCCTCGTTTCCGAGCTATTCGCGATTTAAGATTTATTTCGTGTTTTCGATCTTAAGTCATTAAAACTTTCATAACTCCCTCAATTTTGGAAATGGCTCAAATTTGATGACACCGTTGGAAAGATCGTTAAATTTTTTATTCATTTGATGTCAGAAAATTTTTAAAAATTGTATTGAAGATGTGCGATTGCTCCGCGAAATGACAGTTTTGTCAAAATCTTGAAATCGCCCGTTTTTCATCTCGCCTAGAAACACCATGAATGCTTGACGCAGAAATGTGCAGGCCTGGTAAAACGTGCGCCGAAATGTCAGCTTTCCAACGGTGTAGTCGTTTTGGTTTTTAAAAATATTTTTAGTTAAGGAAATGGTGTTTAACTGCAAAAAAAAAAAACCTGTGTTTTCTGTTAAAATTGAGGTTTTTCCAAAAGTCTCGAACATGAATGCAACTCATCGCAGTCGGAAATGAGTAGTAGAACACGTAGGAGTCGGATTGTGCATAATTCCTGGGACAACCTGTATCACCAAAAAAGACCTGCTGTGTGAAAATTGGGAAAGCTACGGAGGAGGCACTGTCTTGGTCAGGGGCGAAGGTTATGCAATGACCCGCACGACTCTCAGGTCTTGAAGGAGGGGTTGCTTTGTGCGCCGTGCATTATCAACCCCAATCTGATTTTGCCGTAGCATTGGGTATTGCAATGTTGATAATTTGTTGTTTCTGACCAAGTTCAGTTATAGTAAAATGTTTATTGACTCGAACAAACTTCTTCTTATCCAGTTGTAGGACAATGGTAAGATATTGGGCCATAAATCGAGAACATATAAAGAGTTAGAGTTTAAACAACGTTAAAAATCTATAATGATCGCTCGTTCATGAAACGAATCAATCCAGAATCAAATGAATCCCTTACAAAGAATTTAATTAAAAATAAATTAAATGATGAGGGCAGTCACATTGCCACACCACATTTAATGGAGGTGCACATCTCGTTTCGTGACGTCAACAATTAAGAAAACAACTCTGGCGGAAGAAGGGAAAGCGAGCTTCACGTCGCGAGCCTTGTTATCAAGCAGGAAATGTAAGCAAGGAAAGTTGAACATTCAAACAGATAAACGAAATCGCAGTAGCAATTTACTCGCTTTTGGAAGGAAATGAATGAGGGGGTTCCTTGTGAGGAGTGGTGGGGTACGAGTGAGCCCAATTTATTCAGTGTGCGTGAGAACGGGTTAACATTAAGACGACTAAAGGCAATTACTTGTGTTTTCCTTAGAACGTGATTAACAACTTCCAGCCAGGCACCTCCGACAATAGTGGCCGGTTTCGACAACCCAACTGCCCCGCCTTCGCGTTGGACCCATTTTGGACGTCTATCAAGTCATCTACTGTGGTCACAATTTTTTGCTTTTCGTATCGATTGAGGTGTATTTTTTATTTTATTATATACAATACTTTTCATGCTGTTGGGGAATTAATAATGGACATAGATGTCTTCTCCATTGGGTAACGTCCACTAAATGAAAATTGACTCTGTTGGGAAATTAAAAATTAATATTTCATACCATTCAAAATGATCTCTTTTGGGAAAGTGAAAATGTGACACCCGTATTCCAATCTGGTGTGACGGTTTTCGAATAGTTAGTCTAAGGCTGAAGCATTTCCTATGGTTAAAAAAAAGTTCCAGCCATCCATCATGATAATATGACCGAAGTTTTCATATATATCGTACTACATTTACCAATGTCAAATTGTGTTATTTGATATTGATTTGAGCAGTTTGTGTGCAAAAGAAATTTCTGACTATCAATATTGCAACGAAAAAACTTCTTGTGTGTAAAATTCTTCTAGTCAAACAAAGATTTAACTTGATACGCACTTACAAACACTGTTTCTATTTATGGTCAATATCGAAGACGCGTTCAAGCGAGACGTACGCGAACACTGAGTGTAAAGTATTCATCACCGTTTATATGTTTGTCAAATAACTCAGCATTTAAAAAAAAAAATGGAATCAAAAGCCAATGAAGCCTCCATTCGACTCATTAACTTTGGGTAACCCAGGAACTCAATAATACACGTTTGTTTTGATTGCGATATCGCTTATCATGCATTATCATATTCAAATATTGAACTGAAACAATTGTCCCAATTGAATGGAACAATATTTTCTGTCGCTTATTTCAACCGGATGAGTAATTCATGACCTAATCCACATCGCTGTTATGAGTTTTGTTAGTATTTTGTAGTCTCTCGTACGAATGTTATTTTATTTCGCGTGCACGTAAATAGAATGTTCCCAGACGAAGTGAGGTAAGAGAACACTGACCACAGAGATGAAATCACTACCCGTCATTCAATAAGGCTAATGCCTTACTTGTAAATTAAGAGTGTGGTTCAGTTAGAACTGACTCATGGTTCAGTCAGTAAAGAATCATCTCCTGACTAGCAATAGAACATTTCAAGCATTAGATACATTTGCGTGCATGAATGTATTGCATATTTCGAGAATAAAGGCGTTAGTTCATTAATTAATTAATTAATTAATTAATTCATTCATTCATTCATTCATAGTCTGCGTAAAAAATCCGGACCAAAGGTATTCTTCATAAAATTTTCCGTGAGATTCGGAAAAAATACTTGAGGGCCTATTACTGGCTCCATATTGGCACAAATTACGAGTACACAACTCCCAAACTCCTCTCATAGGATTTTTTTAAATAGAGCGCAATCTGTTCAGGAAGCGAGCAAAATTGCAGTGTCGTCCGAATTGCGAAAACGAGGATGTTGGCTAACCTCAAGTGTGGCTCATGAATTTTCAATCCTCTTTGAAGCTGATTCATTTGTTGCTATCTATATATATATGTTTGATGCTATAATTCTGAAATTCATCTGAATCTAATTGATCTAAACTAGATCCTATAACTTTAAAAAACATAGTTCGTGTCATTTGCACCACTTTTGCATAACTGCACAATTTCTCAAGTGGCGTATGGAAGTATGAAGTGTAACCTTTCTCAAGGGAAGTACGAGGTAAATGGGCTCAAGGGAAGCTTTTCTTTTGAATAATATTATGCCTGTAAGCTGGGGTTCATATGCATTTTTTGACGTACAGACGAATTATTTTCAACGAAAGAAATATAATTTCTCTGAAGCTAATGTTAGCTGACGAAAAACGAAAACTTACAAGTCTATCGAAGACAAATTTGAGTGTGTACATTCTAAAGAGTAAATTTAGAAGTAGGAATCACTGTGAAATTGAATCCTGTAAGTGAATTACCGACCTTATCGCGAACGTATGCGCGTAGCAGGGCTCACATGGGCAGTCCACCATCGATGAATAAGTGGAGGAGAGCGACAGCTCCGATCAAACCTTAATTGCGGATTAATGTGAGCAATCAAGAATTCCCTGACTCGGCATTCTGAATCAAAGGGCATTACAAATGGCCACATCTTGTGGTCGTTGATGGTCAACACTCTTACAGCTGAATTAAGGAAATGCATTTCTGAGCTAATTAATAATTTTACGTATCTATTATCTCAGCTCATTAGTCAGGTGATTAGCATTTTGTAGTTTAATTCAACATCCTGAATTCTGGGGTTTCACGAGAGAAAATAATACCTGGATATCAGTTTCAATTCGAAAGTGTCATTATTCTGTCCACTTTAGAATCACCTCAATAGACCTACGAAACATTTCGATTTACCGTTTATTGGCCCTGATGTTTGCAGATCATGTCCCTCGCCATTTCCACCTCGTAAGTCTTTGTATTCCATCTATTTCAAGGTTATTTACATCATTCCGATCACTCATGTTACCTGGACGAGGAAGCTATGTGACAGAACCTGGCAGGAGGGATTACTACTGAAAATGCTGTCATTCCTACCTAACAGCCTTCACTCACTTCTCCAACATTACTAAGCGGGAGAACGTTCACAGTCTGTGTTCAGCATGCATCATCATCCAGAGCAGGAGTTGCGCAGGGGAGTGAATGGTTTCCATACCTGTACAGTCTCTACATGCATCATCATCCAGAGCAGGAGCTCATCGACTCCAAGACATGTTAGGGAACCATGGTGCACCGAATGGCTTGTCCATCAAAGTCCTGTTCGGTGTACAGATATTTCACTCTACATGCCATTCTGCCACCAGTCATAGATCCGCACAGGATCGACTTACATCTCTGATTTGATTAAGAGACTTAAGATTCCTCGCTCTCGAATACGGTCTCTGCAGATGTGACTGATACGTATTTATGCCGTCGTGATTGTTCAAAATCTAAATCAAAAGATTGAAACAGCCAAAACAACATGCTACAAAAACAAATAGTTCACAAACCCTCATTCGTACGAAATCAATATACGGCCTGTAACTAGTAACTCACTCAACCAGTTTTATTCTCCGGCATGAAGACTAATTCAATCCTCTCGTCACCGAAAGCCTCCAACCACCAACATCCAGACGTCTCATCAGACAAAGATATCTCTGTGACACCATTAACACTTAATATCATAACAATATAATGTAATATACACCACCCAAAGACTGTCACCATTATGGCCGCCTTGAACAAGTGCTGATTTCAGGTGCTCGTTACGATATCCCCGCTATACAATTCCTTTTAAAAAAGGGAGTTATGGGCATTTTGTGATGTAAGCTCAAAAACACGAAACAATTCTTAAAAGTAAAGAAACTCGGATTGTGATGCTAAAGGTCAGTTTGGGACAAATCCTTTGGAACGTCGGACAATTGAAAAAACGTTTCGGAAATGATAATATTTATTTTGCAGAAGGTTGATATTGATAGGGAATTCGCTAAAAATCGTCATATAGTTACACGGGCGTAAAACTGACACCTTCTAAATTGAATTCAAACGTACACCCAAATTAAATATTTATTATGGATTTTTATACAATAGAGATTATGTTCGTGAAAAGGTTCTGAGATACGAAGCTTAGTTTAGCATCCGCTCGATGAATTGATTGAATGATGAAGGTACCGCATGCGTACTGCAGTTTGTTGTGCAGCCAGTGCACAATTTGTTTCGATTGGGAAGCTCTGTAATGCGGGTTCCCTTGGCCTACGTGACGTCGTCCTAAAGACCATGGTTGCGGGTTTGCAGCACTACGCTGCCTAATTGGGCAAAAATCGTCTGACGCAACGTCGACGGCGGCCCAAACAAGGAGAATTGTAATAAAACGAATGAATGTCATCCACATTCAAACATCCTCCTCAACTATTTCAAATAATTGTGGCTCGGATCGAGAATGATATCACGCCTGTCCTTCCCATTCTAAAACTTGCTGTCCCAAATTTTTTTTTTCAGAAGATGGGTAAAAAAATTACACCTCTCCTGAGCTATGATTGAAACGCTTTTCGGTTCTGGGATTTTAGTTAGCATTTTATAAATTTCAAAACTCTGGGAAATGTGTGTTACGCCCTAAAGTACTACCTTCTACATTCACAACTATATATGAGCTTTGCTTTCGCTTCAAAAAATTTATTATGAGTATCTAATAATGAGTAGACGTCAAATGTATGCATTTGAGCCACCTTTGGGGCTGCAAGGACTGTTTTGTATTTGTAACCCTATTTTTTGTGCAGTCAGTGTTGCGTCCGCAGTGTTCATGTATTTGTGTTTCGGGGTTGGTACCAATTGTATTTTTGGCGGTGCAGTCTCTCTTGCAGACACGGCAGAATTGAAGAAGCAGTTCGACCTGGGGGAAACGATTGATTGCCACGGATTCTCATCATTGTATTATTTACCATTATAATTTTTAAATGCCGCGAAAATTGTTTAGCATGAGTCTCATTGAATGAATCAGTTTATAACATCAAGCTTCGGGATCCATTCCAAAGTTGCTACTGATTCAACATTCAACGTCTTCATGGAATGAAAAATGTTCTAAACTCGAAACATGAGCTTCCTCTCCTCTCCTTCTTACATTTCATTCGTTACCAATCCTATCGTTTGAAGCGAAAACTTGGACATAGATAGCTGCCATCTTGACTTGGACAGACGCTTTCTTTTGAGTTTTTACGCAAAACGTTTCTAGTCCTTTGGATAACGCGTCAAAGATGTTTTCCAACATGCTCAAGTCAGAAAAGTTCGTTAATACATTCAATTACGTATTGATAGGTTATGTGGCCTTTCAGATTTCGCCTGCTCCATTTAGCTGTAAAGGACAAGATCGGGACAATATATTTACGAGGATGGATAGCACCCGCCAAATTGTGTGGTAGCATCATAAATTTATTCATTCAATGCGCCAACAGATGGTTATCAACATTACGGTACACAGAATTTGCGAGATTGAATAGGTTGTACATTAACTTCTAGCTGGAGATTAATTCATTGATCACCATGTGAATTCTGCCGAGGGCACTCCCAAACTGAACGTTTGAAATGTTAATTGGACTAAGTGACGATTAACCTATATTCATGAGGCAGAATCCATATCGAATAAGACAGAACAAACGTCACGTAACGTAACATTCGTAAATCAAATTAAAATCCATCTCTAGGGATTCTCGATCAATCAGTATCGAATTTCAGCTTCAAAATCTTGAGGGATTGTCTGGATGAATGATTTATTTGCTCGCTCAAGATTTAAACTCTCTCTTCAAACAAGATATAAGCCCGGAAATGATTGGGCCATCCGATATGATACCGTCAAGTGCGAATCTCAATACACAAAAACGTTTGAATGGAACCTGATATGAGTACAGGTGGTTTTCAATACTATTGGTAATTATGAAGTGCTGATACTTGAGTAACGACTTTTCTTCGCTTCCTCTCAAGGCTATTTTACAATGTCCAACTTCAATCAATTCGCCATAGTTAGAATTTATTAGTACGTCCGAAAATTTATTGTGGTTCCCCAAGATTAAAAAAAATGATGATAAAGATCGGACATCGAAACGTAGGTGCTGGATGCTATCGAAAAACAAATAAATTAAGCTATGTTTCAATTCCATCATTTCGATGACGAGAATGAGGGAAAATCGAGTGTCCTGATATCATTACACGAAGCTCCCGTGAAATTCATTTCTTTATAGTGACCATGGAAATTGATTTTCGAACCCTTGGGAACTTACGGTTAACTTTCAATTTTCACCTTCGAAATTTTAGAAAATTTAATCAAAGAGAAGTAACCGATTAGATATTGACAATTAATCATTCCTAAATCCGCAGTTGTGCAACCAATTAAATTGTATTCGCCATCAAACTTGAGAATTTTATACTTCTTGAATGAAGTGATACGTTGCAACCCAAAAATCGGGAAACAAAAATCGAATTAAGCAAAAATAACAAAACTGGGCTCTTGCATCTTTTTTTTTGTGGTGTCGAACTCTGTTTTTTGAAGGAAATTACAACAATATAAGGCACGTAATAGTCTTTCACTGAAATTTAGATGAAGACTTGAGAATTAAGTATATCAAGCACCTCCTTCGGTCCAAAATTTAATTATTATTGAAATTTTTTTTTTTAAGTGGGTGATTTTTTACTATATAGCCAAATTTCCAATAGATTTCGAATAGTTATATCTTTTACTCCCCCAAAACATGGGGATTTTCTTATCGTTCCGTACTACAAATCCTGTGCCCTCTTGCTGAGGTAAGTCCCTCGTGTAGTACTGGCCCAAGGACGCTCCCCTGTGGAACACCTGCCTTAATCGGTCTTAGACTGGAGTATTGGTCGTCCTCCTTCACTCTGAAGTGCCTATTCTCCAGGTATGATGACAGGAGTAAGTAGTACTGCCTTGGAAGATCCCTGTTTAGATTTTAAAAAAGCCCTGGGTGTCTTCTCATTCAGTGGCTTCCCTGGTTTGCTTATCATAATCACATCAGCAACTTTCCACTGAGATGGGACTTGCTTTAATCTAAACGCAGCGTATTGATAAAATAAAACACATATCTACGCTTCGTCCGTCCTAACATGCATGATGCATACGACATACATCGAGTGCGACATAACATAGGGCAAAATGACTTATGAAACGGAGTAGGATACCACCAACGGTTTGCGTTGGGAATACAGTCAAGATATTAACATTTGTGCATTGGAAACATACCTATCTAATTCCAAGTTTTATGTAGGTTTCAAAACTGTTGCTTAACGTTGACAAAACTGTAATAAATCGAACAAAATTGAGTACCTATAGAAAAACCGGAAAAAATACAAAAAAACTCAAAATTAAAATCATGGCAGAGAGTGGAGGTATAATGTAGCGCTTGGTGGCATTTATTCCACTTCATATGTAATTTTTCCAATGTTTTTTGTCACACTCAGTAACATCCACCCTGTGTGCAACAAAATGTTATAATGGGCTCAATTTCAAAAGAAATAAATATATTGAGGAGCAATATCAGCAATTATACCAGCTGATTCGGCTTCCAAAATTTAAGATGATTTTTTTCTGTATTCACACACGTTCACATTCAGACTCTTATTGAAGTTCTTATTTTCAGTAAAAGTGGGAACTTCCTTCGGAAGATTGAGCGGATGAACGTGAAGCGGTCCATGTGGGCTGATTTGATTCGTTTACGGGGTATCCATTAAAGAAAAAACAGCAGAATATTAGAATTATTTGGATATTAATTTTTAATCTTTAAAATCCACACGACCTTTTAGAATTGACAGAAATTAGTGTGGAGAACTCAGTCTCAACTAGACCCCTTTGTGGAACCGACTTTTTCGAATGCTGTTGTTGGATTTTATGCATGTTGAGACGTACACATTTTTTCGATTTTTTTTCTCCAAACTCTTACTGTTTTGATCCAGTAAGAACGGTAATTAATGCAAATAATAAACCGAAAGGAAAGTATAAGTGGATGAAGAATCAGAATTGATGAATAAAATACGTGGCTGTACAAAAATGAAACAATATGAGCCTGACGAACCACCAAATTACCAATAAAGAGCAGAAAAGCTGGGCAGAGTCAACGATGTGTCTCGAGAGGCAGCAGACGTCAACAGGTAGGCTTAATTAACTTTACTCGACGGCTTCAAGCTTGTATGCAACGGAGAGAAGGAATTTATTTTGTACCCACTCCAGACAATACCTGTGGACCGGATAGCTGGGAGAGCATAACGGAGATGATTGTTTACCCTAGCAAGAGGGAGGTCAGAATAGCTTGGAATCAGTTAAAATGCCCCCACCTCCTCCGTACTCAGCATTTGTATGTTATTTATTTATTAATGACTCTCTTTGTCGGTTACCACGTCAAATTAGTGTCCTTTCCGCACAACGTGAAGACGCTCTCTTAAATGGTTGTCCAGTTGTACAAGGACTTATCCTTCTGCTCTCCTCCCCGGTAACATGCCAGCGGAAACATCGCGATCACTTTTGAAAGGTAGATAAATATTTATTTATTTTCATGTTGTACATTCTTTTACAATTTATTTACTGATATTAAACACAAAAAACAACATTATTGTGAGGCATAGGCAATGCCTGTAGCGCCTCACAAGAGCTGTGCCAAACAACAGAATAAGTAAATATACCAAACATAAAATTACCTCTCCTAATCAAATTTAAATGTTATCTTAACAATAGCTTTTTACATAATCATCAACATACCTAGAATATTGGAAATTAAATGTATATGCTTCATATTATATTTTCTGCCTCTGCAAGCCCTATGTTCACCGTCCATTCAAATATTTTCTTCTTGTACGCATTGCGCGTACATAGAAGTGGGGACTTAAGGGAAGAATCCACCATCCTATGCACAATATAAATCATGTATTGCGGGCTACGCGTTGTCAAATGCAGGTTTGGCTTTGGTGGTACGACATTACCAATCAATCTGAAGCGGGTCGCATGATGATGCTCATGGTTCTCGCTCATTATGTTCGGGTTCCTATGGAACATCAGTAGCAGCGAATTTGAAAATAGTTGACGGGGGGTGAATACTTTGAACTCCTGATACAAATTTATACTTGGATACTTGGGGGGTTCTTTCATAATCATTTTTAAGATGCCCCTCCGGGCAACGTTTAGCTTCTCTAGATGCGTAGAGTAAGATCCCCCCACACAACAATGCCATACTGGATAATTGGTTGAGCCATAGCCATGTAAATCATTTTTAGCTTGTCTCGTCGAAAAACCTTCCTAGCATGGTAAAAAACACACAAAAGGCGCCTCAATTTATTGTGAATAACCTCGATGTGTTCTCTCCATAATAGGCTTTCTTCGATTATGACACCCAAGTACCGATAGTTTATCACCCTTTCCAAAGGGTCACATACGCACTTAGACGAGTCACCGCAGGTATGAGACACCAGGTTGGCATTCCCTATCTTATTGCGATCACTTTTACTCCCCAGTAGCATATATTTTGTTTTTCTAGAGTTCAGGGTAAGGATGCTCTGAGAAAACCAATTTCCAAGCACATTCAATGCATGTTGTGCTTCCGAGAACACCCCCTCCAAGAATTAATCAACAAGAATGAAGTCAAAATACAAAAACTGCCTCTCAAACTGATTAATGTCCTCTAAAACAAGGTATCCTACTCCGAAACTACTGAACCAAATTCCCTATATTTCATATTCAGTGGGGAAGAGTGACGCATCTGCCTAGAATTCTCGCTTGAGCAATGCATGTAAGGATTCTCTATCACTCCCTCTATTCCTCCGGTTACTCAACTTGACTAAAAATGTGATCTAATAAAATAAGAATTACGAAAATTAGTCCAAATTCAAGGTCAGCCCGAGTCGAAAAAATTCGTCACACACACATTTTTTTTTTTTCATTTAATAACCCTCCAAGTCTATTCCACGATGGACAAGGATTCGGTTGTAGAATGGTCTGGATATGTATTCATTTTTTATTTTTACTCATGTAAGGGCTGACCGCCCTCCCCATCAGATCATATAGGCGTCCCTTTAAACACGGAGCCGTCCTTCGGAGCAGTGTCCTGAAAATCATAATCGGCCGAGGATGGTCATGGATCACAGCCATGAATCTTAATCAACCATTGAGAATGAGATCGAAGGGTGAAATAATAAAATACCAGAATTTATAAACCTTCCGAAATGAGGGGAGTAGTTTTGGTTTATCATTTGAAGACTACAGAGGAAAAAAGGCTTAACTTGATATTTTTTCGAAAATGGGGTTATGACGGTTTCTTATGCTTATTGATGGCCCGAAAACGATGGTGGAGTTCATACAATAAAAGAAACACTCAAAACTAGTGAAAATAGCGTTAAGGGAGAAAAAGACTTCGCCAGTGCGGTACCAGGGAAGAATGACCTAACGTTGGAGCTCCAGCTGCCGGACACCAACTACCACACAGTTATATGGGATGTGACAAGGTTATGGCGTTAATAGATCAAAAATATCTTGCAAGGACCGATTGATCGGATAAAGGAGTCTAAAGAGGAAGCCAATACACAGAAAACGATCACCTATGAAGATACGTTCAGTCGAGGATTCAAAGCGGCAAGAAGCACCTTAGGCTTTTGTATCTTCGTGATTCGCACAATGGGAACTGGGTGAGTTCTGTTGTAATTCCTAAAAGGAGTCAACTACCAAAAGGAAAGAGGAATTCGACCCACCGAAACATCTGTACTACTAGCAGACTTGTGGAAAACTAATTTTTGTTTCCTCAGCTCGCTTGCAACGGAGTTTTGCCAATCTCTGAAGCAGATTTACAACATATAAAACGCTTTTGTGGGGAAAAAGCAAGAAAATACTTCAGCAAACTGAGCCGCGAAACACAGAGTTGAGCCGTTCTTCCCTTGACACAAATGACTTGTGTATTGACTTTTTTTAATGATCGAACTAAATTTCAATTAGAAACAATGAATTTTGCTTCTGTTTTCCCGCTACATGTAGATAGTTATTAAGAAACTAAAACACCATTTTTCGATAACTGGAGGATTTCGTCGCGTTTTCAGTAGAAAAAATAGTCTCCCGTAAAGTTGATAAAAATGGACTTGGGTCGTTCTTTTCCAGTAGTCTTCATTTTCAATAATAAATCTTTTTAATCGACTCAAGAAACGAAATTGTAACCCCAGCCTATGTTTTTATTTCATGTTAGCAGTGTACCTAGGAAACATTTCCTCTGGATGTACAGTCCAAGTCGGGTGGTCCGAAGGGGGTTAGCATATATAAACCTAATACAACATTGTGTAATAATTTCTAACGTTTTTATTCTTCTCTATTCCGTAATTGGTTACAGCGCGCAATAACCATACCCCAAAATTGAAATGGATGATGATGAACTTTGAAGCTTCACATAAATTTTCATTGCTTTCCAACGTTGATTCACGTGATGCTATCCTTTTTTTGATTTGAGTTAATTTTGGTTAACAACCGAAAATTGTTTATTTTGCGTAACCTGTTTTCAATTGTTACGGGGATTATTTTCTGATTCAAGGATAACTTGATCAAGTAAAAAACCAAATCTCACTTATTCATTTTCCGTGGAGCAAAATTAAGTCAAATAAAAACAATGCTAATGAAACACTCATTTACAGACCACCATCATAAATTATTTGACAAATTCGGGGTTGGGGAACTTTGCGTGCTCGCTGAACCAGTTAAGCGCAATAAAAAACTTGATTAATGAGGGGGTCAAAATTTTTGAAATCTTGAGCAGAATTTTCAATAAAAATGGGGGATTGATATTAAGTTGATGGATTAACGCGCAAAATTATGATATTTGAATTTTTTGTTAAAAATTTGTGAAGTTATCATTTGGAAATTCTTTTTAGGATCGAATATTACGGAGATGAATCCCTGGTTCTTTAAATTTTGGCCACCCTGTATAAAACTAATACAACATTGTGTAATAATTACCAACGTTTTTATTCTTAGATCGTAAGCATATCGAGAAGAAGTAAACAAAAATATTACCACTGTCCCCTACTATCTAACACAACACTGTAACACTGTTACTTCTGATTCAACAACTTAAAATCTCACTTATTCATTTTCCGTCGGAGACGAACAATGCTATAGAAACAATTTTCCTAATAACAGATTCTGATCTGCTGGTCCAACTCATCTATAGTTTACCAGAAGGATTGATTAAGGGATTAAGGATATTTACTTATTTTTTATTCATTCATTTCCATTGTTTTAGATACGAGCAGATCGAGCATTCAGATCATTAAATTAAGCACACACGTAAATCTACCTGTTTCTGTAGACTCTCCAGTACTAGGCAGAGTGCGGGTGACATTACTAAAGCATTTCACTAAAGAAAATCTTGGCTACTGAACCCCCCATTTTTTCAAGTTATAAAAACCAGTCAGTTCTTTTTTTATGTGGAAGAACCTTCTAATAGTTTAACATTAAAAAAGGATGGCTGAAGGTGGTGGATAAAAATCGTTTTCAAAATAGAGAGAATGAATTGAAAAATCACGAAACGTAAAAGAGTTAGTGTAAGTGAAGTTAAACCGTTCTGATGATTGGCTTCTGAAGATTCATTTGCGTAGTATGTATAATACGGTTAACAAAAATAGTTAAAAGGAATTGCGAGAAAATCAAAGCCATAATTTCCTCCATTCTCCAGTCTATGTGAGGGCAGGAAGCTCAGGTGATGTCGAGTGGGGCGTCAAGGGAGAGAAACCGGAAGACCTAGGTCGAAAAATACTCACGACATTAGGGGAGGGTTAACAGAGTCTTCCCGCTCAACAATCCCCCTCCGCTGGAAGGGTGTTATTTCGGCTTTAGCACCTGGCGTGACTGCCCGCCCACCTTTCACATTATATTTACTCGAGATTAAGTGAGAAAAAACGTGTAAAAACCCTCTTTAACTCAGTTACGGAATTGAAACCACGGTAGCGCTACCGTGAATTTTATTCTTACCAACCTGGAAGAGGAAATCTGGAGGTATATTAATGTCTTCAAGCATTAGATAGGCAATATACAAAAACTACCAACCGTTACTTTGAACTTGCCGATAGTGATGCCTCTATCACGTTTACAGTACATTTCAAATGAAAATCCCCGACTCCTGGCAATGACGAACATATTGGTAAGTAATTCATGCATTACAGAGACGGCCCTATATCTGGTTTTTATATGATCATACTTATAGACATAAAAATGAACACTTAATGATTATTTTTAAAAATTGAACCAAATTCTCGATCGAACAAAAAAAATCACAAAAATTTGTTGCTAATTATAAGGTGAAAAAAAATGACAAAAATTTTTATTTTGAATTAATTATAGTAGGATAATGTCAGGATCGCATTTTGAATGGATCGACTATATATTCAAATACTTCTGATCGAAAATATTAGGTTATTGACAATTAGGTTATTATAAGTAGTGTTATTCTATTTTTGCTTATTTTAGAGTTATTAGTTTATTAACATTTCAAATTTTATTTATCAATCATATTTATTTGTTTAATTTAGTTAATTAAAAAAAACCAATTCAACGGTAGATAGTTAAAACAACGACTTCAATTACTTAATAAGCTTCATTCACCTCTTTCCATTATTAATGAGGACGATCTGACTTATGTTTCAAATGAAGACCTAAGTTAATAATCAAACAAAGAAGAATCAGAAGAATCGGTCATAAGCATTTAAGCTTTATGACAAATCGCTTGACTGGATTGTCCATTACCCCTTCCATTCCTCCAACCAATACAAGTTCAACATTCCTGATGCTTGTCGATTGTCCTACCCCTTCCATTCATCCTTACAAGTTCAACATTCCTGAGGCTTGTTTGAATTAGGTTTGTCTAAGCTAAATTTCCCCCATATGTATATAGGAATGATATGAAACATATATATATATATATATTTTATTTTTTTTTAATCAAAATTCTTATTCGAACAGAAAAGAATCAAGAAAATCGGTAGTGCAGACTTGATGAGCAGCGAGTTAATAAATTGTCTATTACCCCCTCCAGAGTTCAGTTCCTCTCCCATCGGAAACTTCAACATTTCCGAGATTTGATGCACAACTAGGATGATATAGGGGCTTAATGAAATAAGAATAATAAAATTCGGTTGCGCATTATAACCTAAGTAGCGTCGACAAAAATTGTCGTGAAAAAACATGTTTTTTTCATTACCCCCTCCAATCGGTCTCATCCGTTGTGAAATTCAAAATTTCCATAGTTTATTGAACAACTAGAGTAATATCGGGATCGAGAAAAAAAATCATGAAAATTACTTTAGAATTAAAGGCTTGGCAGCGTCGAAATTTGTCGACACACATTCACAAGCAAACACACACAAGTCTATCATTTTATCCTCAGATTTGGCCCTAAAATAGTCTGGATCGGAGTCTCTCTACTGACGAATCCTTGTAACGTAGAGTTTTCCTAAAAACAGAAGTCAAATAGAGAACGTTGTCTATTTCCACGACATAGTTAACGCTTTTGAGTCAATTTCTACGGTTAGGTCATCGTCATTAACAACAAGAGCTAAACTCTGAAAAATCGAGGATTATAGAAAATTCTGTATTTGACTTCCATAGTCTTCATTGAAAGGTATTTAATTGAAGTGCCAATGACAAACTTGGGATCAGCTTACATACAAAAAGTCCCATATTTTCTTTATACGTGAGCTCGAGCTTATTAGTTTCAAGGGTATCCTATGTATGTAGCAGGTTTATTTCACCAACCATTTCAAGGGTTTACTAATACATTTCATCATCTCTTTAGCTGTACCCCTAGCGTAGCCCCATAAGCAACATGAGCCTAATACGAGCATTTTCCATTACTCTTACTCCCCCCCCCCCTCCCTCTCTCACAACCTACTATTTCACAGCCCCATGAGTGCGATGTATACGAATTTTCGCCCATCCTGCTTCTGGTAACTGCTATGTCTGGCACTACACCTGTATTATTAGCTTGAAAAGTGTACCATTAGTGTCGAAGGTTATTCGTCTTCCCCCTTGGAGGAGGTACCTACACCACTAAATCCTTCCTTGTTATGAGAACTATCGAATTCACAAATCAAAATTTAATACTTTCATAACTTAACTACCCACATTACACGTGTCACTCGATAGGTTTCTTGGGGCATACTTCAAAACATCGAGTAAACAAAGGTAAACATTTTTTTTTTTTTTTTTTTTTTTGTGTGTGTGTTTGACAAATGGATCTGGAAAGGAGAGACCAGATTAAGAGAATCAAAAGGGCAATTTCTTCAGTCTCCAAATTTCAAATTAAAAGAGTAGGGTGAAGGGGAGGGGGTTTAATGTGGGTGAGAGCGAAGATGGGAAAATTGAAAGTAGGGAACAAGGAAAATAAGGGCAGAGAGAGATAAAGTGAGAGTGAGGGAGTGAGTGAGTGAGTGTTTGGGAGGGACTGAGGGAATGAGAGCGAGGGATATATACAGTGAGAGTGAGATAAAACGAGAGAGGAAGTGATAGAGCGAGAGCGGTACTAAGCATGAGAGAGAGGGAGAGAGTGTGAGGCCGGAAAGACAGATGGAACCTAAGGTTAGGAGAAAGAGTGTGAAAAAAAGACTCCCTATTGTACTCTTCTTTATTAGTTCAAATGCTCATCAATTGGAAACATGGGCGAGTTTGCACTGGTCGACAATGACGCTTGTATAACAGACATACTGACTCAGAGAATTCGATAAAGCCTTAGTATTACTATACTAAATTGCGCAGAGGGTATTTAGAGATGGATTACAGAACATTGAGCTATGATACACATCATTAGGGAGGCAGCGAAGCTCCAGCGAGTTCAGCGCTGGCGAAGCCTGCGAGAGTGAGCGCCAGTAATCGTACACATCGCTCCTTCCCGACAACTACACTCCGAGTGGCATCTGAGGGAATTATTGACGTTAGAAGGATTACCACTGGGGAAGAGAGAGACGTTGACATAGTGGAAGCCATTAATCTAAAATTTCTGCCGATTAGCCAGCGGTGGCGAGACGGATGGTCGAGGTCGTAGATTGGCCTAATTCTCTTTTCCAAGCTATGCAACTGCTCAAGGCTTATCTATCTGGTTAATACGCGGAGGACAATTGTGAAATGGTGAAGTTCGGAATACTAGTACGTTAATGGACTTGGATTGTCTTGATGTGCATCACTACGTACTGTATGATTTCAAAATAGTGACGACTCTGATACCTAGCACTCTCATATACAGCGTGTCCCATCTATATGGCCCATTAAGGAATTACAGCCATACGGTACGAGCTATCAAAAAATTGAACCGAACTTTTCCTATAGTATTCTCACTCTGCTTGAAGGTGGTGGAAAATACCGAATCGGATAGATTTCCTGACACGAATTTTTGAACGTCTAACCCTCAAATTGAATTCAAGATTCATCGAAAGAGGTACCTTTTTTTGCTTTTCTGGAATCTGTGTATCTTATCATTTCAACCAACAGTATGTGATGTAGGATTATCCTCTCGGTCGATTTACTGTACAGGTTCAACATTGAAAATAATAAACCCATTAACTCAAGCAACGTTCCGTCCTTAATCAACAGGCGCGTCATAAACTTAACGAACTTTTCGCTCAGTGAAGGGGTCGCATTAGAACGATCTCGAAATAAAATGCTTAACTGAAAATCACTCCAAATTGGCGTGATGGACTCAAAGTTACGAGCTATCCCACTCCCTTTTGATCGCAATTCAATTTCTTTCCTGCTCCAACACCATCAGCATTCGGCTACCAAAAAGAAAAAAAAAAAAAACAATCACAAGAATAAATTTGGTTTGATAGATAACAAAAGTAACGTCAATTATCTTCGTTCTAAGGAACTGATTTAATGAAAACGTTTTATCTGAAATCAATCCACGTGAATTGCTGGAATTGAGTTTTTTCTTATTATTTGAGGATGGAGGGAAGGGGGAGAGAATCTGGCGATTCCATCGCCTTAGGTTGATTACTCGATGTAAATGAATTGCACTGTTTTGATCGAAGGAATAAAGTTGCCAATTTAATCTCAAGTTTTATAGTTTTGAATAGGAAACAGAAAATTTAGTAAGAGATGGATGAAAAACTTATACGTTCGTTAGACCGAAATTGGCACTATAAAACGGCCACCAGTTCAGGTAAGAGCCTCAGATGACGCGGGTGGTAATACCACGAAGTACTCCCGATGAGATGCCAAGCTCGAATAACTCCGTGGCACTTTTCCCGCACCACACTCCGCTCCATGACATGGTTGAAACCATAACCTTGATGTTATTAGGCGCCACTCCTTTTAGCTCAGATACCGCTTGCCGTAGGTCGTTTCAATCATATTTACTTTTATGGCCCTCCAGGTCTGCTCCGTGTCCACGCTGCCACTGACAACTTGGACACGCAGGATTATAGCAGACCCATCGGGCTTAACGGCAACGATATCCGGCTTCTTGCCCTGGTCACTCGGCATATGATACATTCCATAGCCAGTGGATGACAATGCACCTGCTATCTGCTTGGCAACCGCATCATGACGGAGATTGCGGCCACCGTGAGTTCGTGGACACTGCTGCACCACATGATACAGGTTTTCATTTTTACCCCGGCAGGCACGGCAGAGGGTATCGAAACGTCAACGGCCGGTTTTCGAAACTGCCAATCCCCATAATTGTCGGGTGACTACGGGAAGCTAACCGTCCGAAGTGGAAGGCGTTTGGGTTGTACTCGATGCTCCCCGGCAAGTTCTAGCAGGTGTACGCGAAGCGTCCCGTGCCGAGAGAATGGGTGTACGTGAAGCTCCCCGTCTATGTCTTTTCCCCTCTAGAGGCGTTTCAAGTCTTATCAGTGATTTGAAAGGGCTGGCTCTGTGATCGTCGAACAACATGAACGTATCCACGTTTGAAGCATCCGGTACTCGTTGCGGTCGCGATGCTGATGCTTTGATCAAATATCAAATTGATATTTACATTAAAATAAACACAGAAGGGCGGAATCATATGCGAAGTAGATCCATTAAAAACAATGTGTGGAATGAGTGAAACTAATTGAGAAATACGATGAGCACACCATCACCCTTAACTAATTTATAAAAAAAAGTTTTGTTCACCAAGCTTCCTTGTGATCTACTCTGATGTACCATGCAGTTTACTTAGGATGAAATTGAAGTGAATTT
This sequence comes from Creontiades dilutus, assembly GCA_031894815.1. Taxonomy (NCBI): domain Eukaryota; kingdom Metazoa; phylum Arthropoda; class Insecta; order Hemiptera; family Miridae; genus Creontiades; species Creontiades dilutus. The sequence goes on from JAVIWC010006795.1 coordinate 126,365, forward strand.
TATTGTGAACTGAACTTCGTAGTGTAGAATTTTTTTTTCTCTTTTTTTCTTCTGCGTGAATCTTTTTCTAGGTGGTTGCGATAAATGGTTGCTAAATTGCATACAGTGTAGGTTACTGGAAATAAAGCTACCAATATTATTAAACTATTAGGTTATTTTCATATATGAGTGACGGGGAGCTTCACGTAAAAAAACTCGCCGATGGGGAGCTTCGGGTCTGCGCCCTAATTGTCATATGAACAGTAGACGGACGGCGCTGAGGTTATACAGTACCCGCACGACCTTCATGTCGTGAGGGTACTGTAGCTCTTGCTCCTTCAATCCCATGAAATGAGGATGATGCAGATTTATGCATAACAGTAAAAAAAGGATTTTTCGGAAAAAACGTAAACAGGTTTATATCAACGGTTCTCTATCTTTTGTGTGTCGCTGAATCCGGTTTTCAGGTTCGCCTCCTAGCCAAAAGTAAGCTGACTTCAAGAAACGCTAAAAAAAACATCGAACAGTTAGGGATTTTTTCAGTTTTTTATATTTATCGTGAAAACGGTAAGTTTTAGCAAAAATACTACCATCTACGAAACTAAAGCAGGCCGCATTTCCCACAAGATTATATCATCAAGTTGTTTTCTAACTTCAATAGAACCGGCTCTAGAGTTGTCTGAAAATAGACCATTATTCGACTCCGAATAAAAAATGCAGGAATCTCGACTCTTCCATTGCTCAAATAAATTAACCGGACGTCCTGACCTTTTTTCCACAAACATTGAACCGGAGACAATGGAACTTGCCTCTAAAATCATAAGTGGTTTATAGTTTGTAGTGGGTTCCAGACCAAAACTCTATTACTGTTTTTTTTTTTTGCACAATCTGATTCTGTGCGGGGAATCGGAGAGCTCTCTTTTTTAAAGAAATAAACAGCGATCAGTAGGTAGTTCAGTGACTGGGAATGTTTACACTACGAGATGGATGTCCCAAGCGATGACGTAACAATCGAGGAGATTGTTGAAAAACAAGGCAAGAATTATTGAAACACCGTGAGACTACAAACGCGATCCGAAGTGTGGATGCTCATGTAAGATACATTCAACAATTTGTATAGTGTAGTAGCTTCTCCGTGCGATTACCTTATTCAAGCTAATAATAGAATTTTAATTTTGAATCAAAATTTAAAAGTACTTGAGGACAAGCAGGGGTACCCAAATCGACTCAATCCCGTGCTCGTAAGTCTTACAGCACGGATGAGGAAGATCTCGGAAGAGAAACTGATTGGATCTTGAAAAGGTCACGTAAAAAGCGATAAGCTGGCTCATCACCGGAATTAGAGGCTGAGGCCTCCAACAAACCTAAGGTTGGCAAATATGCCACCAAAATGTTGGAAAACAAGCCCGAAAAGGACCCACCTCCTCCATCTATAAATGTTATAGGTTTAAACAGCTATTCGTCCGTCAAAGACATCATTAGGGACATCCCTAAAGAGAAACGTAAAGTTACCGCACTTAACAACGACGTATGCAAAATCAACGTAGAGTATCGAGAAAACTGGAAATGATCATGAAAAAACTACGAACAGAGAAAAAACAATGGTACACGTACCAAAATAAAGCTCACAGACCAATTAAGGTTATAGCTAGAGGTTTACATGCTTCATGTGATAAAAAAGAAATTATCGAAGACCTAAAAAATCAAGGTTTTATTATTCTAGATGTAACCAACATACTCAAAAAAGAAGAAAAGAAAAATGAGAGAGGAGTAATTGAAACCTTTCAGAAACCCCTTCCTCGATTTATGTTAACATTTGAAAAAAAAACGAAGATATGATCAAAATACATTATATTAAGGCTATTCTCAACATAATTGTGAAGATTGAGCCATTAAAGAAAGGAAACGGCATGTGTGAAATGTGCTGGACAACACATTACAGCTGAATGTACCCTAGACAGGGCCGATACTCCCAAATGCGTAAATTGTCGAGGAAATCATCCTGCAAATAATAGCGGCTGCGAAGTAGCTAATGAGCTACAAAGAATGAGAAACAATGCGAGTAAACCCCAGGTGAAAGAATCCAGTAGACGGAATCTCTGTACTGAAAGAAGTGGTAGCAGGCGGAAATCGCTCACTACAATAATGTCAAGCACTTGTACTTCTAAGGCTTCATATGCTAATGTCGCTGCAAAAAAAGAGGTGACTGTGTCTAGCACTGAAAAAATGCAAGCGCGAATTCTAGAAAGATTGAGAATAAAATCATACCAATAAGGTGTTATTCGAGAGAATAGCCAAACTAGAAAAAGGGCTAACCAACTATGGAATATTATGATGGAACTAACACTAAGAATAGCAACATTGAATGTGAATGGATTATTGAATCACACCAAAGAAGTTGAAGTATTCCTTCGTTCTAATAAGATAGATTTTAACTCATTTCTGAAACCCATTTTACTCGTTCTTCTTACTTCAAAATAAGAGGGTACGTTTGCTACCACACAATACACCCCAGCAATAAAGCTGGAGGAGGTTAAGGAATCATAATTAAAGAGAACATCGTGCACCATGAAGAACCGAAAATTGAGGAGGAAAAAATGCGAGTTACCTCGGTTAGTGTACAACTCAAAAACAAATGCTTCAGAATTGCAGCGATCTACTGTCCCCCTAGGCATAACTTGAAGAAAGTTTACTACACATGCCTTTTCGAAATGTTAGGAAACAACTTGATTATCGGGGGAGACTATAATGCCAAAAATACCTACTGGGGTTCACGGTTAACTACGTCAAAAGGTAAAGAACTGTATGAAGCAGCATCTGTATTCAATTGCGATTTCCACTCATCTGGAAGGCGTACATACTGGCCCACGGATGCTAACAAAATCCCTGTCCTAATTGACTTTTTTATAAGCAGAGGTATCTCAAGTTGGATTCATAAACGTTGAGGACAGTGACGAGCTACGCTCTGATCACTCACCAGTTATTGTAAAAATCAGTGAAAAGGTGATTCTAAAAGAAAAAACTCCAAGTTTGTTCAATCGAAAAACTTGTTGGGCCTGTTTTCGGCAGCAATTGTAAACATCAATTATACTGAAAGTACCTCTGAAAACACCAGAAAAAATAGAAGACGAACTTTACCTTTTTATCAATAACATAGAACAAACAGCCGGGCAAAGTACGCCAGTGAAACTTAACAACAATTGTGACGATCTGAAATCATATCCATTGGAATTGAGGAATCTCCTGAATGCAAAACGAAGAGCAAGGAGGAAGCGGAAAAATAATAGAACGTCTGAAAACAAAGCTATACTCAACAGATATGCTAACAAACCATTAGAACCATGGAAGATGAATCAGTTGAACATTTTCTGAGTAATCTGACTGCAGAGAAAGATACGGAGTATTCTCTCTACAAGGTAACTAAAAACATGAAAAGGCCCAAAGTTATCTCACCCCCAATTAAAAAGGATGATGGGACATGGGCCAGAAGTAATGTAGAAAAGGCACATCTCTTTGCAGAGCATCTCTTTCAAACTTTTCAACCGTTACCAAATCAATCACCAGACAAAAACACAACTCGGACAGAAAAAACGGAAAACCGAAATACTGCCAGTTACACTGAAATAACTTAAAGATGAAATTAAAAGCAACATTAATGCTAAAAAGCCTCCCGGATAGGAGCTGATATCAGGTCGTATAGTGAAGGAGCTCCTCGAAAAGGCAGTGCTTAAATTGCTTCACATAATCAATGCTACTTTTAGGCTGAAACATGTACCATCCCAATGGAAGGTTGCGGAAGTCATTATGATTTCCAAACCAGGAAAGTCGTAAAACGAGAAGACGGGGTACCGGCCAATATAACTCCTCCCTGTTATGTCGACACTGTTCGAAAAGCTGCTTCTTAAACGACTTAAACCACTAATAGAAGATAGAAATTTGATCCCAAATAACCAATTCGGATTCAGACAACGGCACTCTACTATAGATCAAGTCAATCGAATTACTGATATAATTTAAAGGGCCCTAGAAGGTGAAAAAATATGTGCCAGTATCTTCTTGGATGTGGCTCAAGCCTTTGACAAGGTTTGGCACGAGGGACTAGAGTACAAACTGCACAGTGATCTCACAAAACACTACTACTTACTACTGAAGTCCTACCTTGAAAATAGACATTTCAGGGTGAAGCAAGATGACCAATACTGCGGCTTGAAGCCCATAAAAGCAGGGGTCCCGCAGGGGAGTGTCTTAGGGCCAGTACTCTACCTCCTGTACACACGGGACTAACCCCAACAAGAAGGCACAATTGTTGCCACCTTTGCAGGTGATACGGCTATCCTATCTGTTGGAGATGATAGAAGCTGCAACACGCAAACTACAGACTTCTACTACTGAGGTTTCTAAGTGGACCAAGATGTGTAGAATGAAGCTTAACGAATGAAAAATCAGCCCACATCAATTTCACTAACCGAAAAGTCCTAATCTTGGATGTTGAGATCAATTCGAATAAAATACCGCATACTGAAGCAGTTAAATTCTTGGGTTTGACACTTGACTCCAAATTTAACTGGAATAAACACATAGAAAAGAAGAAAGAAGAACTTGGATTCAAGTACAAAAGGATGTATTGGCTAATGGGAAGGAATTCCCATCTCTCTCTTCACAACAAACTGCTTATATATAAGCAGATCCTTCGCCCTATTTGGACCTATGGGATACAGATCTGGCTGTGCCAAGAAATCAAATATTAAGAAAATCCAAACCTTTCAGAATAAAATACTGAGAAGTACAGTTGGAGCCCCTTGGTACAAGCGAAACGATGATATTCATCGAGATTTGAGGATGGGGACAGTCTATGAAATTATTGCAAAATACGCAAGGAAGCATGAACATCGCCTCCACAAACATGAGAACCCGGAGATGCTCTACGTTTTGGACAACGGAGGTGAAATCCGACGACTCAAGCGAAACAAACCGCTGGATTTAGTTGTGCTGCGTGAACTCAGTGCTATTTAATCGAGCTATCTAATAAAGGGCTAGGTTTTTCTGTAAACCTACCCTCTTGGAGTGTACCTACATTGATATGTAAAATTGCTGGATGAAATGTATTTGATTTTTCAGGTGCAATTTTTAAATCACGAAAAAAAAAATCTGATTCACGGGTAGAGTATGGAACACCGGTGATTAGTTCTCAGATACCCGGTCTGTATACGGATATGGTTAAATTCGACATAGTCTATATGGGAGAGAAAAGAGGGCATTATCAAACGCCATTGTTTCGAACGCTCATTGGAGCGTGGAGCGAACATATCCCAAGGGGTGGTCCAACGAACCACCCCTTGGGATATGAACAGGAGAGGGACGGCGCTGAGGTTATACAGTACCCGCACGACCGCTCGGTCGTGATGGTACTGTAGCTCTTGCTCCTTCAATCCCATGTAATGAGGATGATGCACATTTATGAAGAACAGTAAAAATATGATTTCCCGAAGAGAATCGTACAGAAGTTTTTCTCAACGATTCTCTATAGTTTTTGTGTAGCTTAATCCGCTTTTCAGGTTCGCCTCCTAGCAAAAAAATAAGCTGAATTCAAGAAACGCTAAAAAAAATACCAAACATTTAGGGTTTTTTTCAGTTTTTTTTTTTTAATTTATTGTCCCACAACTACCTCTCGAACACCTCACTGTGTTGGCCACCCGGATGGCGTGAAAATATTAGTATTCGCGTTCCCCCATGCCCTCTGAAGCCCATTCCACCCATTGGGATCAAATGGGGGATTCAGAGATCTGCCGGAGTTCTTTACCATCCACTGAATCATGCTGGGCAGCAGCAAACTCAGCAGATGAGCTCATACGTGACTACTCACAAACATACACCAACAGACATGTAACAAATGATGTTCAGATTGTTCTCAAATGTAAAATGGGAGTTTGAATTTTGAGTTTGGGGGAAAATTTGTTCCATCTCCAAAGTGAAAACAGAGCTATCTACCTATATATCTCTATTTATATATCTGATCTTAATGAGCAATGAATATTACGCGTACCTTTACACATTTCTTTTTACACAGGTTGTGTTTTGATAGTCCCCTCCTTGCCACTAAAATGAGTTGACCCAAAGGAAAGCAACTGACCTTCGACCACCAAATTATTCGCTGTGAATACACGTCAAAGTTGGTTCAGATAAATTGTTTACCAACTCTGACAAATATACATCCCTTCGGAGGCCGAAAATGAATAGTTGGCCCGATTCACCCGTCACTACTTTTGAACGGAGACGTCCCAATGTCAATAAAGAATAACGAGGCAAACGGAGAAGGGTGGAAGCGGCAAAGGTGATAGCCGCTTTCACCATTAGAGATAAACAGACCCGTTCACCGCGGTGGACGAATTTTTCATTTCGACGTGCCCAAAAAGACAGGGCACTCTAAGGGGGGCGAAGTGCGTTCGATATAGATACTCCAAGTGTTCCCATTACGAGACTTACTTAAACCAATCGATGGTCTTTTCAGGGCAAAACGCCAATGAATACCCGTCCGTGACGGTCAATTCTTCCTCTAAGTGGTCAAGAGTCAGGTTTTTGTTTTCTAATGGGAATCCTCCCTCCCTCCCTATATACACTAACACACCTCTGAAGGACGTTTCCGTGGTTGTGTATTAGTGTGGGAAATCCCTTCTATTGAGTTGGATAGTAGTATTTGTTTTCTTGCTTGTTTGCTCTACTCTAACGGTTATTTCTGTCGGTCTTCAAAATTAATTATTCGTGGCCCACTCCGTTTCGATCGAAATCAGATTTGTGTAAATTATAAGTGTACTGTTTCTGACTAACTTCCATCGACCCCGCTACGAATAAAAACCTAGTCGGCTAATCGCATTAAATATAGTGCATGCACTCTCCAATTTGCATCGCGGGTGACTTCTACAGCTCAAATGAGAGACGATCATTGACGCCGGTCTGAATAGAGCAGTTCTTTCGACAGCCAATATATATAACTGTTTTATATGTTATACGCTCTGCCTGTATTCGAAAACTCTTTGAACTACAATAAAATCCAAGATAATGAATTGTTAACTAGTTTTACAATTTCCGGAAGCCTGACAACCGAAAGAAATCTGTCATTTTAAGAGCTCTCAACCTCGTCACTAAATCTGATGAGCTGAGAACGGTAGGTATAGACGGTTTTACAGGGGTTTGTGGAAGGTCGTTAACAACTTTAAGGGGTGCTGCCGACGTTGATGGGTTCCATTAGCTGTCGAGAGTATAGTAGGTAGTTGTACCCAAAGGCAACGAGAACTCCCGATTGCGGCATTAAGGTAGTGCTCCTTAAAACGATCGGGCGCGGTCTCGTCGAGGTTACGCGGTTCATATTAGCCGTTTATAAGTTTGTAGTACTGAATGGGGTGCCTGAACGATTTTATTGTTTCTATTTACAATTTAAATTTGTTGGAATTATGAAGTTAAAGATAACTTTCAAGTACATATAATTTATAACTACTTTCGAATAGTAAATCAATTAAAATTAACGTGTTCTCGAAAGAAATCCCAAATTTGAACGCCAATTTAAACGTTGTAAGAGGAAACACGGTTTGGGTCATTATGATCTTATAATTTACGTGAAACATGTCTATGTTCTCTTTGTTTTATTCTAAGGAAATATATTTAATACCAAACTCAATTTCTCTACAACCTAAAATAAGTACTGTTCTTTAGATTCGAGAGACTTGGAATCTACCTCCTCACTATCACTTCCGAGCCATCCTTCGAGTTGGAAAATATGGCATTATATATAATTTTTTATATAATCGTATTTAATTAATTATTTGATAATAATTGATAAATATCAATTTTTTCAATAATCGTTGATATTCCATTTCTTGTACGTAAATATGATATATCATATTTACGTACAAGAAATGGAATATCAACGATTATTGAAAAAATTGATTTACGTATTTTTCTGATGATATACACTGTTTTAATGGATTACATTGCAATTTAAAGCATAGCGTTAAACTTCACCCAACACGTAAAAGAGTTCCACAGTTCGGACTAAAGGCTAATGGCAAACAAACTACGGCGAATACGATGACGTCTCCCAATACAACACATAATGAATGGCTGCCAATCGATAGCCAAATGACAGAGTGCTAAACCGTACATGGCGTGTAATTTTCGAGAGAAGAAATCGATCCACGTGACAATTAAGCGCGAATTAGCAGAGGTTAATACTGAACTAATTTTACCACCTGAGGGTCTGATAGGAACGTTATGTGCACAATCGTTCATTATTATTAAGAGTAATAATGCGAAATGTTGCGCTGCGGTGGGTGACTAGTCTAGTGCTTGTTAGTATTTTTAAATGCAGCAAATCGCCCAAAGCAGCAAGCATTCTAGAGCTCAAAATGTGACTGCAGTGGCAAGATACATCCATTGCCAGACTCTTACATGAAAATTTTTCTAGCAAACCGCAATTGGTTTGTTACACACCAAATGTATTGATGACCTTCTGCAAATCCTTGCCACTTTCTGAGAGTATGTTGACGTCAACAGCGAATGGACCAAACCACACAGTACAGTTTTAAAATCCCATTTCAGCTGCAGCTGGGCGATTATTGTATCCAAACCACGTTAAAGAATTTAAGCTATAGGCCTACCCCACAATTAGTGTCAGCGTTCTCTGATAAACAAAGTAACAGTCTTCGAGGTCCGTCATGCCTCCGATGTACCGATATTGAGCACTTGCAATCCTACTGAACCGATTAACAGTCACTAAAGAGGATTTTAGTGGGTTTACACAGAGTTAATTTAAGGAGGTCAAATTCTTCAATGACGGATCCCGAGCTAAATGATTTAGCTTGCCTAAGGTTAACCAGTATGCCTAAAATGGTTTGATCGGCCAACGAAAAAGACGATTGATAGCAATCAGAAGGAGAAGGTCACGAGGAAGAGATTTAGTGATCATAAACACATAAGAACATGAGAAGTAGACAGAGCGACCACAAATTAATGACACTCTGGATGCCTGATGATTCGCAGAATTGAGACGAAAGACCCGTCTCAATGAACTCGGCTTCCAAACTTGCTAGGAAATATCACCCTAGTATGCCAATGTCAGTAAAAAACTTCGAAAAACCAAGTTCTTTACATGTTTTTGACCAGTTTTTGGCCCAAAGCACTGGACACCAAGTGGAGTCTCTATGTGGAAGAACGGATTTTTACATCAATGTCGTATCATACAATGTTTTTAGGTCTGTACGGCGCACATGGGCAAAATGACCTAACCAGGTGGACGAAAGTCATTTTCCAATTACTTTTTTTCCTGTATAATGTATTATGTTGTTATTGAACCTCCAAAGTCAGTCTTACAAAAGCGGCGACTTAGTTACTCGTGTTCAAACAAATATTGCGATCAGGGCGGTGTGATAAATCTGTTAACGTTGCACTTGTCCTTTGTGCACGGGAATCCTTCAAATCGAGTTCTACCCTACAGATCCCCATCAGAAAGATAAGAAGTGACTATAAAATGCAATAAGTATTAAAAAAAAACGTAGCACCTAAGTGGAAATGGGTTCTGGAGAGCATATGCTGTTTTGGAAATTCGATAGACGAAAAAAATTACTATCATCACGCTCTTAATGATTGAAGCAGATTCAGGTACTTATCACTATCAATTTTTTGAAGATCACTCCTTTTTTTTTGAGGTGTTACAGTTTTCAATGAATGGTTTTACCTCCCCAGCAAACTACTCTATGCTTTCTAAAATTTTCTGACATATATATTCTGTCATTTTATCAAGTATATTATTTGAAGGATTTTACAAATTTCTGCATGAATCAAACATGGAGGCGAAAAATAATGGCTTGATGCCTCACCTGAACTGTGGTGGGGAAACTCGTCCTTCCAGCTGGAGGGGGAACCACGATTTTCAATAATCGTTGTAAATCCTTTTATTTTTAGTTAATTCGTACCGACCAGGGAGAGCACGAAGCGCTTCAGCGGAAGGCATCCTCAGCTAGGAGTAAAGATGGTCAAAATATATCGATCTAAGAAAAGATCGATGTCTTTGTTCCGAGTAATCGGTTTTTGAATCGATTTGATGGAGGTCGATTTTTGTGGAAGATCGATCTTTTCTCTTCGATCTCCGATTTCGATCTATACCGTTTTGCGAAAGACGACTGTTCTGATTTAACAGCGTTTTACTGAGCTCGTGTTCACTGTGTCCGCTTTAACCTAACCAGCGGATATGCCGTATTGTCGTTGATCACCTAATCTTATTAGTATTTTTATTACAACTTATCGAATTATTGGAAAATGTAAATTCGTGAAAGGTAAGATTGGTCTTTTAGGAATAAAATGCCGTATCGATTAGGTTTCTTAGTGCCATATTAGAGGAGACGTTTTAGTTGAAAGTCGGAGGCGCATTTTCCCTTGCCACTCCATACCTTTGTTTCTCCCTGCCTCACTTGCCTGTAAAGCTGGAGTCTCTTACTTTTAATGAAATAAGTAAGCATTATATTTTAGTAAGCTACTTATAGCCAACAATAGAAACTACGGTACTATCCGTAGGGGGGACATCCATTTTAGATGAATCGATCTGACTAAAGATCGATCTTTTACGTCCGATTAATCGATATAGAGAATCGAAAATTTTCGATTAATCGATCTCCAGAGATCTTTCTTTAATCGATCTTTTTCTTCGATCTGCCCGGCTCTAGCTAGGAGGGAAGGGGCAAAACAACAAGCCATCCATCGCCGCCTACTTTACACTTTGAAACTAAACATACATTTGTTCTTTGTATACCATTTTACCATACCACCTGGAAAATCAAAGTGACAAAGTTTGAGGAGAGAGGGAGTTTATACGATTCCAAAGGCTCACTGTTGAGAATAATCAACCAGAAGCAGCAATAAAAAGCGTGAATGCCTTCCAAGAAGAAGGATGATTGGTGTGTAGAAACAGTTTTGCTGAATTTAAATGTAATATTCCTATTCATCATCCTAATATAACTTACAATAATTATATTTATATTGTGCATTATTCATATAGGATTGGATGGTCAATCCTTTTGTTATTATTTACACTTTCTCTAAAAGCCGTTTATAATTTTTCCAACCGGAAAAAAAGTGAGTACCAACAAGTTTGAGGACTCGAAAAACCATCGGTTTTGAGTTAGAATGTCCGCCAAATCTTCCTGTGGTTAATTTCTGTGGACATCGTCCTCTTTCGACGAGAAAAAACAATAACGAATGCCAACTACTGTGATTTCAGTTTCAATTTGCACAACTCACTACAAAACTAAATAAAACAACGAGGACATCTTGAAATCTCAAATAACTAAAATTAGCAAAGTTATTCGCAGGATTTTGGCCGTTTAACCCCCAAACGCCTCGGAAGAGATTTAAACTCGAGAAACGTGGTGAACGACAAATTTCAGCAAACTCCGTTATTTCCCCAGTATCTTCTTGCTTAAACGGGTTTAATTGTTTGATGAAAGTGGGCCCCAGTCTGAGAACGAAAAGAAGTTTAATCTTGAAGGATTATTTCATTTTTTTGCAGTAGAGTTCACTTTTTATTTTTTTTTATCACAAGGGGTGTTAGTTTGAAATATACTAACACTGTACTTCAAGAGTGTTTATAGAAGTGCATAGTTACTTCAGGAAGTTCATAACGAGACTTTTACGTACTCATCACATCATCAAAGGCGTTCTTTTCAAAGAACTGAGGCGCTGAGAAAAATAATGAAGACAAATGAAAGGCGGGGGAAACTTCAAAACAAAATGTATTGCCGCTGGAAATGGGATGAATGTCATTCCTTTGCGTAGCCAGAATGCTGACACATTGCTTTGAAATAAATTCATTAACATGCACACTTGATTTTATTAATTACTAAATTTTTTATTCCTTATGGTTTAACAACTTTTCAATAGACGGTGGCCAGCGGAAACACGAACCGGAATACTAATTTACGCTCCACTTTTCAATATCTCTTTCCCGTTCATATAAAAAATTAATCGTAAGTTTCAAATAAGTTTAATAAAGATCATATTTTTTTCTTTCGGTATCTATTGAAAATTAAGTCATAGGAAGATCTTTCTCAAAATCTATGGTACATATACCTATGGTAAATCAATTTTTACCTTTTAGCAAAATACCTAATACTGACATATTAAATAAGATGAATATCAAATTGCTAATAAGTTGTGCTTGGTGGGATAAAAACGTTTACAAAATATTTACTTCTACATTGATGTTTTCAACTAGCTTCAAATGATGCGTATTTTTTGCGATTTTTAACGAAAAATCCTTGTTTTTTTCGCATCAAAACGTCATTTTATAAGGTTTATTCAAATGTAAAGAGAAAAATGATGATACCGTCGGAAAGCTGAGGTCTTAAGCTAGTTTTTTCCGTTGAGTGCACACCAATATTCCAATTTATTACAGGCGATAAATTAGCCTGAAAAATGTTGATTTTCGAAAAAAAAATTAAAACTTTGACTTTGGCTTATTTTTTTACTTCAGAAAATGGCTTTCACACTAAACGGATAGGCAATTTAACGCTCTTTCCAACGGTTTCATCAAATTTGAGATTACTCCAAAAACAAGGGAGTTATGGCTGTTTTAGTGAAGTAAAGTCGATAACACGAAAAAAAACTTAAATCGTTAATAACTCGGAAACGAAGCCTCTAAAAAAAAAGTCTAAGGGGCACTTTTAGTCGCAAATTAGTTGTAGAATCGATTTTTAAAGTTTGGTCCACCTGAAAGGTAGACACCCTGTATTGTTATGGGGGTTTGGCCCATTCCTATGAACGTTATTGAACTGATTGTGACAAACACACAAATGGTTGGTAAATACGAATAGCCAACGAATTCGCTCAGAAACGCGTAAGAAAGTAGGGATTTTCTCTCGCTTTATCATCCATGGAGTTTGTAAGAAAACGCCGCAATCATCAATGGTGAAGTCAGTTCTTCTAGGTAAATTGTAGTTGAGTAAGTTCGAAGACAACTACAAACCAAACTTAAACGTTGTTGTGACGTCGAAGGAGAGTTGGGAGAAGGGGAGTTGCTTTAAGAACACAATTATGATCATATATTCGTAGCGAATACTAGATCGAATGGGATGAACTCCCAATTAATCAGGTTCGTCCCATTGTTCCGGTTTACCAACAACGTTTCGAGTTTACCAGTTTCCCGTTGTTCTTTACAGGTGTTATTACCAAGCCATACCCCAAGGAACCTTCGTGTTCTCGAACGGAGGGAGAGATCTTAATGTCACAATGCTGAAAGAGCAGGGAGATTGCTGGGAGCGACATTTCCGACGGAGATTGGAAGGGCTGCAAGTGTAATGAGGTTTTCTGAAACAAAATTGCGGATAAGTACGCCTCCGCCGTAATCACATTTCTGTCGGTAGACGGTGATTTACCGCTGCAACTGAAGTGAATGGCGCTTTAATGAAACACTCTGTGATTCTTAATTTATGTCATTGATGCTGTACTAAATACTTGGTGAACCGACGTTATATCTACGGAATAATGAAATGTACCGATTTGAGAGAAAAGGATGAGGGGAAGGATTTGCCGCATGTGTCTAATATTTCTGTGTGTACATACATCATACGTAAGATGAAGTTGAAATGGCCAACCGATGGAACAAGCAAAAACCCTCAAATTTCAGCTTAACACTACAGCACGATCTGTAGTAAATCCAGTTGTAATTCATTTAAAAGAAAATAATACACACTTATTATCTTATCAAGTTAATTGATTATCAATCAACTAATTATCCCAGTGACATAATTGTTGCCAGATTCTACTAGGAACCTATTGCGATTTGTCATTCCCTATGGTACCTATGCCGCCACACATCCTGTGTTCGACCCCTTTTCAATATTGAAATATCGAAAATGAAGACTTCACACTCAAAAGAAGACTGATCATTCAAAAATCCAGAACCTAAAAGCTAACTAGCCACCCAAATACTATAAATATTGATTGACCAAAAGGTTCTACTGAGGTTCACTTTCTTCGGTTTTTGCTCCATATCTCTTTGAAGAATCATTCTGACTGGTATGCTCTGCCCATCAATCTTGAAAGAAGACTAAATTCCCTACAATTCGGTGCCAAAGATTTTTCGCAAAATGGGACCTAAGTATGCAAAGCTACTGTTGGCGAATTTTGGGTGATTTTCGGGAACTTTTCTACGTACTTGGTTACCCTCATAACCGAATTTAATGTTTTGGTCACTGTAAAATAATTTTTCAAGTTTAAGATGAAAATTTAGAATTTAAGTAATATACGTCGTAGATGATACATGATCACTTAGGTAACAGGTCCCTCGAACGTTTTTTTTTTGGGTTTCATTGGTCGGTGCCTCTTCTTTGGCTAGGTACTTCACTCCCTAGACTCCCGGTGATCTGGTTTTTGTAATGTCATGGTGATTTTGTAAAAGTGCGCGGTTATTTATACGCCGTTTTGCTGTATGTCAGTGCTAGATGTTTTTGGTCTGTTATGTTGTGCGGTTCCACCTGTTATGATCTTTGGAAAAGGTCGTTGTCGGCACTGAATGTCGTGCGTCATTTCCTGTGCGTGAAAGATGGCACTTTAAAGCATTCGTTGCCTGGCCCAAATGTTTATTGGTTTTATCGTGCCGGTTCGCTGCAGATGTATCGCCGATAAGAATGTGGTTATGCACCCATCTGTTAGTGCTGATAGGTTTATTTTCTGTTATTTCGACCGGCTGTTGTTATTGTCCGATGACACGTCGTTATGTCGGGGTGGGAGCTGCGGAATATTATCTTAGAAAAAATCAGAGTCATGTCTTTACGAAATTACGTTTTTAAATGGCTGATAAGAGCGGATTTTATATCCGCTTGATCACAATGTTCAATTTGTCCTGTGTTGTCATCTGGTAGGAATTGAGATTGCTAATCACAGAAACTGTTTGTTTGACCAGAAATGTACATATATATAAAATATATATGTACTCGTAATACTAGCATTAGATACTGGATAGACTTTTCAGTCCTCTGACTGTGCTAAGCAACAACGTTTAAGCTTTGATCAACCTAAGTTCCAGGTGTTATCTTTTTTATGACAATGTAAAGCTTTGAACAATTAAATAATAGTTTTGATTTTGATGATGCTTTTAATTTTGCTGGACAGCATGTGTGTTTTTATGAGAACGTGATAACCCAAACGGTTTTCGATATTCATTCGTTTTGAATTACTCGTTTTTTTTCATTTTGTTGTGAGCTGCTAGTAGATTGGCGTGGGCCTGTTTCCATACTTCACTGGGTGGTGTTACAGCCACCTAGCTTGTGTATCTGATTCATCCTCCCGTCAATTAATTGGAGTTGGAACTTCTCATCCGGGAGAGATTTTTACTGGAGCATATCCTGTACTTGACACCTTCGTTGAATTTAATGCAGCTTGAATGAACGGGAGGATGTCATACCATTTTGTTTGAACATTTCCGTGGAACGGAGTAACTGCAGTTTTCACATTTTTTTAAATTTTTTATCAGCAACACTCGGATTTGGTTAGTGCCTTGAAATTGACTTTTCGATAGCCTTGACAGATCCTGAATGACGTAAACATTTTACTGATGAAAATTCCAGCACAAGTAGTGCCACAAATCATGTTTTGCAAAAATGATCGTTTTTAGGCACTTGTTAACTGAATCTCTGGTAGCTGTTCGAAGAGGGAATAGAAAAATAGATGTACTACACGCGTCTACAGCCATTAAAATACATTTATAACCGTTGGCGATCGGTAAAGGGCAATATTGATAATTTTCCGTTTGTTGAGCTTATGTGAAAGCATTCGAATATAAAATTTTTTAAGTTATCTGGCGTCGAAATTCGTGTTGTTCCCGGAAATTCCGCATAAGTAATTGTCTTAAAATTCGGTTCTTTGAGAATTGGACCACTTGTGATCAGGTCTCGAACCACATTTTTTATCCTTCGGATTGAGTTTATTGGTTCCAATAAACCCGTGGCTGAGTGGGAAAAATTTTGCGAAAAAATGAATTGAGCTCACAAATTCGTTTATTTCTTCCGGGGTATTGACATGATAATATCTAGTAAATTTTGGCTCTGTTCGGGTTTAATATTAATTTTATCATTTTCGATTTTATGACCTTAAAAAGTCAATTGATGTGCGTGCAACGAACACTTTGCTGATGTTCACCGTCAAATTGGGCAGTCTTAGTCGTTATAAAACTATACTACGTTTCTATACTACTGTACTCTATTTCACATAGCTATCCTAGGTTTGTGAATAAATAAAAACACCATCTTGAAAGTTGAAAACGAAATCATATTTTAAGTATCCGAGTACTTCGCCCATTGAACAACTTGACGAATGACTACCTTCAGTGATTCCCATCGTTAGTGTTCAATAAAAATTTGTTCCAAATGTAGTTTGAGATGACATTAATCTTTGACACTCTTCATCAAGCGGTATTTCATGATAAGCGTGATTAAGATCAAAACACGTGAAATAACTTTGCTTTGTTGAGGGACAAACGTTTTCTCGACTGTTGGTAATGGGTATTTTAAATAATCAATCTGCCTGTTGATCGATCTGAAGTCCACAACTTATCTCCATTTGTTATTACCTTCTTCACTTACGAGGAACGCGGGTGAAGCGGATGGTGATAGAGCCGCTCATAAAGCGAGCAACCGACCCAAAATTTTTACATGGCCAACATTTTAGGAGAATTCATTTGCTACACAGTTCTGTACGGTTCTAATTTTGGGTGTGGTTTTAATGGTATTTTATGCGTCATGCAAGATGTGATGCTCTGACTTCCACATGAAACTGATTCAAAATTCCCATTTTGATTTATTCAAAATTTCCTATTGGTCGATGTCACTTTCTATGACTTGATTTTGAGGAGGACATTAAGTTGAGCTCATTCTGTCTGTTCTTCTACTGAATTAAAAGATGAACGTTGCATTGCGTGGGCTTATATTAATATTTGCTTGCTTTTTGTTCAACACAGTTAACCAACAATATATAGCTTGAATAACTTTTAGATTCTGCTATTTTAATACTAACTTAGAGGAGCTGGATGGAAGTTTTCTAGGATCCTTTGGTTTTAAGCTCGTCAGATTATCAAAACAGCTCTAACAAGCGCAAAATACAATATTTCCGCGGGGAAATTTTACAAATTCAATCTTGATATTACGAAATTGAACGGCAATAAAACCATCAGAAACAGCAGGACAGTCAATTTATCAAACTTATTGTTGGAAATTAATTGTAGAATTGAACGCTGCCGGTGGTACATCCTACATGAAGACACCGGACACTGGTAGATGTGAAACTAAAATTCAGAATCGGGAAGTGAAACGATTCTATAAGGAGGTTTAATGCTTACTGTTGTGTACTGGTTCAAGCCTACAATTAGACATAGAGCTCTACTGTAGTGAGATGCGCAGCTGAGACGATCGTAGGGATCCTACACTGATAAACATGGCCTGGGAAATTAATGCCAACAGGGCTTATTGAGCCATCTACCAGCTGAGGCGTAGTGGTGCCTTCGAGGATAACTCGGGAATGCATATTGAATATTATGACAAAGGGAAATTACGTTCGTAAGTGGAACATGTGACTGAAGAGAGCGAGGGAGGGGAGGGGGTTGATGACGCACATCCGGAATGGAACATGAACTTGTAAGCCAGGGAAGGATGGGCTTTGTAATTCTGCACGAAGGACATTCATGACGCGTTATAGTTCAGATTACCGGGTTATAAGGGATGCAATAAGGTCAATTAATTCCGTAAATGATTGTTCCACCATAGAACCAAACTAATTTCGGCACATCCATTCCCCTTCTCTCTCTTCAATTTACAACATTCGGACCAACGATAAAGCACTTTCTCTAAATAAAATCCATAGAATTAAATAAGATACAATTCGTGTTTTTTCTGCTTTTTGATCGTTTTAATTATTTTTCATTCACATTTCTTAAATTTGAACACTTTTTGGGTAAAACCTTTTTTCTGCGAAGAAAAGGAAAAATTCTAAAAAAATATTTTGACTCCAGCATCTCACAAAACATGGTACTTGGGTGATTCTCAAGATACGGACTTATTCGTGGAACGACTTTCAACGTTCAAAATCGTTTGACTTTCAATGTCAATCAATCAATCAATACAATTATTTGTATAAAGTCATTATATGACTGTTACAAAGAGTTCTGGTATATCCAGCAACTTTGAAAGAAAAATATAAAAACATATGTAGTAGTGTTACACAGATATGTATATTGTAACTCACAAGTAATAGGTAGAGCATGAAAATAAAGAGATACACTGTATAGAAAATGGAGTAGTTACAAAGATCAATTTAAGGGGAACATCAAAATAAGGAAACAATTCAAAAAGAAGAGTATGAAAGGAAGATTTCAACATTAATTTAATTGAATCGTAATGGGGGGGAGCACGGGGTATTTTCCATGTATTGCAGGAGGGCGGACGGATTCACCATTCGTTTCTCGCAAATGCCCTCAGCCTCAGCGAGTGGATGGTAAATTGATAGAGGGCCCACATCTTGCCTCTATCAGAGCCCACGTCCAGAAGGGAGCTCAGCTCAATATCATCTGACGCCGTGGAGCTTGGGAGTGGCAGATGTATATAATTCCACAGATAGAGAACTCTGTGAGGATGGTATTGAGCGAAGTAGAAAGTGGGAGAGAGATTCAGGCTCAGCTCTATTACATATTGAGCAAAGCTCATTGCTTTTCCAGGAATATCTGAAGCGCTTGTGATAGAAATAAACTGTGTCACAGAGTGTGGATGATTCAGGTGCCAATCGTAGCTGAGCAATTACTCGTTCTCTGTGTATGTTGCCACCAAGTCCCAAATATCTCTGGCGGCCACCAAAGTCCACCACTGTTCGGTACAAGGAGCTAAACTCGGAGTTCAGCACTCTCTGGATATCTTGGCTCAGGCAATGGTTGCTGTATCTGGAGACTATATTGTCACGAGTACACTTGAAAATGCTAGAGTCGAGAGCCTCCCAGTCCAAAATCACTCCAAGTCACGTAAAGACGGAGTCCAACATGGAGACCCAGACCCAGTTGTACTCAAGAGAACTGTTGCCTGAGACATGGTACTTAATCAGCTCGTTCAAACAAAGTCCGGGACAGCGATCATCACCCATCTTCAATATTCTTCCAAGGTAGTCCAAGGTCCTTCCCAGGATCTTCACCTTCAGTGGAAGCCGTCCAGTCTCTAATCTTATAAAATGTCCAGGGGTTCTGTAATTGAGACAGAGGATCTGCTTTAGGAAAAGTTGCTGAACCACTTCAACATCCTCCAAATACCACAAGCCCCATACCTCTGCCGCATACAGCAGAACCGAGCCCACCAGTGCATCAAACAATCTAAATTTGGAGTCCCACTCGCTGATCTTACCTCTCCAGAGTATTTCACGAGTACTCCCTATGGCAGACCTGGCTTTTGTGATGTAGAGATCCCTGTTGGCTGCAAACTTTCCATTCCTGGAGAACAGCACCCCCAGGTACTGAAACGATGTCACAAAACTCAGCGATTCACCACCGCAAAGGATGTCCCTCCGTTTCTTAGTCAATCTCCCCCTGCCAAAGGACATTATTTTTCTGACTTTCAACGTTTTCCCCATAACTTCATACATTTATTGAGTACTGCATTGACCAATAGAAAACCCTCGGAAGCTAATATAATTTCCATGTTTTTTAGGGTTAAGAAACCCTGATTTGTCATTGTCATGAACTGCAACTGTAGCGGGGTTCCCAATTTCGAGTTGATTTTTCGAGTATTCTACCTGAGATTAATAATTACGTGAAAATTCTCTCCTCTTCAGTTACATCCGAAGAGCAGCTGTCAATGGTCTTTCAACCACTGCTTCATGTGTTTAACGTCCTAACACTGCACTTTATTCAGGTCACTTTAGAATCGTTGACATGGTCCGAAAAGAAATTGTTCCTCAGTGAACAAAACAGGGATTTTCGAGAAAGATCTTGTTTTGGTGCTAACAGCGACTCACTAGCAAGCGAGCACACCTTGAGTCGCCCTAAACAGTAGGTGGTGTGTTTTCTGATGGAGAGAGGACGTCTGAAAACAGGTTAGTATGTTTAATGCTCACCTATTATGTTTGATCCCAAAATTTTCTTTCTATCAACTCATTCTCTTGGAAGGCCGTATCACGTTGCATTTTAAAAACCCACAAAAAGTTCAGTAGTATTGGAAGAATCTCTGTTGAAAGTACGAATCGTCATTGTCATGTAGGTGAAAGCATATCAAAATTGTCGGTGTCGTGACCGGAACCGCCACGTTATTGTTATGATTTCTATCAAATTTGAATTTCGCGAAGAATACTGGGATGTCTTGAATAACTGGGCGTCAGTAAAAACCAGGGAGGCCAATTTAGTGATAAACGTCCAAAAACCTAGCGAAAGAAACACTTGAATTTTTAAAACGTCAGGACCTGAAAATTGCCCGTAGTTTGAGAATCACCAACCTACTAATCAATAATGCACAGTATTACGAGTCACGCGAGAATATTGGTAAAATTAAATATAAAATTGTACATATTTGGCCTAAAATCTAAATATAAAAGCCGTTGAGGTTGTACGGAACCCAATTAATTATTTTGTTTATTTGTGAATATTTTCACATGAAAGTTCGATTGTTTGTTTTAACAATGCCTGTACTGGGAGGAATAATGTAGACATCAGTACTGGAAACCATTTTAAATACAACAGTAACATTTTTTTTTAAATTAGTTAATGTGCATAAATGCTGTAAACATTAAAGACAAATAAAAACTAGTTATAATCTAGTTTTTATCTCGTTTCCCACTTCTTAGGTTGGTACTAATATGTGTGTTCAGGTGAACCCAGGGAAGATATAAACGGTTGTGCAATTAACTGATGGAGGCTGCATTTCAAATCAATGCGTACATGCTCAATGAACGAGTATGGAAATATATAATTCAATTCGTATTCGTCGATATAGTGAATCAATAAAATAAATAAAGGTGTTGTAGAATAAAATCTTAGGGCTCTTCTGCCGAAGTTGAGGTTTCGCGGGTAGTCAACAATATCACAAAATATGCTGCTTTGCCACTACTTAGTTAGGTGAGTGAAGTCACTTTGATAGCTATGATATGAAGTTAGTCGAGTTAACAAGGGTGTAAGAGCAAGCTAGAAAACGAAGGAGAGAACTGACTGTGGATTCTGTTAACCAAAAAACGGGAAAATTTTGTTTGGAGGGGAAGTGAAGAAAATCTAGAGTGGGGAATCGTGGGGAGCAGAGAGGGGGATAGTAGAAACCAATCAGGGATGGGGTTACAACTACCCCGGGAAACCCCAGGGTGCTAGGGGGGGAGACTAGTTTGCCAGAAAACGGGTGGCTTGGGAAAAACCTACGGCACAAAGCAGCTTGGGGAATTTGGAGTCCATCGAAGGCTTTAAATACTTTCACATAAGAACGGGATTCATGACAATGAGGTAAAGGCGGCGAGTACGGTAACCGTTACCTGCCGGCCTTGAATAGAAGTCAAATGTGGTTTTCAAGAGGTAATGACCCCAACACCGAAAAACTCTTCGTGATCCGAAAATATTTCAGATACATCTGAACAATGTGATTGTACGTGTCCAGAGTGAATCCATTAAATAACTACCCTACATAACTTAGAAATGTTACTTGGAAATTAAAATTTATGTATTCTTAATTCCCGAACATTCTCTTGAAAAAATATTGTAAAATACAGTCATATCAGTTAATATTCCAGAACTCATCTAGACATAAATTTTCTTACTTGTTTCAATGCATCTATCAAGTTATTGGGAGGTACTGAAAAGGAAGGCAATGATTTCCATAACCTCACCTGGTGCACCAATCTGAAACAATAAGAATGAACTTTGTAAACACTGAAACAATTTTATTTTTGAGAAATCAGCCTTAAAATAATCAACCGTCAGCATATTCAATAGATAACACAGGTAACATAAAACATAATTTATGACTTGTGATGGTTATGGTTAGTTGGCCCCTTCCCGATTTTAGAATCGGTCCCCTTGGGAGATGAATCGGACGCCTGCAAGCGTCTGGGTCATCTTCTGAGCGTGGCGGAGCATAATTAATGCATCCACCTCCTCGGAAGGGGCAACTAACCATTCCATCACCTCACAAACTAATGTCAATCATTCTTGTCGATTTCTGTATAAATGTGTTTATTATTCATTGAAGGAAACTTCATAGTTATTTCAAAATACCAAGCGCGTATGACCACCACTAGGCCACAATTTATTGCAATTCAGATTATCCTCAGAATCCCTGAAGAGTGTAAATAAACTTGGTATTCTTTTGGGAGTGAGTAGGATCGTAGACTCTATATTAACAACGAAAATCGATCAGCCAGCTCTGATGAGCAAGGAGAGTGAGGATTTTAGTTTTTGAGGATATATTTTTTAATTCTTTGACATGTTTAGTTAGATAATAAATAACGTACGTTTCAAACATAGTTTTACAGTATTCAGAACCGTACCATAACAACAATTGTACACCCGCTTTGAGGAACATGCTGTGGAGCGAATCCAATACCGACCCAGAACATTTTTGGCTGTTACAGGCCAGAGTCGGTCTGCTCCCGCATAGATGGAGAGAGGGTAATAATGTTAAATAAATAGGTATGGGATGGATCCGACATGAATTTTAAGAAATCTTCAAAAGAAAATTTCTTGCGGCCTAATGGTCAGATTTCGCTTAAATTCCTTCCCATAACCTTCCACTATAACGACTACGATATTCATCTTATTTTACAAATTAGTATTAATCGCCTAGAAGGCTTGATTTTCCTAGATTCTATTAGATAGTTCATGAATGAGCCATAAAAGATCAACTATGATTTTTATAACTGTCTAATCGTTGACAGCGTTTTTACATCCTTCGAACACGCATTCTTTCACAATCAACTATGGAATCAGAACTTCTGAATCAACAGAGAACTTCTACGTTTTAAGGTAACGAATGACTAGGCAGTTGTAGATTGAACCTGTGATAATAGTTTTTAATATTAAATCCATTCAATGCTGCCTTACGTACAACTGATGCCAACATCTTCTAATCATGAATAACTTCTACAGTTTTTCAGATTTTTAGGACTTTTCCAATGATTTTACTAATTGGGTACTAGATAGTTTCTTACTGAAATCAATACTGATACTCATAGTACGAACGATGGTGATATTCTAGCAACAGAAATTGATGCTGAATTTTCTGGAACTAAAGATTAAGTATGTCTCTGAATGAGTCTTCTTGAAAATAACAATGTAAGGACCAATAGCAATGTTTTCCATTCATAAATCTTGAACTCACAAAATCACTATCTCACCATTATCTGCTTCATTCCGAATTCCTCAGTCGAATTGGCTCGGAATTTGATTTTGACAGATGGAGATTATATATCATATAATTTTGATATAAAGTGCATCACAGTCAGTTGACAATAGAAACTGAGATGCATCAACGTCAAATTTTTGAAACAAGGACAACCAACACATTTCCATTCTATTTTCATGACTAATAGTCGGTACCTTTACATTTAGCATTGCAGGATCAATACAGATCGAATTCCTTGTTTTATTTATTTGGTTAATCTTACAAAACTGCAAATTATATCGTACCATGCGTACTGTGAGTGTATTTCATTGTACTCTAATTGGATTGTAATTGAGCACAACTCTTGAATCGATGAACGGATTGAGAAACAAGCTAGTTGAGAAATTTTGGACCATTACACATGCAACATTTATTCCAGCCGTAGCTCGGTCGCCTGCAAGTAATGATGAAGTTTTGATTTTCGAGGAACACATGTCGTTGCGACGAGAGGTAGTCAAGCGTTAGGAAATACCTCCACATATTACAAACTGTGCGTCGCAATATGACTACGCCAGTTGGTACAGAGATTTTCCTACACACGTCGAAAATATAGTGATTGAGTTATAGTGCTTCATTAGCTAGAACACTATTTCCACAATACCTGGAGGGAACTCTCCGAAAATATTTCATAACGCTGACGCCTTTCGGAGGGAAAGAAAGCCCTGTTACCTATTTCACTTGCTCGCAGTCAGCTTTGACTGCGAGTCCCGAAAGAAAAGATTTCGAAGAGATGTCTCCCTTGCGGACTATAACTGGGCGAGGTCCAACATGAAAGCGCGTACAGGAAATTACAGCGGTTCACGAGTTGCGGGAGCCACCAAAGCTGTGAATATAATTTTTCCTGATAGGCCCAGAGAAGGCTGTGGGAAGGAACTAATAAGCCATCTGTTCTTTTGTGCGAGAGCTGCCTCCATTGTTGAAATTTCCAACACTTTTCTCACTTAACGCCGACTTTCCACTTGCCTTCGATCCTACCTCCGCCCCCTCCCCCACCGCATCCCATTCCATCCACAGAGTTGAACTTATCACTTGTTCCGTGGTACAGATTTTACGCAACGAGGTGAGCCAAGTTTTACAATGGCTCTCTCCTTTAACGAATTCACTGCGGTAAAAGGGACATTTCCATCTCTTTGAGTAAAGGGAATTTGAGAAGGGCGCTCGAGTCCCTATTATATTCCTTTACTATTCATACTAGGCATAAAAACACCCGCACACGAACTGAAAAAAGTTGAAAAATCATTATCCGAGGGTTGAACCAATCCTTGCTGCTCTGTGTTCTTCCTTTTAACTCTTCACAGTAAACCTCTCATAAATTACGAGAATATGTTCACACTAATTTCCTCTCTTACTACATTCGCATTATACACAGGTACAGTAAGCCCTTTTCAAAGGAGTTGACAACATTTAAGATGTGAAAGCTTAAATGACATTTTCCCAACATCCTAATTGGGCCATTGGCACGGAAATTTAACCACTTACTGATTTCAGGATTTTCCCCTTCTGGGTTTCCCAAAACATCATGTGCCTCCCTTTTGAAAACAAAGATCTACCCAATTTCATATCCAAGCAATTCAATTCTAACCCCAGCCCTCACAGTTTCCTTGGAAGATAGCGGTTTGTATGCCAGTTTTCCTGAAATTCTCTACAAATCTAATCAAACTGTAAATGTTTTATTTTGGACTTCAAATTTTTCCCAATCTTTCGACAAAAAAGTCTATACAAACTTTAGGCATGTACTAAGTCAGCCTCGCCCGCAGACATACTATTAGCTAATTTTATCAAATAAAGTACCGACTAAGTTTCACGGATCAAATCTAAAACCTATTTAGAGGAATGAAGGTTATCCTGATGAACACGAGAGACCAGGTCAAATCTGGTTTTTCACAACTGTATTTTTTGTTTCTTTTCTCAGATTATTCTGCGAAGTTATATTTTGATCACTTTCCAAATCACATTGTGAAAACGAATTGCTTCATTTGTTGTCCATGGATCTGCAGCTTTATTTGATCCAAAACATGATTGTAGGGATCGCTAAAATACCACGTGTTCGAGGTGACATAGAAAATATCACTTTATAAATTCTGATAATGAATCAGAACCTAAAGAAACAGTGATAAGTCTATTGAACAACTTTAAAATTGAAAGCAAAAGCAGAAAAGCTACATTTAGTTTTACAAAGAAAAGCTTGGGATAACGGACGGCATCTTGAAATTCACGAGTTATGAAAAGAAAACTAAAACATTTTGAGCTGGATAAGTTTTCAATTTTAAATAACAATAATAATAGGAAGAATTTGACAAATCATTAACTTGGAAACATTTTAGTAAAGAATAAGTAGCTCCTAACGATTATTATTGTTACATTTTAGTTTGTTTGATTATGATTTAACTCAGTTCAAGTTCAATTCATTACAATCAACCAACGGTAACAACGATTGACCGTTCAACTACAACAACATTAATCTCAATGCGACACGGACTAAGTCACTCGCGACGAAGTTGCGGAAACTCATTTCAATAAAAACGGAGTGAGATAGAACGTTGTCTATATTTCCACGAAAATAATGAATTACACAGTTAAATCGATTTCGACGGTTAGGTCGTCATCAGTATAGAGGGTCATTTACAGAGACGTTTTCCTTTGGTGATGATGGTGGAAATGGCTGAAGAGAATTTGTCGTCAGAACTTAACAGTAAAATCTGTCTCTGAACAAGTTTCTGTTATAAAGACCTTCTCATGGAACAGTCTGCATTCGGAAGTCGTTTCACGGTAACCATGACATTATCAACATTCTGTCTGCCTCTGGATTTTCTTCACTAGCAAGCTTATCTGATCTAATGAGCTTTTCACGAGATGGATCCTTATCGATCATTCAAGTTTCCTTTGATACCCGTAATCGTAATACCATGATAGCCTCAAATTTCCTTTGAAAATCCAAGTGCACATCCAAGGAATCACTATTTCAATGATACCGGAATGAATAATTCAATAATAATTTCCACAGTGTATTCATCCTCTTTAATGATCATGGATTCAAAGTAAACCAATTGCTGCGTTCCGGGATTTAACTGCCAGCTATGGTGTACAAAGCCGATTCCGATACAGTCTCCCAAAGCCTTCGTTCAGAATAGTGGAGGTCCAGTCGTTGCTATGTCGTCCCCGGTCTTATACTTGAAAATTTGATGTTGACGTCCGCTGACCCATCCTTCTGCCGCAACCTTGGAGGTCTCGCAATAGTAACAGTACTAAAATAGAGACCACGATGACACTGCAATGCGGACATGCGGTTTCTCTACGATTTTAATGTCACCATGTGAAACGTCAATTGTATGATTTCTTAGTTGGACAAATCGTCCATTAACTCACAAGCCTAAATTACATGATGCGAGCTCAATTGACTAGTGTTTGGAATGGGTGTTAGTTTAGCATAATTTATAGTGTACCTTCTCTAACCTTCTTCACGCAATAGATGGATATGTCTTGATGTGCCGAGAAAGGAAACTCCCAAAAATTGAAAGAATAAATTACTATGATCTATTACTGCCAGGTTAAAATAAATTTCGCATTCTTGAAGTTAGTATAACAGATCTCTTGCTTTGTTAGGTTGTTTTGTTCAAAGATATCTTCAACAGTATATATCCACTGGAATAGGAATAGAGTTTTCAGCTCCTAGCTTTCGTAAGATCTTCCAAATAGAATCTATGGTTATGTATTTGATACTTGAGGTAATACAATTATAATATTACATGTTTGTTACGACTAATATCTACCCTCCCCCATTCAAATTTTAAAAAGAGTTAGTAACTGATCTCTAAATGATATGATGAAACCTTCAATGTCTAACCTGTTACATGGAAAGGTGATGGAATGGTACAGTTGCGCCTTCCAACAGTTGAATGCGGGTAATACCCGCAACACGCAGAGGATGTCCCAGATGCCTCAAGACATATTTAAGAATTGGGAAAGGGAAACTAACCATATCCATAACACTCTCAAGGCTGTAAAAAAAGGCGTGGTTGTGGGGAATCTCGCAATATCGCAATAATCAGGGCGTAGGTTATAATAATTACTCAAGGGCACACGTTTAGAGGCATTTGACCAATGGGGCTATTCGAGGGAACTGGAGCGTTAGGACACCAAAAATAAAAGGCCATGGTCATAACCACGTTCTTGCTAACATGTAACATGGGGAGGTGATGGAATGGAATAGTTGCCCCTTCTAACAGATGAATACGCAACAACCCGCAACACTCAGAGGATGCTACAGATGCCTCATGGCGTCTGGTATATCTACCGAGGCGGTGGATTCAAGAATCGGGAAGGACAAACTAATCCATCACAAACCACTAGTACCCACAGCACAGACGTGGACGTTGTATAATAAAATCTTGCTCATATCTTTTTAATATTCCATCGATACCAAAGCATACGTTAGTGTAAGAGAATGTGGAAAAATGTGAAAATGTGATGGGTCCATTCATAAGTAGGTTATGAGTACGTAAACCATACCTTCGGGAACAAGGTGCGCGAATAGAAATGAAACGAAGAATTCAAATAATATTTCCTTGAATAGACGGCTACAGTTTCATCAACATCGGATTTCAAAATGATGGGCCACAGCAAGATACTAGAAGCCGACTTAACGCAGGAGAGTAATTATTCATAGAGACGTAGTTAATAGTGAAACCGGATACGTAATCAAGTCTTGTACAAATAACGTCATACATTGTCAGGTGTTATTTTTAATCGACCTGTAACTCGATTCCATCGTTTTCTTAAGACCATAAACGACCTTAAACCATGAACGATGAACCATAAACGACCATGAGACCGTAAGTGAAAATGTAGAGATTCTTAAAGTCCAAATTTTAGAGAACAAGTATTTCCTGTCCCTCACATTTACCTAAGTAGCCCGTTCAATCATATTTGACATCACTTCCGTGAAGTAACTATTTTGTACGTCTTTTTAAATAATATGAAGTTTGAAGTGCAGAAATCTTGGATATGCCTTTTCGGTAAGGTTTATATATTCTGTGTTGATTGGCATGTTTGTTTGCACATTCTTGCACCTATTGCATTAACTACCATGAATGATCCAGGCAAATGAGTGTAATCTTTTCATAAAATACTTTTTGATCAACCAGTTTATCAGCACTAAAACAATTAATGCGTGATTTAGGTTTTCGAGATTCTCAAGCCAATAATTATTACTCAAAACCCTGTTAACCGCCTGGCCGTGATAATTAAGATTAAGTACCTAGTTAACAATTTGTTACAATTGAGAACGTCAATTGTCTTTTGCTTCGAGTCTACCAAGGTCTACCGAGTCTACCAAGGTAGCGGAAGCATTGTTTTCACTTTCGGAATGTGAAAATTTGTTTGTCTCCAAAATCAAAAATTCCACTCGCATTTTGCGTTTTAGACCTTTCTGAACAATTTTGGTTCCGTGTCTGTCTGTGTGTCTGTCTGTCAGCAAATCCTTGTTACGGGCAAAACTACACGAAGTTATAGTCCGATTTTGATGAAATTCTCAGGGATTTGCGCTGGTTGAGGTGTAGATGGTCCCCTATAGGTTTCATGACCCCCGGATCAATAGTAGCCTCTGCGCGTGCGCAAACGTGAAATCCTTCTTACGCGCATAACTCCGGGAGTTCTTGACCAATTTCGATGAAATTTTCAGGAATTGCACGGACTGATGTAAAGATGGTCCTCGTGAGTAATAAAGAGAAAACAAAGTTTTAGCGTCGAGCTTGGATCGAACCATATTGAACAATCATTGAACGATGCATATATTTTATTTTTCGAAATGCTATAATGTCAATTTATCACTTTATTTATCAATCCATTCAGCGTCAATTTGTCAACTGTTCATTTCATCGAAATTGGTCTAGAACTCCCAGAGTTATGCGCGTAACAAGGATTTCGTTTACGCATGCGCAGAGACTACTATTGATCCGGGGGTCATGAAACTTATACCGGGACCATCTACACATCAAACCGATGTGATTGGTCATTTCATCTATACAGTTCATCTATACAGTAGTGTTATGGATACGAGGAAGCTATGTGACACACCCACTTGGCAGACGTTTTTTTCTCTTCATTTCAAAACGTTGGAAATGTTTTTTGTCGATTTACTGGCGATCCACATTCTCTCAATGACTTTATTTGATGGAGGGTGCAAAAAGGGCTTTGACATTAATGATTAAATAACGCTTCATGACACTTCATGACTAATGGAATAAATAGGACATGGCAGATAGGCGATGTTTACTTTTTTCTTCTTAGTAAGACATCTCAGAAAATAAATAGAAAATTACCTGTTTTATAGTGAAATGCAAATAAATTGGAATAGTATTAATTTCCCTTCTGGGAAGTTTGAAATCGACTATTCTTTTTGACTTGACAACAGAAGTTGAAGTAGTGGGAAGGATTGCGACGGTAGGTATCCATATATGCCACATACTCGTAGTTCAAATGCCGAAGATCGTTCACGTGAAGAACTTAAGATAGTATACTTGAATAACTATTCAACTAAACTCATTAGCGACATTCGCTAATATCAAGAGCCCTGCAGATGGAGTGGAAGACGAGATAATGTAGAATGTAATTTTCATTATGAGAATTCAACACAAAGTAAATTATTCTGGCGTGACGAAGCTATTTTGCTGTCACATCTATGATATCTTCCTATAAAAAAAAGGAAATGGAAATTATTCCTAAGTGTGGAGAAAAGTGAGAAAAAAAAATGCTAGAGGGATCAGTCGATGGTAAGCGGTGACGCCTTGACTGATGGTGGAACATTATTGGATTTCCTTTAACATTGCAGCGGTAGTAATAATTCATCATTTGTTCCTAAGGGCAAAAGCCTGCTCCACTCACCGAACTGTACCGGGTTTTCTCAACATCGTGCTAATTTAGTTGTCGCATGTATTATGTATATCTGCTAAGTACAGAAGGCTCAGATGCCACTCCCATCAGCCACAGCCGAAGTCGTGTTTCGTTGATGCGAGTTCCGTCAACACTGAAGCTTTTTCTTGAAACTTGACGGCTTGTAGTTTTCAAAAGCCATTCCGTCTACCTTCCTTGGGAATATTTTCCTCGATCTACAATACCCCATCCCCCTCTCCGTTTCACATAGACTCGTGAACTCTCGCTCAGTTTTGATGAATCATGTATATAAAATGAAGCTACTGCTATGGATCCATTTTATAAAGGGTATCTTTCTCCATAGAACTTTTTTCCCGAAGGAATCCATTTTGACTTAGGTATTCATTTTTCATTAGGTAATTTTTGAAATGTTGCCCCAAACCAAATTCCAATTCCAAACTCCAGTTAAAGTGAAGTACGCACTTACGGTTTCTAATTAGTTAAAAACAATCAAATAATCAAAAGTTATAAAATGCTGGATGATTGAGTGAGAAGCAATACTGCTGGTACTTTGTTAGGGTTGGCAATAAATTTCCGATTCTCACAAAAAATCGATATTTGACCGCCAATTTTCGATTTTTTACAATCGATTTTCATGGGTCAATTTTAACCGATTATCGATTTTTGTCAACGATTAATCGATTTTTTTAGGTTAAATCGATTTCTATTCATTTGGACCGATTTTATTCAATTTTTAGGACATTGAATTTTTTGATTTTACATTTATGAAAACATATATTATACACGTTTTTTCTGCAGAGTAGTATTTTGCTGAATTTTAAACCATTCGGGCGGTATTTAGAGCATTTTGGTATCTAGTCTCAATTTTACGGTAGTTATGGGTAATTTGGAACAGTTTGCGCAAGAAGGATTGGACCTCTGATATTTCCGAAATTTCATTAATATTACGATCCCAAAATCGATTTTGGTGGTTCGATTTGACTACCCTATATTGTGTGAAATAAAAGAATCTTCCAAGAATTTCACATTCTTTAAACATTACAAGTTACATCGGTTCGGATAAAACACGGAGGTAACATGAAATCTTGTGGATTCTTGGGGAACAGAGATCAATCGAAATTAAGGTTTCAACCTCGATTGGGGTGCAAATCGTGATGTGGGAAAAAATTTGGAAGTTATTATTTAGGCCTTCATTGTTTTAACTTGTCGTGGATCTTGAGTGTGATTTAACGAAGTAATAGTATACGGTTATTGAAAGAAACGCTAACCACACACCTAACCGTAACCGCATCTATACAGGGTGGTCCTTAATGGACGTACCACCCTTTCAATTTCGACGGTTGTGGAGAAATCAAAAAACTTGTCGAAGTAACCTCCCCTTATTTTTTTGCATAGAATTCAAAAATTGCAGTTTGAAGCGTCGCGCATGCTCGTAAATTCCCGAAACAAGCACTAACTTTTTTATTTTAAGTAGGAACCCTGCAATATTTTATTGTAGATTTGGATTTTACCCATGATTTCATGAAAATTTGACCCCTCAATCAATTTTTTTTATTGAGCGCAACCGGTTCAGCGAGCACACAAAGTTGCGCAACTCCAAAATTGTCAAATAGTGGATGATGGCGAACTTTAAAGTGTGACACATGGATTTCAATTGTTTTAACGCTGATTCACGTGGTGCTATCCGCTTTTTGATTTTACAGTTTCACGGCATAATGACCAAAATTCGTTTATTTCACGTGAAAAATCATCATTTATGCCGACTTTTGACTCTCAGATTGAGATTATTTTTCCCTTGATCAATGAAAAAGGTTTAAATATCCTCTTTTCACATTAAAGTGTGGCACATGAATTTCCATTTTTTTTCAACGCTGATTCACAAGATGCTATCTGTTTTTTATTTGACGCAATTTTAGCGGAATGGTGACCGAAATATGTTTATTTTGCGCCCGTTTTTTTATTTGAGGCGCCTGTTTTCAGATTGTTATGGGGAATAATTTTCGAGATCTAGTTGAAAAATGTGAAAAAAGGATATTTAAACCTTTTTCATTGATCAAGGGAAAAATTATCTCAATCTGAGAGTCAAAAGTCGGCATAAATGATTATTTTTCACGCGAAATAAACGGATTTTGGTCATTATTCCGTGAAACTGTCGAATCAAAAAACGGATAGCACCACGTGAATCAGCGTTAAAAACAATTGAAGTCACACTTTAGAGTTCGCCATCATCCACTATTTGACAATTTTTGGGTTGCGCAACTTTGCGTGCTCGCTGAACCGGTTGCGCGCAATAGAAAAAATTGGTTGAGGGGTCAAAGTTTCATGAAATCTTGGGTAAAATCCGAATCTAAAATAAAATATTGCAGGGTTCCTATTTAAAATAAGAAAGTTAGAGCGCGTTTCGGGCATTTGCGCGCATGCGCGACGCTTCAAGCTGCAATTTTTGAATTCTTTGCAAAAAATAAGGAGGGTTTACTTCGCCAAGTCTTTTGATTTCTCCACAACCAACGAAATTGAAAGGGTGGTACGTTCATTAAGGACCACCCTGTATATAATTACTCCCGGTTCAGCGGATCGTCGGACAGGTATTTGGAAGCTGAGTTAGAGATTCGGAAGCAGAAGAATCGCCTAATCACGTCGAGAAACTTGTACTGAGAGGAGCAAGGCAGGTTTATTTATTTTCGCTAAGAGTTTCTACAGCCATAATAAATCATGGACGGCTGGCTGTCCCCCTGAGAACTGTTAGTCCTGGAGCTTTGTTTGCGGCCGACTCCTGGAAGAAAATAACGTACTAGCTCCCACCTCCTCGTCTGCCTTTTTGTTCCTTCTCGTTGGCTCACGGTCCTTGTGAGCAAAACGTTAAATGATGGTATAGCCGACATCAACTCGTGAAAGCAAGAGAAAATATACCTTTTCAGGAAAACCAGCAGAAAACCGAGACACGATGTGGAGCGAATGGATGTGGTTTATATATAGTATATAATATTGGGGATTTATGTTGACCGTTGCTCTATAATTGTTGGTGAATGCGGTGAGGGAGATCTTTGAAAAAAACACTCCTTATCTTGCCAACGCATCGGACAATATGTTTTCTATCCACGTTGTTAATACAATTTTAATGATACTAACATTGTGGAGTTGGAGGTAAACTGTTTGGTAAATATGTACAAAGCACAGAGTCAGAGGCAACTCTTACTGGACCAGTTGGTGGTATCCAGCTTTCATCCTAAGCTTGTGATGAATGAGAAAGCAGTTGAAAGCATATGCCTATCATATACTATAGCATGTGTTTTACAAAACAAAAATTATGATTGCCGTGAGCTCCAGTTCTTACCTCCAGTCTCATACCATTTATCACAAAATTAACCGTACCATCAGAAAGTTAACTAACCCTGAAAGTCTTCCAGTCGTTCGATAGTTTCCATCAGATTCTTGGAAACCAGGCTATAGTTCAAGAATTTCCGAAACCTTTTTTTTTTTAATTTTGAACGGATGAACTGTAGAGTAGTCAAATCGAACAACCAAAATTGATTTTGGGGTCGATTTCACAACCGGCGGTCTGAAATTGATCGTACCAATCGAGGCCAAAAAACTTTATGACAATCGATTTATCCGTTTTAATCGACTTTTCCCACTTTTAAACTTTCAAGATATCTAGATTCAAAGAATTTAATTTCCATCCGCCTTGTCACGCATAACTGACTCAAAAATGATGCAAATGATTTTGAACTGTTGACTAAAATTTCGATTCATTTGCACTATTAATACTCCTCAGGAACCAACATGGTGCCCGGAAGGTTTTCTGTTCGATTGGACAAAATTTGTGGTTGTTTCACCTTACTTTTTTGTCAAAATCGATAATCAAGTAAATTTCTCAAAAGTACCGTGAAAAAGTAAAACCTGAAATTGTGTAATATTGTTCGAATGTCATCAAAATCGTGTGATATCGCCTGCGCATGCGCAAATGTGATATATTTGATTTGATGATTCGAAATTTGTATGAGTGTTCAAGAATATTATTGTACAAAATATTAATGCATTTCAGAAAAATCAGAGGTACAATTCTTCCTGAGGAAACCGTTCCAAATTTCCTGTAACTACCGTCAAATTAGGTGTAGAAACCAAAATCCTCTAAAACTCGTCAGATTGATTCGAAATGTAGCAAAATAGTTCTCTGGAGAAAAAAGAGGGGCTCTTTTCCAAATGAAGAATAAATCCATGAGGCAAGGACTTCGCAGCGTTCTTTATTTAAAAATACCCACACTTGAGACCTCGAAAATACGAATGGATATTTGGTATCCGACGTGAACATTGAATTCATGTAATTTATGTTATGCTTTCGATGTTGCTAACATTCCTCAATTTGCCATTCATAAAAATCGATTTAACCACACAAAAAATCGATTAATCACTGACAACTCAATGAACTACAATGAGGGTCAATAGAAGTGAGTTTTTCATCATGAAAACGCAGTCGTGCAGTAAATCAAATGCAAAATCTGGAAATGTGGTCAAAATTGAAAAAAGAAATTTTCAAGCGACTTAATGAGGGGTTTTTATGGCACAAAACTTTGTTTTTACTGAAACAATCCTTGAAAAAATAATACCTCGGAATACTGTCATTTGTACAAATAAATTTCATAACCACAACAAAATATATGGAAATTTCATTGGGGTAGGACGATAGCTTCTTTTAGTTTCGCCTTTTTGTAGTTAGCTGTCTCATTAGCAGACAGTATACTTCCAGTCGAAATGTTGATTTTCTATTAAAAAAATTGTACACCCCCTTAACTGATCTCGATTGATATGCTACCCTTAGATGTATTGATAAAAATTAAGGGGTGGGCATTGAATTTATTGAACTATGAACTTTATTGAATTGCCACATAAATAATAATGCAACGTTCCTATCAATATTGTTCTACTCGTACAAAGCTGAAGTTTTTGGATTTGAAAAACATGCATAAAAAAAAGACCTACGATGTAAATTTTGAGACAAGTCTCCTTATACAACCATCAAATCTCCTTGTTTTAGGAAATTGAGTGTTGAAAGACCATTCTACAATGCCTTTCGACAGCAATAAACAACGTTGACGGTCGGAACTATGTGTATTTCATGCAATATTACAACGCATCCTTACGTGATGAAGTTGAAGTGGTAGAATTTAAACTTAGGAGGTTGAATTCATCAGTGAAAGTAAACGAGGACTGTGGAATTATCTTTTGAATTTATTAGTGAATGTAAACAAGTGATTGGGTTACATGTTTATAGCTTACGTTGGATGGGGTTCCTATTGAGATGACACACTCGTCTGAAAGGTGTCGTATAAAGAATTCAACCACTGAATGAGGCAGTAATCCTTCCTAATTCTCGTCTCTTTTGATTGCGCCAACCTCAAGGCAAGTGATCGGAAGTAAATATCCATACAGATTGTATTTGATTACATCATCTACTAAGTTGGAATATGATTTCGTTCTCAACTCATTATTTTTGAGGATTCGTTACTTTCCATATTCATTGAACATACCTACTTCAGAAATGAATTTCACAATTTATCGTTGTGGTACCAGATCATTGTGTGATTAGTAGGCACCCACCAACACAATGTTTCGCGAGGTGTTAGGTGATTGCCCTACATACCCAACAAGCGTCGCTTCCTACTGACATATGTATTCTATCTTACAAAAGAATATTAATGAATGATTAAATAGAAGAAGCAATTAGTTGGATATATTCAATTACTTGGATAAAACGATCCGTAATATTGTTTTACAATGCATATAAGCTGGGAGATTGGTTTTTTTTCCAATGTTACAAAGCACAGTTTGAATCAACTTCCTTCTAATAGGCGCTTGATGAAATAGACAACGTTCTTGTGACAATTATAAGCCTTACGAAAATTGTTTATAACGAGCAGTGCCTCGCAGTTTTATGAAAATCGTTGTACACCCATTCAGTGCCAGGTTAACCAGGATGTAAACCTGGTGTAAACGAAATACTCCTTAAGGAGTTTTTTGATGATTTTGGATTTTTTTCTATATGATACATGGATGGTATTTTTTTCCTTTTTTTACATGGTAGTCACGTAGCTTTTTCACACCTAAGTGAAAATAGCATTTCATTCTTTTGAAAGGTATCGTTTACTTCTTTACTCAGGTTTAGTTTTCCCGGTCCTGTAGGAGTATAAAAAATGAAAGTCATAATCCAAATAAACGATGGACCGTGAAGGAAGAAATGCCTTGACTAGAACGGGGTATTGATCTTGCCAGAGTTGGAAGGCTCTTGAGCGGTCCTTTTATAAATGACCAGATGCAATACGAGCGACTCTGAAAAATCACAATACCACATCGCTCTGCCCATCACTGCAACGTCCGACCTAGATCTTCAAAAGAACGGAAATTTCCAATAATCTACATAAGCCCACTCACGTCCGCTTCATGGAATTTGAATTTCAAATACGACCAACACAAAGACTGAAAAAGTCAATTGGCTTTATATTTTCCAACTCAGTAATTGAACTTCACCTCTTACTTTTTATTATACTCGTGGCTTGCCAATAAAAAAAGGTTTGCGCATGCGTAAATGGTTCTTATAAACAATTGTAAAAAAATGCGTAGGTAGGGTACCATCACGAGGCCTGTGCAAAATTAACCCGTAATAAGCAATAGAGTCAAACAATTGGGATAAACGTCATTTAACACCATCCTGAAACGTATTTCCAACACAACGTAAATATATAATCATACGAAAACATATGACGCATCTACGTATTAAATTGAACGAACTAGGATTAATAGCTCATGAACAAACGACAACATAGAAAACGCATGGTTGTGCAGCTTATATGACTGCAAGGAAATTCATGAAAAAACGTTCACAACCTAACCGGCAAAACTTTTGAAAATGTTATCAGAATAATAATTGTGCCAAGCAATTGGCAAAAGAACACAGACGGACAGTCTACAAAATTCTAAAACTATTGATCATCAAACACTAAAATACAATGAGAATTTTCCATTGAAATTGATTTTGAAGGGCTAACTTTGTTTATGGAGGGGGGGGGGGGGGTTGTTCTTGTCTTTTTACTACAGGTTTTATCCGCAAGTTTTATAAACGCAAATAGGAGGATCGGATTCTTAAAAAAAATGTTTAAATGGAAATACTTACGCAACATATTTCATAGCAGTACTACCAACAAATAGATCTTATCAACGTTTTGATGTTCAGCCATTCGAACAAAATGGACAGTTATACGAATTAGTACTTCAGCTTAGCTAATACATTTAATTTGTTTAGCGTTACTCAATCCCTTCAGTGAATCAAAAATGTCTAGCAGTGTTTAGCAGCACATTAAACATCAGGCTCGAACATTTAAGTCTGTCTGACTTAACCAAGGCACCGTAGAATCCAATATTTAAGGAATCCTATGTTGTTTTTCTGATTGATCAGGTACACTTTGATGAACGGACAACCCTTTCCCAAAATCCAATTTCATATCACTCATAGTAGGTATCAAATGTTACTCGTTTCAAAATTGGAAAGTTCAGTTATGAAAAATTTTAAAATTCAATTCAATGCCACCAAGAGGAAGAGAGATGGTAGCATAGTTTTCCATCTTGTCTGGATACATGAACGTAATTGTGTGTCCGGCATCTCCTGACGTATTGGTCGAACTGTGAACTGAGTTCATTATGAGTACTAAGTTAAATACA
The DNA here is from genome assembly GCA_031894815.1 of Creontiades dilutus. NCBI lineage: Eukaryota > Metazoa > Arthropoda > Insecta > Hemiptera > Miridae > Creontiades > Creontiades dilutus. The sequence goes on from JAVIWC010006795.1 coordinate 164,374, forward strand.
TTCTCACACACAAACCGCAGTGTCGATAATGATTGTGAATCACATGGAAACAAATTACCGTTGGTTGCTACTAACGTCCGCTATTGATAGAATCGAAAGTATTAACCCGATTGATCTCGTTTCGATATGTTAGTCAACGTGTAGCTTGTTGATTAGGCTTTCGAAAGCTTTGATTAACACTCTATAAGAATCCAGTCCTAGATTTGGTTTTCTATGATAGAAACATGAACTGTAGCCACGTTCCTCACACACAAACCATTAGAAACTTCAAATTTTGAATGATCTTATTCTTAGATGGATGCAATTGGTTATTCCTCCTTTTAAGATTTTTTTCGTTTTAGTCAACTCCATTGAAATAGCCATCACTTTTTAATGTTAGATAAATGGTTACAAAAATAGTTGAATTTTTTGTCTTTTTTCCCATATTTTTACAGCGCTGGCAGTTTGGGGGCCCCAGAAAAGCAGGGTGAACTGTTGAAAGATGGGCTTGGTTGATGATTCATGGAAAGTTCAAAGTTGCCGGGTCCCTCAACTTTTCCTCTTTACTAAACATCCTCTTGATTCGATTATGCTCGTAGGCCCGGGAATGAGTCAACTACTATTTACAACTACTATAATGTTAGATAAATGGTTAAAAATTGTTCTTTCGGAATTCCCATATTTTTACAGCGCCGGCAGTTTGGGAGCCCCAGAAAAGCAGGGTGAACTGTTGAAAGATGGGTTAGGAACCGATTGGGGAGACTCGTCCCGCTCTGTTCAACCCTCTTTCGGCCATTTTCGGGATTTCACGAGCCGGAACAAGGTCTCAGTCTATGTTTAGTTGGATCCCCAACATGGGATTGTTCGCGTCCCAACTTCTACTTTAGCAGATGCTTCCACTGGCTGGCTAATGGCAACTTGCTGTAATGTTGCGACGGCCCTTACACATAATACATTTTAAACAATGAACTAATTTCATTCACCGTTTGTCGATTCGGATATTCAATCTCACTTTTTACATGATGATAAGAACTGCTTTGTTCCAAGAGGGGCAGCTGATCACATGTAGACAAAGCAATTATCACGTTTAATATCGAATATATATAGAGAAGGTAATATACTCGTATTATACGCCTCAAAATACCAGACCATAAACCAGTCCTGTTTCCGATGCAAAACGAATAAAATCGTTGGAAACGACTATTATTACCGAACTGAATTACGTATTTATGTCTGTCTTGAACACATTTCGGCCTCGTAATACAGCATAATTTAAATGAAATGGGATTCTAGAAATGAGTAGTCCGTTAATTATAAATATCAGTATAATGTATCAAACGTCATGTTTTAAATACGAAATTATATGAATAAAATAATTATTGTTGTTAAGAAAGTTTTCAACTTTCCGACTCCCCTTTAAAATGAAAAACTTTATAATAATCATAATTCTTAACTTCATAATTTTCATATAGCCAATGATTGCTAAAACATAAGGAAATTAAATCTGGAGCCTTTACTGTTGATACTGGCGTCTGTCCCATAAAATTTGTTGTTTTACGTTTCAAGATTCGTAAATTCCAAAATCAATCATTCAATCAATACGATTCATTGCAGAAAAAATACATATTGCAAGGAGTTGCGAACATAATACATTCTGTACAATTGAATGAAATATTTAAAGATAAATAAATAATGATTCCTCATTTTGCTAAAATAGAAACAAAACCAGGCTGAAGAACTTGACGATTTGGTTACTTCTGACATTTGAAAACGACTACAACAAGCAACTAGACGAAAAATATCCTTCCTCATATTACTTTTCTGTTCATTCGTTAAGCGAGAATCCTTTCAGCCTCTGAATTGACAACGTATTTTTAAATGGTTTGGTAGCAGTTGGAGTTGTTCAGATTCATCGATTCAATGGGTTGCATGGATTGTTAGTGCGTCCGCGGTGAAGTAGCCAGGAATGAGTGGCGCCGAACAGGCGTTTCGGCGGGGTTTGTAGAGATGGCACCAAAACAAGAAATAAACTACCGACTCCGTTTCATTTCCATTACAGTTCATACTAATTCCAAAAACAGAATTAAAAAATATAATAATAATAAGAAAGACTGAATTTGAATTTTGAAATGTTGTATTGAAAAATTTGAATTCATACCACATCAAAACAAAATATTATACGGCTGTAGCACCTGGCTATGAGCCGGAGTTCGTATTTCATTTGCCAATATCAAATGCCTATTATTATATCTGAGTTGGTGGGGTATGGCGTCACCATTTTTCTATGCGAATACAATTTTTGGAGCTCTACAGTTTTAAACATATTTACTGTTGTTGTGAACGTTTCGCCCATACATCGTGAGCTTCATCAGCACTAGTATTTTCTTAATTTTTATATAAACAACAGTCTTTCTGGTGTTGAATATTCTGATATGTTTGCATCATCGTCGGCGTGATCATCAAAATTTTTATTAATTATGTGTATATGTATGTTCACATTGTAGTTTAATCCATTTGCAAGGTAATCAATTAGATCTAAGTTATTTATATGTGCTGTCTCAGTCGTCAATTTTGTGTGTTTTATATTAATATTGCAGCTAGGCATCTTCCATTGAAGTACCTTGGTAACACCCAACTTCATTCGCTTGTTTCAGGATAAAACTTTTTATGCTTGCTGTTAGTTTTGTAGAAGTCACTTTCGCTGGCTGTACCGTTCTTTAGGTGCATCGCACTACATTTTATTCTGTTTGACTAGGACTATTTTGGATAAATGAGTTTTTTAATTGTTAATTTTGAAATTTGGAAGAGTGAGAGCACGTTTTTTTGGAGGTTCTTTCCAGAAGCTGATGAAGCTCACGATGTATGGGCGAAACGTTCACAACAACAATAAATATGTTTAAAAACTGAAGAGCTCCTACAACTTTATTATTATATCATACTCTTACTATACTCTACATATTATAGTAAACCTAGAATTCATTTTACAAAATTTATATAATATATAAATCATTAACTTTAATTCAACAAAATTTGTTGAATTTAATTTCAACTCATCATTAGCACTATACAACACTAAATATCAACAACATAATAGTAGAGTTCTTCCACTCATTTTAGTTCTATTATTTTTATTAAAGAATCTTTCTAATCGACCAAAAATTAAAAATGAACCCCTCAAAATTGGTTATTTACGCATATCTAGATTTTGATCATGCGAATAATAGGAAACATCTATCCGTATCCCGTGAACGGTCTGAAGATATTCGGCGAAAGTACAGAACCCAAGTTTACAAAATTGGGACAATCATCCGTTTTCAGAGGATGTGCCCTTCATTTCAACACTCAGTTTAGTTCAACTATCTGCAGTCCACTGATTAGCGAAGGAGAGCTATCTGATTCAGAAATATTAAACCTATGTGTTATAATTCGCAGCATTGTGTAAATAATTCTTGATCTCCCCCTCTCAAAGTCATTTTCACCAGTTATGAAATATAATAAAATTTAATAATGATAATCTATGTTTATAAGTAGTAAAAATGTTGATCAACCTAGTCAACGTTGCCTCAAGGGTGTAGATATGTTTTGCCCAAACCCCAACAATACATATTTCAATTGTACATGACGATCTATACATAGATAATTGTGACAAATATGACGTTGTAACGCTTGAGAGAAAAAATGCATTGAATTATGGAAGTAATCCTTAACATTATAGTTCAGGGTTATTCCAAAGGCTAGATCGATAGCCCCTGGCAGCATGGAGTGAATTATATTAGTTGAGGCAAATGCGGACCGCCAAATAGGCTAGGAATTATAATACTACACCCGATATAGGAAGAATTACCATTGCTCGGGTATGAAGTGAATAGTTAGGGTCAGTCCTTCCAGAAACTGGGGGAAGGAAGGAGACTAATTTCAAACTCGCAAGTGATGCATACCTAACATCCAGACTATGGTAACTTTCCTCCCCGTATCGATCTCATACCGCTCAGAGAACGTCTGAAGGCAATCAACCATCAGATTACTGGAGACAGAGACTCTCTCTGAATACACTCTGCAAACGGCAACCCAGATAACATTATATAAAATCCTTGAGACGTCTAGCGCTACGAGAGAGAGAAAACGACATCGTACATTCAAGAGTGATCATGCTTAGAAACGTTTCTCGAAATATAAGAAATTCGTCACCATGAAATTGATGGATAAATGGAAAGTGTGTTGTAATACAAATAACAAAAATGAATGAACATAAAAACGCAGAACCAAGAGTTCCAAGGGAAAATTAATCTAACAATAATAACAATGAAGTACCTCTAATTTTGTAGTCCACCCGTCTACTATCATACTACTGTCATGATGGACTGCAGTAGGTGTTAACCATGAAGAGCGGTTCTTTAAAATGACCTAAGCTATCTATCTTCCAACTGTGAACTTCCTTCCTCAGATTCCTAAGCAATCTACGCCTGCTTCTCCAGCTCATTATTGGCTTATCACAGTTATATCTGTTACAGTGTGACAGTTCCATAAAATCTTGGGTCAACGAATCAAGCTGTGTATGGTAAGTACTGTGAATCCACAAAGAGGATTGAGGAGATTTATCGATGGACTGACACAATCCACATTCATGATGGACCGGATTATGATGGATGCGCACGAGAAAAAGTTAGAACTCCACACGTGGTACCTTGATTGTGAAGGCGTACGATTCAGACAGCCAATTTACCTTGATCTTACAGCTAAGAAGCAGAGAGTGGCCACTGATCCACGTAACTTTCGAGGAGTACGCACTTCTTGTCAGGATTGATTCCATACTACTGTGCTTGGAAAGGACACTAGTAGGGACTGTAGGATAAAGGTAGAGTAGGTCCTGTTTTCAAGGCAAACAGGATTTGGCTTCAGAGACAGCAGCAGTTTGTATATAGAGAGAATGGGGATGAAGAGATGCACAAAACGATGAGTGGCATTGAACTGAAAAGATCACGATAAGTCCGAAGATCTGCAAACTGGCTGAGAGATGCGCACCTGAGGTCGTCATCGTGGAAAGGAATGGTAATGGTTAGAGTCACCTATGGATTCCTGCCTTCTCAATTGAGATTAACCAGAGGAAGATGGCAAAGCGCCCGGATCATATGAAGAGCTTGCTTGCCTGAACGGGAATTGGTGGCCCGTGTCTTACTTGTGAGTCCATAACATTGCCGCAGATACATAGACAACACAGTACATATGTAAGCTCATGAGTTGAGCTCTGGGAAAAACGGATGGAGCACATACTCTGGACGACATTTAACGATGGAGGCAGAAGAGGACGTCCTGACCTGGTCATATGTTAGGGGGCCAGCTCATTGGCTACTGTGGACTTAAAAATAGGCTCAGGATCAAGTCGAAGAATGCTAGAAGAAATTCACTGAGCTATGAAGCTGAAACATTCCATACCTATTATTCTGAGTTCAATAGCGGAACTGACAGCTCGAACAGCAAAACATGTCACGGTAATTCCCTCAACGATAACCTAGGGACGTATTCCGTTGAAAGACTCACCGACGGGACTAAAAAAAAAATGTTTATTGCCTGAATACCTGCAGAGATTGGATATCCCTGGACATCGTCCAGACGAAACAATGTCAGCTAAAAGCATAAGTCAGGGAAGACATACTAACGACACCAGAAGGAGGAGATCCGTAACTGTTCAATAACCCTCTATAATAGGATGTCCACACTGCAACCACAGGAAAGACCTTCCAGTTCTCCTGAGTCTCTTCATGTACTTCATGCACCTATCCAGTATGGAAGCTGGGATTGAATACATGACCCAAGTGTTCCTTTATTTTTAATTATAATGAAGTATTCTTCATTTTTGCAATTCTATCTTCCCAAATGTACATTGTGTGCCTGACTTAGCTAATCGCATGAGAAACGGTAATAAATTGAAGATGATGTTTTTGGCGTACTGGCGAAGATCTACCATACGTGATACGTGATAAGTGATTACGTCGCCTCAGAAAAAACTGTTGAGAGTAAAACAAATTGGGATTTCAGTTGATCGGCAATATGTTGAAGGGACCGGGAAGAGAGACATTATTAAAAGATAGGTTTTTGTGGAGTCTCATCATCGCTTTCTTGGGTGTAACCTCCCCTCCGGAATAACTGCTAGATTATTTTTAGGTAACCAATTAGCAAAGGTTTGTGATTGGCAATGGGTTTTTCGTGTTGTAGGTACTATTATGTCAGTAGCATGCATGGGTGAAAAACTCTTACCTTGATGAAACCCATTACTGGACTCAATTTTAACTAACAAACGATTCGAACAAGTGAGGGTTGAGATAAATTACTCAGATTTCCCTGGTTTGTTGTAAAGTCGATGATTTGTTGTTTTCCTCCCAATACCCTCTCCATGAGAAATAGTGGGCAGATTACGGTAGAGGGCGGGAGAAACCTTATCATGTATCCTAAAGTAAAAGGCGGGGTCTTCTCTTGATCGCGTGAGTTGACCATGAGAAGGGCTCGGTTAGAGCCGGGAGGGTCGAGACCCGAGTAAGTCATTGCAGTATATATTCTAAAGGTTACCGGCAACGGTACTCGAGATAAGTAGTCCTTGGGTTATCCACTGCCAAAAAGGAACCCTGATTAATAGACGGAGCAACCCTTGCTCCCATTCATATACTTGTATTCTTTCGTCCTCTTACGGCCAAATCGTAAAAACCAGGGAATCATCTTGAAGAATTCAGCTTTCAGAACAATTTTCAAGAAATAAAATACAATACGTAGCGCCCAAAATCACAGGTACATGAAGAACTTAGTTGCCTGGGTTTGATTTAATTTACGATTATTTGTGGAATTTTAATGCGCTGTATATTTTCTCGTTGTTCAGGTAAGCGCCTGAACTTCGGTGAGGCGTCCCTATTTATTTAAGAAAAGTTTCTTTCTACCAGTGTTTCAATCATGTGTATATCATGTACTACCTATTCATTTGACGTCAAAATCATTCATTCCTATCCAACATTCACTGATTGAGAGCAACATTGAATTTAATTGCTGGAACTGAAGCCACATGCATTATTGATTGTAATTGCTACTGGAAGGTTAAAAGAAGAGTTATTACTATTTTCAAGAGATTTCACGTCGAGAGAGGGGAGGGGGTGAGAGACCATCTCTTGAAATACCATTTCTATCACTATCGTTTGATTATATTTCCGAAAGCGAATGTACGATCCCGCATATTGGAACATTACACTGCTCCTTTGAATTTCCTCTTAAACAGTCAGCGTTGTATTCTTGCTGGTGGAATGTATGCTCGCTCTTCTCTAACAACAGCTCGTCCGTGTGTGACATTGTTGACAATGTCATGAACTAGAAGTCAAAGATTGAGTTATCAATCTTGAATGACGGCGAAAACACCAAACTTGACCGTCAAATTGGCAGAGTTCCACGATGGACTTTTTCCGCATGATCCTTCAGTGGAATCCCCTACCAAGAGTATTTTAAAAGTCGTTATACTATTATAATCCAAAACAACTGTTTTGCTCAGTACGAACCATAAAAAAAATTGGTAAAAGTAAAATTGGTTACAATTCCAACACATGGGTTTATTATTCTTGTCATCTCATGAGGTTTGTACTTGAACAACACAACACAAAAGTAAAAATTCCGAAAAAAAATCCAGTTTTTGATCAGTTTTTAGTCCGTAGCATCTATGCATGTAGGAGATCGGATTATCTAAGAGTTAGAACCAACCAGAAACCAAACGGATTCCATGTGCAAAAGAAATGATTTTTTTGCTTCTATTCTAACGCCTGTAAACGTTCTATATCTATATTCTATTCTAACGTAAAGAGAGAGAGAAAAAAGAGAAGAGAGAGAGAGAGAGAGAGAGAGAGAGAGAGAGAGAGAGAGAGAGAGAGAGAGAGAGAGAGAGAGAGAGAGAGAGAGAGAGAGAGAGAGAGAGAGAGAGAGAGAGAGAGAGAGAGAGAGAGAGAGAGAGAGAGAGAGAGAGAGAGAGAGAGAGAGAGAGAGAGAGAGAGAGAGAGAGAGAGAGAGAGAGAGAGAGATCGTTTGAAATTTTTTTTTTAGAGATTCATAGAAATCTATCAATAATCATCCCCTCTCTCTTAATTTATTTTTCCGTATGTTTGAACCTAAAAAAAAACACAAATCAAAAAACGGATAGCATCACGCGAATCAGCGTCTGTGAAAATAAATTATTGCACGCATTTATTCTGTGAAGATAAATTATGAAACTGAGAGAGTGACGACAACTTAAGTGACGTCAGGTTGGAAAAACAAAGAAAGAAAATCTCCCAATCTGAAAATCCTAATCGGTAGTAGAGTTAAGCATTTTCCTGAACATTGCGCACTACCCTACGTGGTACTAAGCCACGTACTATCACTCAAGGCTTGTCATTTGACAGATGGCTTTGTGCGGAGGTTAGGAGGTCGATTAGAGGATAATAGCCATATTATCAGGAGGCTCTATCCGTTTATCATAACCGTAGGGAGACATGCAACAATCGGGATGCACGCCCTGGTGCGTTTTAGTTGTTGATGGGACCATCAACCTTAGTAACAGAAACCTGACGAGACTGACTCAAGGAAATTATCCATTTCATCGGCAGTTTTGAAAAAAATCAAAGAATTTGTATCCCTTGATTGATTTATTATTATTAAACCAAAATGAGTTCTCAGTAAAATGATGCTACTGGGAAGAGAAAACGAGAAAGGAGGGAATATCAAAGTTACGAATGCTCGAAGAGCAGCTCAAGACTCGTATTTTTGATGGAATGATTATTTCAGCTATCCTTAAACGAATTTTTGAATTAGGAGCGTCCAAGTTTCCAGATTTGGTCCGGCCCGGGGCCCGAGGACGAAAATGGAAAAATCAGGCTACCCCCGAACGGAAAGCAAAGTCAGCCATGTGACCCAGCGAAGGTTGGTGATCCTTTTACTAATGGAGAGTTGGTAAAAACGTGCATACGAACGGCAGTTGAAGAACTGTGCTCAGAAAGCAATTTTTCCATAGTAAATTATTGTATTTCAAAACAAAAACTAGATTTCAAAAAAGTATAGACTAAGGTCTCTAGCTTCAGAAATCTGAAGAAGGATTGATAGAGTGCCGTCATCTTCTTATTGCCATCGTTGAAATCTAAGTGATCCTGCTGGCAAGGCAACGTTTGACATTTCCTTCATCAAATATCACTGTTCTAAGAATTAGAAGTTCTAAAATATCACTGTTTGGTATTCTCTAAATTTCCATTCTAACACAATGGTTTCTCCATCCCTTCAATGGATCATGACACACAATATTACAGGAACCACAGCAGTCCAACGAAATACCAATACTATCTGAGTTACCTAGTTGTGCAGTGCCTGGTGTTGGGATTATCGGGGAATTTTATGCATGCGGTGAGGCAGCATCTCGCCCTCTGTCTTCTTTCATATTCGAAGCACGAAAAAAGATTCCTAAGACCGTCTCCAGCATCGAAACCTTGAGCGGCCATCCTCCAACCTTCTGCCAGCATACCTATTAGCAAGTTCGGTACGCTCTTCAAAAAAATGGGTCGGCAACCTCTTACTATCTTCGTGGGACCAAACACCCAAATCTCCGCTGGGCCTCAATAAAAACAGACCCGACTATTCAGGCGAATACTTTCCGCATCGACATCTCTAGTAGATTGATGCCGTACATCCCTACCATTACTGCCGAGAATGCTTCTTTTTTTGTTGAAATCGGAGACGAAAACAACAGAACCACATCAACGAATTCAACAGGACTGTGAAAGCTCTATTTATTTCATCTATTAAGGAATTCCCTTAAGATATCTCCAATAAGAGATAGATAATTATCAACTGGAAAACCTCAAAACTAATTAGCTTCTTAAGTAGAGGTTACAAATAGTTTTACAGTTGACGAACTTTTATTTCTTTGTAAATAGATAAATCGGTGATTGGGAACAATAATATGAACATTAAAATCAAGAAGGATAGTCAACAACTATAGCTGTGGGCGTGTCAATTGAAAAAGTCATTTGCTCTATTAAACCCGGATCAAAGATTAGAAAATCGGGAAGATTGATTTGCTTCACTTTTGGCGTCTTGGAAAGGTTATGGTCCCATTGGGGACGTTGAGTAATAGGTTACTCCCGCTGGGGACTTTTAAAGAAATGAGAATATAAAGACTGAGGCAACTCGTGCTCTATAATGAATAAAATTGAAAACCGAGAGGGGGTAAAATTAGAAAATTAAATCATCGAAAATGAAAAAATCACAAATCCGAACCGTAATCTTTAAATGTAGTGGAAGCATTTAAAAATATTATAATGAATATCAGCCCGTAGTTCCATCACTCTCAGGTTACCATACGACGATTCTAGTACGATGTGGCTCAGCCATCATAACCAAATTCCACAATAATAAAGGACGACAGGTGAGACAGCTCCGTTAAAACGTTAATATCGCATAATTTGCTGCGGGAAGTCTGATGACATACATCTGTTAAGTTATCAGCAATGACGTGAGACGAAATGAATTCAGCTAATTATGCAAGACCCAACTATTATATGCAGCTACATGTTACTCCCTTCCACGGTCATATGGTATCCTCGATTACCTTACCATGTAGATAAGTCAATTGTGTACATAATTACATGACTTAGAACGTTATACAGGGTGTCCAAGGAGTTATGCACAATCCGACTTTTACGTGTTCTACAACTCATTTGAGACCAAAAATGCATCATAGCAATTTTTAGCCAGAGGCCTCGTTTTCGATTTAAGAATTTTTAGTGTTTTCGATCTTATGTCATTAAAACTGTTATAACTCCCTCAATTTTGGAGATAGCTCAAATTTGATGAAACCGTTGGAAAGAGTGTTACATTTTCTTTCTATTTGATGTCAGAAAACATCTTTTTAATCACATTGAAGATGCGCGATTGCTGCGCGATTGCTGCGCGATTGCTGCGCGAAATGATAGTTTTGTTAAAATCTTGAAATCGCCTGTTTTTCATCTCGCCTAGAAACCCAATGAATGCTTTACGCAAAATTATGCAGGCCTGGTAAAACGTGTGCCAAAATGTCAGCTTTCCAACGGTGTAGTCGTTTTGGTTTTTTAAAATATTTTTAGTTAAGGAAAATGTGTTTAACTGCAGAAAAACGTGTGTTTTCTGTTAAAATTTAGGTTTTTCCAAAAGTCTCGACAAAAATAGGTTGGGTAACTTTTCTCGCTGAATCGAATGATGACAACGCCAGACCTTTCAAGTGACGATTTGAGTTAGTTTTGTCGGATGCATAAACTCGTTCGTTTGTGAACAGCGTCTACGGTATTTCTAAGCTGTCTGGCAGAAGTCAGGATAATCGAAGAGCTGGTAGTAATAACCAAAACCTTAGCGACAAAAACAATTAGTAAATAAAAACAGATAGTTTACTAGATAACGAAAGATCAGTAGCGTAAACAATATTATCTACCAATATTTTTTCCTCATACTATCCGACGTGTTTGCTAGGGCGTGAGTTGTACACAGGAGGAGTGTGACTCCCTTGCTGCTTTAGGAGCATCACCATTGGCAAAACCATTCACGAAAATTATATCAACATACTCACTTGTGGTACAGCTCCTCAACTGAAAGCAAATTATCGCAATCAATCGTAAATGAACACAAACAATAGCTGTCTCTCGGATCTTCGATTATCCTGACTTTTGCTGGACAACTTGGAAATCCCGTGGACGCTGATCACAAACGAACGTTTTCATTCATTAAATTCATTTTCATTTTTTATTTTTAAATATTTATTTCTTCATTTAAATCTTAACAATCTTGTTTAAACTGTAACTCTTTGTATGATCTCGAATCAAACCCCAAAATCTTACCACTGTCCAACAACTGGATAACATGTTCAAGTCAATAAACATTTTACTTAAACTGAATTTGGCCAGAAACAACAAATTATCAACATCCAATGCTACGGTCAAATCAGATTGGGGTTGATAATACACGGCGCACAAAGCAACCCCTCCTTCACGACCCGGGGGTCTTGCGGGTCATTGCATATCCTCGCCCCTGACCAAGACAACGCCTCCTCCGTAGCTTTCCCAATTTTCAAACATTAGGTATTTTTTAGTGATACAGGGTGTCCAGGACTTATGCACAATCCGACTCCTACGTGTTCTACAACTCATTTCCGACTGCGATGAGTTGCATTCATCTTCGAGACTTTTAACAGAAAACACACGTTTTTCTGCAGTTAAACACCTTTTCCTTAACTAAAAATATTTTTAAAAACCAAAACGACTACACCGTTGGAAAGCTGACATTTCGGCGCACATTTTACAAGGCCTGCACAGTTCTGCATTAAGCATTCATGGGGTTTTTAGGCGAGATGAAAAACAGGCGGTTTTAAGATTTTTACAAAACTGCATTTCGTGCAGCAATCGCACATCTTCATTGCAATTTAAAAAACGTTTTCTGACATAAAATAGATAAAAAATTTAACGCTCTTTCCAATGGTGTCATTAAATTTGAGCTATCTTTACAAATGAGGGAGTTATGACAGTTCTAATGACTTAAGATCGAAAACACGAAAAAAATCTTAAAACTCCAATAGCTCGAAAACGAGGCCTCTGGCTAAAAATTGCTAAGATTCATTTTTGGTCGGAAATTAGTTGTAGAACACGTAGGAGTTGGATTGTGCACAACTCCTGGCTCACCCTGTATAGCGATTGGTGCAGAAAATGTATGAACATTTCCGTTCTCCGGGGTTAGAATATAAAATCCGCAGCCAAGTAAAGATCTATCTACAACTAAGTAGCACAACCGTCAAACTCAGGTCAATTTGTTCTTTACGGCAGACAGACTGAACCCGATGGAATATTCCTTTGTCCATATGACGGATTCGGTCTCCAAAAACATCAAGCTATTGAAATACGGTCGATATTCTCTCACAGCGTAGCTGTTCGTTCTCAAAAGAAAACTACCAAAAGACACAATTGCCAGGGCATTCCAAGAGAAGGTATTCAGTAAATACAGTGATTCAAATTGTGTTTGAACCAATAATGTGTCCCTATTCAAATCACCCCCTTCAAAAACGTAATCTGTATTCCTCCATTGACATCATCGTAACCTAAATATGGACAGTACAATTACAGGCAGCTCATCCATACTTGTAGATTATTCGCATGCTAATTTGGAGTGTATGTTATTCGTCGTATTATTATCATTATTATTTGTCCAACACGGTGTCTCCTCCACCGTTGAAGGGTTCTTGATGTCGTTCATTATAATTTCTGTATTCTCTACGTTTTAACCTCATGGCACAAAGCTTTCACCTAACTGTGTTTTTTCAAAAGATGTGCAGTGGGTTGTTGGCAACTCCGAGACGAGTTGATGCGGATTAAGAAGTTTCTAAAAAAACATTTTGAAGGGGTATATTGCGTGCTGGCAAGGATAGAAGAATGTAGGTTTGTTGGCTGTCTTGTTTGTACAGAAGTAATTCTAAGGTCCCGACGGTTTTGTTAGGAGGCATGGTACGTTGTTACGGCTGCTTTTATTGTTTGTTCGTCCAGAACTTTTGTTAAGTTGGCTTATATGGTTTAGTGCCTTTACAAGAGGTGCAAGTGGCGACGATTTGTGGGTAGACAAGCAAAATGGAATGTGAACAAAAAAAACTCCATGAATTGAAGATGAAATGAAAGTTAATAAACTGGTTCTATTCTCTTATGACAGCAGTTCTTTGTTTACCTATCAAAAACAACAATGGTAGGACTGTTTTGTCCACTTGAAAAGATGGAAAAATAAAGGTAACAATAAGGAAAAAGAATAAATTCAAAGACCACAAAACTAAATAGTCACACACCTTTCTATTTTTTTCCATTCATCGAAAATTCATTCATCGGGTTAAGGAATTATGAATCCTCATACAGCAAAAAGAAATTATTCATAACGACTGTACATTATCATCATTGTTACCTTCAGACCTGTAAATATGGTACCTAAACAGACCAAACGTTTATTTTCTATCAACAATTTTCTCTTCCGCAGAAGAGTTTGTTTTGTATCAAAAACAGATTTTAATAATTGGAGTATCATAATGCAGGTACCTATAATTTATCTACTAAGTAGGTACCTGCTTTTCATACCAAAATAATACACCATGTTTTTCGGATTTAAAATGTGAATTTCTCTACGAAATCGGACCAAAATCATAAATGTGACTAAATTATTCGAAAGCTGGTTAAATGCTCTACTTTTCATGGAATTTGCAGTTTTATGGGTGGTCCTTCTGCTACCTTATATCATTTAAACTGCGCTCCGCTTGTTGCAGTTCCCTTTAATTGATAAATTGATGAGCGATAATGAGAAATCAGAAAATGTAACTTTCCTACTCAAGTTAAAGTTTGAGCTGTTCATTCAATGCAAAGTTAGTGACTTTTACGGTAAATTGTACTACCATCTTATTGAAAATTTAATGTTGAATCCGAAAATGTAGTAAAAAATTGAAAAACATTGGAGAAAGATGCACATAACACAGCTTTTATGGGAAAAAACGTGGTTTCCTCGAAAAAAAACTTTGAAAAATCTTATCTCAGGAACGTTTTAAGATAGGACAGTGCGGTTGGCGGCGTTTTGCTCCATTTTCGGCCTAGTTTTACCCTAAAAAGTTTCGTACACTATGAGGGAATCACCCTGTATATATAGTAGTATATAAGTATACACGAAACGACAGATAACATAATGAAAACAAAAAAAACTGACGTTGAACGTTTCGCCTTAATGCGTCTTCAGCAACAATACACATAAATATATATAGTGATGTGTTTGTGTATGTTAACAATACGTCAAGGAGTCGATTTCATTCGATCGTTCCGTTCAGTTGAGCACTAAAACCTAGTTCAACCCTTTTCGTGGTCAAAGATGAACATGAAGAACATCCATAATGAACCGAATTCGTTTGATTCGTATCGTTCTGTTTAATAAGATCACATCCAGTTATCCGCCAGGTGGGTCATGACCTGTGCAGCTTATCAACAAAGTATTTCGTTTTACTTTGTTTAGAATCGTAAATGCCGAAAAGTAAACTGAAAACTGAAACCTGCATAATGGGTTATTCAGACAGACCACTTAATTCCGTAAACAGGATTACTTATTCGTTGGTTTCCATCAGACACAACTTTAATCTGCTAATGGTGAGGAGGTGTAGAGCTACATAAATAATGTGTGCAACTTGGTTTTCAAGGTCTCGAAGCGAGGAGAGCATCAATAACAGAGAACCAGTATTGATTGCATCTCTCAGGGGAGACAACGAAATAAATTTATATTACCTACATTCTTTTTGTTTTTTAGGGGACCCCTGAAAAACTCAACGAACCTATCGAAAGCTCTTTATATTGAATAGGTGCTCCTGTAGTGATCATTAAGTGCGAATGAATTAATTGATTCTGTCGAATTCAGAATGAATGACCTGACAAAAATCTATTTCAGGCTATCGTCTAACGACGGAATCTATTGCACGCCTGTGCCGAGACACCGAAATGAATTCCATCATAGGCATATTCAAGAGAAGCACACCTTTTTTCCGTTTTGGGGGATTTTCGTAGAAATGAAGCGATTGCAAAGACTCCATAATTTCACTAACTTTTCTTCATAAAAATTACAAAATCAACCATTCCAAAAAAAATGAATAAGTTTAGAGGACAACCATTTTGTCCATTATAAAAAATAAAAAATAATTCTATAAGTCCTCACTAATTGAGGGACCTGGTCCAGGCTATCGATTTCTGTAAAAAATCTGGGGTTCGTAGTAAGTCAGGGTGTAATTGTATCGGGATAATTTTTGCTGTCCCAGTTTTTTCTGTTACTCGGAAGTTTTCCCCCCCCCCCCCCCGAGCGTCAAACTTTCAGTATTTGTTAGGATGCGTCTGGCATTAATATTTTATTGTTTCGTAAAAATTGAGACGGCAGAAATGTCGAATTACATCAGACGAACCTACTTTTAAAAAATCATACAAATCAGTTGAGTGGTTATCACGGAAAGTGCCTCGGAAGAGGGGATTGCTCGGGAAAGCACAACTTTTCAGGAGCGCGCATTTGTGAGTCCGCACGCTTCGAACCAGCTGCAAACAACTTTTATACGAAGCCTCCAAAAAAAGTCTAAGAACCATTTTTTGTTGGGTCTAAATAAATCTACCCTCATAGTTTGATGAACTAATGTCGGGACATCCACATACTACTAAACCTACTTTAGAACGTCGCAAATGATCGCAATACTTTCAACTTGATAAAGCTTCAAAAAGTATAGAAAACTAAAATTAACTGGTAACGGTATATACAGATAAGAGAAATTAGAACGGTAAAACAACCAAAAGAGAAACAATAGGTTTATTTAAACAAAAGGCAAACAACTCGTTTCATTGTGATTTGCCGTTCAGAGACAGCATTAGCTGTTGTATTGAAAATGGAACTGGTAAGCCCTCTCGAGCTCAAACCAGATTCTCCTCCACTTATTTTTAGTAGGTTTCCCGTTCATTGCTTTTCCCCCTAATTTGCTTGCTCATTGAGAAATCATCCTTAGGCGATGAGAGTTTTCCATCTACTGTTCATCCCCATCACCATAGATTGGAACCACTTATGTAAACACTCTCAGCAAAGATGACATTAATGGGATTATGTTAATCTAAACTCGTCCTTTTTAGAAATATCTCTTGAAAAAAATTGCAAAAAAAGACTTGAGGACTAATATACAGGGTGTTTCAGTTCTTGACGGTCATAGGCCGGGAGAAGATTTTACAGAAAATTTCTGATCGAAAATGCCTCCTAGCAATTTTTTTAAACCCTTGGAAATGCGACTTTTTTCAATTTTAAGATTTTTCTCGTTTTTTCGACCTTACCACTTTAGAACGGCCATATCTCCCACATTTTGCTTGCGAATTCAAATCTGAACCCACTATTGGAAAGAGCGTTAAATTTCCTATCACCCTAATGGGAAAACAAATTTATTGAGCTTGTAAAACTGTTGAAAAAATTAGCTTGAAAAGGACACATTGTCAAATCGTGGAGATCTCGACTTTTTTCAAACACTTATAAGTCCCTGTAATAAGGCATGTGAATTTTAGCCTGTATTACTAAAAGATGCGCCAAAATCTAGGCTTTCCAGCGATATGACCAGATTTGAAATTCCGTGTAGTTTTCTGGGACAAAATTCAACGCTCTTTCCAATAGTGGGTTCAGATTTGAAACCACGCGCAAAACGCGGGCGATATGGCCGTTCTAATGCGGTAAGGTCAAATAAAAGAGAAAAATCTTGAAATTTCGAAAAACCGCATTTCCAAGGGTTCTTAAAAAAAGTTGCTTGGAGCCATTTTTGGAGAAATTTTCCGTAGAATCTTCTCCTGGCCTTTGACCGTCACGAACTGAAACACCCTGTATATGTGGTATAATTTTCGGTTTCGAGAGCATGGTGAGGGGGGGGGGGTTATTTTTTCACGGTTTCTTCATTGAGAGGGGAGAGGAGATACCAAAAGAAAGTGTTGGTTTGTTAAACAACATTTTTTAGGACAATAAATTGCCCGAATTTCGAAAAACCAAACAAAATTGTGAGAGCAATTACGAGAAAAAGTTCTTACTAATAATTAGTAAAATTATTACCTTTGAATGTCAATCTGACTGTTAACTAGAACATTCGAAAATTCGGGGACTAAACTTAGATTTCATTTAAAAGCTTTCTAAAAAATGTATATCAATGATTAAAAATCCGTTTCGCCTCGTATATTACAATGTTATTTAAAAAACTAAAACTTTACATTAAAATAAAAATTTTCTATTTTGAATCCCTTATTTTGGAGCATGAGTCGTTCATTTTTTGTTGGCAGATACGTTTCGTCCTACACCGAGGACTTAGATGATAACAGATTAGATGCTCATGCAATGAGTTTTAGTTTTGCCTGCAGCTCCTCTCTCCCCTTTTTCATTTTTTAATTTCTTTTCCCCCAATTAATGCAATTAATGACAACAACAATTTTAATCATGACTAGTTTTTATATAAGAAGGATGAGGGAGCACCTAAAAAGCTTCAATTGCCCATACTACAAGTATTGAAACCAAGAGAAGGGATGTGTGGTGGCACCACCACGTCTAAGCCGGAGTTCTGCATTTATTGATCTTGAATGATCTTGAGTTATGATGAGGGTACGCCTACATGGTTATTTTCCAAACATATTCAAATGAGTTGTTTTCCTATTTATTTTCATATTTTAGTTTTTATTTATTTTTTTTTAATTTTATTTATTTTTTATTTATTTTTTTTTTTACACGTAGGAAAGTTGTGTGAAGAAAGATTAGGAATTATGGCAGATATGGTCGGGGAAGGGATAGGAGGTCTCACTAGGACTATTTCTCAACCCGAACTAAGTGAGTAAGCAAACATGTGACAACAGTGTTGCGAATCCCCAACTTCCGACCTGAACTACGAAAGGTCCGTGTGAATGATGCATATCCCCAAGCCCGACCGCCCCACCCGTAAGCTCCTGCTTCGAGCTACCCTTCACCACCTTATCATGCCAACACGAGAACCCACGTGCGGAGCAAGCCGTGGCCACCCCCCCTCCGCCACGATCATTGCATAATATACAACTTCTACAGACGCCACACTTAACCTTTTAGACACGAGTTACATATATGATCGCGGCGGCCTGTATGTTTTGTTTTAGAAAACAGAGGAAACACACGCTCGATCACAGGGCAATTTCTCTGATTCCAACCATAGTTGACTGATCCGTTTGTATTACACGTAATATTAAATTTGTTAGCGAATCCCCGTGATTTTTTGTTACTGTTTGTTTCAACAACTATATTGATGTTTTTTCTACTTTGTACTGTAGTTCAATCGACATGTCACTACGTTTTGCATGAATGCCTCTATGATTTCAATATTTTAGACACTGAAATTTATCGAATGTTTTCAATTTACTTCAATGATAAAATAACTGGAATTTCACGTTTTATGCAATCATAATCAATGTCATCCTGTGTAAGTCCTCGTTTCTTGTGTCAGTGAGTCTGCTAACCCCACTGACTTGTGAAACTAGAGGCGTCACGATTCAATATGATTTCGATGAAACAGTCAGGCATTAAGCTGGTCGAGGTCTAATGGCATCTTTGGAATTTCACCGGCGCACCAGGAAACGTACGGTTTTTATGAAGCATCTATAAATTTATTTCAACCCTTGACAAAATAATGTATACTCTTAACAAAATCATTTCAACAGTTTACGACTTCATTTAAACCTTCTACAAAATTATTCAAGCCCTTCACAAACTTACCATGTGCGTCAGAACGTAAGCTGCAGTTTGAAATCGCGAATAAAAAACGGCGTAAAAAATATTTGACGCGGAAAGATAACGGTGAGAGTTGACGGTGACAGTTCTCTCGTTCTCCTCGAAAAAAGTGTGTGTGATTTTTTCCCTTGGGGCTATCTGAAGGAGAACGTTTTCAAACATCGGCCCTCAGGATTCGAATCAAGGGAGAAATCGTCGCAATTTCCATCCAAATGTGGCAGCGAGCGGCTGAAAAATTCAGGAATCTCCTTCATCAGAGCGTTGCTACTGAGGGCACCCACGTTCTTGATGTAATTTTCTGATGTTACTTATGAAAAGGGGGATGATGTGTGTAGTGCAATCAAACAAAATGCATTCTTCCTAGTTGCGCCCTCTGAAACTGAACCATGTGTTCTGGTAAATCTGGTAATCATCAACTGTGAATGCTATATAACTGAATTACTCTGCGTAGCCAGGGTTGAGGTGAGAAAATAGTAGAGGGATTCAGACTCATCATTATCACAAAAACGCTGCAAATTCTTTCACTGGGGTTTATTATTCAATTGGCTTGCGTTCATGATTTGAATTTCTACTAAGCTTTGGAGTGTGCGTGTTTCACAGGTGATAGAGCGATTATTGAATTTCAGGAGATATGCATAGAGCACGTAAATCTGTTCTCAACCAAAATACATATTTGGATTGTTCAGTTGATCATATTTGTGTGCCTCCTGAAATTCAATAATCACTCTATCACCTGTGCAACACGCACACTCCAAAGCTTAGTAGAAATTCAAATCATGAACTCAAGCCAATTGAATAATAAACCCCAGTGAAAGAATTGAGCTGAAAGATGGCTTTTGTTGACCAAATGAAAATGAAATTAATGAGAAACAACCTTGGATTAATCGTTCAACTGTAAGTTTACGCTTGAGCAAGCATATCCGCTCATTTTTGATTCCCTTCGGTGATGAAATCTGTAATAGATGACAGTCGGAAGAATTATTGGCGCAAACCTTGACAACGCTAAAGACGTGTGGAAATTCATATTTTAGAAAATATAAAAACTACCGTTTTCCTTCACGACTCTGTGGCTTCTCAGCATTTGGTAGTTAGAAAGCGAAATCCAATAACATTCCTCTCACTAGTCATATGGGCATTTAGGTGTGAAAGTTGAAAGAGATTAATATTCCTCCCCAATTAGATGTCATCTTTATTTTTCATTGTTTCAACCATCCCCACCTCCCATACCCGGTTCTTGGCATCGTTCTTCCGGAAACCCTCTTCCGCTAACAGCTGCACCCTCTTTACCACGCCAATGTCAGCACTAACCCAACTGGAGAAGAGAGTGTGATGGAGGGCGTTATTCACAGAAACCTTTCATCCCCGTTCTTAGTTGACTCGGTTCTTCTTGGAGGGTGATGTGTTTCTCCCTTATAACAAGAGTTGAATGGAACTTGAAGGGGTTTTAGCTGAGATGACGTCATCGAAAATCTAATGCAACGTGGGCTTTGAACCGCCTTATTCAATGGTTATTTTACATAATCATAATAACAACCATGAACCATAAATAGTACAGAAACTGTATTGAATTAATTAATTATCAAGATACCATTACCCAGTTATATGATAAGACAGTATTAAGGTGATTTCTATTTTACGGGACAATCGCTATCCTTCATTGGTAAATAATTGTCTGTTCAACTTTTCCCAAAAATAATTTTTGTAGATTTTATGTGGTAACTAGGCCTACTTATGGCTGTCATAAAGTTCGGCTACTCCTCATTGTACATGCCGGTAATTGATCGAAATGTACCTCTAATCTCATTGTCATGGTCTGTCCGTGAGTCAGAATTTGAACTTAATCCGAAATTTTATCCACTCAAAGTACGTTTTACCGGAAATATTTTAACTAGTATTTTTTTAGAATTAGTTACTGGATGTTAGTGCGCTTACAAGTGGGACTAACTTTTAGAAAGTCTGTACGAATCAAATGCTCGAAGTTTGTCCCAAACCGTCTGTCTCATTGTCATGGGTTTGAAGGAAATCATCGTAGCTCTCTCAAATGAGGGCATTTTTTGGCAATTCAAAGTTTTTTCAGCGTTGGTGACCCTGCCCTTTGAGGAAACACCATGCTTCCGCCATTTCTATACAGTTGGTGTTCATTAGTGTGTTCATTAGACTCCTAATTGTAGAACGTTAATGTTGATTTCTCATTGTCGTGGCGATTTTGAACCTCATTGTTGTGGCTACCACAAAAGCCGTCATGGCTGTTTGAAACAGTTTTTTTTTTCAAATTTGGTATTTGATACTAAATAAATACTAATATTAAAATGTGATACTTGTTCTACCACAAAGTCAGGAAAAACTGAAATCAGATATCTGTCTCATTCAACCTTACCTACACATCGTTTACGTAATTCTATCGTTATTTGGTTGACGAAGCTCATTGTCATGGATACATACCATTCTCGTAACCTATAAAATGTTAAAACCTGAATTTTGAGGAAACAAACGAAAACCATGCGTGCTTGTACACCACAATACCATTAGAGTAACATCTAGATTGTATAATAGAAAAATCATAAATTTAGGAGAACAAAAGTTTTTAGTTAGAATCAAAACCTCGATTGTCCCGTTGAATGAGAATCACCCATATAGACCAAACTTATGGTAGAGTTTTTCTTAAATTTTATTCAACCACTCCCTGAATTTCTCAACTATGAAAAAAAAAACATTACGTTACTTACGTGTTTATGAACGTCCCTGATCTTCATTTCAATACATGATAAAAGCCATTGATACGTACCTGCAACACAAGAAGCACATCATTTTATGTAATGTCTTCAGAATTTATTTCATAATTAAATATGTGGGCATAAATATTGTAGATGCTGAATTTGAAAAAAATCTTAACGGTTTCCAATGACTCTCTTACTTATATCCCATTTAAAACGCTCTGAAGGTTTGAGGAAAAGATATGAATATATTTAATTATCAGTAGAAGTACACTTAACTTCTATGTCATAATATCGTTTCATTTTTTTTCATACTTGTTATTATTGCGAGGTGAAGTTGATTTATATCCGAGTTGTTTATATTTAAAAAAAGCACAGATATATAAACTTCATCGAGCGTTGAGAAAAAAGTGTCCAGTAAAATTTGTAGTTGACGTTGAACAAGAGTTCTAAGTAGATAGGAGAACGGCACCAGTTCTTGGACAGGCACCAGTAACTGGTCACTTTATAATATTGTTCGAATTCGTAAGAATATGGGCTGGAGTTCTACTTCGGAGTTATTGGGGTAATTGAAGGAATTTTCCTAGCTCACACTGATGTACCTTCGAAATACCCAGGAAAATACTGCTAGAAAATATTGTTATCATTAGAAAAATACTGTTAAGTTTTCCCATATCGTATCTTCACTGTAGCCGCAGTATCATCAGTAGTTGCCACATCTGAGAGCATGTTTTGGGAAAGTACGGATCACAAAGGTCTCCTATCAATTTCATTTCTCAAAAGAAAGAAAAACAGTTTTTCTTGCGGGTGCTAAACACAAAACCTATCAAGCATAATTTTACCTTGGTTATATGTTTGATCTCGCTTCATTTCGGAATGACGATTTTATAATCTGCACATTACGTCTTTCATCAACATCATATAAATTTTACTGTTTGCGGACAAGGACATTTTCTATAATTTACATTCGATTTCAATGAAATTTCAAGTATAGAATCGCTTGGAATGTTTCATGTCCCCGATGAACCTCATCGCGCTTAAATCACAGGTAACTCTTTCAGATGTGCACGCTCAATATTTCTCAGATAGATCGTTTACTTAATTTTCAGCATAATAACAAACCATCTACATCCCGGCAACTTACTCCAACTACCTAGGTACTTATTTTCTCTAACCATCGGTATTGAATTATTTCAATGATCTACAAATTCAAGTGATGGAAACGAGGAAGATAAGTGACACACCCCAAACAGTGGATTTGTTTTTTCTTCTTATTTGTTATGGCAACATTGATAAAGTTCTAAATATGATGTACCAACTGTACGCATTGGTGCCGAACCGAGGTGTTACAATGACCGAGAGGAAACAACTCAACGGTTAATCTGCTCGTCAAGGAGGAGCGTCTTACATATATTATCATGAAACACTTGAGTCTCTATCTAACTGGCTTTCAATTCTAGACGGTGAGAACTTAGGGAATGAGAAGAGCCCCCGGGTTGCCCTAGCGAGAGCATTTTGGCTATGAATATCGCTTCAGCCCCAAAGTTTCGTCTTGATAAGTTCTCTTCCCTTTCATAGATGGTAAGTCTCGGATCGCCCCGGAATCCTATAGATTACCCTATTTCCCTCGCCTCTGGCAAGAAGCCTCACCCCTCTCAGGAGTTCACAATGGCCACAGAAGCACTGATGGTGTATTGGACCTTCCAGGCCACTCAGCCCTAACTCGCTATAGGAGATTTTAATAGTGTCTCTTGTCAACTTTTCTTTTTTTCCTTTCACAATCGAATCGGCATATTCAAATTGGAAAAATTTTCTCCATTTCTCCAGCTCAATACAAAACTTAATGACAAGAAAATTGTAGCAGTAAAGGAGTGCATTACACGTGTAGGTTACAGCAAGAATGGAACTCCGACATTGGAATTGGTATTGGAGATTATAATAATAACCTTATAACTCCAAACAATCCCAAAAACTGTATTGCAACGTTCGTGTACGAGTATTTAATTTTCTCATTTGAGATATAATTTTCCCTTACATACGCAATTAAGGTGTGAATAGCCCTAACAAAGTTTTGGATCTTTCATTTACCTACTCGTCTGAGTCAGTGGACAATCTAAACTAACATATTTCACGCTGATTTAAAAACCAAGAACTGGACTGACAGTTTTCATTAACAGCGCTGCCTTGAACTGAGAATCCTCCCCATCATATTCCTCTTGACAATGGAGAAATAAAACTCCGAAACATTGGGAACAAGTTTGTTATTGAAGAGCGAACCATTCATGGCCGAATTAGAGAATGATTTCCTGGCATCAAGATCGAAAAGTCTCCTGTTGTGGAAGAGATTTATTGATGACGTGTTTTTAACATGGCCACATGGTGAGGAGGAACTGCAGCTTTTCTTGACAGATATTATTTCACGTTATTCAGTCACATTCACATGGTCATATTCTTCAATAGCTACAACATTTCTCGACGTCGACATCACTTTACAAGTAGGGAGTTTCATCACCACTGTACATGTTAAAAACAGCATATTGCCAGCCCGTGTACAGTATTCAGCAACACTCCAGGCCACCAAAGACAAAGTGCCACTAGTAACCACGTTTTTCTTTGGAGCTCAAAAATTAGTGTACTTCGTGAGCTAAGTACAACCTATTTGAGAACCAACATGTGAAATAGTGTTGGAATTATCTATGATAATTAACACTTATTTCTACCCAAAAAACCTAATTTACTATTTCAATAATTTAAACTTGAAAATATAAATTAATGGTGCATCTTGGATGAAGTATCGATCCGCGTTCGTGTAGCAGTTCCAGGGACTGTTACACATGCAAACAAGAGAAATTTTTCAAGACACACCACAAGTAGCGTACCGACAAGCTAAAAACATTGGAGACATTTTATCGATTCGTCATCCTCGAACACCATCACAACAACCCCCCTGCAGCCAGCTCAGAAGTAAACTCAGTAATCTCGTGATTAAAACTGGTGAATTCACGTCGGTTAACACCCCGCATTCCTACAAATGTGTAAACTCAGCAGAATCTCAATCAGGACTGTGTCTTTACCAGTTGATGTGCTAAAAATGCGACAGCAATCAAAAAGCTTTTTATGTTGGCAAAGCATCGAAGCTGAATCTGCGAGTCAACAATCACCGAACTTCAGTCACCCACAATCGCCCACTCCCCATCAACGAGCATGCTAGATTCCACGACGAATCATTTGATGAGTGTTTTCGAGCGAAAGTCCTCGAAAAGATTCCACCAAGATCCAATGACAGACAGCTCCACCAGTCAGAAAGGGCACGCAAGTGGGTTCTAAAAGCAAATCAACATCCTGGCCTTCACATTAATGATTAAAATTAACATTATGGAAGCCAATTAACAGCCATCACATCTCCCTATTACCAAGCCATATCCCCCTGTCAACATACAAATTACTTTTTCATTATACTCTTACCTAGTGATCAAGACATTACTCGAAATATCAAAAACATATTTTTTCTTTCTTTGTTCCTCATTATTTGAGTATTATAGTCTTGAAGGTGAGTCTGGAACGTGAACGACATCACGCTGACTGACCCTCAAGACCCCCTACTACGTTCGTTCGTTCATTCATACGGTCATTTCGTCATTTGTACGGTTGCGATGTCAAAAAGCATGATTTTCGGAAAAATTATGATTCGCAGTGTGTATAAATAATGTTCTGTTTTGCCAGTATTGATAATTCTGTTCTTTTTTTCTTTCTTTTTTTAATGCAGGACTAACCTTTTAGGAAGCTTATTATTATAAAGGAAGGGATCCCGCTAAAGTCTAGAACACGAAGTATCGATGCCATGCAAAAGGGAGAAGAACAGATGGTATTGTGTGATTGTGATGGGTTTCTATGCGAGTGAATGATGTGAAGGAGAGCTCCACACCACGGAATGGAATTCTTTAGGTTGAAGATACAGTAATCACATACACAAATAGACACCACGCTCAAAGTCTCAATCTTTTAGGGTTTTGAAAGAAGGCAGAAAAGCGATCAGCATATTTAATGTTCGTCTACATGAACATCATTTATATTTGGTCTATACCAGTTTGAAAGAGATAGGGTGAGTGAGGAGTTTGGTGAAATGACTCTCACTGAACACAAAAGAGTAAAAGAGTTCCCTATTCCCCTGCCTCTATTTCCCTTATCCGATACAAGAAATCCGCACAGCGAGAATGAGAATGAGGATTGAAAAGAACGCCCACACCGACCAACAGAACCCTAACATATTGGTACGCAATTTCTAGCCCTGGATGTCCTATTGAATTGCTAAATTGTTTCTGAAAACGTGATATTTTCTGTGTGTTGCAACCCTCAGGTGATGGCACTGCCAGTTCATTATCTTGGAAGCATAAGATAAGGCACTAAAAAGAAGACAAGCTATCAATATTATTGTTTGAATATGAGAGATGGAGAAAAGTTACAATTTTTTTCACAAACTCTGTTCACAAGAATGATATGAACAAGTTGTTTAGTATTTGAGCCTGTTTAGTACCAATTTCGTGATGTATAGGTAAGACAGTTATTTAAATTCGAAAGTATTTATTTAAACTTTCGGTTCGAACGATATTAGGTCAAGCGGAATACCAAGATCGGATTAGGAGAAACACAGAATCGAAATCTATGTAACATCTTCTATTGAAATCGTTTTTAACAACGATGGAGATTTTTGTATTCCTACATTGCTGATATATTATTTTTACTAATTAAGCAGATTGGTAGGTATGTAGTTGATGCAACCGTAGCTACTTACCAGTACTGTGCTGAAGTTTTGGAAATAAACAACCATTCTACAATACAACCAAAAAATCAGGCATGGACCTTCAGTTTATTGTTGTGAAAATAATTTATTTGGATGGAATTTTTGTGTTATTATCAAACAAAAGTTGAGTAATTGCTGTATTTTTTTATTTTTTTTATTTATTTATTTTATTTTTTTGAAAAAATAATACAGTCTGTTATTTTGAATGGTTGCTTACATAACAATTGGTCAGACGCGATACCTCTAGCAAAGCTAGGCGAATAAAAAGTAAAGTAAAGTAAACAAGGAATTTCACTTTTGATTTTCGTCCGACTACCCGGAGGTGTCGCGGACGTCGCCAGCCGTCCTCCAGAGAGGATCGGAACTAGGTCAGACGATTTCGCTCGTGGCTTCCCATTGCCTCACGACCCTGGGTTGGGAGCGTTTTGGATTCACGTGATATCGAAATCAGAGGTGAACTGTCTAACGACAGGACAGGTATACAACACTTGATAGGATTTTGGCCCTAATCATTGGTGCCTGCCGGATTCGTACCGGGCTAGTCAGCACACCCTCTAAAAGTAACCAGCCAAAGGACTGATGCCTTAGCTCGCCAAGACAACCAGTCCCCTATGTATGAATTCTGTTATTAGCTAGGCGAATATTTCAGCCGTTCGTCAATCCTAATGAGATGTTACCGTTTCCAAGCTTCAAGCTAATCAATTTTAAGTGACTTGAAATCAGCTCAAGAACTGATCCAGACTCCTCACATGTGAAGAGCATAATGACTACCGCTCTTACCTAACATCATAATTACGCCGGATGGTTAGGCTTCTAGATGTAGTTTTTGGTAAGAAACTTGAAACAGACGAAACTCCTCAGCTCTTCCATGTTCCGCGTACCAGAGTGTCTCGAAGTGAAGAGGATCCACCGGTGTTCCTTCCTCCGTCAAAAATTTAAGCTATCAACAGCAGGTCCTCGGCGGAAATTACAGCGAGCTTCACGACACCAGTTGGCAGCAATGATCATTCAGTTTGGGAGTAACCCCTTATTCCTCTCTCTCTCTCTCTCTCTCTCTCTCTCTCTCTCTCTCTCTCTCTCTCTCTCTCTCTCTCTCTCTCTCTCTCTCTCTCTCTCTCTCTCTCTCTCTCTCTCTCTCTCTCTCTCTCTCTCTCTCCCTCTCGCTCCCTCTCTTCTTCATCCTCTCTCCATCTCTCCCAACACAATCCCCAACTGTTCCCTTCATCTTCCTTCAGCGGCAAGCAACGATCCTCTCCCCTCTCTTACCGAAACTACCGACAGTCTCTCTCTCTCTTTCCCCAATTAATTTGGCACAAAATAGCTTCCCGGCGAGATGATCGCATGCCCTCTGAACTTCTTTGGTTTCATTAAATAAATTTACTCTCTGTTTGAATGCTTTTATTTTCTTGTCGGTAATTTAAAAAAAACTCGATTCAGAATCATTATTCGTTTTCTGAAGGCTCCGCGTTCATTAAGTTTAACCACAAAACTTTTTTTCCAGTTCCTTTTCATAAATCCCTCATCTGCTATTAAACACAGTCGGCAGCAGTTGTACGTGAATATGGTTATCGGATGAGTAGTTTAGCCCACCGTTAACGTTTCTTTTCAAACGGCAGTACAAGTTTACTTCGTCGTCACTTAATGATAACGTCGACGATACATAAAATGTCAACCTTGTCTTGGAAGAAATAAAACTGAAATTCTTCGACACGTAATACAAATGAAAATCTCGTCATGTCCTTTGTATGAATCTTGTTTGCTTACGTAGGGTTGTTCTTCTCCACTATTTCGACTCGTGTAGATTATAGGTTCCTTTCGTATATAACTGAATAGGTAACAATGGAATTGTAGTAATTCTTCACAGTAATACCTATCATTGAAAAGCTAGCCTCCACATATAATACCTCTTCATGAGAATACCTGCGGTTTATGAAGCACCCAAGTTATCCAGATTATTTTCAAATTCCATTATTACGTATTAACCATCTTATATAATATTAAAAAAATGCCAGCTATACAGCATGATTGTATGAGCGAATTTTCCATAATTATTGTATCAAAGCAATCGAGAGTTTTAATTTGCAGTTACAAACACACTTTTATCAGTACGCCCCTATGATCGAGGGACGCCTACTCTAATTAATCAAGGTTGTGGGACAACCTTAACACGAGAAAATAATGAACGATTGCAAATCCGTTTTAGGCTATTCAGAGAATAAAAATGTTGGCACATGTATGCGTGTATGTGTTCCAATGCCTACATGGTGTTCCAATCATGTGTTCCAATCAACACCGCAGTGACGTGTTCTCGAGGTAGTCGTTGGACAGTGTGAGAGCCGAGAGACGCTCCACACTTCAGAAGGCTTATCATTGTTAGCAAGTCTTCGTAACTTTCGATAGTCCACATTCATCGTCCATCCAAATCAGCAGCTTTTCTTGGAGTGTACCTTTATTGATATGTAAAAGCGGGAAAAATTTGACGGAACGCCGACGTCACACCCGTCTTAACCTATAAAAGGCCGAGGCGGATCTTCCTCCGGGTAGTTGTTGCGCAACGTCGGCTGAGGGACAACGCTGCAGTTCGCTTCTTCGCAGGACTTGTCCATAGAATTTTGTGAGTTATTCGTCATTCCGCAATAAGCCTTGATTCTCCCTCACGACCATAGTACGACCATAGTACTCAACCTGTCTGAGACGTAACTCGCCCTGGTTTGCAACCTCCGCGCTGAAGGGCCGTACCCGTCATCGATTTTCGCGACTTCGCTCAACCCCCGCGCGGTAAATATTGAGAGGACCTAGGTAGGTAGCATTATTTTTAATTTATAATTATGGTATCTTTGTCATTATTCAATAGTATCTCGTTTTCGTAAAACAGCCTGATTTTTTTTATAACTAATTTCTCTCAATCAGGGATTAAGACCGGCGATATATTGCCGATTAGCCACAACAAAAGTTAATAACGCCCGTGGTCTTACAGGCAGCAAATACCCTATGCCGTACCTGTCGAGTTAAATATGAGAACATGTATCATATGGTGCAGCAGTGTCCACGAAGTCACTTTTCCCCATTCTCCGACATGATGCTGTGCATTCTGGTCCAGCTGCTGGGATATGGAGGGAGAGGGAGACTGTAACATATGCCGAGCGACCAGGGTAAGGAGCCAGATATCATTGCCGTCGAGTCCGATGGGCCTGCCATAACCCTGGATGTCCAGGTTGTTAGTGCCAGAGTGGACATGGAATAGGCCAGGAGGGCTAAGATAAATTAACATGAGAGGAACGGCCTGCGTCAAGGGGTGGCACCTAATAGCATCATGGCTATCGCTGCAACCGTGTCATAGCGCATAGGTGTCCTGTGGGAAAAGTGCTACATAGTTTCTAGAGTTGGGGATCTCATCAAGTGTGCTTCGTGGTATCAACACCCGCGTCATCCGTGACAATTACCTAATTGGCGCTAATTACATACGTTGGGGGACAGGTTGTCCGAGCGAGCTAGGGCGTCAGTCCTGTAGCTGTATACTTTCAGTGGGAGTTCTGATTTGCCCGGTTCCAATCCGACAGGCACCAATGATTAGGGCCAAAATCCTATCAAGTCCTATCGTTAGGCAGTTCACCTCTGATCTCGATATCACGTGAATCCAAATCGCTCCCAACCCAGGGGCGTGAGGGAATGGGAAGCCACGAGCGAAATCGTCAGACCTTGTTCCAATCCTCTCTAGTGGACGGCTGGCGACGTCCGCGACACCTCCGGGTAGTCGGACGAAAATCCAAGGTGAAATTCCTTGTTTACTTTACTTTTTACTTACTAATTACATACGCGGCACTTCCTTTCATCCCTCTCATCCTCCTCCTCCTCCATCTTCCTTAATTTCCCAAATCGCCAGAGCCGGCATCTGGTCAACCTGGGCGACCTCAACACATTTATTTCATTTAGTTATCATTTAATTTTGTGCCGCCTCCGCCTTTGAGGTGAGTGTTGTTTAGAAAACAAAAATTAAGTGTGTGTGTTTCTAACAAATGTCGTCGAAGCTGACCGATCAGGTATAACTCAGGTTAAATTTCTCAACCGATTTCCTTGATTCTTATTTTCTTCGATCCCAACCTCAGTCTGGTTGTTCAACAAACCTCGGGAATTGTACATTTACTGACGGGAGGGGTTAATTTCCTATACTGTCAACTGCTGCTAAATCGAAAATTCTCGACCTGTATCGTTCGTTTTTTATTCAATCAAGACATGTTTTAGTAGTTGGAAATATTTCAGAACATTCAATTTGGATTAGAAAACGGGGTAAATAGAGGAGATGATAGTGATGAATCGTGATAAATCTTCAATATTTTCGTACGATTTTATTGATTCATTTACTTATTTATTAATTTTTTTTTCGTCCCAAATTTTAGTCTAGATGTGCAACGAACCTCGAAAATATCATTTCTGCTGCGGAAGGGGATGCAAGCGCTGCTCATACACCTTCTACTGCCGATTTTCTTCCTCCTTTGTTGGTTCGATCAAGAATTTTGATATAGTTTTAAAATATATTTCAGAACATTCACATTGAATCGCGGAAGGGGGGTAAATGGAGGGGGTAATGGTGATATATCGTTATATCTTCATTACGTTAAAGCCGATTGGTCGGGGAGCCGGCCGAACCCTTGCGAGGCCTCGTTACGTCACGCCATGCCTGGTCTACTGAGACCACCCTTTACTCATATTGGGCCTATTGTGATATTACACTGGGTAACTAAAAACCCAAAATGGTTTTAATATCATTAATTGTACTACTAACTACTTAAAACCATTGCAAATCACCACAAAACTCCTCCGATTCGTCAGCATTCTAACCATGTAATCAACGTAATGACATTTATTTGTATAATTCAGAGCTGAAAGTGATGTACCAGAATAATTCAAAAGAACTAGATAGATATCTCATAATTTCGTTCAAGGTGCATGCATCAATTCACACTCATCGGACGACATTATTATACAATCGTCGTCCTAAACGTATATAAAATTTTACCTTCATCTCAAAACCCTGTAAATTTCAATGGGACTTGAGACCAGTTATTAAAAAGGACAATGACCGATACTTGTCAGTATTTTACCATTCGTATATGTCCGCTAGAGCTTAGCGGCTACGCCAAGTGTCTGTCGTTAGAACATATATGGATCATTAAAACATCCATTTTTATCTTGGGTAGAATACATCTTCGATTCAATACATCTGAACCGCAAGTTGAAGTCTTAAACTGAGTATTTGTTCGTTTCAAGATTTTGTCTCCGGTTTGCAAGTCATAGGTTTTCAAAAATAAAATTCACTGTATATATATATTGTTGTATAAGCCGCTACTTCCTCTGTCTTCTATTGATTCATTGATCCAATGGAAATATTTCGAAGCTTTTTTCCTGTGGATGAGGCCTTGAGGCTCCATGACTATCCGGTCAGGCATTTAATCTCTGTTCCTGCATGACAGTGGCGTTCACATGGATGATTTGGTGGTTTGTGAAATGAAATCCAGTAATATAATGAAAGTAGCTCCAAATCTTGCACTTGGTATCGCATTTAGTTCACTAGTTAATATTGTATTGTCCATTACAGCTAATTAGTTTTCACTCTCGGCCAGCCTCGTGACCGCCTCTACCGCGATGTGGTTCAACATGGTAGCCATTTCATGGAGGAACGGAGATTTTATGGGTCAGATACGCAAATTAATTGTTTTCAAAATATGCTCGTGCCAGGTCTTTAAACAATTTCCTCGCTTTGACTTAACGACCAACCTAACCAGATTTCTACATCATTAAACCAAATTTTTTGAACTCCACACAACTAAACTGATTCGTTTTAGGAAAATCTCGACTGCAATGTTCCTGCGCAAAATTTTCAGAATTTGTGTCAAATTTCAATTGAATTGAATTGAAGTTTGAGTATTTTGTGTGAGAAGAAAATGATAACTATCAGTTTCACTGCAGAATAAATTGTTCAAAATAATATTCTAATCAAACGAAGATAGAATTGATGTTTTGTTTTTCGCATTTTTCGCATTTTTAACTCTATTTTTCAGTAGATTTCAATTAAATTCAGCTGCATTTTTCAGTATAGAGTTGTGTTGAACAGAATTGAACTTTTTCTTCCTTTGGAAAGCTGTGGTTTTGACTTAAGGTTTAATCTCACAGGTAAAAATCTACCTCTTGATCAAATGGACAAACGAGGGATTGAAAAAACTGGGGATTTTCCGGATTTTCCCTCCAAGTTTTTTTAAAATCCATTTCGTCCTTCTTTCATTGTTTTCGTCATGCGGATACTGCTTTATTTCGTGAGATTGATTGTGCTGAGAAACATAAACAATCCAGCTCTCAGAAAATTGAAATTTCATTGACCAGGGCTACTTTTATTCAGTACTAATAATTTCAAATCTCACCAAGACGTCAGTCGATTGCTCAAAAAAAGGAAAAAGTAGCGAAATTTCTATTGGTAACGACAATTGTTAGTCAATGAAATACATTCATTCTTTTACACAAAAATTATTTTCACCTTCGAGAAAATCAATCAAATTACCAATAAAACGCCGACATTAATAATTTCATGAGTGATAAAAGCAGCATGCTTTACGTTGCTTCGCTTTGCTCACAAGAATCAAACCATCCTTTAAGATTCCACCTTTTGAAATACCATCCACATCCCATTAACGATGTGGATCTCTGATGAAAAGGCCTTAAGGGATGATTTATTGGCTCGGATAGTATAAATAATTTCAGATGCAGATAGAGCATGGGGAGGATTCGTTCCGTCTCGTCGGTTTCCCTACTCGTTAACCTATTTGTTGTCCTTCCTCGTAGGTGACAAGTGAATAACGTTAACAAGTTGCATCAGCTAATGTAGCTATTGTGTTTTGTTCAACTTCTGGTATTCCACTAGTATAGTGAAGGTAAAGCATTGAACTCAGTACACTATCTTGTAGAACTCCGGTGTATTTCTCTTAAAGGTCAGAGTAACCATACTCCGGTTCAATACGGAAGTATTGGACCAATCGGTCATGCGGTTTTTACGTACGAAAAAGCGTAGAGCAGGAAAAATATGGAGCGACATTATATTGTTAGGAACTCCCCAAATTCCTTACCAAACTAACATATAACCGATTACGAATTCAACAAGATACACCCATTCACAATGCGTATGGACATACAATGTATTGGTAGGGCATCCCCAAGGACCGCAGTAAGTCTTGTGCACGGCGCACAGGATATATCCCTCCTTCAAGACCGATCTGTCGTGCGGGTTTTGCATACCCCAATCCATGTACGAGGAACAATCTGGAGAAACGGTTTATCGTTAGGAACTCACCAAATTACAATGAGAATTTATTTTCATGATCAAAAAATTACTATTACGAAAAATAGCTTTATTTAATCACTTCCTGGCCCATCTGTTGATTTATACTTGTGATTTTTCAATCTATGAGGCTCATTTATTATTGTCCTCTGCAACTCCTGACAACTAATGTGATGAGCAGATGTAGCTGTAGATGTTGCGTTTCGTTCAACTTCTGGTATGTCACTAGCATGATTAAGGTGAAC
Source organism: Creontiades dilutus (assembly GCA_031894815.1). Taxonomy (NCBI): domain Eukaryota; kingdom Metazoa; phylum Arthropoda; class Insecta; order Hemiptera; family Miridae; genus Creontiades; species Creontiades dilutus. The sequence continues at coordinate 198,757 of JAVIWC010006795.1, forward strand.
TATTGGCTCCAGCTCACAACTTTAAGGAACTCCAGTGTTGATTTCACGAAGATCAGAGTAGTCATTCACATATCAAACATCGAAGTATGAGACCGATCTGTCGCGTAGGTTTTGGAGGAGGCAAAGCATACGGCAGGAGCAATATGGAGATAACATATGTCGGAAAAGAATCCCCAACGAGCGATGGAAAATGACATAAAATCCGCCACGAATTTAAAAACAAAGACAATCGCACAATTCGATAAGCCTATACACTGTTCACTGGATATATTTCTCCTTCAAGCCCGATTTCACCTGAGGGCAAAGCAGTTACAGTAGGAGAAATGTAGAGAAATAATATTGATAGGGACTATTTTCTTAACGATGAGAACACTTACTCCAAGTACATACACACATCGATCATCCGGTTCATTAGTCAAGATTCAAACTGGCACTATAGATGGGTACAGAAAAACCGTCGACTTCCGTCGAAAAGTAAAGCTGAATTTCCAACATAAAAATTTAGGGCACTACAGCATTTTGGATGGTTATTCGACGCCATCATCATAATATTGACACAAAATTAGCAACGTAATAACTAAGCCAATGGACTATGAACCCTTCCAAATTATCCTCTCGTTACATCAAATAACTGAATCTCCCATGCATTTTTTTTAACCATAAATATATTATGCAAGAATACTTGAATCTACAATGGAACGAGCTTGTTTAATGTATGTAGTAATCAAGATTGAACCACAAAACAGAAAAGGTGTACTAAGATGTACTAAAGATGTACTGGCCACTCCAAAAACTATTGCAACCGCCGCCAAAAATGTGTAAAGTGTGATGGGGATTATAAAAAGTCTTGTAGTAAGGCAATCGGGTGTCAACCAACCTGTACAAATCGCAAAGGGAATTCATACTGCGAGCTATAAAGGAAGGGCCACGCCTTTTCTACAACATAGTAATCGTCTTCGAAAACCAGTGAGCCTTCTACAACGGTACCAATCCACAAAAATGTGGATTTGTCATAATGAACTTAACTCATTTCACGCAACGGGCAAATCTCTGTCATTCACAAACGAATTAACGTGCGCCGAAGCAACAAGAAAACTGCGCACACTTATGGAAAGTATAAGTGGACACCCTACAATTTAATGTTGTGCAATAAATTGATCACCTAATAAAAATTATGAAGTCAGTGTTTTCAATGCTCTCTCAAGTCAAATCAAACAAATCAAATTGAACAAATGAGCACCTTATTACTTCGTCATCCCCGAATCGCCACATGGAAGTGGCACGAGCAATGAGTTACACGAACTAAAATGATTCTTAGAACTAACAGATATTTTTCAAACGGTATTTCTCATTCATGGCCACCAAAGTTACAGAGTCATTTTAATAGCCGCAAAAGGTGAATCAGCCTCCGTTTGATTGGCAACTATATTCCGGAATTTCTGAGGATGAAACAAACCTATCGCTTCCACTTAACTCCTATACCTGGGTTACAATATTCATCATGGGCTGGGAACGATGAATAAGCATGAATATTCAAGGCCTCGGAGAAGTTCAAAAACGTTCTACTATCGAATTTCCGGTGGAAATGATTTATTAAATATGTCAAGTTGTGTCCAACTGTACGGTAGTTAGTATTTTGGAAAACACCCTACAATGCTTCTACGTTGTGAGATGTATAGCATTAGCAAATTGAATTAAACTTTTTGCCAACTGAGTTAAACTTTTAACAAACTGGATTAACCTTTTCGCAATTGCAATTAAACCTTTCGCAAACTGAATTAAACCTTTCGCAAATACAAGTGAACCTTTCACTAAATTAATTCTCTGCACTAAACATGATTCGAGTACCGTCTCCGAGTAGCGTCACCCATCTCTACCCGTCAATTATAGTCATACCAGTGGTCGTAGGTTTTTTTTTATTTATTTTTATTTTTTTTTTTAATTTTTTATTATTATTATTATTTTATTTTATTTTGGGGGGGGGAGGAACGACAGTGATTCAAATAGTTCTGTCAGAGAGACTTTAAAACGATTTGATGGGACACTATTAAACCGCCCTATTAAACAGTTTTTTCGGGTTTTCTCCGCAATATCTCCCTTTTTCTTCGTGAAAGTCAACGTATTCACGAAGGAGGGATGGTCGAATTAGTGGTGATAGTGGTTATTAGGAACACAACTCGAAGAAGAGGCGGAAGGTTTAATTGTAATTGTTAAAGGTTTAATTCTAATTGAGAAAGGTTTAATTCCAATTGCAAGAAGTTTGATTCAGTTTTCTAATACTATATATATTCCAAGACCCGTCATTCGTGCGGAATTCGCAAAATCATTCTAAAGCATACAATACGTACACAACAATATAATGGTAGGTATCCACAAAATTACAATTGCCAATAACACAATAGCCACCTGGAATAATTCTGTTATACTTTGATTATTAAACAACAAAGGCGTTGTCAACGTCAAGAACAAAGTAACATATAGCCCATTACGAATTGAACAGGAAAGACCCATCCACGATGCGTATGGACATACAATATATTGGTAGGGCATCCCCAAGGACCGCAGTAAGCCTAGTGCACGGCGCACTGGATATATCCCTCCTTCAAGACCGATCTGTCGTGCGGGTTTTGCCTAACCCGATCCATGTACGCAGCACAACAGCGTCTCCAAATTACAATGAGAATTTTATTTTCATAATTGAAAAATAGTTATTACTAAAAATTATTTCATCTAACCACTTTCTGGCCCCTCTGTTGATCTTTACTAGTGATTTTTGAATCTATGAAGATTCATTATTGCCTTCTGCAATACCCAACATCGCAGTGTCATGAGGCAATACAGCTATTATGTTTTGTTCAACTCCTGGTTTGTCGCTAGTATAACGAAAGTAAAATATCGGTCTCAAGACTATACCTTGGTAAACTACAGTGTTAACCTCTTGAATATCAGATTTAGCTTCATTTTGTTTAATATAGAAGTATAGAGCTGATCTATCGACTGGGTTGTCATAATCCAAAGCATACAACAGAAACAATGAGGGAATATATTGGTTTGAAGTCTCAACATTCCAATGGAAAATAACTCAAATCCACCATGAATTTTGAACACAGCAAATTATTTCACTAACGTTTATTCTTTAACCACCCCGTTCCATTTGTTAACCCCCCCACCACCACCAGCGTCCCCGACGACTGCCAAGTCATCTAATTGAGACAATGAAAGTAATTTAAAATTATTAAATTGCAATTTATTTATTGATTTAATTTATTTTTATTATTATTTTTTTTTTTATTTAACTTATTTCACCTTTTAAATGTCACATTTCTTTCCATTTCCATTTCTCATGTCAGATTGGCTGGGACAAATCTCAATCGATTTGGTGTTTTTGTGTCGACTTGGTAATGATTAGGATATATCACAGTCATTTTGGTTTGAAAAATATTCAGAATTACAGACTACCTGCCTGTGTTTGAAAAAACTTTTTAAAAAACTACACTTTTGTCACGTTTTTCACCAACTTTTGGGTTGCAGCAGCTATGTCCAAAAGGCGATCGGCTGCCTAGAATATGGGTCATGGAGTCCATCTCTGGAAGAAACGATTTTGTTTTTGCATCATTTCTAAGGCCTTTGCGTATTTGCTTTGGATATTGCAGATTTTGAATCAACGGACCTTGAAAAGTAATATGACAAAGGAAAGGGGAGGGGGCTTTTCATAGGAAAAGTGTGCTGGACTATTATAAGGTCATATTACTGAAAACGATAAACCAAAAGAAAGACGCTTTCACAACGCGATTGGAGCATACACGGCTCCCTCGATGTAAAACTTAGGAACCTTCTGATTAATTTGGGAGTACCTGACCTATCGTCGAACAGTACAGTGTGGGTTTAGCATAATCTAAAGCAAACAGCAGGGAACATATGGGGAAACAATAAATGGTAGGTTTATGTATAATCGATCCTCTCTCCTTCAAGACCGATGTATCGTGAGGTTTATACATAACCAAAGTGTACGGCAAGAACATCAAGGAGATCCAATCAAGTAGAAGGATTTCACACAAATTGCCAAGAAAAATATCATGAAACCAAAAAAGAATAAAGAACAAAGCCCATTATACTATGTGATATGGATATAAGTCTTTTCCAAGACGAGTTCGAAGCGTAAAGAGAGGCAACAAGGTAAATAAAAACTGTTGATTCATTCAGCAAAGCTTTTACTTTTATTTTGATCTCAATAATTAATCAAGGTATTGAAAAATATTCAACACCGTGTACGGTGGTTTCATTGCGAGGAAACTTCAGTGGTTGATGGCAAGTAATAATGAACAAGATTGCCTCTTTGTTCCATGTTACTTAATTAGAGCAAATATGATTGAAACAAACAAAAATTATTCATCTTCTGAAAACAAATTAATCAACTTAATTTTCATGAGATAATTTGATTTCAAGCTTTCGCCGAACGGGAACGACTAAATGATTGATGGTGAATGCTTCACCAACAACTAAATGCGTGTTTGTTTCTCTCCAACAACGTTCTGAATATTGAGAGAATGAGGGATTCATGATTCATAGCAGTTCACAACGGCCATTATCAAGGTGTGAGACTGTACACTTGAGAGACCGAGCCGTATCATAGTTTAATGAACGTTAGTGATCAATGCAACAACTGCAGGGTCGTGACAAACTGCTCCCGAACTAAACTTGTTCAGAACTCTTTCAAACACAAATACCAAATAAAAAGTTTCATTCATTCATCGTAATATTTTACAATTTCTTCGAAAATGATTCGGCAGTGTTGGTTGACAATGTAATGCATAATGAACAAGATTTGTTTCCCCCCCCCCCCTCAATCTTCAAGATTTGGTTGAAAATCACTCCATCTGTTTTGGACTGAACCAAACAACAGCCTATCTATTCACACAAATTATTATGATAAATGAAAGTTGGTGTTTATGTTTCTGATGGTTTGATTGTTTCTGGTGAGTTTTAACTTCACGCCCTTTAGAGGCAAGTTGTTGGATCAGACCTTCGTTTGCCGTCTATCAACTAGTAATGACGCTCCATTATTCACGGTTTACTTCTTAACTCAAATTTGCTTTTTGTTTCATCTCGGATGTACATCAGATCGAAGAAAATCTTTATAAACTCCAATCCGATCTGTTATTTACAATATACGCACTCAAAGCACGATTGGTTAGCATTTTCAAGGCGAAACTATTAAAATATTTAGGTAGTAAGGTTTTGGGATAGAATTAGGCGTTAATTACAACGTAATTCCAACACTACTCCAACATAGCAGATAGCGGTGTCGATTCATGGAACTCTGGGTTATTTCACAGTGGTCTTTGCCTTGTTGGTATCGGTGGACTAAGTGAGGAACACATGTACAATATATGAAATTCAGTCACCACTGACAACGTGTCATGTTCACACCTCTTCGTATCAACTGAATCTGCCTTCCAAAGTCAAGTTATCTACCGTATATTTACCGTGATGTTGTTTGTAAATCCGATTCACGTGGTAATAATATGGCAACGGTGAAGTGACTGGTTATTGATTTTGGCAAGGATGAAGGGCCGCTATACATCCAAGATATATTACCGAGCCCCACTCGTGTGTTACACGTATAGTTTATACCGGAGATCTCGATCGACGCACCGGGTTTCTGTATCCCTATCGGTACCTACTTCAATCAAGGGGCGAACTCTTTACTACTCCACGTACCCTCGTCACCGCGGAGTTTCGCAGCCTCACGATCCGCAACTCTCCGCTTTTGATGTTGGGAGCAGAGCTGCCACCCGAACCTCCCTAATGACGGGAGCCTGTGAGTCGAAATACGTTCCGCTCTGCGAAGCAGCCAACCGCCTCCCGGTCTCGGCCCACCTCCTTGGGACGCGTCGCCAAGGCGTAGGCGAGTCCCCGTTCCCGCAAAAACAGTCGCTCCAACGCTGCGCGATCAGAGGAGAAGGAGAGGCCTTCACCGCCAAGGTTAATGACCGTGAGAACCAACCAGCTCCTCTCTAAGAAAAACCTGATATAATTCTGATTGTTTGCCAATTCGGTCATCGCCTTCTCCTAAGAGGCGGAGAAGGCAGACCACCGCGTTGTTTTTAGATGGAGTGGACCAAGACATGCTTTATATTTTTTTCGGGAACTTGGCTTGCTGATGGATTCTCAGCTGTATTTCTCTGATCACATAAGCACTATTAGTGGGCGAGGCGAGGATGTTGGGCTTTTTAAAGTGATATTCTCGTGATTTCACCAACCCTTCAGCAATAGTCCTCCTTTACAAGGCGCTTGTTTTACCCGTTCTCGACTATTGCAGCACACTTTGGTCGCCACTCTATCAAACGCACATCGATCAGCTGGAAAGGATCCAACGAAGATTCCTTCGCTTCCTGGCCTTTAAGCTTCGCATACCCCGAGATCGGATGGACTACCAGGCCCTCATGGTGGAGCATCGTGTTCAGCTTCTTGAGCATCGAAGGAGGGCGTCGGACTTGAGATTCTTCTTTAAATTGGTCAGAGGTGAAATTTCGTGTCCCTATCTCCTTTCTCGTGTTGGGTTTTCGGCACCTCATTACCCAACTAGGTCCGGTCAGCTCTTCCATGTACCATTTGCCGACCGAAACTATATCTTCCATCGTCCGCTCCTCCGTCTGCCTCGTGAGGCGAATGCCTTCCTCTCAACTACTAGGTTCGATCTCTTCAACGATTCTCAACGCCGACTTAAGACCCTACTGTACTCCCAGGACCATCATGTGGAGTAGCAGGATGGACTGCAATGACTGAATAGCGCTCCACCTCTTTTCATCTTACACTTTCTCAACACCTCACTACATCAACATCGCCATCCATTATCTTAACTTCTCTATCAACTGCTATTTTGCACAATCTTCACCGCACGTCTCGAGGCATCTTTCACCACTCATTCACCTGCATCTATATCGCCAGCAATATTGGACTTTCAATGGAGCTTAACTATTTTTTTTAAATATTACTTTGTCAATGACAACGGATAAAATTTAATTTAAATTGTAACATTCGCACTATGTGCCGTTTGTAAATGAATAAATAAATAGATATTACTGAGCGACTCAAATTTTGAAGGGAGAGTTTATCAATTTGTAATCACAAGGGTTTGGAAGGAATGAAAACCAAAAACCTCAGGCAAGGTGGGTGCGACCTATAGCTTCCTCTGAATGTATGATTATTGAAATGTGTCGAATAATCCTGGTTGCTATTGTTGTTTGGGACAACAATTCCAAGGCAGATGCTCTAGTTGACTTCAATGACTTCGAGTGAAAAAAAATTTCAAAAATCAGTTGAGATTTGTTGTTTGCCGTTGCGTAATAAATAAAAATAATCTGTAATTAAGTGAAGTTACTCGAAAATTTAAACCAAAAACATAACCGTAAAAAAGTTATTTTGATTAATTAGTATTCATTTAGATGGCGCCTAACAATTCTTTTTATTTAAATTAAGCTTCCATACGCACTGCAGGTGTAAATAAAGTATTAAATGCAGACACATTAAATTGAGCAAATTTTACTCAGCGGGGTCAAAAATGCCATCGTCTATTCACCGAGACCAACGCGGAGTTAACATTTCCTTTAAATTTCCTGTGGCCCGGAGCCTCTCATGTGTTAGTAAGCCACAATGGATTAGGTCACTGATAGAAAGAAACGTCAAGGTCGGACGCCATATCAGTTCGTCAAGAGAGAATCGTTCACTGCCCTTCGTGCTCAACTCGTGCTACTTGCATGCTCTTCTTGGTAGAAATGTGACAGTTTTTTCAACCAAGCCTGCTCAAAGAGACAGCTCGATATACACAGATCTGGCATGAAATATTTACAGGCTGCAATATTGAGAATATGAGGATATGCATTAAAGACGTTATGTTATTAATACGTAGAATGATATACTGTCATAATGACGGTGGGTTGACGAAATCATGCCGAAATTTTAGTGACAACACTGTAACGACATAATAATTTCCAGACTAGTACAATACTGATGGATGTTGGAACATCACAAACCATCCTAGAACCGCCGATAAGCGATACGTTTTGAAAAAAGGTTTTCTGGTATATTTGTTATTCATTTTTAATAATTTCAATAGGAATTTTGAGTAAGTGAGTCTAAAAGACAAAAACGCAGTTCACGAACATTCACAAGATAAATACTTACCGCTATACCCGTTAGAGGCCAGTACCTGGAACAATACAACACGAATAAAATAGAAGTACTTGTTATAAATAAATGTGTAAATATCACTATTGCATGCCTATAAAATATCGAGATAACATCAAAATCACGTTCTAAACACCCGCAAAAGGCCCTCGGAATGAGGACTACATGTTCGAACTAAACCGCTTGCTACGGGGCTTAGCGAAAACGTTTACCAGTCTCAAAATGAAAATTTGTTAGTGTGTTAATTTCTGCATCAGGAAAAAACAGTGTCTGAAGGACCAAGAGAAGTCCAGATTCTAAAGCTCAAAAGCTTCTATTCTAGAGATCGAATCGTACTGGACAATAGGAATGAGGGAGAGTGGTAAACATTAGAAACCACAATATGAAATAGGTGACAATCCAACCTGTGGCGGGATCCAAACTATGTTGCAAAATGAGATCAAGATCAACGAAAAGCTTTACATCATTTGATGTCATTTGAATAGCATTATCTCTGCTCACATCCAACAGTACGTATGTATATATATTCGCCAGTACACATAGGGAAAGTGGGCGGTATTTGGCCATTCTTATGCTGCAATATGGGCAATTTAAGGTTTTAAATTTAAGTACTATTATTTACTTTTCATCCGTAAATTTCTATCGTTTAATAGACTAAACGTACTACTTTGTTCGAACCGATGTTTTTCTTGCGAAGAAAATATTGCTGCGTTAACTTCTACCCGATAAGTCCGATCCGACTCATTTAAAGCGGAATTTACACGTACATTTTCAACCTTAATTATCAATTCATTTAAATGGGTAAGGATACAAATCATCATATCACTATTTCCACCATTTGATCATGCTATTCGGTAACTCATTCGAAAACTGTTATTGTGGCTTAACTGTAATGGTTTGGTTTATAACAATGCTGACTTTACTGTAAGTAATCATGACTACTATTGATGTTTAGGAAACTATTTTAAACATCTTCAATACCTATTTTATACATCGTTCATGTTTGTTTCTGATTATGACCAAACCGTCGAAATCGATTTAACTGCGTAACTCATTAGGAAATATAGATAACGTTCTATGTTACTCCGTTTTTATTGAAATGGGTTTCCACAACTTCGTCGCGAGTGACTTAGTTCGTTAGGTCACACTGTTCCATTTTGGGAAGCGTTTCTTTGTTGTGTAATAGAATATAGTATTTGTCCTGTGTGATTCCGAATCCATACCTGCTCAGGAGAGTGCTCCTGCATTCCTATTGAAAGAGTTCATGAGCATAAGTACTTGGGGGTCATCATCGATGATAAACTTTAACGGAAAGGCCACGTATCGTATTTAGTGGAAAAGTTAAAGAAATTTATACAGATATTCTACAATCTACGTACGATGTTACCCGCCACAAAAAAATGGTATAATATACATATTATGTAAGCCTTGAACAATTGAAGGAATGCTTAAAAAAAAACCAAACATTCAGTTCGGTGGAATTATTCAATTTAAGCAAAAGCTTCTCAATTAGGCAGTTGTTTGTTAAAAATCTCTTACTATATTATTTTAACCATCCTGAAATAATATCTGCTGAGACAGGTCACGCATACACTACAAGATTTCGCATGGACGGTAATGTTACAAACCCTCGTGTTACAACTCTGTTTACAAAAAACCCTCGCTATTTAATACATGTGGTGCACAAATCTTTACCTAGAGTTCTGAAATCACCTTTCAAAAGTAGCCGAGATGGATACAAAAAGCTTGAGTACTCCTGGTTGATTTCAGTTGGATACATCCCCTTAGACTATTATTATTAGAATTTTTTCGTCTAGTGACATCTGAAGGTATTTGCAACATATCAAAAATGCTAATCATTAGATTTTCCCAATTGCTCAGCATCTTATTCCAGTTTAATTCAGTTGAGGGACTTCAGATGTTACCATTCGCTTACTTCCTTGCATTCCTTACTTATTTACTGTTGCAAAACATTGTACGCAAGGCTCCGCACACAGCAATACTGCCTTGAAAGGTCCGCTGTAAAGCTTCAAACTACTTTCATATTTTTAACCGCAAGTAAACTATATTACGATTACTACTCCTTTTGATTACTACTTCCTCTACAAACTCTGTGTTTTTTCTTAACACATGACGCAAAGGACTCATAACTTTCAATCAGGAGTTGACCAATCATGTTATGTTTATTCGATATACCTTGAGCTTTACCTAATGAAAAGTCATTAAGCCAGTATTCTGTGATCAATAGATTGGCCTTTGTTCGCTGTGCCTAGTTATTTTTTTGTCCGGCGAGTTATTGGCATCGGACATTGAATCGTAATCACTCACAACGTAGAAAGAAAAATACGAATGAAATCGGGTGCGTAGCTGTTCGCATTGGGGATACACAAGCGAATTACTTTTCATATGATTCTGCAAGCCATTATGAATTCATGGCGCATACCGATTCAACATTGGGCGGTAATGGCCGGTCGACTTCACAATGTTTCCAGACTAACGGTGAGTCGAATGCTGCAGTTCAGTGTTCTTTATGCATATCACTGACACAGGCCTCATCAGTAAGTGCCGCACATTTTGAAGAGCAGAACACAAACGTCATTCTAATTTTAGATGAAACGCTACACAGAGCACAGGACATGACATTCACATCGGACGCCAACGGTAGAGGAGTGAGGCAGCTCCGTTTACAAATATGTGATACGTAGTACCTACGCACCTGTCAGTTATTACTTCATGGAAGTTACAACCTGAATTATTGCTTCAAATCAACGGGAAGGAGGATAGATCGGTGGGTGAACGCCCATTTCCGGATGAAATGGGGACCGTTAACTAGTGGACAGGGATGGGTAAAATCCTAATCATGATTAAGATCACGATTTCACAGATCATGATTCGGATCATGATTTGTGGTTTTTAATCACAGGACTGTTTTCCTAAGAATATGAATAAGATTAAAATCGTAATCACAGAAAAAGAGTATGATTAAAATCATAATCACAGCGTATGATTAAGAATAATTTCTTAATCACAGGAATCAGTGATTGATCACAGGAATCTGTGATTAATCCTAGAAAACTGAGATTAATCGCTGAAATCTGTGATTAATTACTGAAAGTTGTGAAAAATCATGGCAATTGGTGGTAATTAATTGTAGGAATCCGCGATTAATCTGGTTACATTAATGAATTTCACCTGAGAAAATCTGAGCAGGTTTGGTCTTGAAATATTTTGAAAAAAAAAATTTATATGACGCTGACAATCAATAAAAACCATCGATTTTAAAACACTTAAGAAAATATATTGATTGTTAATATAATCGATTATTGCAGTTTATGGGGGCAAGGTGGCGAGCATGTATGATTCAACGTGCCCAACAATCTGGACGTGCATGCCTTCCCCAGTGTTTTCATCCCCATTTCCGAAGAAATCCATTAGTTTAACAATTGATATATTTCATTGAGTTTTTTTCAAAATCGATTGTTTTTATTGATTGTCAGCATCATATTTTTTCTCTTAATATTTCAAGATCATCATTAATAAAACCAGATTAATCACGGATTCTCACAAATAATTACCACCAAAATTCGCACAGTGAAACAAAGAAATTCAGTGAATCTCATGTGCAACAAATGACACTTCCAACATTCGAAACCATTAGAGACTTAGTTATGTATCTCAATGTTAAGCTTTACTATAAATAATCCATATTTAAATGTCAAAAATTTGTTGCTAATAAGTTGGAAAACTTGGTGCAATAAATCATTTTGGAAAATTCTCGAAAAAAAAAAAACAATGGTTGCTATCATTTTTCACAACTTTCAGTGATTAATCACAGATTTCTGAAATTAATCACAAATTTCAGCGATTTATTTCAGTTATCAGCGATTAATCACAGATTCCTGTGATTAAGATTTTAATCTTATTCTTATTCATAGGAAAATAGTCCTGTGATTTAAAATCTTAACCTTATTCATGATTAACATTTTGCCCATCTCTGCTAGTGGACAATTATTTCGATCTACATTAGACACATAATCGAATATTTCACTTTCCGTACAGCTATATTTATGTTGGAGTTTATTAATATTGCTGGGGAAATTTTAAATCACTTTATACAAATCGATCAATGTTTTGGAGATCGTAACACGTTAAAATAAAACGAAAGAGGTGTACTAGAATAGTTTAGCCTATCTCTTTAAACCTCAATCTTCTACGTCGAAATCCAAAATGTATCAATCATTTTTTCACTATTTTGTTTAGGCATCTGCTGTGACTTACCTATAAATGTTCATTAATTGATATTGTAGGTAAAGCGGGATCGAAGAACAGTTTATAATGTTCTTGTTTATTTTTAAAAGTCCATATTGATAATCATGCTATACTAGTTTGATGACTAACCGAGGCAAACCGGTAAATAAAGAGCATTGATCATATCTCAGAGAGTTTTTCTACTCTTTTCATCTCAGCCGCATTTGTGATGGTTCAGAAGAAACTCCGACAGCATCGTAATTCAATTACAGAACCTGAATATAAAGCTATTGTTCCCTTGTTGTGCCTTGAGTTCGCTGTTTGAAATATATATATGGCCCTACACCGTACAGTAGGCTCGCTGAGAATATCAGAGTTTACTTTATTATTTCGTTAAGTTGCTTGGCCATATTGAACAACTCCCACTCAGAGAGGCTCCGGGGTTGTAATTAAATGAAGTCAATAAATCGGATTGCGGAAGGAGCGACGGAGCAGCGAGGGGAGGTAAAAGTAACGTAGGTTCCGGGCGACAAAAAAAGTCTGTCGGAGTTCGGTCCCTCTCACCACTTCCCTCGCCCTCAGAAGTGCCGAACCACCTTTCTTCTTCATTCGCACCTTCTTTACCCTCAAACGACCTTAACTTGAATTAAATTAATAAATTTTGTTAAAGCTATCTCGTGTCGTTCCGGCTTCAACTAGCCCGCCATACTTTCCCAAAGTGACCCACCTCCCTTCTCTTCCATTAACTCGATACTTTTCCTCTCTCTGTCCTCAATAAAAAGGATTCTTGGTCGATATAAAATTTGCATAGATACTCAGGTACTCCGGGGAAAATTTACATTGGGGGTCTGGGTAGAGAACAAAACACTGCCGGTTCCCAAGAAGTCTTCATTTTAAAAAATTGGTAGTGAGTCGCAAGTTATCTTCACTCCTACAAAAATTAAATTGATCCATTATTCAAGATCACGCTTACAACAGGAATATGATGGAATGAACTGGTTTGGTTGATCCTTCCCAAAGAGTCTTCAAAACCTAGAGGATGTCCTTGATGGTTGCTCAGGGTATAGCAATTCCACAACTTCTAGAAAGGATGAAGGAGGATATATACCCATCACACTATCTCGGCTTTCAAGAAGCAGGAAGTGTGGGGGAGGGGGGGGGGCTGAATGAAGGGCAAAGGCTCGCAATAAGAAGGGAATAGGTGAACTTGTAATTTTTAAATGTTGTAAATATTTAAAAATGATTGGCAATTAACCTTAGGGGACTTGTGCGACAAAAACGGGCGTCAAGACAGTCAACGTTAGGGAGTAAACGGTTCGTTACCAGGCTGTGGTAACATGTAGCAAGGAGATGTTGGAATGAACCATTTTTCCCTTAAAAAGGCCGGCGTAAGAAACTTGTCACACCCAACTGGAAGCAATGCTCAGTTGTAGATGTAGATGTGGACAAAATTCTCAGGGAGGGGAACGGCGGGGGTTTGGGGCCTCCAGCACGGAAGCCTGTTGGCTTATTGTACTTTCGTAAGAGTTTTGCATTTAATCAAGGAGATTTAGCCCCGTGGTAAGGGGTTTGAGCTCTTGATTAGTTGTTCGCTTTGAATAGACCTCATTGGGATTTGTGCCTCAAAGAGTTCAAATCTACGGAAGGTGAGTGCTGAGCACTCAAATATTACGGGATGCCTTTTCGTCAGTCTCCTCACATAACCTGCATAGGGTTGAACTTTGTGGTACCCCAATGCGGTGTAGGTAAATCCTTAGGGGTGCTAAGCCAGTTATAAGGCCAACCATTGTTTTGGGTTCCCTACGGGTTTTGCCAAGTAGCCATTCAGTAATTTTGGGGTTGGGTTCCGCCACCATGAGTTTACTGTGGACATGCCCTTTATTACTGAACGATCTACTTGTTGGTGGACCCACGTGTTGATGGCACTTCTGAAGGCGGTTTTTGGTATACCGACTGCCGGCTCAGGGCTTAAAAATGGAGTTTGGGTGCCCCTTCTTGCAAACTCGTCAGCCTTCTCGTTACCGGATATTCCTTTATGCCCCGGCACCCACTCCAGGCGAACCCGGTTATGTTTGGCTAGGTTGTTGAGGGTTTGCATGCAGCACCAAACCACTCCTGATATGATGGTTAGTGCCGTTAATGCTTTTATCGACGGTTGCCTGTCTGAGAGGATGTGGACGTGGGCCTTTCAACGCCTAAAACTCTCAGCAGCTGCTGCCTCGATTGCCTCGATTTCTGCTTGGAATACAGAGGTGTGTTCCTCTTGTGGAATTGAGGCATTCCAACCCCATGTCCTTCTGCACCCGTTCCTACAATGCTCAGTTTATGCTCAGGTTCTGCAGTGTATGAAGCAGGAAGGGCAAACTATTCACATCTATCACACATCAATAACCGAGTGTCTAGTATCGTGGTGCCATGAACTAGTTCTCATTGCTATTAGATACACTTGTACACAAAGCGTAGGAATAAGATCAACGAAATCTTAACAGAACATAGCCATCAGGTTCCTAAAGAACACGCGTGGTCTTATGACCCTCGACCGATTTCTAAGTAGTTACCAATTAATTAGGATCGAGTGAAACAAGCCCCAGTTAGATGGTACCAAATTAGTTTCATCGTTTCCTTATCTCTATTCTGGTTTCTGAGTATGCGTATTGCGTAATTCTTTGCAGAATGTACAAATCTCTCAAGCAATTTTGACGAAATCTGTATGAATGTTTATGGAAAATGGATTTTCAGATTCACTGCGTTCAAATCAATGTGCCGAGTATTGTGTTATCGGCAAGCATAACTCTCGCAATAGCCAATAGTTTAGGTGTGTTTAATTGAAGATGATCCCTAGAACCATTACATATCTACTTTTTTGTTGAAGTGATCCGCACTCACCTTCTACCAAATCCGTCAAATGATCGTTCCCTTCTGCTGTGTAGCAGCCAGTTGTACAGAAAGTCAGCGGTAATTTTTTAGAGGTAGGTACATTAATATTTTCTAACTTTCGGAGGACATACCCCCTCAGGGTTGCTACCTCACTTTATCACAAAAGACTTCGTAGTCCCGCAATACAGGATCCAGAATCACAAACGAATTGCCAGGAAAAAAATATTGCGGCAACAAACTCCTTCCATTAAAGTGAAGTTGCGGATTTCTAAGTTTAATATCTTTTGAATCTCCGGGTAGGCAGGTACTCGATTTTCGCAAGGAGAAACGAATGCAACAACCTTCATTTTTCTGAAGGCTCTCAATCCTCAATGTTGGATACAATGAGAAACGAATTTACGAGTTTCAACTATTCATCACTCTATTCGGTCTCATAGATAAAAGCTTTACTCAGAAGTACAGCAATGTAAAACTATAATTTCTTAATATTCTACTTCTAGGTAAACAAGCAAAAATTAGAGCACAAAATTACTGGCAAAAATGGATTGAATTCGATATAATTGAAAAGAGTAATTCAAGTGCCAATACCCAGGAGAGTACCTCAGGCACTTAGATACTTTTTGGGCTACTTGTTGCAACGGATACAATAAAAAAGTTTACGCTGCAGAAAAGTTTATTACGTATGCGCATGCGCAGAGTGGCATATTGATTTTCCAATTATGAAAAATAAAGGGGGCCATCTATAGCGTAACCCGCAAAGGTCCCTGGAAGTTTGATCATTAACAGAATTTTATTATTTCAATCGAATGAAAACTGTACTAATTAATTTAGTTACGAGGATTTCGCATATGGGTATTCGCTGTACTTGCGAAGGCACAATGAAATGTATATGAGATCATCCCACCGTTTTTTCCGATTACCCTCTGAGTTTGAGCTCTATTGGGCGATTCCGTTATTTCGATACCAATGCGTTTAAAGATTCCAAATGGTGATTAAAAATTCTTAAGGATCCAACGTAGATCAACATGTTCCTTCACAAGAATGAGCTTTTAAAAGTTTGGTTAGATTCGGATCTTTTGAATGTGGTGTTATGCCACTTCGTAGAAGTAGATTCCCGTACGAGAAGTAAAAGCACTGACTTTTTCTGACTGATTTTTTCATGATGTTTAAAAAATAAAACCCCTGATATTTGTGAAAAACGAATCAAAAGGCATCGTCGTGATTTTCAAACGGCAGAGCATAAAAAATTAGTTGAAAACTTTATTTTGACTTTCCTTCTCACACCTCTGTGTGATTTAGTGCGGTCTCTTCACCTGTGAGGTTATCTCGGCCAGTCAAAAAGTATACACCAACGAGCCACCTGGTCTCGTTAGCCGCATAATTAGAACGAACTTGTTCTTCTTCTGTAGCTAATAATAGTCGCGGGGCATCCCGGAGCTAGTGGGAACCACTCGCGTCGTCCAAAAAGGCGAGATAGGCTGATTGTGGATTTCACCTTATCGCGGGATTCGTTTTTGGGACCAATTGATCCACATGTGTCAGACATTTGATAATGTCCTGCTAAATTACAACAAGTGAAAAGCAATATAAATATATTTCAGAATGAACATTCACGTTTTGTGTACTTATAAAGCCTTCTATCAGTACACAGAGGTTTCGAGTTATTTTACTCTCGAGTAAAATAGAATCAGTTATTAATTTCATTGCATGGGCGATTCTTTAAAACAGCGCAATTTCCTGTACTGAATCGTATGACAGAGAAACATCTCCGAATTGCTTTCGAAATTGCATATATTTGCGGGATCACAAAAAGAAAAACGAAGAACAATTTGATGCTCAAATCACAATTTCAAATCCTAAATTCCAAATTTAATTACTTCAATCATCAATTCAATGATTTGATGGTGATGATGAGATGGTGATAAGCTGGCCTTTTATTAAGAAAGTGCAGGTTTCTCTAACAGCATGGTTCTTTTTCTAGAACCAGTTTAAGGTTAACCAAACACATAAATTAAAATAAGTATAAATTCAATATTTAAAATTGATGGAGTTGTGGTAATTAGACCAACGAATGAACCCAACTGAATGATAGACCTGTTCATGCTTGCTGGCACCTAGCTGGAGAGAGGTTTGTTGGGAAGCCTTACTTACTCTTTAGCAGTGTTGCCACCCACTTCCGAAACGGTCAGTTTGCGAAATTCCCTTGTTCTCTACCTTTAGGAGAGCAAAACCATTGGTAGGCGGTAATGATGATTTTTGTAGTTACTAACTTTCAAATTAGTTTCTAGGCATTACATTCCCGTTAGAAGACGAGTGATTCCATTTCTGTAAAAGTTGAACTATGTTTTTCAATAAAAAATACTCGTTCTACATTCTAAGAGAGGATATAATGAATGGAAATGAGATCGTTAATGGTGGTGGTAATGATAAATTGGGCTTTTAATGTCAAATAAAAAACAGTTAATGAATAGAACCATACCTGATAGACCATGATTATTGTGCAAATTGGTATTTAAAATATTTCGAAAGAATATCCTTAAATAACATGACATTTCTGCTTTTTTGATAATCAGTCGCATATATTAAACTATACAACCCCCCCCCCCCCCCCACTTATTTTAAAAGTATAAAAAAAATTGTATGGAACTGTAAAAAGAAATAATTAAGACCGTGGATTTTCAGATGTACATGTATAAAGGTTTACATAAATATTGCGGCAGATGGGTACAAGTGACAAATGATAATGTTGAATGCTACTTCCCGAGGTGGTAATTGGGTTCCCTTACCTCGAATGTTCAAGGAAGGTGAGCATGGATGGCTGCTTCTTATGACCTATCAAGATATCAACAGAGCTGCACATACCTATCGATATTAAATTCATCAAATGAAAGCATAACACAGTTGAACAGCGTAGTGGATTTTAAATTCGCCAATTTCGCCAGCCCTTTCCGGTAATAACGCAGCACACGAGAGTCTCCATGAAGGCTTATAAAATCGTTTTTCTGCACTAGGACTTCTTTCCACTCTCTATTTGAATAATATACCTGATTTATTATAGGAGCAACAGCCGTATATAATTTGCATGAGTTCCGCCCCCAAATTTGCCACGGACCACTTTTCTATAAAAGTCTCTTTTGATGGCGAACCATTACTTAGGGGCTCTCTCTCCATGTTAAATTCATCGTCAGGTTAACAGTGTCAATAGAAAAAGATGCTCATTGTATATGTTGGACAAACATAGCTGTATTTGCACGCAACTGTTGGTTGTACGGCGTTCACGACTTCTTCCCACGACTATATCGTTTCACGCTTCTTCAAATTGCTTGAACGGCGATGATTAAAGACTTGGAATTTCGTTCAATCTCCCCCCGCCCATAACAAATTGGTTAGTTGATCACTAATTTTAAGAAAACTAGAAACGGAAATCACCTAACGACTCAACAAGCACGCTAGCAGGGTCGGAGTCACAAACGGGTCTTTGTTAATCAGTGAATAGCGCTTTACTGGTAGGGATGAATGTGGAGTCCAATTTGATTTCATTGAGCAGTGATAAATAAATTTATTTATTTGTTTTTATTTATATTTGTATTTATTGATTTATTTGTAAATAAGGAGGTCGTTTGGTTGTATCTCAGAAAGTGGACAAAATCGTACAACGCTGTCCAATCTTAGTAGTGATGGAAAGTGTGGTAATTTTTAACGGTATGGTGGAAAATATCCAAGCGTAAAACTAGGTTATTATTATTGTTTAAATTATTATTCGACAAGAAGCATTTATTTAAACAGAGTAAGTGGAATTTTGTTAATTTGCTATTCGTATTTTGTAATGTAACCTTATCTATACGTCAAATATATAAGGTACGTTTTTTTGATATATGTGCGGCTGTATAGGATAATAATGAAGCCAATAAAACGAAAAAAATCACTCAAGTTAAACTATCTGACAGGGAGCTGTTCAGTAGCTCACCAGATAGTCTAAATGGCGCGGCCGAAATTGTCAAATAGTGATGATGGTGAACTTCAAATTGAGGCACATGAATTTTCATTGTTTTTTTAATGCTAATTCACGTGATGCTATCCGTTTCTTGATTCGACTCAATTCTTACGGAATAATGACAGAAATTTGTTTATTTCGAATGAAAAATCATCATTTATGCCCACTTTTAACTTTCAGATTAAGATGATTTTTCACTTGATCCCTGAAGAAGGTTTCCAACTCCTATTTTTAAATTTTTGAACCAGACCTCGAAGATTAATTAAATGAAAATCAAATTGGAATCTGAAAACAGGCGCCTAAAATAAAAAACAAACCAATTTTGGTGAGATTGATTAAATACACTCACAGTACAGTTATCGGATTCGTATTGATGCATATATTTCCAGTTTGGGTTCAGAAATAAATAACAAAAACACTTTATGTTCATTTTTCTCCGAGATTTTCCCAAAAAAATAGATATTTTGAAATTTAAACTTCCGACAGTTCAAGTCACATCGTTTCTTTTGTATTATAGTTTGAAAGAGTTATCAAGAAATAAAGGCGTACTACCTGTAATTCAAACAAGGCGTCGAAGAGCTGTGGATTACTTTTCCACAAACCGAAAGGGTTTATAAATAAAGAATAATCCCGTGTTAAACGATATTTATTTATGATGAAGCCACCAGCTGAACTGTTTCGCGGCAGGCGCCCCTTTCATACCTACCATTAGAAATTGATACAATTCGTTCCCCCTTACCCAAAATTATATTATTTACTTCTAACCAGCGATAAGTTCAAACTCTGTTTGCTCATCTAATATTTTTATGTTGTGGAATGGAGGAATCAATTACACAACATTTTCAGGGAATTTGTTTGGTTATCATTAGGTGAGCGTCGGAGTGAGTTCAATGCTTGTTTACATTGAGTTATTCTTGAATAATTAATTTCCTCTTCCAATATAAAATTGTAACGCTCGGCGCCCATAATGATCAGTCCACGCGCGAACTAGTGAAATGACGAATCGAAAGAATGAAGGAGTGAGTCAACCTCTGATGTTTGTCAAGTAAATATAACCGGGTGGGGAGGGAAGTTGAGGCGGATTGACCTAATCTGCCCCTCAGATTCTTTCAGCGTTTGATAAATTAGATCGTTCCGATGGAGTTTACGATTCTCTGGGGGCGGGAGGGCAGTAATTATGTGGCTTGGCCTGTAATGGGTGGACGGAAGCTAGCGTCTCTTGAGCCTCGTTTGGCAACGTACTTGTCTGCTTACTCATCGTGTCCTCATGCCAACTCTTCCGAAATGTCCACTCGAAAGTGAAAACACCCAAAACTCTCGACCGGTTATTTATTCTTCGCGAGTGATAGTTTGTTCCAGTGCCGTTACCTTCTGAAAATGGGGTCTAGCGTCCGTCTCAATGGCTGAAGTTTGTATTCGGTTTGTAAGGAGAATACTTTTGCATTATCATTACCAAAGTTCGAATTCGTACAAGAATTTAGAAAAATTGTTATCCTCCTAAATCAAATGTCGGCTTGCTTTATGTGTTTCAGAGCTTTCTGATAAATTGGGATCCCACGTCTGTCCAATGTCTGTCTGTCTGTAGTAAATGCTAACCGAAAACCTTCCTTCTTTCGCACCATTCTGATGAAATATTCAGGAATACTTCTTAGCGTGAAACCAAAAAACCTGAATTTCTTATAACGTCGATTTCGTACGATTTATGAGAGAGAAAAAACATTTATTGATCATTATATGGGGAGGAATGTTGGGTTAGTTGGGATTTGTGAAAAGTATAAATTGATATGCCAAAAGCTCGAAGTGGTATGAAAGAAGTTGAAATTGAGTCGCCGAAAGTTTAAATTGAGATGCCAAAAAATTAAGATTGATTTGTGCCAAAGGTTCAAATTGATTTGCCAAAATTTTCAATTTGATAATATGCCAAAAATTCAAATTGATTGTGCCAAACTAATCTGATTTTCTTTTTTTTTCCCTAACTATATATATGTATGTGTGTACGTTGTGTGTGTGTGTGTGTGTGTGTGTGTGTGTGTGTGTGTGTGTGTGTGTGTGTGTGTGTGTGTGTGTGGACGTGTTTCCTCGGGCCCCTTAGCCTCATGGAAACTGCTCGATGAACCGAGAATTGAGTTCTCACTCGTGAAAATTGAGTTTTCACACGATTTATTTGGTTTGATTTCGTTCAAGATGAAGGTGTTGGTACTTTGGTATATGTTCCAGGATGGAGCCTTATACATTTTGCTGCAATTGGTGAGCAATGTGTATTGCGCATGCGCAGTTTTGAAATTTATTTACGAATTTGAAACTCAAAGACCAATGGACTGATTTTGATGGAATGATCATGGATTGCGCAGGTAAGCTCGTACTTCGTCCCAATATATTAATATACAGATTAATTTGATTGAAATAATACCTTTGTTTATGAATTGTATCATCATGTAGGAGTACTAGTTAAGTATGTTACCGTCTATTTGATTTAAAAGATACTGTTTTGTACTCACTAAGAGTGATTAATATGGATTTAAGCCACATTCTAAGCAAGCATCCCTAAGTTCAATCTGAAAGAGTAGAAAACATTGCACCAAATCATAACCACTTGCATAATCACTCCTAGGCCAGAGGCAAGCTACTGTCACCATTTTTCGGGTTCTCTTCGCATGGGAAGATAAATAAAGCCCAGTAATACGTAATCTCAAATTGTCCCTTCGTTGTTAGATCGTTGACAGAGGGAGCAGTCGAGGTGCCTGGATGTTGACAATAGAAAGTTCTCTCACGAGCTCACGTGCATCTGTACCTCTCCACGTTCAACCTCAAATAAACATCAAATAAAAACAGAAACCTAGAAGCCGGTGTTACGGACGACATTTTAGTGCATTCATAAAAAATTTAAAAAACCCATACAACTTTATGACGGGATTCAGAGGTAATTCGTACCCGCTTAAAGACTGACTTAGGCCAATTTCAAGGAAATCGTTCATTAAGTTGGCTGATAAGTTTTTTAAAAGCTGCAAATTATCATTTTTTTGAATTTTCTATTTCTGCACCAGATATCTCCCCTGTGTAAAAGAGTATACTAGACGAAAATGATCCAAACTCGGTGTCTCAATTCATGGTGACTAGATTCTAGTTGGTGGGGTATGGCGTGACCATTTTTCTATGCGAATAAAGTTGTTGGAGCTCTTCAGTTTTTATACATATTTATTGTGAACGTTTCGCCTATACAACGTGAGCTTCTTCAGCACTAGTATTTCCTTAATTTTTATATTTTTATATAAACAGGTGCTGGATCCTCCACCGGCAAAAAACGTGCTATTACTCTTTCCAATCTTCAAAATCAACAATGAAAAACACATTAATTCAAAAATTGCTCTAGTCAACAGAATAACATATAGAGTAATGCACCTAATGAGTGATACACACAGCGAAAGTGACCTCTACAAAACTAACATCAAACATAAAAAGTTTAAAGAATTTGGGTGTTGCCAAGGTACTTCAATGAAGGATGCCTAGCTGCAATATTAATATAAAACACACAAAATTGACGACTGAGACAGCACATATAAATAACTTGGATGATCACGCCGACGATGATGCAAACACATCAGAATATTCAACACCAGAAAGACTGTTTTTTATATAAAAATATAAAAATTAAGAAAATGCTAGTGCTGAAGAAGCCCACGTTATATGGGCGAAACGTTCACAATAAATATGTATAAAAACTGAAGAGCTCCAACAACTGGATTTTAGTTGTAAAAAAGTTCCATTTCGAATTCCTCTAACTTGGGTCAACTAGAAAAGTTTTCACTGGACCATAACCATTTTTGAAACACCATTTCGGTATATAACTCCGTAAACACTAACACTTTACTAGTCCTTCATCACACTACAAAATTTGATAAATGAACACCAACAAATGGGCAAAATACTGTATATCGAAACAGACATACAAACACAAGAATACTCGTAGAACAGCTGAAATTTAAAGAGTCGAATGGAACACCCACATACGGTTGACTTGTCAGTGAATATTCATGGTGGATACGATCTTGTGCGACAAACAAATATTGGTGAAAGCAGTGAAAGGTGGAGCAGAATACGACCGAACATCATAGATATTCATTTTTTATTGTTTCTTTTCGTCATGAGAAACTTTTTTCCGTTCGTAGTTTCCCCAGAATTGGTCGTATAAGTATTAGAATCGATTTTGGCTCTGAGATAAGAACCTCAACAGAATAGAGGTGTCAATAAGAAACGTCGTGCAAGAGGTGAAACACCAAGTTCATAATCACAATTACACGATGGCCGTTGATGGATTTACGCAGACGAAATAGCTGACTTATGAAACACAACATGATAATGAGACCGCAAGATAACGATAGAAAAGGCAATTAGTTTCAGCGATTAGAATGAGGAAATTTATATAGATTTGTGTGTCCATTGGTTTCCCACTAGATTAGATTCCTATACTCCATCCGCTAATTTGGATCTAAGGCCAATAAAAACCGCTCAGATATATTTAGATTTATAACAGGTATAACTTATAACTCAAATTTATAAAAGTTATACAACAGAACAAGTGAGGCAGTATTTACTAAAAAGAGAGGGGCTCAATAAAGTAGACTTATCAGATTTAACTTTCCTTTGACGGACAGCCATCATTCAGCACCTTTTTAAAGAGCGCTGGTCGCCGAAGCAATTAAGTACAAATTTACCGATCTGCTAAACAGATACTCTAGCTTGAACGTTTGAATCGGAAGTTCATGTGGAACTTCCATAAAACACATGACGAGACAAATCACTTAACAGGAAGTAGCTATCTGCATTTCCTCTCAAGCCCTTAGCTGCTCTTGACGCCCCTGAACAGGATATTTATACCTCGCATAGCCGTATCGCATTTTTGCGGAATAACGCAGAACAGTGGAAGAGCCCGATCCGGCTCAAGAGAGAAGGGGAAGTTGCAGGAACAAATGCCGTGATTTACGTTCTACAAGAATATAAGAAATGTTGGTGACATGTCAGTATATTATTTGTAGTAGGGGCCTTCTAAAGGGTTTCTATGGGTTGTTGGCGTCTCAGAATGTGCCACAACCAAGGTGGGCCTTTTCCTCTGGCACCATGCCTCCTCTCCCCACCTCTCTCCTGACTAGCCATCTATTTATCAAACTAACCAACCAAAATAAAACTAACGTTGCACGTCCTTTCCACCTATACATTGATTGAAATTCCGCGTGACCAATGAACTTAATGTTTCGAGGAATCGATGTTTTCAATAGACCATGGATCAAAGGCGGCAAATGCCACGAGGCATCTGTTGAACTCAGCCAGTGACAGGTTGATTGAAACCTTAGTAGGATGAGTAGAGAATAACCGGTGGGATGAGCATACAACGTCGCCGACGAGTCGGAGATTATTTGAACTAGCTACTTTTTAGGACGGCCATAATTGTGGATGACTTATTCTCTTCATCAGTATGAGACAATGACAGCACTTAATCGTAAGAAATTATCCAATTCGATTTTGAAAGTCTCTAATATCAAATCCAAGAAAAAACTTTTGGCTGTGTGTAGTTGTTAGTAACTCATTGAGTGTACGTGTTTCTGGCAGCATAGAAGCTCCCCAGTATTTCCATCCTTGAAGCTCTGTTTTCATTGAATGTGCGATTTGTAATTAATGCATTACTCAATAGTTATAACATGTTCATATGTTCAAAAGAGGAAACATGCTTTTTAAAAAATCGTTATTTTTTTGCTTCTTTACAACTTTGTTCCTTTATTTGATTTTTTCCTAACCTCATTTTTTACTGGTAGAATGATGTATAAATCAACGGTCAGTGTGCGATTTTTATTATTTGTTTTGTTTAGCTTATGATGATGATAACACACTTAATCGAATCTTGACCATATGATTTACCGTACTTTCATTTTTGAACAGTGTCAGAAACTGTGACCATGTTCGGTACTTTTCCTAATCTGCTAGAGTTTATTGAAACCAGTTCGACTGCACCGAGAAAAAGTTCTCCAGAAGCTTAGCTTTCATTGAGACATCACTTTTTGAAGAGAATGCCTTCTTTGTTTGTAGAGAAATATTCGTTTTGAATGCGGCAATTCAACGGATCAACAGTTGAACGGAAATAGCTGTGTTGATACTGAAAATCGAGAGATACGATTGGAAATCTATCGAATGAACCTATCAGATCGGCCAACGCCCTGAGCCTTCAGCCTTATGCCCTTATTAGCACTTTATCTCTCGAAAAAACAATTGCAGTGGGCTGCGTTTTTCAGCCGACGGCTCACTAATATACCGGTGCTTTTAATTAACTCGTGAGAAACTCGTTATCAATCCGATTTTTTTCTTTCGAACTATAATGAGCTTCCTCTGGGTAACAAACATGTGATATTTTATCAATATATTTCTATCCAACTGTTGCACATGCCTCTTGCCTTTAGGGTTTTAATAACCGTACGCCATCATATTCTGTCAACCCCTTTGACAAGTCTCTGACAAGTGTCTGACCCCTTTGACAATTGGTAAATAGATGGCGGTGAGTTGCAAGGCAAATCAAGAATCGCCTCGTCCGTTCTTCCTGAACATTGTACCCTCTTTCCAAGAAATATTTCTGTAAATACTCTCCGATCATACGAGAGCAAAGATTAGAATCTAGCATCTAATTATTAGCACAAATGTTCACGGACTCACTTTGGCAGCATTTTACGTCATGATGCGGTTGCCAAGCTGGCAATTGCCCTGTCATCCAGCGAATAGAATGTGGGAAGGGAGAGAATTTATCATATGCCGAGGGACTAGGGCGAAAATTCGGATATCGTTGCCATTCAAGCCCGACGGATCCGCCATAATCCTGGATGTCCACGTTGTCAGAGGTGTGGAGATGGACCCAGACCCAGACCTGGTGGGCCAAGATGGATAAATACGACACAAACATTATACCGCTTACCTGAGGCAAACGGAATCCGAATAGAAAAAGGTGGCAGCCAATAATATCAAAGTATGCGTTGGGCAGCACGTCATGAGTGTTTTGTGGGATCACCAACAGCATCCATAAGGCCTACTCCGTTAACTGGTGATTTAATTAATATATTGCATTCATAGAGATACTTCCTTTCCTCAGTCTCCCCTCCACCTTTTTCGTTTTTATTTACACGTGATGACCGAACCTTTTGCGGGACCTTTAAAAACCCCACGTCCGTAATCACTTTTGTCTACATGCACAAGATACAAATTTTAACTAATTTCCGTAATTTTTTTTTTAGTTCAAATTGTTCAACAAACTTAAGACATTTCCAATATTGTCACGGAAGAGTAAAAAATGGAACACAATAATTGTATTAGACAGATGCGAGTTTTGTAGAAATATTTATAGGCTCCCATGTTTATTATACGACTAACTAAGCGTGGTACCAAGATTTTTCATAATAATGAGTTCCTTTATACCACAGGTGCCCACAAGGGGGGGGGTCATGACGCACACTGTGTCATTAAAATTCTTGGGGGGGGGGGGGAGGTTCCAAAAACATTTTTGGGGGAGGTAAAGTTGATTGAAACAGTGTTTAACGTGACGACATTCAAAAATATATTACATCACTAAAACGTAAATAATAATGAACCTAGTAATTAATTTAAATATGGTTTGTTTTTCTATCTGAAAATGTATAAATGACAATGACAGTACTCGAATATTGTCCGTGATTTTGGCGCCTGGCACGGGGCATGTTTTTCAATACCCACATAAATCTTCTTTTATTATTTTATTATTATTATTATTATTATTATTATTATTATTTTTGTTTTGGAAAGGGGGTACCTACTTACATGGGGGGAAGGGTGCGTCATGACGCTTAAGGGGGAGCACCCCTGCTTTATATATGTTTTTAAAGTATTATATTCAACTTGTAATGAAATTGTTTTACATATACTGAGGAAGAGCTGTTCATCATTTATCATGAGTGCAGACGAAAAGTGTTAATAAACGCAAGGTAAACAAATGAATGTTACATCCCACATCCTAAACGACATGAATAGCAGATTTATTCGTACAGTTCACTCAAGTTACAACAATTATATGACCGGATCTGCCGAAGTATTATAACCAAGAGGCCATGCCAGATTTTGGAGTTAATTTCGATGAAAAGCTTCAATTGTTAGGCTACATTAGTATTCATTTAGCTGATTTGTAAATAAATTTTTCAGCTATGCAAGCTCGAGACTTCAAATACCTACATTATTAACCATGATGATAGTAAACCATCGTTTATATGTCTAACAATGAGATGACATACAATAGGACTATTCAAAGGACAATCAGTCGACAAGGTATTTGATCGCATAGAGAAGTTTCGATCGAGAATATGTTCCCATATAAATGGTATGACGATCACAAAGGTCGATGACCATCGGTGGACAAACAATACCTCCCCACTTAAGCTCCGGCACGAGAACCGCTTTGTTCTGTTCCCAAGCAATTTCTGTTCATTTACCGAGGTTTTCGCTCATTTAGCAGAATTTCTAAGAGAAATTGTTCACTCAAGGTTTAATTTCACGATTCGGTTCACCTCTGAAACTTAAAATCAATACATGGTTTTCTATTTATTAAAGGATGAGGACTTCCAAGTTTTATTTACGATACTCATGTATCACAAATTTAATAATTAACACAAAAACCTAGAACTAGAAATCCAGTACTTGAACTAGAAAACCATTAAAAACGTAAACGTATGCTTTGTGCTTTCTAATTGAAAAATAATACTGTTTTTCATGTTACTCTGATTGAAAGCTGTTGTACGTTAGGGTGTGTCAAAAAAAAGGCTAGCTTCGAGTTCGAAACGGACTGCACATTTCTAAAGGGTGTTTCAAAAAGAACGGCGTGTTTTGAAAAGGCCGCCATTTTTGTTTTTTGTGTTGGCAGCATTGTTTTTGTGATTTTTTATATCTGTTGATATATATAATTGAGGTTTTGTGTTGTAAAGGAATTTTGTTATCATTTAAATGATTAACAGGAGTACAATCCAGTTCTTAGCGACCGACCCGACAGTTCCGCCCCCCCCCCCCCCCTGCTCAACACTCCTTCAACTAACCTTCGAGTGGGCTCCTTCCACCCTTTGTTATCCCGGCATCACCACTTTTCCGTCCGCCCGAGCGGCTCATTCGTGTACTGCGTACCTTGGTAAGCACTAGCCTCTCTGGTGGAATCTACAGATTTTTCCTGGGAGTTGGTTAGGCTTAGTAAGTACCGTTTATGAACACAGAATGCGCTAACGTAAACCCTTGTTAGCTCCCCCCCCCCCCCCAGCCGTAGCTTTCATCTCTGTTTACTAGCTCCCCTCCTCTGAGCTAGAATCCCATATTTGTAGGTTGCATAGGCAATTTTTCATCTTCGGTACCTAAATGTGTAAAATTTGAATGATCAGGCTGTAGAACCATAAAGGTCTACTGTCCCGCTTTTTTATTCATTCGTGATTATATTTACTGTGTTACCATGGAAAGGTACACAACGGAACAACGAGTTTTGATCATTAAAACACATTACGTAAACGGTGAAAATGTAGCAGCCAGTGTTCGCGACTCCGTACGATTCTCGAAGACCCAAGAGTAATGCAAGAACGAAAAATGCATCCTTAAAAACTTACCGGATCGGATTTGGAGTGGAGGTTTGATCGGCCGGTTCTTAATTGAAGACAAAGATGGGAATGCAGTCACTGTGGACGAAGTTAGGTACTGAAAAATGATCACTGATTTCCTATGGCCTCAATTGGATCAAATGAACATCGAGAACCTTTAGTTCCAATAGGATTGTGCAACTTCCAGAGAAAGAATTGCACTCCTTCGCGATAGGTTCTCAGAGCGTCTCATCTCCTTGCGAGGAGACCAAGTCTACCCGACTCGATCATGTGACTTGACTCCATGTGACATATTTTGTCGGACTACTCGAAGTCACAAGTCTTCAATTCAACGTGTCCTTGGCAGATGGCTCAATCAGGAGACCAGTAGCGCTCTTGTCACTTTTCATACATTCAACCATTCAAATTTCAGTTTACTAGGTTCATTTGAACATTTTACTGTACTGTACATTCCTGTTACTGTTTCGAGGAAGCTACACAGGATATCCCAGAATTTATTTTATAAACTTCAGGAGTGGATTGTGCAACTGCAACAACTTTAGCCGTATAACGTTTTACGAAAACCTCCATAAAACCAAAATTTTCACACTTCTAAGATTTTGTGTGTTTGCGCGTGTGTTCTCGAAATGACTTCGTTACAATGGTCACAACCCCTTTAATTCATTAACTATATTCAAATCGAAAGGTGTAGGAAAAAATGTTAAATTGCTTTTCTTCTCAAAGCATAATAGAAAAATCACGCCAAAGTAAAAATGCAGTCAGTTACAACTTTTCATCATTCAGTAAGATCATACGTCACCATCATTCCTCACTTCCGAAAAAAAATCTGTATTTGAGGATTTAGTTTTCTCCTCGCTAACTGTGTGATTTTTTGAAAAAATTAAGTTTGAAATACGAAAAATGTGAATCTTTGGGAGAAATTTACAGTTTTCATTCAGAATCGGCTTTGCTACAAATAAAAATGTATGGAGCCGAATTTTATCATCTTTCTTTGCTGAATAGCTCAACAAAGTACGGATTTTCAGGCACTTTTCCATTTTCGATAGGGATGAATTATCAGTTTGAAATTGCAAGTAATAAGATAAAGGAACATCTCAAGTAAGGAGACGCCCTTAAAATCCCGTATTGAGCTAGGAGGCTCGAGAGGGTTACTGTTAGATTCAGTCGAAAAAATTATGTAAATTCCGAAGCCAAATTCATTTTATTGAAGATAAACTGGGAAGATGTAATTTGTCTCCATTTTTCGCTTTTTCTCTCTCTTTCCAACGGTCCCTCGGATTCGGATTTATGTAGTAAAGTAAGGGAGTTAGGACTTTATAGTGAAATAAGGTCGAAAATTTAGAAAACTCTTGGAAAAAAGCTAGATTTTAAGGAAAGATTGGGGAAAAATGTTTTAAAACAGAAGCTGTTGCAAACACTATCAAAATTGAACTCTTGATTGAAATTAGTAACATTAATTCCGGGACAAATACCAGACTCAACTTTGCGAACGTATTTTTTGTTTTCATGTATTTTAATTCATTTTTCCCAAAAAAAAAAGAGTACTGCCCCTATTCAGGCTATTTTTCCATTATTTAGGTATTCAATTCGCAAGAGTGCAGAGTTATGGATTTTGGAATTGTTATTTGAGCGATTGTTGAATGTTCTTGGATTTTCTCTTTCTTTTAATTATCAACCAATGAGGTGGGCCTGTTGTGGGTGGAGAAGGAGGTCGTTACCTTCCCTTACATTTGACTGCCCGACCTGGGCACCCTGCCGAATCAAGCACTATATGCCCGTGTAGAGCATCGTCAGGAACTGCCCGGGAGAGTGTTGAATTCCCCGGGAGATCTTATTCAATCCAACCGGATTCATTAATCTTGGAAAGTTTGAGGAGTATATATAAAACTCTGTCATTTACGATAAAATGATTACGCTGTGAGGACGTGTGGAGGTGGATGAAACCTGGCTAACAGCAAACTGTCTACATCTTGGACTGAAAACCTGAAAAGAAGTTTTCAACACGTAATGAAAGCAGTTGCCGCCGAAAACAAGACTGTTCAACGGTAGACGATTCGGAACTGTAATTTAATAGACACCAACTAAACCTCCCACAAAGTTTAAGATATCAATAGCTCAATAGCAGCCGTGAAGAGTCGATCGATGACTCGCACCAAATATACCATCTTATCACTTCAAAGGACGCTCCAGAGATGCTCTATTTCAAAATACCATCACCAATTAGTAACAGACGAAATTACATATTAGTACACAAGTTATATGACATTTATTGAGATTGTATTCTTTTGATCGCTCAGGCGAAATCGTATCACCGTAATCAAAATTTTCACTCGCATTTTGCGATCAATCAGAAAAATGCTCGTTTCGTGTAAACACGAATAGATCAGGTGACTCCCCGTTTCCCCCACCGTCTGCCGCAAATATGCTTTAGTCTTATTTTTATGTGATTTTTGAAATCTAGGTACCTATCTTGGAATGTAAACAAGCAAATCTTAAGGGAGCAATTTTTGGAACTGAACGGTCATAACTCTCTTGTAGCAGATTAGTTGACTGAATAGATCAGGTGACTTCCCGTTCCCTATAAACTTATGTGAGTATGGGTGTCCGCAGATTCTAGAAACAAGGTTTATTTTTACATTTTTCATCCAATTTCAATCAATCTCTCAGGGGATGAGCAACAGAAAACCCATCAAATATCATTTTCTCACACTGTGAAAAGTAAAATAACTGGAAAACGGAGTCCCTTGAACAATTTCAAAATGTCTACGAGGCACTTTTGTTACGACTTAGTTCTAGAATTGACCCCTAGTAACCAAAAGTCAAGCTGTAATATTTTTAATACCACATTAGAAAAAAATAAAAACGAAAACATTTCCTCGAAAAATTAGAAAAGAAATGTTAAGGGTGAACAGCCCTTACCACTTAGGGGTATGAAAAATAGATAGCAGTCGATTTTCAGACGTACTGAATACGTAAGGAAAATTTTAATCGAAGTACAGTTAAAAACACTATAATTGATCAGTTATCGAGCGGGATGATAATGATTAAATTACTAAAATGGCTATAAAAAAATAGGGGTTGGTGATAAAAAAGTAAAAATTTAGGGTTGCAGCCGATTCTCAGACCTACTGAATACGCATATAAAATTTGGTAAAAATCGGTAAAGCCGTTTCGGAGGAGTACGGTAACTAACATTGTGACATGGAAATTTTATATATTAGATGACCTACAATTTTTTTTCTAAGCTAATTTCATTAAAACAATTTTACCGTTTCGCTGAAAACCGCGAAAACTTATATTTTTCCAATGTCCTCCAGTTTTTTCATGTACTGGATAGATGAGGACTTTGTATGTCACATTTATATTTATGTTTTGAGCAATTTTACCAACTTCCAGCGGGAATTTTCGCGTCTTTAGAGCCCTAGATTGACCGGACTATTGTGTTTCCAACATTCGTTGAACCAGTCGTTGCACCTCTCTTATCTGGGAGGGGGGGGGGGTACACGCCGTTCCCGATGTGACATCAGAAGACCCAGACTTCCCAAACTCATTTCAAACCTCACTAACTTTCCATTATGGAAAAATCTTATCAAACAGCGTACGATTGGAATCGTCGATCATTTCAACACTACGACGGTACGAGAGAGAAATGGGAGCCCTGCCCCGCACGGGTTCCATTCATTTCTGAACAGGTTGCGGTCTATCTCATTAGTCTTCCATTCCTATTGTTTGGTTTCTCATTGTGAATATCTCATCATACCATTGAACACCACTGCAGATAAGAACTGTAGGGTGCGTTACTTCATTAGTTACGATTGATTCGTGTTGGAACTGCCCTGAGATTATTCAGCTCTTCAATCATCTTTATCCCTACCACCTGCCGACCTGTGTGAGCTGCTGTGAATGGTTCCACCGATATTTATTGCTTTTAAATTAATATTATCATTAAATTGCCCTTCTTAATAGATTGCTAATCTTCAGTGCAGGGTGCAACACGGCTCGACCGCTCTCCCACGTGTTCTTCAATTCATTTCCGACCAACAGTGCCTCATAGAGATTTTTTTTTAGTGGCTTCGTTATCGAGGTGAACCTTAAAGATTTGTTTCGTGTTTTCGGCCTTACTTCACTGCAACTACTATAACTCCCTCATTTCGCATTGAAAAGTCAAATTTAAGGATACTGTTGGAAACAGCGTTAAATTTCCTGCCTCTTGATTGCCTGGCAATAATCTTCTGGCGAAGTTGGAGTGTGAAAATATAGTACAGAAAGTGTTTTTTGGTCAAAATTCCAAATTACCTATTTTCATAGCTGTGGCATCTTCTTTAGCACCTTCACTCCACTCCAAAGCAGACGTTGAAGGTGATTGTGGGATCATGTGAACTTGCATGCAGCTTTAGAGGTAGGGGCTAATCTTGGTTCAAGGAAGCTCTATGGTTATTAATTATCAAATTGAGTTGTTGAGTAGCTTTCCCAACATAGAAGCTCCTGCCCTGATCCTCTTCACGCTGCCGACAAATCACCTGGTAGACACATATTCGTGATTGACATTCTGCACGTTCCTGGCATTTGTAAGAGTGGGAGGTATTTGGTGAAGTGTGAGTCCTCTCTTGTAACGGTCACTGACTTATACAAATAAACTTTAAAAAAAAAAAAAAAAAAAAAAAAAAGATTTCACACAGCTTGCACCTTGTACGCCCACATCGACTAGTCCAGGCTGCTGCGCTCCCAAAGGTTGAACTCGTGGACGTTTGTGTGACGATATTCCACCTAGATTCTGGCCTTGTCGATATGTCACTTGAGGCATATTCTTGAATAAATCACGGGTCAGGGGACTGGAAGTCAGAATTGGTTGAAGGTCTCGGAGGATCCCATTCATCTTCTGAATTCCGAAGAAGAAAGTTGTGACCAGAGGAACTAGGTCATTTTGCGGTCGTGATCTTCGCCGGTAATTCACACGAGCTGGAATCACTCTTCCACTGACAATTCGTCTTGGGTATCCTCTCTCTATCAATTTATCTCCAATCGCTGCCAAATAATCTTCCAGAGAGTCCTGAGTGTTACAGATTTCGTGGCCTCTAATGGACAATGAAGTCTATACCGAGAGCTAAGAAGAAAGTGTACGATATTCGAAAGATCAGTTGGTAAGCCGTAAGCGAGTCTTCTAAAAACCGATATTTGGGCAGGCGGATCTTTATTTCCATGATGAGAATGTATCACGCATAAATCTTCACAGAATTCGAGCCGGTTCGTTCAATTTTGACTATATGGTCGTTATTTTTCCACCCACTTGAAATTTGAAGTGATGTTTTACTTTTTCAGAAGGTATTACGTGGGGTACGAGCTTCTAATTACAAATAGGAGTGATGGGGTCGAGCGCAATAGATGGTGCTCTCTGAAAAATAACTATTATCGTAAGGTTGCTCTAAAAACACTCTCTCGGCGTGTTGGACGACCGAATTTAAATCTAACAACAGTTTTATTCACTCGATTTTTAAATTCGATAAATCGTATCACTATTAAGTATGAAATGAACAATGAAATATAAAATATTTTAGTCTAACCATAACTAACTAGTTTAGTCTAATCATCGAATTAAGATTGAATAAATGTTTTGAAATAAGAAAATTAATACTTCAGGAGTGGTGAAATTGACAGTCCTACGGAATTTGAGGTAATAATCATGTGCTATTGAGTATGACCTGTACAGATTGTGTGAGCCATATGGCTAATTTCTTTCCGGTTACGTAGCCTGTAGCTCTGTTGTTATTGCGGTTTTATTATTTGCATCGGTAGGAAACTGTGGAAGTCTTGCATCATGGAAGGATTTGTTAGCGCGCAATGTTAGAAGTTGATAATGATACAGACTTTTGGGTAATCATCTCTCCCCGCTCTGCTGTATCCCCACTATAGAGCTAGAGAGTACCACCTGTATAGATTGTGTGAGCCCTGTGGCTAATTTCTGTCAGGTCCACCAAAACAACTCACATTCTGTACTAAGCATGTAGGTATTTTATTGTTGCTGTTTTATTGCTTGCATTTAAATTTGAAAGTACCCAATTATGGAAATATTGCACGAAAAATAAAAAATTAATAGGACTTGAACTTGAATTTTGAGTCACCAATTTTATTGTCTTCAACTAGACCAACTCATATCGATTTAATTACTAGCTTACTGATTATCATCCTTTGTCAAAAGACACCAAAAACACATTCCAGACGATAAATCTCTATAGAATTGACATTAAAAGGTCAAATTTGCACAAAAGTCTATCTAGGGTTTCAAAAGGCTACGTTTTAAGATGGGCACAATTGCCTCATTTAGGGGCATTTCAAATAAGGGGAAATTACCCAGAAACCCCTAAGCAGGCGAAAGGCTTTTAGAAAGGGGTTTTCACGCTGAACACGATGGTGAAATCGGATTGGAGATGTATCAATCCGTTCAAACTAGATCAGTTTGAAGATGATAAAACGAGATACATAGGCACAAATTGGCAAACAAATTATGAGAGGTAAGAAGCGAACGGTATCGATTTTTTTACCCTATATTGGAGGTCATATCGATGCCGCTCTCAAACATCGATATCGATATCAATATCAATGTTTCGTCTCGATGTCCCATCCCTAGTCCTACGCCAGCATCAAGTTCTAAAAACACAGATCTATTCAAGGTTTTGTACAACTAACTCAATACCTTTATGCGGGAGATTTCAGCGTGGAAGCTCACCCACTTTTTAGGTTGGAGATGACCGAGTTGTAGATGGTGGGGAAATCTACATGGAGGACCTCTTTGTTTATCTCCAGCTACCCCACCGACTGCGACGAGTTTAGTTTGTCACTTGGCCAAAATGACCCCCCTTCCCCAACCTACCACTGTCACCAATCCCCGTTCCCTTCACACCCACCAAGCTCATCCAGCCTGTCTCGCCCCCACCTTCCCATACCGACCAACGCCTCCCCAAAATAAACACCAGTAAATCTACTAAGGGTCGTTTGATTGTTGTGATATAAGGTTTCCCGGCTCTTGGGACCGTTGGGCACCTAACTATCTTCAGCGATCTGACTATGAATGTCGAGTTGTGTCTAACAGCTTTACGTCTATTCCCAATCATCCTTCAATACTGTTCGACGACAGGACATAAAGTCATGCATAACACTAAAATCAATTGTTTACGTACTTGCAAAAATAAAACTTTGCACCAACCATCACATTTTATGGTGAATTTTCTTTAAAACTATTATCTAATTCAGGGTTATTGGGGGTTCCGAAAAAGTGCTGATGACCTTCAAAATATTGATCGTTTGCAGTCAGTCGAGTCAGATTGTCTATATTTCGCTCAAAAACGAACGATCATAATAACATAAAAACGCTGGGTACATCAGACCTCAAATTAATCACACATTTCTTTTATCCGTACATCAATATTAACAGCATTGTTTTATGAACAAGAATAGAGTAGTAACTCACACACAACATTTTATTATATTACATTTTAACACAGATTTAATTATAAGACCCGATATGAAACGACCCTGAACGCTTAAAGGGGTACCAGCTTTGTATTTTATCAAGGTGTGTTTGGTTTTACTCCTCGTAATTTGAGAGATTTTTTTAATTTTTAAAGAGCCACGTTGGTGAATACGCGCTTTAAACACTTTAATCCGTTTTGCAGCAAGCGGAACAAAATATATTTAACGAGACATCCGGTAAGTAAACTTTACATAGGGCTGCTTTCGCATTGAGAGGGAAGGAGACCATTCTGCAAACAAAGGTTGAAGGAACACACAACATACCAAAGCGAGAGTAATGCCAGGAAAAATATTGAAATGGGCTCCGGAGTCAACCCAATAAACTAGGATTGAGTACGGAACGAAGGAGATAACAGATTAATTGGCCCCTTCCGTTATAGTTGTAATAAAATACAGTCTTTATAAGGTGATACAGAACCTCTAATTTCTCGTTGAAATCCTTCATTTCGTTGGAGTTAAGTTCAAAAGAAAAGTTGTTTTGTTGCCCTTAAATAACGATTGTGTAAGGGGGGGTTTGGATAAACCCTGGAAATATACTTATGTATACTAGTACCTGAAAACTACAACGATTTTGAGTGGATTCTTACCAACACAAAACCACTTTATTTAAGGGACCCCCCCCCCCCCCTACTTATTCGCGTTCCCAGCCGGCTGTTGTTAATGGTAAGACGCCTCAACATGTTTTGGAGTATTTCACAAATGATGCAAAAGAAAATGGCACCACCACGATACAGTTCTGGCATAAAAGGGTCTTGGGTCGCGTTATAAATCGTGCTGTTGGGTAATAAAAGATCAAAGGGGGTTACAATGATCTGAAAGCATCAGGAACTTGTCGGAACGAGTAGATGATGAACTTTAGGGAATATAAAATTAAGAGAAAATAAATTAATATTCAAGTTGAATCTACTCTTACGTAGGTCAGAGATTAGTAAAATGGTTGCTTTCCTACAGTGCCGCCATGACGTTATTCTCTCCAACCGGCCTGTAATTGAAATGTCGGATTTCATATTGGATTGAACAATCTTTATTTCATCATCCAAAGTCGCATGTTGAAACTAAAACAATTCGATAGGTTCCAATTTTAGATCATTTTAGTTTAGACGGTTGTTCCTTCACTGTTCATTAGCACAATACACGGTTGTTGTTCAGTAACTATGCCGATGAGTCTGCGCTAAACTTCAAGAACTTCAATTACCAGCTGATTGAATAAGATTAATGACTACTCTTTCCTTTTGGAAAACCGTTGACCAAACTTGACGGCGAAGAAAATCAGGACTTGATCAAACTGGAAAATGAACGGTCGAACGAGTATCAACCTGCTTGTCCAAGAAGCCTTAATTAGGTGGAAACATTACATGAATTACACAGGACGAAGATCGATGATAAGACAATAAAGGTCGTTACCGGCACAGGTTCGCCCATGCGTTCCTATGTGGTGTTAGGTCTGGCTTCTGCTGGAATAATCAATACAACGTAAAGCGACGCCTTAAATTCCATAAACTAGAATATATGAAAACTAAAATGTATACAATGTCTAAAAATCCTCATTTAAACACCGGCATTCTCCAGATTCTATTTCCACAAACAACGTAATTATCATAACTGTTCAAATTAAAGATAAAATTACCAAACAAACTTTTAATTCAGAATATTGAGTTGAAATAAACTATTTGAAGAAAAAGCCACACTCAGTTTTTTATGGTGGTTTGTCAAATATTTTTGATTTTGAAATAATTATGAAGTTAGTAATGATAGAGGCGCAAACTACACATAATATGCACGAAATTTAGGGCAAAAAACTAATTTTCGGTTTGAAGAGATACATGCTCGCCTTTGAGGGTCTTTCCTTTGATTAGCAAAGGAAAGACAATGTAATTTGCCATTTGGAGAAGCTGCCACACTCTCTCAACCCAGATACGGTAAATGAATACTTGACTCGTGGGATCGCTGCTAACTTTGATCCAAAATTGAATTTACAGTTTTTAAGGAAGAACCATATAGGTACGAATGATACAATGTCATGCCTCCTTCTAGGCATTTTCTAGGAATCTATAAGTGTTTTCGTGAACTAATAGGTACCACAAATACATAAATATAAACCAGAGAATTAGGTCAAATTCAAATAGCCATCCAGAAGACCGTCGAAATTTCAGCCTGTGAGTAAGGTGCTAAAGTCGTAAGGGCGTCCTTGACTCTCCTGCCAAAAGGTCCAGGAGGAAGATTTCTAATGCTCCCCGGAAGATCATTATAAATTTTTACTTCTAGGTAAATGAGGTTCCTTTTTGGGATAGGGCAAGTCTGTGTGTGGCTCTCAGCAGGTCATTTTTTCCTATCGTGTCATAAGAGTGACTGTCTCCCTGTCGGGTATACAGATTCTCATTATTAATTTACATTTACTCCTTTCTAACACAAGATTCCTCCGAAATGATCAGCGAACTTGGGTATCACTAAATCATACTCACTTCTCACTTCTACCGATCAAAATGTCACCAGCTTCTCCTACCGTCACCCTCTCCCGTAGTGTATAGCGTAGCTTATAACTCACCATTTTAGTCGTTCACTCAAATTCTAGACTGATCTATAGCTTTCCCATCTTCTTGCTCAATTAGGTCATTACAGATTTTCCCAACTCAATCCTTCCGGTAATGTCTTCGCAGTATGGATGGTATCTCATTCTCCAATGGATTTTCTACACCTGACGTTTAAATTTTGCCGCTTAAAGTGAAGGTTCTCCTGGCAAAGGCAGAAACCTACTAGTCACTAATGAGACGGATACAACACTCTTTTATCTAGAGTCCCTAATGTCCAAGTCAGATGAAGATTATAGATGAGATCGTTGCTTTCTCAGCTGTTGTTCCATGAGCTTAAAGATTCAGATGTTCAGAATGCTATCGCCCTATAATTCCACATTTAGGGAAATAGACGGCCACGTTGTGAGTTAATATTCACTGATGGGTCAAAGTCGCATGAAGCAGTCGGGTGTGCGTTTCGGCATGCTGGAGAGAACTATGGAGAGTCATTCAAATTACCCTCGCTGACGTCTAGTTACCACGCTGAAATTGTGGGGATTATCAAAGCCATCGAGTTCTTGATAAACGAGAACGATTTGGAGACGACAAAAGTTGTTTGTGCCGATTCATTGAGTACCCTACAAAAAATCAGCTCAACATCACTGAGAAGGACTTCAAACGGACTCACGACCAGCTTGATTCGTCTGCTTCATAGATGTGCGGTGGCTGGAATGGAGGTCAGGCTGATGTGGATTAAAGCACATGCGGGGATTCATGGAAATGAGATAGTAGATAGGATGGCCAAACATGGCGCCAATGCAGGACAATTTTTAGATTTGAGCATAGAGGTCGAGGATTTCTTTCCTTCAATACATAATCATTATTGGTCAGAATGGCAGAACAAGTACACAACCGTTGATGTAGGCGGATTTTACAGAAATGTACATCCAGTGCTACAGCGCAGACCATGGTTTGGTCGCAGGGATGTCCCGAAAGACTTTGGAAGAACGATTGCGAGCAAACCATGGGATTTGCGACAAATACTTGTTCTTCATCAGTAAGAAAACATCGGCGGAGTGCAGCAGTTGTGGGCAACCAAACGGATCTTTGGAACACAATGTGGTGGAATTCAGCAATTTCGAAGTGCGGAGAGAACAATTTCTTAGAAGCGTCACTAAATTGGCCACTAACCCATTCAACTACGTTACCCTACTCCAGAAAAACTATCATTTCATATATCAAGAGATTTATGATTTCTTAAGATTGAATAATGCATAGGTATAGAATAACTCAATCACTATGTATGGCTGTATAAGATATTAATGCCAATAAATAAATTTAAAAAAAAAAAGGGTTGGCACCCTCTCTAGGCGCCGGAACATAAGACTTCATCTTCTGACCACTAACTGGTAATAACTTTAGTAAAATTACTTCACTTTCACCCCCAAAGTGAAATCAGATTAAAAACGTCTGCCAAGTGGGTGTGGCACATAGCTTCCTCGTATTAATAACATGACTGTATAGATCATTGAAAATTATTATTGACTATTATCAATTAAGAACTCCCGAAGTTATGCTTGTGACAAGGATTTCACGTTTGCGCATGCGCAGAGGCTACTACTGATCCGGGGTTCATGAAGCTCATAGGGGACCATCTACACATCAAACCGAACAATCCCTGAAAATTTCATCGAAATTGGTCAAGAACTCCCGGAGTTATGCGCGTAACAAGGATTTCACGTTTGCGCATGCGCTGAGGTACTATTGATCCGGGGGACATGAAACTTATAGGGGACCATCTACACATCAAACCGAACAATCCCTGAAAATTTCATCAAAATCGGACTATAACTTCGTGTAGTTTTGCCCGTAACAAGGATTTGCTGACAGACAGACACGGAACCAAAATTGTTCAGAAAGGTCTAAAACGCAAAATGCGAGTGGAATTTTTGATTTTGGAGACAAAAAATTGTCACATTCCGAAAGTGAAAACAATGCTTCCGCTACCTGGGTAGACTCGGAAGCAAAAAGAAAAAATCCCTCCAGATCATGAAGATAAAAATTAATTTGACGATGTTGGAGAGGTGAAAATCATTGACGAACCCTCAAAAAA
Source organism: Creontiades dilutus (assembly GCA_031894815.1). NCBI lineage: Eukaryota > Metazoa > Arthropoda > Insecta > Hemiptera > Miridae > Creontiades > Creontiades dilutus. Next base: position 239,848 of record JAVIWC010006795.1, read on the forward strand.
GCGAATATTAGACGCGGGAAAATGACTGCAAAAAAAGTTATCGCGATTCATCTTGAAATTAGGTATATTTAATTCATAAAATGTAGTAGGTAGGACTGTGAGTGTCAGATATTTGATCGTCGAACCAATTTGGCTCGCGTTCCACGGGTGTGACACTCCATTCTTCAGTTCCCTCAGTGAATAAAACGCAGAGGTTAGCCCAAGTCGGTACGGCGAAACGGATGTGTGTGGTCTCGTCTGTGTTTTGACGATCCCAGCGCCCCCATACATTTCACTGATTATCCCGAGAGACGGTGGGGGTGTAACTCTAATTCGTAAGATATTTGCCAGGCGTACGGCGCCCCGCTCTCAGTCTTCCGTGGCCAAATTATGTGAACGTTTCTTGGCAGAGTTTTTTCTTCAGCTTACCGTCCGGTAAATAAGCTTCGAAGTGACAGATTCTCTCATTTTATTTTCTTATTGTGCACAAACTCGGGCAGCGGAAAGCATTCAGGGGAGAGTAGAATGAAGCTTTCTTCAAGGTTGCTGGCCATTTAATAGTTTTTCAATTTTAATCTAACCATTACAACTCACTTTATTATAAAATACCTAACTGGTTTACCCGCCGTTGACATTGCTACGAGCCATTTAAATTGTTCTAGTTTGGGAATTTTATTCTTCAATAGGGGAGCTCGAAGTTTGAAATTTAACAACTATCATTCAACCCAAAACATTAATTACAACTTGCACATACGCTAAAAGTAGGAAAGTTTGTTGAAATCATGACATTTTTCCAACTCAAAGAATCATCTTCTGTTTTATTTCGATTTTTACTTCATTTCCAAGGTTTCAACAGTTTACGCAGCTTTTCTGCATGAGCAATTTTTTCCCCCAATTAATTTTCAACGCCCCGTTTTCAAATTAACTAACTCACTATGTCTTCACGCTTCAACAATACATCAATTTCTGCATTCTGACTTACTCTCCAACCTTGACCATCTCTGACTGCACTATAGATTCTTCTTACAATCTTTCTCTCAAATACACGCAGTCTTTTCTGATCCTCAGCTCCCATGGCCCAAGCCTCAGACCCGTAACAGACCACAGGCCGCACCAGGGATCTGTAAGGCATCATCGGCAGTCTGTTCATATCGCTACACGACGGCATTACTTGAAAACGAAGGCACTCAACGCTTCAAATCACCCACAGTATTTGGCTCTTAGATCCGAAAGTGACGTGGTGCCATTGAGCAAGTTCAAAGACTTTCAGAATTGCAGATGGTTATTTAAAATCAGAGGGGATCTTCTAGGGTTGAAATACAGGCCGTACGAATCGAGCGATCAGGCATGCAAATTATGTAGTAGTGGGGAAGTTGAAAATACCTTTACTTCATAGGAAATTGCACGGCTTTGGTCAACGTGAGACGTAGGTATCTAGGGAGGGCAAAAGTAGTTTGGGGTGAGTACATGACTCTTATCAAGTCAGATAACCCTAAACTGGTTAGGTATTGTACTGTGGCATGGGACTTTAGACGTAGAACTTTGATAGAGTACGGATTTCACTGATTCATTTCTGTTCATTTCATGCAAATTGTATTGTTCACATTAAGCTTTAATTGTGTTATTAATTTATTTACAATCAATTTGAATGTTTGAAATTTCATTTCTAGTAGTTGTGGTTCTATTGTAATGGAGGAATTTTTAGGAAAAATTTAGTTAACTAGGAAGAGGAAAAAAAAAGTATATATATGAAAGGCAAACTCATCAGACGGTCAGTTGTGACCATGATTAAGCATGTTGTTAAAAAACATTTTTGTGATACATTTTATTTCATTCAGCAATAAAGTCATGTTTTCATTTCATTTCACTTGAGAACGAAAAGTCCTTTAGGGAAAATTCAAAGTGAAATTCTCACTTACTAAATAATCAACCTGAATTATCAATCAATTCAAAGGGATATAGATTAACATCGTGATACCCTACGTAAATGATATATTCGGAATGATATGATCTTGGGCTTTTTTTTGTGAGCAATCATGATTACTAATAAAATATACAAGGTGTCCCAGAATCAATGGCACAATCTTCAAAGGTCGATTCTACCACTAATTCACAATAAATTTTGGCTCATAGCATTTTTTTTTTTTTTTTCAAAATCGCAGTGTTTCAAAATGAAAGTGTTACCATTCGCAAGAATTCCGGTAGATCCACAGGTAATTTACTTCAATTACGGACTGCTGGTTTGAGCTTCAAATATACCGAGCATTATTGACAAAAAAAATGAACTTGGAGCGTTTCAAACCAAAGCTATTGGTCTCAGTACAACGATAAACTGTTTCGTGTGATTCCGAAATTCAAATTGAATCTTTGATTTCAGCACATTGGGGTTGAAATTCGGAAGTGGAATAATGAAGCGTTTGAAACTACGAGAAGGCAAAACGTAAGGGCGTGTTGTTGAGACGTTTGTATACATATGTTTTTCCCAGAGTGACTACCTAATTTCCACCTTAATTCCGAATTCAGCTGTCTAATACACTTGAATTGCAAATGAGCCAGTATCCAAGAGGAGGGCGGAAGAAGTGGTGGGCGAGAGTTGAGCAGAAGGAGGAAGGGATAAGAGGACTTTGATGATTTCTTCATTCCGTATCGTGGCAGTCCGTTTTGATAAATATCCACATCTCCTATTCGTGGCAGTGGTTTTCAATTCATGCTCAATAAAGGCAATATAGAATGTAGAATTTCTTAATTTGTAGCCAGCAAGTTACCATTCTTCTAATTTGAATTACAACTAAAGGTTCCGCTTTCATATGAAAGAGGATGAAATAACACTCTAAGCAACAGCCCTTATAAAAAACATCTGCCAAGTGGGAGTGGCACATAGCTTCCTCGTATCCGTAACATGACTGTATAGATCATTGAAAATTATTTTTGACTAAAGAACTTCGTTCAATTAGGCGAAGTAAATATTGAATTAGGGTAAATTTATTGTTATGCAGGAGCATAACATGAGAAAATAAAGGTAGGCATGTTCATCTATTGAACAAACTATAAAATATACCTAATAAGTCCGAACAATCCCTGAAAATTTCATCAAAATCGGTCAAGAACTCCCGGAGTTATGCTTGTGGCAAGGATTTCACGTTTGCGCATGCACAGAGGCTACTATTGATCTGGGGGTCATGAAACTCATAGGGGACCATCTACACATCAAACCGAACAATCCCTGGAAATTTCATCGAAATCGGTCAAGAACTCCCGGAGTTATGCTTGTGGCAAGGATTTCACGTTCGCGCATGCGCAGAGGCTACTATTGATCTGGGGGTCATGAAACTCATAGGGGACCATCTACACATCAAACCGAACAATCCCTGAAAATGTCATCGAAATTGGTCGAGAACTCTCGGAGTTATGCGCGTAACAAAGATTTCACGTTTGTGCATGCGCAGAGGCTACCATTGATTCGGGGGTCATGAAACCTATAGGGGACCACCTAAACCCTAACCCGCACAATCCCTGAAAATTTCATCGAAATTGGTAAAGAACTCCTGGAGTTATGCGCGTAACAAGGATTTCACGTTTGCGCATGCGCAGAGACTACTATTAATCCGGGGGTCATGAAACCTATAGAGGACCATCTACACATCAAACCGAACAATCCCTGAAAATTTCATCAAAATCGGACAATAACTTCGTGTAGTTTTGCCCGTAACAAGGATTTGCTGACAGACAGACAGACACACACACACACAGACAGACACAGAACCAAAATTGTTCAGAAAGGTCTAAAACGCAAAATGCGAGTGGAATTTTTGATTTTGGAGACAAAAAAATGTTCACATTCCGAAAGTGAAAACAATGCTTAAAACCGATTTAGCTGCCTTCTGTATCACAGAATCCATTTTCGCATTGATTATAATCGTACTAGGGACAAAAATTGATTATAGTTGCTTGAGGAATCCTTATGATATAGTGATCCTTATGAAACGAATTATATAAGGTATTGTCCGGTTGGCGTAATAAGATTGTCCACCGACCTCGAACCCTTAGGAAATTATAAATACTGCCTTGAACAAAAGTAAATTACGTCTTTACTAAGGCATTTTCTTTCACGTGCCTTCTACGTAACTTCAAATACGTTTCTTCCCGTTTCAGTCAGGATAAAACCGATTATACAATTTGAAGTCTCTCAATTGAAACATGATTTTCATTGGCAAGAACGAACACACATAATATTGTGTTTGTGTAAACAGCCTGTGTTTTGTTATTGAATCGTGGCTAGATTTTAAATTATGCATTTCCCATGTGAATAAGGAAAGTGCTTTACAAAACTTACAAAACTCTGGCTGAGAGTTTGTAGGCTAGAGTTATCAAAATATTCACCTCCTTGATTATACTAACCTCACTTTTGGCCTGAATGGGCTTTATTGGGCCAACTGATAAATGAGCTCCCGCTAATAGAGGATCCTACTTGAATTTGCTGTTTCATTTTCGGAAAATTCATTTTTATTTATTCATTTTGGGATATTATTCACAATAATGAACCTTTGTAATCTACCAAGGAAAAAGTGTAGTTTCACGTTTGTAGATGTGTAGAAGACGAAAATGGAATTTAAAAACTCCTTCCGTGCGACATCAGCCGTCCAGAGCTTTTTTCCAAAACTACTGAACGAAAGTTAATGAAACTTGAGTCAAAAATCACATTTGGGGTCTAATTTGTTTCCCTTGACTTCTAAAAACACTAGGACAGTAAAGGCTTTGATTTCTACTAGGGTTAACGGTGATTCCAAAACATTCTTTTGCTATACAATTGGCTATATATGTATATTGGCTATATATGTCGAAAAGCCTTCATATATTAACAAGTGATAATGAGAAAAGACAGTGATGACCTCTAGGAAACTGTTTGAATAGTTTATTCAATTGATATTGACTGAAAAAATCATCAAAACCCATTCAAACGAGACATTAACAATAGAATATTAGGAACAAAAGTATTTTGAGTTCTCAACTGATGTTGTAGAGGTAGGCAAACCAAGTTTTGAGTCTCCCTGAATCACAGACGTGAGTATCAAATTTCTTTCTACCAGCGAGGTTTTTAAGGAAAAGAAAGAACGAGATGAAAAATAATTGATTCTCAGAGCTCAACATACTAATTGTTGGAACGTTGTGGAAGAGGTAAACCGTGAAATCAAATAAATATTCTTCGTAAAACAACAGAATGATGCGGAAGGAGTTCCAAAAAAGAAAAAAAAAGTGGGAGTTGTTAAAAGATATCAGGCAAAATTAGTAAAGACAGCACCCTTCATTGAGGCTTTGTGTTCCCAAAATACTTGACTGACAATTGTGAATTAGGTCAAAATCTCTGGTTTATATTTATTGTATTTGTGGTATTGTTTTTATTGTGTTATTGTATTTGTGGGCTATTTAATAATTCATTGTGATGTTTACTGTGTGTTTTTTATATTATTATGATTATTTTGACGATAGCTATGTACAATTCCAACAATGTAAGATGCTGAAATAAAAAAATATTAAAAAATGAAAAATACCTCGTCATCGAAATTTTTTGGGGGGGGGGGGGTTCCAAAAAATGTTTGGTAGGGAGTAAAGTTGATTGAAACAGTGTTCAACGTGACAACATTCAAAAATATATTACCTCACTAGATGTAAATATTGTTTGTTTTTCTATCTGAAAATGTTTAAATGACAATGACAGTTCTCGAATATTGTTTTAAATATTTGTTTTCGGGATGGGGTACCAACTTCCATGGGCGGGGGGGGGGCAGTTCTAAGTTTGAGGGGGGGGGGGGGTGCGTCATGAAGCTTAGGGGGATGGACACCGCTGGAATAACTCATTTTAGAACTGAACGTGTATGTGAATATAACCACATTGAGGTCAACAGTATTTATTCCCAACCAACTATTAATTTTTTTTCTTAACACAGATTTTTTTAAATTGTTATTATCATCACTATTTTTCTTTCAAGCCAAGAATCATCTGAACCCCTGGATAAGTTTCATTACTTGAAACATTAACGCTCAAAAGAGGGAAGTTGTAGAAATCAACATCAATCAATTTTATCGACATTTTGGCAGTTATTAACAGAGCACGCACGTCCCATTACTCCGAACAATGACGTACATTTGTCTGGCTGGAATAAGAGATGACGCTGTATTACATTACAATCCTAACCCCGAAACAGTGAATCTCTAAGACCTCGAGGGAGTCAACCTCCCCTACAAACTACAAACAAAACTTACTTACAACAAACAAAAAGACAGCTAAAAGCACATAAATGTTTTTTTTTCTTTTATGTAGCAACTGATTATTAAACATTTTTTAAGGCATTTTAGTTTTCGATTCGGGATTTTTGTCAAAACCTATGTATTTCTCTGAGTTTTTGATATGTGGCCTTTTTTGAGGGGATCTACCGTTTTTAGGAGTTGAGCGAGTACAAATTGAGGTCAATTGTGTCAATGTGTAGATATAACTGCTTGTTGAAATTTATCTAAAAAAAATTATAATAATTTTCGGCTGGTTGCCTCGTAATCGTGGACCATGTACTGTTCTATCCCTGACCTACTTGTGCTTCAAATCATTCGATCCAATACGGTAAAACCTAGAAGGGAATTTAATCTCACACAGTCACGCGACAGGAGATTCGAAAGAATCATTAAAGCAGATTTTATCGGAAAATGTATGAGAATTAAATCGGATACCAATGATGTGTTTGCTCAGTTTTCCCGGTTGTTTAGCTCAAGAATCCTTTCGTGGAAAATTAAAGTTTCATGCTTAACGCTCATCGTCGAGAGAACATTGGCCTAGTCAACGGATCTAGGAGTTTGAGGTGTCATCAGACAAGACGTTTCAAACGCTCCGTTGGTGAGATTGCTGTCTTCAATTATTGTTTGATCATAGCGCATATCCGATGAGGACCGCCCACAGCTATTACACGCCTCTAATATTTGTCGTATTACACGTAATTGAGTGCAGTCTTTGTTTCTATGAATAATTTAAGCAATGTCTACTCATTACCCCTCCTTTCACAATAGAAACTTAATATGCTGAAATATGTTTAAGTACTAAGCCAAAATCTTAACTGAACAAAACAAGAATGCCATGAATCGGTCGGAAATTCTCACATGATCAACGATTGAAAAGATTGCCTATTACTCCCTCCATGCCCCCTCGTTTCAGCAAAAGCAAAATTTCCGAGATTTTTTGCACCACTGCACTGAAATTGGGATAGAACAGAATAAGAATCTTGAAAATTGGTTCAGAATTACAGCCTGAGTAGGCGGAAGAACATTTATTGTGAAAAAAACAAGCCTTTCGGCTGAACTCCATGCAATTCCTCTCTCCCGTCGTGAAATTAAGTATTTCCCGATTTGTAGTACAACTAAAATTAGGTTCGAATAATGAAAGAATCATTAAAATCGGTACAGAATTACGACAAAATGTGTGAAACATACATTTTTCCCTCAGCACACACGCATACTGAGACATACACCTATCGTTTTTTCATGGATTTGGTCTTGGAATGGTCTGAACGGATTTGTATTAATTCTTGTATCATGTTTGAGTCCCCCCCCCCACTCCCTGATCATTCTAATAGACGTTCATCTACTGACGAAGTCTTGCTTCAGAGCTACGTCTTAAAAAGAGGTTGGTAGAAGAGAAAGTGATAGCTATCCGAGTAGAAATGAAAAGCTAAACTAACCTGTATCAGTCTCGCCGCTCCATCCGTTTCCAGGTCACGAGAATAATTTGGTTGGTACCGGATAATCTCAGAACAAAACATGAATCCTAACCAACTTGAAAGAAGATCTAATTATAACTACTAGAGACACTAGAACGAATTCACTTACGTAGAATTCCAATATCCCATCACGCGATTTGAAATTTCCGAGGTTCGTTGTACAACTTGAGCGAAATTGGGATTGAATACTAAGAGAAACACGAAAATCGTTTAAGAATTGAAAGAGGACATCGTCGGGAGAATTAGTTTAAAAAAAAAAATAACTTCACCATTAAATAAAAACGAAAAACTTGTGATAGCCAACACCACCTATCGGCGATCAACGGAACAAATCGAGAGGGGAGTGAAGGGTGGTGGTGGGGAGGAAAGAGATAACGAAACGCTCAACTACTTACCGCGACCCTCCTCACCACTCTGCTTCACGCCGACCTACGACAAGGTAATCCGTTCCACAATTTATCATTGTATTTAAATCAATTAGATAATAATATTCCATATTAATCCTATTAACCAAACTCCTTACCAATACCCCTATGGTGCTATTTCATAAAAATAAACGATAGTAAAGGGATACTTAAATCTTTTTTACCTCGTGGTTAACAGGAGGGGTGATCTTTAGTACTGCCCCCCACTTTCAGAAAGACATAATTTCACTATAATAACTTAGTTTCCTATATTCTGGATGGTTTTTAGAAACTTCAGGATCTCCTCTTTTATTCCTTGTGATTCAAAACTGTGTTCAGTGCAATCATACCCAAATAAAATCGTTTCGAAAAAATTGGGGGGCAGTACTAAAGAATTTCCCCAGTCAAAAACTTTAGTACTGCCCCCCAAAGGCATTTATCAAGAAAAATGATCGAAAACAACACTCAGTAACGAAAGAAGAGATTTAATAAATCAAGTTCATGTACAACATAGGGCATAGGAAGATCGATAACATTTCTCTTGTTTCATCCTGTATGGAAAGAGCCCGAGTCGCTTCTCGGCTTTTGAACTCCAGCTTGAATGATGTGTGTGCTTCATTGTGCTTCAGGGTACACCGTAGTACCCAAATCAACCTATCAAGACAGTTGAATGATCGGCGGGCTATAAAATTCGTCAATAATAAGTTTTTGACTGGGGAAATTCTTTAGAACTGCCCCCCACTTTTTTTGGATTCAATAAACCTCATTTTCGCTTAACTTTTACCGAAGCATGATCCAAGGTGATTAAAGTTCGATTTCCGACGTTTCTAAAAACCTCCACCAACTTGGGGAAATGCAATGTTTTAGCAAAGCTACGGTGTTCTGAAAGTGGGGGGCAGTACTAAAGAACACCCAGTAGGAAAACAGTAGTTATTCTTCGAGCAATAAATACTATTATTGAATAAATAATTCAATCTATCACCAAAACCTTGTGTATAATTATTTCTTGAACCTTATATATCTGTATATATAATAACCTTAGTAATTAATAAGGTCAAAAAGGGAATAATATCAAGAAATCGTACTCAAGAAAAGGTAGAATTGATATAACGAGTCATATCAAGTATTACAAACTAAACCAACTAAAAATGGGGAGGACACCCGACGACAGCCCGAAATAAAGGATGATGGAGGAAGGAGGGAGGGATGAAAGGAAGTGCCCCTACAAAACGACCACCAGTTCAAGTAAGAGCCCGAATGACGTGGGTGGTGATACTTCAAAGTAATCCTGATGAGATGCCCAGCTCGAGTAAATCCGCGGCACTTTTCCCGCACCACACTCCACGCCTGTGTTTTTTGTGGAAATCTGTTGAACTTATTACATGTTACCTAAAGTAAATGAATACATCACCACTTGGAAATGTGAGAAACCCAATGCAAATGTCCAAAGATTGCTGTACATGTTTTATTGTCACGAACTTACAATAATTGAGGCGTTACCATGGAAAAGGTGTTAAGTCAAAAACCAATAATTTTACAGGAGAGGCAAAAAAACATTTTTTTTTTTTCACTTTTTACTTCGATTTATTAATCAAACTAAACGTAAATGACCAGTAAGTGACCAGAAACGAAACAAAAGACTGTCTCACAGCAGGAAGCAGGATAAAATGTATGAAAATGTCAAATTTAGGAGCAAATTTCTTCGTAAAAACTGCGATATCTCAAGTCCAAGAAGTCAATCATGGCTAGCGAGTCCTTTTTTTGGGGTCAGCAATAGGCCAGGCCTGCCCTGGAGCTCCGGAAAAGGTACCATCTCAGCATGGGCGCCAGAACCAGGATAGTCTGCATAAATTTTGGTCAGGTTTTAGTGTTTTGAAAAATTCAGTATGTCCAAAATTAATAAATATTTTCAATTCCGCATAAACGCCGGGATAAGGTCACGTTAACGAAAAACATGACTACATAAATTACCAAACCCTACTATTATGGCCTTGCTCCCCCTGGGAAAATATTCTGCGGGCGCCCATGCATCTCAGCAATGTTTTGAAAGGATTCCTCTCTTCAATATTTTCAACTCTTCCCACTGTTCTAATGCATACGAGGTATTGGTACGTTACATTGGTAATGATCAGTGTTTTGACAACACTGTGAAAAGAAACAGTAATACTTACTGGTTTGAAGGGAATGAACTTGATTGACATTGTTGTGAAGCATTAAACCATGGAAACTTTCAAGAACAGGCGAATTGTCGCTGCGAAATAGAGAAAACACAACCTCATAAACAAATTTAACCTCCTACCGCGTGACAGTGACTTAACACTTTCTCTATGCCAATGTTCTAGGAGTTAACTCGAGTGGCATCTTTGGAGAACTCTTCCAAATAAACTATTGAAGCTATCGACATAACTCCTTTTCCATGCCATTGGCCTTAGATCTGGCCATATTTTCCGCGAAAAAAAAAATTTTTTCGACCTTATGTGACTTAACACCATCTCCATGTCAACACCTCAATTATTCATATATTACTACACGAAATTTTGGTTGTCAATATAGCAGTGATGTGACCCATAATCTGATTCCCCTTCTAGATGAATCTTATTGCGTTCACGCCTTAATTATGAATCTGCCATTTTGTAATGCTGTGCTCTTGAACGAAATGAATCAAACCCCAGAAAATGTATTTTGTTATGCCATTCAAGAACCCTCATCCCTTTCTGTAGAGCTTGTAATAGACCGGAAAAGCCAATAACATAGACAAAAATTGTCAAATTTCGCTGTATGCTTTACTTGGTGAGCAGTCTACATCTAAACAGTCAACCATAGGCTCCGTTTAAAGATTATTTGAATAACAGTTACCTGCATGGAAGAGTTTTGTGGTACAGAAATATTAAACCTTTGTATAATCATTTGAAACGTGTTTCATAAGTTTCAGTGTTTTTATTGTAGTTATCATTCATTCGAATGAGATTGGAAATCTGAAAATCAGGAAATTTGAAAATAAAAAACCGACTGAAGAACATCGGTTCATCATGTTCAGAAACTTCACCTCAATGAAAAAAAAACTGTAGAACATGATATATAAATCATAAGGAAACGAAATAGACGGAGCGATGGAGCTGGGCAGGCTATACGTGAAATATGGGAAGGCACGATGAAAAGATGTTGGGAGAATGGGACTCTACAACTTCGACTGCTCCGATAGGATGTCATGGAAAAAAGAGGGGCGAGACCACCCGATGTATTGGGCGCACTGAAAAACATCGGAATGCCGAAAATAGAATTAAAACCAACCGGGTCAAGTGATGTTGATCTGTGAAGCGATATTTGGAAATTGATTGTTACATTTCATAGATGTACAGTGTGATGGATATGAATATAGAAATGGATAGTCAACGTTTCATTAATTGCTGGTGCTGAGTGTAAACGTGAAGCTTTTTGGCCTCAGGGATACCCTGTGGATGTTGCAGGGGTACTCAGCCCATGTAACGAGATTCTAATCCATTCCAGCGACTCCTTATTATATGGTAGCAGAGCGTGGTTACAAGCTAGTATTGACTTAAAAGTACTATTACCTCTGCCCCTTGTATTGAGAGCACACCCCCCCCCCCTCCCCTACTGTTTTTTGAAAGCTTCGGGAATGGAGTGAGAGAGTTGGATAGTACCATTTACCATTTTCTTGAAACTGCTAGTGATGTAGGTCAGTGAAGTGATATTCGAAAATTAACTGTTGCATTTCGTAAAAATACAATGTGATGAATATCAATAGTTACCGTTTCTGGTAACTACTGAGCCTAAGCATAAACGTGAGTTTTCCAGGTTCAAGGTTGTCCTTAAGGTGTTGCAGGTATCGCCTCATCCCTTGGAAGAGGCAGCTAGTCCATTCCATCGCCTAGTTATTTCAACAATGAATGTAAAAGCTAATATTCAAGCAGTTAAAATTAAAATTTTAAGATCAGGTCAGGTCTGCCAGGATTAAATTAAATCAAAAATCTGTCTTGACACCAAATGACCAGTTTTCACGAAAATATCGGCTGATATCCGCTTTTTAGGGCGTCTCTCCGGACGTCATCTAGGCAAGGAGATACCGCTTATTAGAATTTATCTACCAGGTGTACAATAAACCTAGCATGAGATAAAAAATAACCCAATGAAAACCTATTTTCCGACAAGTTTTGTTTCGGTCCAATTTTTTTATGATGAATAATATTGAAATGCGTATTCATTTGACTGAAATTTTTATCTAAATGATTTATTCATTTTAATATTATGATTAATATTTAATGAATGTTATGATTATAAATGTTAACCCCATATTTTGATGGAAAATTAACAGTATATCCAACGGTGTCCTAATGATTGATTTTACAATGAATCCATGGGGAATCATGGCCGTTTTAATTTTATCGGGTAAATGAATAGATTTTATGAAGTAACTTAATGCGGATCCGTTTCAGACCATTTTGAGACCGAATCCGTGAAAAAAAAAATAATTGTAGTGTTGAGGTATGTGCATGTGTAGAGTGTATGTTTGTCTTTCTTAGAACATTTTTTGTTTGATCCAAATTGTACTGTACTTGTGCAACACAACTCTGATATTTGAGGAATACAAGAATTGGAGGGAGGAATTCCGAAAAAACGATTCTACGTTACTAAGGACATAATTTTCTGCCAATTTTCGTGATTATTTTTTCGCTCGATCCCAATTTCAGTCTGGCTGTGCAACATACCTCAAAAATAATAGGTATTTCAATTCAAAGAATTAACACTAATTACAATTTTTCGAACATGAACGCTTATGTAAAATGGCAAATTCTTCATTTTAAGAAAAGTAAAACCATTTGCTCAATTGGGAGGGAACTATCGCTCTTTTTGGGAGAGTGTTTTCCTTTTTGCCGGAACGTTGGTGAGTTTCTATGTGTTGGTCATTAGGTTTTATCTCCTAATAGTTGATCCCCGTTGTTTCCGTTACTACTCCAGTGTTGGATTTGTTGGAATTAAAAAAATAATGATACAATTGCAGGGTGAAAGAAACAACATTTAAACAATTTCTCAAGATTTGACGTGGTACCGTGAATAGTCGTATAATGAAATAGTCAATTAGTATGGTACTAACTATTCTCTCCAAGGAATTTCCAATTATTCAATAACCTCACGTACGTATTATTGAACAACCACACCTTATGCCACGTAGGAATGTGCAACAAACGAAAAAAGTGGACTTGCAAAGTTTCTAGGGAATATTTCGACATATAAGCTAAACTTTACCACAATTCGTAGGAATTACCCCATTTCAAACTGAAATTTGGAATTGAAATATGTTCCAAAACTAGGCCACCTTCTAAATTGAAGAAAAAAATTAATTGCGTAAGACGGCTGAGATAGCATGTGCAGTTCTCATCCCACCCCTTGATACCGAATTCAAAATTTACAGAAGATTTTTCCACAGCTGGACTGAAATTGGGATCAAACAAAATTTGGAAAAAGTTATAGTCAATTTGTGAATAGACTTCTACAAAATGACTAAAACGGCTAGTCAATGTATGAAATGCTACCTATTTCACACAATGAGGGTGGCCTTTTAGGCAGTGTGTGAAATATCTTTTCAATTCAGGTCAATTTTTAGTACTTCCACATAATCTTCATTATTTCGAAAAGTCTTATATCTTTAGATATACACACGGTAATCTAAAGGTAATCGCTGTTTCAATACTTATCCGGATGATTACCACAAAAGGTCACCACCCATATTGGCTTAAGTGTAGATATTAACAACGTCAACTGGAAAATATTTGTTTAGGAAGTTTATCAATATCAAAAGTGGAATTCAAGGAGTGGCAGAATCGTTGATTAATTCATTTCATACTTTGCCCAAGCGCCGTGGGCATTATACACACTGCCTATCCATTATCCATTAAGCCAAGTCAATGTATGCAAGGAGTTATAAAAAAATTAGGAAATTGTACACATTGACTAAGACGACGCTGTCATTCTGCATAATGCCTGCATTACACACATTGTCTGTGACATATATGTTTAGAGTTCATAAACAAACAGGTCTGCCATGAAACAGAATTCGATTCCATAAAGAATTCGCAACCACTTTTGCCCCGTAACAATTCTTGATTAACCCACTTAAAAAGGGTGTTTTAGGACTTCTCTCTGAAGCAGACAAAAATTGATACTAACCCGTTTCAGACCATTTTAAGACCGAATCCGCGAAAAAAATACAAGTGTATATTTCTCTATTTGTTTGAGTTGGTGAGGAATGGATTGACCATTTTTCTTATTTGAACGGGTTGTTGGAGCTCTTCAAAAAATAAGTACATATTCTAGTATAAGGAGGCTTGTTAAGGAGGTTCTTTTCATTATAGTGCATGATGATGTACACACATGTGCATATATGTTTTATTTTATTTATTTATATATTTTTTTTTTTTCAAGCTGAAGAAGCCCACGTTGTCTGGGCGAAACGTCCAAAATATACAATTTCAAGACAAAAATTTTTTTGAAGAGCTCCAACAACTCTATTTGTTTGTGTGTGTGTTCGTAAGACTTGACTAATATCGTCAACGCTGCCTATCCTGAAATTCGAAACCGATTTTCGTGATTCTTCATCCGTTCCATCCCGGTTTTACGCTAGTTTAGCAAAAAACAATGGAAATTTCAAATTCCACGACTGAAGAGAAATGGGAGGGGGCAGTGCCTGAAAAACGTGTTTTTGACCAATTTCAACCAAGCTACTCGAGCTATAATTGCCAACAGATATTCATCATTCTTATTTTTTATTCTATCAGGGCAAAAAACTTCAGAAATTTTGATATTGGCGAAAGGAGAGGTAATGGAGGCCCCAATCTTTACAATCGCTGCTCAGGAGTGAATTTTCGACCAATTCATGTCATTATTTTTTGTTCCATCAAAATTTTGGTTCTGTATTTAAATAAATTTCATTATTTTCAATGTTCAGGGAGAAACGGGGTGATTGAGAGGGGGGAGGAGCCAGTTAATCGAAGATAACCCATATTTACTACTGTATACTACGCATAGTGACGTCCCAGAAATATATGCTCGAACAATGCTTTCCAAAATTTTTGTGATTGAATTTTGTTTGGTCCAGATTTCAGTTCAGTTATGGAACGCTTGGGGGTGGAAAACCCTCAAGTTAATAAATTCAACCTATGTGGTTATGGAAATTATAATTTAGATTGACTGCAGACCAGACGTAGAGAAGAGCCCGTAATTCATTAATTACTCAACAATACGTTTTAAATCTCCTTTCCTCTCTCTCATAGTGTTTTTGTCCGATACCCGACCCTTGATCGGAGAGGAAGGAAGGAGAAAGGATGGTGAAGAAGATCTTTTTATGGTTTGATCTCTGTCGAATGACGACTACCCTCCGCTGTAAGGAAAAAACCTAATAGAAATTCGATTCACAATGGTGATATAGAAGCGGTGAAAAAAAGCCGCTACGTGTTCCTCATGTGTACGGACTAAGTCACTCGTGACGAAGTTGTGGAAACCCATTTCAATAAAAACGGAGTAAGATAAAACGTTGTCTATATTTCCACGAAAATGATGAGTTACACAGATAAATCGATTTTGACGGTTAGGTCATAATCAGGAACAAACATGAACTGAAGGTACAAGTGAAAGGAGATTGAATCCTATTGGCTCGGGGGAGTGAAAGGGACGGGGAACACAAACTTATTGCAAGAATGAACCCATTAATGGTGAAATATTTTGAGGAGGAGCCTCAGAGTGATAGGTCTCAAAAAAGTTTAAATGATGATTGATAGGGTCCATATTATCAGAAGAAAGTAACTCAAAGTAAAGAATGTAACTCATCGCAATCAATCGTAAATGAACACAAATAACAGCCGTCTCTCGACTCTTTGATTATCTTGACTTTGGCCGGACAGCTCAGGAATGCCGTAGACGCTGTTCACAAACGAACGGGTTCATGCATCCGAAAAAACTAACTTAAATCGTCACTTGAGAGGTCTGGCATTGTCTCCATTCGATTCAGCGAGAAAATTTACGTATATCCCGCCTCCAACCTTTTTTTGCCGTTTGGAAAAACCTCACTTTTAACAGAAAACATACGTTTTTCTACAGTTGAACACATTTCCTTAACCAAAAATATTTTTAAAACCCCAAAACGACTAGACCGTTGGAAAGCTGACATTTTGGAGCACGTTTTACCAGGCCTGCACAGTTCTGCATCAAGCATTAATGGGGTTTCTAGGCGGTATGAAAAACAGGCGATTTCAAGATTTTGAGAAAACTACCATTTCGCACAGCAATCTCACATCTTCAATGCAATAAAAACAATGTTTTCTGACAACAAATAGATAGAAAATTTAACGCTTTTTCCAACGGCGTTATCAAATTTGAGCTATCTCTGATATTGAGGGAGTTATGATAGTTTTAATGACATAAGATCGAAAACATGAAAAAAACCTTAAATCGCAAATAACTCGGAAACGAGGCCGCTGGCAAAAAATTGGTTCGAGGCATTTTTGTTCGGAAATGAGTTGTACAACACGTTCGAGTCGGATTGTTCATAACTCCTGGGACAACCTGTAAATGTTTGAAAATTGGGAAAGCTACGGAAGAGGCATTGTCTTGGTCAGGGGCATGGATATGCAATGACCCGCACGACCCCCCGGTCATGAAGGAGGGGTTGCTTTGTGCGCCGTGTGTTACCAACCCCAATCTGATTTGGCCGTATCATTAGGTGTTGCAACGTTGATAATTTGTTGTTTCTGTTCAAATTCAGTTTTAGTGAAATGTTTGTTGACTCAAACATGTTATCCAGTTGTAGGACAATTTTAAGATATTGGGGCATGAATCGAGTTGATATAAAGAGTTAGACCAAAATGACTACACCGTTGGAAAGCTGACATTTCGGCGCACGTTTTACCAGGCCTGCAACGTTCTGCGCCAAGCATTATTGCGGTTGCAAGGCGAGATGAAAAACAGGCAATTTCAGATTTTGACAAAACTGCCATTTAGCACGGCTATCGCATATCTTCAATGCAATTTAAAAAATGTTTTCTGACGTCAAATAGATAGGAAATAACCCTCTTTCCAAAGCTGTCACCAAATTTGAGCTATATCCAAAATTGGGGGAGTTATGATAGCTTTAATGACATAAGACCGAAAACACGAAAAAAATCTTAAATTGCGAATAACTCGGAAACGAGGCCCCTTATAAAAAGTAGCTTCGAGTCACCTTTGGTCGGAAATGAGTTGTAGAATACGTAGGAGTTGGGTTGTGCATAACTCGTGGGACACCCTGTGTAAGATGCGTTTTCTGTGATGCACTTTCAGTTCTTGTTTGTTATTGATTACGCTTTCTGACATTGTTGGGGCCTTCTTGGATGATTGTTTATTGATTTTCTTGAGTTTTTTTTTTTTTTTTTTTTTTTTCAGGAAATTATTAAATTATCCAATTCTGCTCTATTTCATAATTGGAGACGTAATGGAGGGGGTAGGAGTAAAATCGCATAATCTTGCATCTCACCGAAATCCAGATGCAAGATGGGTGTTGAGAAAGAAGATTTAGAAAATAGAAAAACTCGATAGATGATAGATCCATAGAAAAACTCGTTGCTTACAAGACAAATTACAAAAGACCCATATAATCGATGTGAACATCCTCCTCGGAGCTGAACGATCACATCAAGTGATCCGTGGTCTTCCTAGTTATCTTTCCGACGATGGACAAACCATTTAAGTATTTTTCGTTTCATCAACTTTCAATTTTTGACTCAATGTGCGACATCCGGATCGTTTGTCCATAACTGCTGGACGAAAATTCTCGAAAACTTTCGAGATTTAAATGTCTTTTGTTATCAATAGATTTCATTTCAATGTGTTTAGGAGTGAGAGTGAACGTAGTAAAAATCCCCTAGTAAACTAGGTCGATCAACCATCCGATAATTTTAATGGAGGTCCCTTTTCGTAGAATCAAGTACACAACTTGGTTTTTATAGACGGGCTGAAGAAGTACCAGCAATTTTTCCACTAGGAGGCTGTCCCTGGGTCGTTATTCGTCGGTAATGTTGTAGCACAGTCTCCGTTTCCTAATTATCTACGGGCCACTAATCTGCGTTACCCAAAATAACCCTGTAAATTCGACATTCGTGGTTGTTTTTGAGTTTGGTTTATACGTTAGGTGGTTAGGTTAAAACATAGATACAAGTCATCCATGAACAAGAGGAAGAGCATCAAAGCATTACTAAATAATCCGAATAAATAATCAATGTTTACCCGGAAACGTGGGTCTGGAATCAAACCGAGAACTTGTATTAACTAAATGCAGATGTGAAACGTGCCAGTAATGGATGGATTCGTCAACAATTCATAATTTAGCACCCTGACCTTCCAAGACATTCAAAAACGATATCGTGTTCCGGCAACGTGTTTCTATGCTTTAGCGTCGTTGCTGAGGTTTGGGAAAACTTAAAATGATTTTAGATTTGTTGTAACGTTAATTATGAATTAGGTTGATACAAATGACATCCAATGCCTAAAAATCAACTTATCTTACCTTATGCATTGAACAATCCAATGCCTCACTCAGAAAGACGCCTAGTAGAAGAAGTGGAAATCATACGTCAAAGAAAGATTTGATATCTCAGCCAGGTACGTTTTCATTCAATAATTTTGATACCTATCGTGTGTCATTAACGGATTAGAATCAATTATACACCGATTTAATCAAAGGTAATGGCACTACATGAGACGTCCACTAATTTCATCACTTAAAATAAGTAGGATATTTATTAATGTCTTGGCATGAGTTCAGGGGCATCGGAAATGAAATTTTGTGGCCATGATGAAAATTACATTTCGACGTTATATTTATGTAGTACAGATTTCGAAGCTTCATTGACGTAGTAAAATCGTCAATGAAATGGATGCCGACGGCATCGTTATGTTTGATAGCTCTCCCGAACAGTAGGAACGTTACCTAATTAGACAATATAGGTACGTTTTCCGTGCCATGGCAGTATTATTACTTCACTAATGATTAATAATGTGCATATTAACTGACAACATGCCGGCGTCATCAACCATTGGGTTGACCGAGAAGATTTGTTAAAACAAGTTGTAGTTATCACCTCTGCAAACTGATGTAGTTAGGGTGACATTGATAGAATCTGGAATCTGTTATGTTCTTATGATTTTATTGAACTACTCATGTAAACATCCCATAGATCCTCATAGGTTTCATTCGGTGTACCTTAATCATCGTCGATGAGCTGGTTGCAAATGAAATGATGTATTTACTTCCAACGTTAGGAAAAATAAGAAATAATAGTGGATTGGACTCCTTTTTGCAATTTTCTTTTCATCAAGTGGTTAGAATAGAATCATCATCGCCTCACTATAACGCTGACGGCTCCCATACGAGTATATCGTCAGTCAATTATTCCAATGAAAAATAGAGGTAGATGTGCCAACTGGAATTTTAACATTGTGTTTTAATAATACCTTCATACATTCCAGTTGTCTAATCTGGTGACAAGGAACATAGATGTAGAGGAACTGCAGTACCTCTGTATAACTCGAAATTATATTAGAACTCATGTCGGTTTCACAACGTTAATAGACTGCAACATCGTTATGATAGTCGGCTTTCATAAGAAACAAAATAGTTTGATATCAATACATGTCATTCAGAAAATATATTATTTAAAAATGGTTCAAGACATTTCTCTGACTGCTCACCTGGTGCTTGATGATTGGTAGTCCAATTCCGTTGGTGATGAGCTAAAACACCACTGACAGATGAATAGTTCACTGGTCACAGAACGACAAGATCGGATATGTTGTTGTATGTGTCATAGTGGGAAGAGGGAGGGGATCGAGTGATAGGACAGAATATAGACTGAATATCGCGCCGGAAAGAGTTTTAAAAAAAACCGCTGCACAGCTCAGGTCGACGACATGACACGGCTCAAAAAGTGGTCGTTGACAATTCGAGAGTCCACATCAAAAAGTGGTAACATGTGTGTGTATGTGTTAAAATCACGTTGAGAGGTTCACGGGCACGATATCGCTCCCACGGAGGTGACGAGGTTTTACAGCCCACTGAAAGCGGCTCGGGCGCTGTGAGGGTGAGGGGCGGTGTTGGGTACGAGGGTTGTGGCGGGTGCGTGCGCCACCTCCGCCAGTTCGGACGTCTACGGCCGAAGATGCCCGAACCTCTCTCGACCAGCTCGTTACAGCACACTTCTATCACCCCCTGCAACCCACTCGCCCCTGTCGTCTACTCACTACCAACTTATCCTAATCTTAACCCGCCCTCCCGATTCACGCATATTATAAGTACCCGTGCTCTTGAATATCGCTTTTTACAATAGGTGCCAAGAGATTCGGTTACATCGGTTAGAGGGCGGCGGTCGAGGTCGTGCAGCCGGTAGAGACGAATAGGGTGAGAAAACTAAATTTAACAATCGAGATCACTACGTACAACCGAATCAATGAATATTTATACATTTAGTATATTACAATGTAGTTGTTTATTGCGAATAGTTTATTATAATGTATGCGTCCAATAAAAACGGAGTTAGATGAAACGTTGTCTTTATTTCCACGAAAATAATGAGTTACACAAATCGATTTCGACGGTTAGGTCATAATCAGTAACAAACATGAACTGAAGTTACATCACAGAAAGCACATCTTATTTAGGCGAGGTGAAAGTAGATTGGATCCCACTGGCTAGGGGAAATGAAAGGGACGGGGAGGACCAACCAATGCCATTGAAGGTTTACAAGTGAAAGGGGCACCAACAGTAAAATTATAGAGAGGGGGAGTCAAACTTATTGCAAGAATGAACCAATTTGCAAACATGAACTGAATTTACATCAAAGAAAGCACATCTTATTTAGGCCCAGGTGAAAGGAGATTGAATCTTATTGGCTTAGGGAAGTGAACGGGACGTGGAGCACCAACTTATTGCAAGAATGAACCCATTAATGGTGAAACATTTTGAGGAATAACCTCATGAAAACATTTTTGAGACGTCGCTCTGACTCTACTCTTCAAAATATTTCACCATTAATGGGTTCATTCTTGCAATAAGTTTGTGCTCCACGTCCCTTTCACTTCCCTGAGCCAATAGGATTCAATCTCCTTTCACCTGGGCCTAAGTAAGATGTGCTTCCTGTGATGTACCCCCAGTTCATGTTTGTTACTTATTATGACCTAACCGTCGAAATCGATTCAACTGTGTAACTCATTATTTTCGTTGAAATATGGACAGCGTTTTATCTTGCCCTGTTTTCATTGAAATGGGTATCATCAGTAATAAACATGAACTCATGGACAAACATGGACCGGTCAGTTTGTCGATTTACTCGGGCACTCGATTTACTCCGTTCACTATTATTTAATTCGCAGCGGTGAGTAGTTGGTACTATAATAACTATAATTGACTATCAACCGAAATTTATGTGATCTCTTTAGGGTTCGGTATGAATGCCATCCGAAAAGGCAGGGAGAAAATACTGATATAGCCAACTAACCACGAGGACAAAGTGGTGCTATCAAGAGCACTGGAAGCTAAGGGCTTCAACGTAACAAATCCAGTAAAACCTTGGAGACCGCTTCTTCTTAGAATAGATCGAATAGACCGGAAGCAAAATTCGTTCCTCAAAGACTTATTAACCTTTGAAGAAATGAACAATGGTTTTGTCCCTTCATTCATGAAAGGGAGACGGGATACAGAAGAGGTAACATGGGTGGTAAAGGTGTCCAGTAAAGTTCGAGATATGTTATTAGGTGCACGAAGACTGAATATCGGATTTTCAAGATGTGAAGTTAGTGACTACATTCACGTCAATCGCTGTTATGAGTGCCAAGCTTACGGTAATTCAGCAAACAGATGTAGAGGCGAAGAGTGCAAGGTGCGTTGAACCAGTGAGGTAGTGACATGTGAGAAACTGCAACCGAGCCGGGTTAGATCCCAACCACAAGGCAACGAACAGGGAATGTGCCTTAAAAAGGTTTTCCAGACAAATTATTATATTGAATACTTTAACATATAAATCTCGAGTAGATACTCAAGGCCCAATCTGTGGTGGGACAACGCTACTCCAACGGATTAACTTGTAAACTAATAAGAGATAACCCATATGAGTAGTTAATGGACGAAAATTAATGATTTTATAAAATTGGTAGCTATATAAACGGTGTATCTACTAAGTACATCATTCCATGGAAGTGGAATCTAAATGTTAATTATTAATGTGGTGTAAATATAGAGTTATAGATACCTTATGAAAATTAGAAGTAACAACCAACTCCGGGCTGGGCCCCAGCGTTACACTTTCCAGCTCGGTCATCGGTTATTATTTATTTAAAGAATTTAACATGTAAAATGGTGTAAATAAAATATCTATCAAAAACAAAAACAAAGAATGAAAAAACTATTCTAATGCTGCGCAAACGTTTCCCTGGAAAATCGGCAGTTTATGATTTGGATACAAACTGAATCTTGTACCTAGTCAATGATATTTACTGGGTGTCCCACTAATAACACTTACAATAACGTAACGAGCTTCCTTAGCACTCACTTTCAAAAGAACGACGATGTCCCAAAGAAGATTAATCCCAGAACCGAAGAACTAATTGATTTTCATCGAATGAACTGACTTCTCTCCAATTTGAGCTAAAGAACCGCATATAAATCCGTTTCTGAGGTCCCTTTAACGACCCCTACCTAAGCAGAACCTATATCGGAAAGCAGTAGGGGGGCTGAATGGGGGAAAAGGCTCGCAATTGGCAGGGCGGGAGTAAATTTTAACATTTTCTATGTAAAAGGGGAGTTGAAAATTTTTCAATATATATAAGAATTTTTGAGGTTTCGCGCAGTTTGCCTGTGGAAGTAGTGCGAGGGAAAAAGGCGTCACGACAGTGAACTTGTCAATCAGTTATTGGCAACTTGTTAGAGCGATAGTACGCCAAATGTGATATTGGATGAGGTTGTTGGGCAGAAATGTGCAGTAGAAGCTTCATCGTTAAGTTCGCTACCATGTGATCAGCCTGATAAGAAATCAAGAAAGCCTGTATGCTTCTACCATCCACTAAGGAGATTTATGTTGACAGAGTAACGAATAATAGGGACACGTTGAACAAAACAGTTCATATTGAAATTCGTAGGATTGTGCGGGAGCGTGTAACGTGGTACTCATTAAATATCAACCAAAAGTTTAAATACAGAAACAGAGTTGGAATACCAAGTACAATGGTGCTTGAAGTACTTTCCTTCGAGTAGTTGAGAAAGTCTACTAACGTTTTACAAGGGAAGCAATAATAAGAATGATGACGTATAACTGCACAAGTGACACGTCGAAAACACGTACCAAGTTGTGAGGTGATGGAATGGTATATTTGCCCCTTCCATTGAGCTGAATGCAGTAATGCCCGCCACGCTCAAACGGTGACCCAGACGCTTGAAGGCGTCCGATTCATCTCCCAAGGCGACGGATACAAGAATCATTGAAGGACCAACTAACCATATCCATCAAAAAGTACAAGTACATGCAATTCCACTTTTTAATAAGTACAAAAACATGTAATTATTACCCAAAGCATAAAAGTAAACGCCCCCCCCCCCCCCCGCCCTCAACCATACCATGGTCCTTCCTACGTCACGTTGTACATGGGTTTTTTAACATATACTTGAATTTTTGTCATCCTCCTGCTTTTTTAAACAATTTTCGATGTTGATTTACCCCCATAACGTCTACTGAAACATTTGCATTTCATAATTTTTTTGTGGGTCTGTTACATTTTTATTTCAGAGCAATTTTTGACAGAGAAATTGGTGTTTGAACGTGGAAAACGTGGCATTTTACAACGAAATCAGGCTTTTGGCAAGATATAATGCCTACGGTGTTGGATGAAATTGAAGGGGGACGGGAGATGTAACTACGTAATTTTTCTCGCTGAATCAAACGAAAGCATTTCTAAAACTCCATGCATTACTACATGCAGTATTCTATGTTAGAAAAGAGAATGTTGTACTTGAAGTACAAGTACTTTTATTTGCCACCTGAAGTACGAGAAACGCGAGTAAAGGCTAATAAATTTCCTTGTTTCCTAATCAAGCTGGGTGTCCGTCTATTCCAAGATCCCATAAAAAAAATCAGTTATTATTAGACTCTAAATTACAAGATACTTTACAAATAATTTACCCATAAGTAAGTAAGTATTCACTAATTTCTTTTATGAATTTAATAACAGACAAAATGGTAGATAATAAAAACCATAATGATAATATGTTTGCAACAATTACTTGTAAACGAAAACGAAATAGAAGGATGAAGTATTCTTTGTATCTATTTAGGGACCTACCTAAAGATATACCGATTCCGCCCAAGAAATTGAAAACATTCATGCCGATTGCAAGGGACCTTGGGTTAGGGTAGATCGGTTGATAACCGCAGGTAGACAAATACTGGAGGTATGAAGCATACGAAGTATTGTTGAATGTATGGATAACAATTCGCACAACATATTTAGAATTGGAACGATTGCCTTTTACCTAAACATCCGATCGCTTAAAGGCGATACAAAACAGTCCTCAATGGGTTTTCGGTGCATAATATTGTAGTCATCACTCATTGGTGCATCATTAAAGAGCCAGCAGACAGACACTGTAGGCAACGAACCCAAAGCTACAAACAAGCTACAAACGGAAAAAAAATTGTGCTGTAGAGTATAACTCTTAAATCATTCGTGTCCTGGATTTGTAGCTCTGCACCAAACACATAACATTTTTATAAGATCTCCTGATACTTCATGATTCCGAGGACCTGGGTAGAACGGAATATCACTGAAATATGAAAACAAGTCAAATTAGGCTTGTTGCGTCCTCTTACTTCCGCCCAATGTGTACCGGGGATGTGAAGTATCATTAATGAGAATTCCCAGAAATAATATTTTCCCTTTTATGTTTATTAAAAGTTCTCATTCTCTTGAAGGGAACCTCGCAGCCACGTGGATTATTCAATTCTCCTGATTTGGGTGGGGGAGTTGTCAATACACAATTACACAACAGATACTCCTATTCATATTTTGCTTTCTGACAATATCAGTGGAACAACTTATTGCATTATTTTTGTAGTAGATAGTTCTTCTACAACTGTGTCTACGAGTCGTATAAGACTTGTATATGACTTGTATTTGTAGATGTAACGGAAAACTCTCAGCGACAGGATTTTGAGCCCAGTCTTGATGGCCTTTCTGATGAAGTCTTTCTGCGAAAAAAAGAAGTTTTTTCAACCCTCTAAGCTTAGTTCCTATAACGTTAAAGAAAACCAAATTTCAGTTTACTTACGATTTTCTGAACCAATGGGACCTAAATGTAGTAAATATGCAAGTTTTTCAAATATTTTAAATTTTTCTGAAAGTTACAGTACCTCACTCTGTAGGGTGCATCAGGCGGCGGATCAACATTCCTTTTTACTTTTCTTGTAACAGAATATGGCTGGTATATAATGTTCAGAAATAATAATTTGCAGTTTAATACACAGAAATCTCTAAAGTAAGGACCAGTCTTTAATTTTAAAGTTTCAGGTACTCGAACCAACAATGCACGTGTAAGCTCACTCGACATGCTCTACACATAAATCTGGTATTTTTTGGCATTTTCTGCACAACCTTTAACCACAGGATGCTATCTTGTGAGTGTAAGGAGGTTGATTTGGTAATGCCATCACATTAGATTTGGATTTTAGGTCTGGAGATGAATGTTGAGCGCTTCGGAGCTGTTAAAATTTCAAAGTAGTTTGTTTAGAACACTGCTCCCCTGAAATCGCAGTAGTTCTCATTTTCCTCCGTTGTTTTCTTCCATACTCGCCATGCATTTCAACATGCACAATCCAATCCAAATATAAACAGAGGGTAGCACTGTTTTCTTACCTTCAACGTACATCTGAGTGGCCCCGAATTCTCATCGACTCCATCCACCCCACCCAGGTAAACATCATTCTTCACAATGACACTTGTGACACAATGGGCACTCTGCGGAATTTTCTTTTCCTTTTTGTCAATAAGACTACAACACGGAAGACGAAAACAAATAATATGCCACATATATATATGACAATTATGAAAATAAGTTAGCAATTACGAATTCTCGCAATAAAAATACACTGATATAAAATAGATTACAAACACGTAGTTAGCCTCACGATAAAAGTTGACCCAGCGCCTAGCGCACCCTGTAGGGTGAACTCCGCTTCACAGTATACCAGAGACGTAAATAGTGGAATCCATCTCAACATTTCAACATAAAACGACACAGAAATCATCAGGGAAACCAGAAATTGGAAAACAAATAAATCACTTACATTTTTCTTGACGTGATGATCAATTGTTGAACACGACCTCCAGTCCAGTCGGTAGAACGGAAACAAGCGAAAATTCTTAACTGATTCATGTCATTTCGGTTTATTATTCTCTATAGTAAAATATTATAATCAACAAAGAGAAAAAATGTTAAATCCCCCTAAAAAATTGTTGTTTTACGTTTAAAAATATGTAGATTTCAAAAATCGAATAAAAAAACAAACCTGTGATTTAAGATTGTAGTTTTTTGTTTGATTCACATCAAAATTAGTTTTCTGTATCGAATGAGACCACTCGGGTTAATGTGCCCGTTCCCATTCGCTCACCATTTGGGATATTGGTTCACTAGTCGGTCGGGCTGGAGAGTCCGTTATACGGAAGTCCTGAGCTAGACCGCGTGAATTGCGATAGCCCAAGGATTTATTATTATTATTTTTTTTTTTATTGGCTTCAATTTGTTTACAGCCGTTACAAGAATTAAGTTAATAAATTGGTAATAATAATAATAATGATGTTGTTTTACAGGTTCAAGTTAATAGCTTTTAAAGATTCGTATAAGGCAAAGCAAATGTCCATGTTCCCTAACGGCACAAAGGTGTCCAAGTTGAAGGGGCTCTTGATTTTCCGTATGTTTACAATTCCATTGAGTGAGGGGTCTCTAAACATAAAATGGGCAGGACACTTCAGAATACTGCGCTGCATGGTTTCTGGATCGACTCACAACTTCTGCATTGGGATGATTCAGCAAGACGTATCCGATGTAGGTTTTGGTTGGTGCAACCATGTCCGCTCCTCAGCCGAACCATGGTTTTCTAGAATCGTTTAGTTAACGCTACACATATCTTACCATACCATGGTTTTAAATTAGTGGGAGGGGACAGCTCTTTGTGTTTTTGACCGCCATGGTATTGCTTGAACTCTTCTTTTTTAGCACAGACAACATGGATCAGTAATTTACGTATAAGAACATTCTAATTAAGAAATAATAGTAGACTTACTTGCAGAGGTTTCATTCAAGAATTTTGGTTTTGTTTTACACTAACCTTTTTACCACCTCATGGATTTGTGTCGCTATTAAGTCATTTAATTCTGTCATCGCTATTAAAAACTTAATTACCGAAGTGGGATTGCACTGTGAGAAGAAAGGCATTTTGTCAATTGCCGCTTCATGATGTTTTGGTATTTTTTGATTTTCTACCGAAGCGGGTACCTCTCTTTTCACGTTCTGGGCTTTCCCCTTAGTTTGAAATGGGTTTTCGACTTCCGGCGCTCGGTTATCGTTATCTCTGTTATTTGCCTCTATTTGCGTTTGCATTAGCTGAATCATTTGCGTTATGCTTTCAGCCAAGGCGGTTATCGCCGGGTCGGAAGTCGGTTTGTGCGCCTTGCAGACGAATTTCACCTTCCGAGACGCACCCGCATTCTTCCAGTTTTCATAGCTATACCCTGTGCCCTGTGAATGATAATGCTCTTGGCATTCAGTGCAAAAAATGGGGTTCGCTACTTCCGGCGATTCTTTGGGTGTTCCGCATAGGGCACAGAGCTGCATATTCTGGTCGTCAGCGCGCGTACCTTTTTTGCGAACTGCTATTTTTGTCCGTTCCTCTGGCCGTTCCTTCTCGGATCGGGTGTCAAGAAATGACTTTATTGACAGATTCCGGGGGGGATTGGTGGGGAAGGTGGCCAACCGTTTGAGGTTTGGGTAATCAGCTGGAATTGAGGGCTGCAAAGGTTGCTGAAACAAGAAGGTTCGATGGATTTTTAGAACAAGTCTGTCTGCTGTTAAAGTTCAATTTTTTGTCGTTCGTGAGTTATCGTTTATCGTGATCGTGAAAAACCTTCAAATTTAATTATGGAATGGGTGATAAACCGTTAACTTTCGAAATTACATAAAATAATTCAAAAGATCTGTATCTTTGTTCGTTTGTCCAAGGCTGACGTTTTTCTCACGTTCGAGGTGTACCACACCCCATGGATCGATTCAAATATGGATGTCTCCCATCCCTTGATTCAGAGGAACTTCATAAAAATTACTACCATATTAGATTAGAAAATGTAAAATATCAAAAGTCACTAAAATTGTATGACACGTCGCGTCAGATATCTATTTGCATTCCTATTGATAATATTTATCGTCATCTTGACAAATGTTGGTAATATCTACTAGGAATAAAGTCAAAACAGTTAGGATTAAAATTTGGAACAATCTTGGAATTAATTCAAGTACTTTCAGTTGTTTTGAGGGTCTAAAAATGATTCTTAATGATATTGTTCATTACGTTTAACCTAAACTCATAATTTAAAAAAATATATATTTCCAACCTGATTAATAGAGATAGAGTGAATCTTCAATAACCGGAAAACGACGTTTTTCCCATCCCGGATACAGCTAGGTTGCTCACCTGATGTGGATAAACCATTCGGAATTTTCGTGTATGGTTTATATAGGAATATGCTTGGAAGTCTGTCAAGGAACATCATTGATTGATTATTGATGATGATAGAAATCTCAAATGAGGGATTTACATTTCATTAACTGAATGGCCAAAGGTAAATGTTTTTCATTCAGTTAATCACAAAGCCTCTTATTTATCAATTCAGTTTAGGTACAATCATTTACACTAGTTCCATAATAAATATAAAGAGGCAACACAAATAATCAATAGAGTATATTTTTAAAAATGCACAAGGTTGTAAAAATATGTATCATATATATGCAGTTTTAATTGATATTTTGCATAAATATCCAATTGAAGAAGGTATTGGACCGATCAGTCATTTCGGTTTTCACTTTCCCAGAAGAATTTTTCGACCAGCTCCAAGATTCTGGCCTGCCTGGGTTGCACCTTTGTTGGAACCAGCCTGAAGACCGATTATGCTCTCTCCAGCTCTTAGTTGTTCTTCAGTAAATTCCCTCTTGCATTCATCAGCGGGTTTGGGTCCAAGGTTAGGGCCGGTCCATTCGGGGTGCTTATAAGTCTGAAAACGTCAAACCGTTATGTTTATCAATTCAGAAGGATCACAAAAACTTACTATCAACTAGTTGATTAACTCATCATATTTTATCATTGATGTGCTAAACAATCATGTAAATATATTGCCGAATCAATTAAGTGCCAGTGTACACATAGTTTAGTTTAGAAATATGGTAAGAAATTGAAATACTAAAGCTTCGAAATTAACGAACCAGTGGCTCCAGGGACGTAACCAGCCGTATTTCACCCGGGGCAAGAAATAAATTTGCCCCCCCCCCCCCCCCCCCCCCCCATAGACCTGATATCTCATGACTCATACCATCTTAATATACCAATGAACCAAAATATAAATATAATTAATTTGATTTATTCACAATGCATAAACTCTTTTACTAAAAGGAGGAAGGTTTGGTAAGTAAGTGCTCAATGTAAAAAACCATATAATTTTTATTAAATTTAACAAACTAATAGATGATAAATAAATTTTTGTACGAAATGGAAGCCCTAAACAAACCTTAAAATGAAAATTTTCGGGCTTTTCTTGCTGCAAATCTTTTAATGATACCATCAAAAGATAGTGCTGAAGCTATTTTGTGCTCTATTGATATGATGGGCAAGTTGATTAGTCGTTGTTGTCCTGTCAAGTTCCTGATGTAGTTTTTTATTATCCTCAGTTTTCTAAAACTTCTTTCATTCGATGCTACACACACGGGTATTGTAAGAAAAATTCTCAAAGCTGTGGTTATATTGGAATAGGCGTCATGAAGGCCGTTTTGGCAAATATAAACCAAAAGTTCGAATGGAGTAGACTCGCCTCGTCAACTACCCTGCATACGGCCGCTCAAGGCTAGTTCTCGCCTCGCGAAGTATACGTTTTCTATATCCTTTGTCCTTTCTTGTAGGCCTATTGCATTCCTTATTTATATTATTTTTCCTTTTAGTAAATATTTTCAAATTTACTCCAAACGGTCATAATATTTAAAAGAACTTGGTAAGCTGTCACTTTTTTGCCTATTTGGCGCCCCTCTAACTTTGGCTGCCGGGGCAGCAGCCCCAGTTACGCCCCTGAGTGGCTCAACGTAAATCAGCATCTGTAAATCACGGTTTATGCTTGTTGATTTCAGTTCGGGTTACAATGTCCGAGGTTCGAAACGTCAAAGAACGAAATTCATTTCATAATTATCTCTCTAGATAACAACTCTGACACCAGACTTCTCAAAATATTTTCAAATCCAGGGAATCTTTTTTTGGAATCACGTAGGGAAAGCTGCCAAGTGTGTCCGCCGAATGTAGAGTGAGGTGAAGTGTCAACTCAGGTTGGCTTAGTTGGAGGGAGCGAAGTGAAACAAGTGAGCTAAAAACACCTTCCCCTCAAACGTTTTAGAAAATCGTAATGGATGACGTGCCCTGCTCCGTGTCAAGGAAAAACAAACTGCGGAAAAGAATATTCCATCTAGCGTAGATTCCGCCTTCCGCAAGTCTGGGTATCTGGATCAGATGCTTATATTTACCATTTATATCCATGTATGCATGCATTTATATCAATGAGCGTTAACTGTAATGAAGGTGGTGGAAGGTGAAGCGTAATATCGCGGCAATAGAATTCAAATCTGTAGTTCAAATGCTTTTTGAGTTGCCTAAAGCATACCAAATACCTGTATGCTGTACTTGAAAGAAGTGCTAACAACTTTTTCAAAGACTTTAGTAGACGTACTCCATAAGTTAGATTTGATTATAGGATTATAGGCAGAATATTAATCTGTTGAAACAATTCACAGTTTAAATTCCATTGACAATTTTTTTTTAATAGCTGTGCCTTTTTGGGAGATCTTAACCCCCGAAACCATGCTAACTTTTTACCACTTTGCACTAAATCAATCGTGATTGTCAGATACATCAAAAGCAAGTCTTTTGTTTTTCTGACTTTGTCTAACTATGACTGAAAAGGAAAATGTATACTTTAGTGAATCTCGCCGTTTTAAAAATCGTGTAGAAACCCCGCTTTCTTCAACTTCAAATTTTGTGGGAAACCCATTTCCAAGATGTCGCGACCTATGGACATGTTTTATGTTGTTGATATCGACGAAATGAAGACAATTTCTTCGGATAGAGCCATCACGGACAGAAATTATAATCCAGCGTGTTTTGCTATAGTAAAGATTTAGCTTGCCGACAAACTATTGGTACGACCTCTATCATTGAACCTTTCGAAGAAATAAAGCTGGCCTGTGTTTGTTTCTGTATTTAGGCCAGTTCCGACCGGTGTGCAGTGTTTTTCGTTTGCCTCTCCATTCAACACGAGCGATTTGTGCAACATCAACTCTTAATAGCGTAGTCAATAAGAGCTCAAAGGGGAGTATTGACGGAATATAGAAGTAGAAGGGCTAACCTCATAACTTGGTTCAAACTAGTCCAGAACTGAAGGTACTTGTATTGGCTAACACAGAACGAAAAACGTACAACATAATAACACTTGAGATACAAATATACCATTTTTCGGTTTATTTTCCTATATTTCGACAGCGACCGCCCGGGAGACCCCTTAAAAAAATTCTGTGCAAAACAAAAGCTAACTAAATTTCCTGCAAGATGGATTTCACACTTTTTCTTATACGCATGTACGTATAATGAAAAACGCTGCCAATTCAAACACGTGGCTTCATTATTTGTTAATGGTATGTAATTTTGCGCGTTTAATTCTTGCATTGTAGGTTCAGACCTTGCGACTATTTGTTATGAGTGAATTCCTGTGGATCCTAGCCGGTTTTTCGTTCAAATTACTATAAAAATGACACCCCACTTGCTTATGTCAATATAAACCCTGAAAAACCAACTAAAGTCCAAGTGGGGTCCACATGCGAAACAACGTATTTTTCACATCAATTTTATTGTGTAGACCATACCATGGATGGACATTGACGGTTTTGTATGTACGCACCTTGGAACATGAAGTGACAAGGTTTGGAGGGGGTTATAAAAAATTTTTACTATTCTATTATAAAGGATTATTGATGAAATGAGCCAAAATTACGCTTGAAATGAAAGGGAAAGATTTGATTTTTTTTTTTTTTTTTTTTTTTTTCATTCGACTCAAAAACTACTTTACTGATTTTTAAAATTCGTTAACTATTCGAAAGCTACATCATTAATGAGTAACATAGACCACATTATATAATCAAAAAATTGGAATTCCTACATAAAATGGAACTGAGTAACCCAAGGTATTAAATTATTACCTATCCTAAATTGTTCGCGTCCGTTGCGAAAATTATTGACGATAATAGTATCCTTTAAACTTATACTATTCATGATTGGTGACAAAAAAGGCCGAGATGGTATCCACCTAATTATTATGGTTAGGCCTTAATAACAGTTTTCGTTTAATACAGTAAAATCGAATAATTTTCAAAATAATATCATGATATTAATTCTTATCCATTTAACCAATAAACGGTGTAATAATTGAAGTTGATTATGTGCGTGTAAATTCTACTTTAATTTATTTTGATAGAACTTCTTGTTTAGAAGTTACGCCTGGTGTAAAAATTATCTCTTTTCACGGTTAACTGTCGAACGTTTGCACTACTAACAAATACTAATATCCGTATTTAGGTTAAACAATAGTTTTTACATTTGAAAGTTTTTTTTTTTGTAATTTTTCGGGCAGGTACATACGGTTACGTAATATAATTCTGATGACTGAGTAGAAAGACAAGTAGATGAACCAAGGGAAATACAAAAACTTGATATTCGGACTTGATGTTTTCCCAGAATTAAAAACGAAGTTCTGAAGTCGATCTGCTTACATTACTTTATGATATTCTCTACAGAATCATTCATAGACCACCTAACTCATTTTCATCGTTAAGTAGATAGCGGTAGTGTCAAGATTTAGGAGAAGATTAGCAGGACTATGAAAGTAATCGAAATACTTTTAACGCGGTTTGTTCTAAAAAAATTTTCAATTTTCAACTTCACCATCGAGTCAACACATCTACATGAAGAATAATGTTAAAATTGGTCCAGCATTGTTAGAAAATTGAAGGCTGAATGTAGTCAGGTGCTCAAGCTATGAGCCTCAAGGAATGCGCAGGTGTGAGTCTAATTTGTATCTCCCGTGTTGCTTTAATGCCAAGTAGCTCATGATGTTTGCATAACAAATCATCCAAAGAAAGTTGGCAGAACTTCCACAGATAAAACAGGATTAGTCCCAATTGACGAGATTGCGCCTCCACCTGGGAAATAGCATTTCATTCCGCCTTGAATTGACACCACGACCCTGACCCAAATGTTTCCAGCTATAGCTAGGTATCTTCCTTGAAAGAACCAGTACCGTGACGTGTAGTTCCTAAAAGCAATTAATTTCTTGAAATAGAATCAAGTCGCCTATTGAACCAGACCAGTTTACCTACCATTCCTAACCCACCTGGGTCAGAATATTTATTCATTGATGAATTTTCAAACAAAGTGAACCAAGTCCATGGCTTAAAAACTAAAAGCTACTTGTTTTTTCCCCGAAATCTGAGCATACAGCCATGTCCAATGCCTACTTCTTGTAGTTCCCAAAAATTAATAGTTCCAGTGGTGCAGTACGGGCGAATTTTCCTGAATTATTGTATTACGAGTACATTTGTGTCATTTCAAAATTTCGGTCACATTTGGGTATTGACTTTTCTAAAAACAACCTCACAATAACTCGATCAAACAAGCATTATTAAAAAAATAATATAAACATCGTTGGCCATCGTTTTTGACTTAGCTGTAGGTTTCTATCCATCAAGCAACGGAGGGAACTGGATATCGCTGAAAATTGCTCGACTCCTTCACTTACAAAAGAACGTAACCTAGCATACCCATGTAAAATAAGGTAACAAGGAAACATTTTACAGGTAAAGTTGGAAAATTTGAAGCAAATTTGTAGGTATCTATCACCAAACTTTGGCATTTATAGCAAATTTTGTAGCAGCGTTTTTTCAGCCTCGTTTCAATACAAGTGGTACTAATCCAAAGAGAATTTTCCTCGATACCTAAGCTTAGGTATTTGAAAGACTTGAGCGCAGATGAATGGGAACAGCTCAAATACTACCTTTCTTGTTCTATCATTACGTGTCTTTAAAAGCAGATGAATGGAACAGCACAAACTAACTTAATTTTAGCTACAGAAAATACTAAGGTTTCTATCCCAAATTATAGAACTCTCAATCCCTACAGCCAGATCACACCCTACAATTTATAGGATATTGTGATGAGTGAAAGAGTAGGAAATAAGGCTTACTACTACTAGAAAAAATTTGCCAAAACAGGAATGCTGCTCGGGAAAAAGTTATTCAAACATTTAAAAATTTGTTCATAAATTGTACTTCACTTTCATTAGGATAAGCCGAAAACGCTGCAAATTCTTTCACTGGAGTTTATTATTCAAATGGCTTGCGTTGTTGATTAGAATTGCTACTAAGCTTTGGAGTGTGCGTGTTTGACAAGTGATAGAGCGATTATTGAATTTCAGGAGATATGCATAGAGCACGTAAATCTGTTCTCGAACAAAATACCTATTTGGATTGATCAGTTGATCATATTTGTGTGCCTCCTGAAATTCAATAATCGCTCAATCACTTGTGAAACACGATCACTCTAAAGCTTATATGAAATTCAAATCATGAACTCAAGCCAATTGAATAATAAACCCCAGTAAAAAAAAATTTGAAGCGTTTTTATTTATTTTTTATTTATTTTTTTTTTTTTATGGTTATCAGAATGCTTCAACCCCTGTATCGGCTACAAAGCCTTTTAGGAGTTCACTCCAGTATCCACATCATTACATCACTAGGTTACCGATTTCGAAACAAAAACAATAATAAACCATTATTGTCATGGGGCGTCGTCGGACTAACACGGATTTTTCCTGAAAATTTCAGCTTTTTTGCTTCAGCCGTTTGGAAGAAATCGTGCATACGGCGGACGGACGGAAAATTTTTTATTGCAGGTTCGGATTCTACACCCTTTGAAACGTAAACCATGCAATTTTTTTTAGAATTTTTTTTCAAGAGCGATTACAATGGTTTATTTTTCAATAATAAACCAAAATTGATAGGAACTCTGAAAAAAAAAAAAAAATTATTTTTCCACCGAAATATTACTTGGAAAAGCTAATTCTCAACATTAATAATCAACACTGTCTTTGTCCCTAAAGTGCTTATATTTCAACAAAATTTAACAAAAATTGAATATGATAATTTATAAAAATTCGCTCGTACGATCAGGCTGGATGACTGAAACTTTTAGATGTTGCTCTCTTTGGAGGCCCAGTATTCCCCCGACAGATTGTGCTGTAGCTTGTATCGTGATTGGAACGTGATGTTCCATAAATTCTCAAATAGGACGAATTAGATTGATCTGCAGAGGCTATAAAGAAATTGTCGTAATGGGTCTTTAAAACATTCATTATTAAATATTACTGCTAATCCGTTCGTTACATTGGAGTTTTATTCGATTCGTTGTTCATCCAATTAATTCCTTAGAATTAATGTCACATCCATTCCGAAGTCACGTATTATCCTCGATTAACCGCTTTTATGAAAATTATTAATCATACTCACCGAAAACACAATTTCTTCAGTAAATGAACGACAGCAGAGTTTGAACGTTGAGATTCCACCAGCGACATTGATTGACGTAGGTGATGATTTTCCTACCAATTTCCCACAAAAAGTTCCCTTCATATATTTCCTCGCCATTCCTTTTGTTACAGACTTTTCGAAGCAGTTTTAAAATGATCATACCTTCACGTTTGGTTGAAAAGAACTTACGCTTGAATGCGAAAAAACAGTGACCCGCTAGTGAAAACAGAGGTTTTTGGTTCTTTGGGACTCGGACAGGTCGAGGGAAGTGGTGGTGGAATTCCACCTCATTTCCAACACTAATTCTCACCTATCTTCCATTGTATAAGGCCATTTATTAAAGAAACAGAAAGTTTTGAATACAAAAGGTTAACAAATTTTAAAAAAATAGAATGATCCATAATCAGATTTTGTCTATCGAATTTTCTCCTTTTTTCATTTAGATAGGTGGATTCTTGATATTTATGCATAATATGAATCTTCAATTCACGCAGCTCTCCTTGCATATCAGAATTGTGCATGATTGAATTTTTATTCTTCCTTCTTTATCAGCTTTTAGGAAAGTTTGTAAACGTTCAAAAGGAATGAATATGATGAAAATCTCTAAAAAATCGTAAGTCTCAATATCTGTTTGCTCCTTTCGGCTGGCCCATCACGTTTCCCGCGTTTCATCATTTAAGGACTGACGAGATCCTTTATAAGGTAGTTAGGTCATTCTATCCTACTTGCGAGGAAGCTGCGTAAATCGATAATTAACTTTATTCAAAAAATACCAAGTACCTACCTAAATAAAACGAAAAAACCCACACATTTTGACTCCAGACATTTTGACTCCAGACATTTTGAAGGTAGTCAATTTCATGGATTTAGGGTCATTTTTCAAGTTGGTGGTAATTCATCAACGTTCGTTATACCAACACGGAAAGATCAACAACACCTCCTCTTCGACTTTCTCAACATTTCGTTTTGGTTTGACACATTGTTGCAGGTGATCATCGAGGAGCGTCAGAGACCAATCCTTGAACATCAGCGGTAGATGGATTTTCCTTTAATTTGTTTTGCTTTATGAATATGTCATTTCTTTTATAAAAGTGTGTATTGGTCAGTTTCTTTTGAAATTACTCATCAGTCAGTTTAAGAAGTTGTTTTCCCCGGCAATAAATCTTATCCATCCACAATTCATAAATTCAAAGAAAGTCAATATGTTGGTCCCTTTTTTATTGTGCTCAAGGCTCTTTGCTCTTGTACTGGCATGTTATCTTCTGAAGTCAGGCAATTTGGAAAAGACAATTGCGAAGTTTTATGTACGAGTTGAGAAATTTATTGTCCTAAAAGATATTTTTAAAAAATAAGCATTGTTTCAGGATGAATCAAAGCTGGTCTTAATGAAAGGACTATTGCAAAATTTGAGTAAACATTTTCTGAAACTATTACGTGCTCGACGTTTTATAACTAGGCAGAATAGAGCGAAAAGCTGACAGGAGAATTTCAATTTGGAGTTGCTATTACGAAATTTTATCCTCCAGAACTACGTAAAGTATCATTCCATCCAATAAGATAATTTCTATACTTCATGGTTTTCACTCTATTTTTTCATGAATTCTGTGCTTTTGCCACACAAGATCCACATCTAAAGCTCCAAAGTTGTTAAAAATGCCATTTCCATAAAGACAGGCGATCGCAAATCATGTGTTCAATATCATCACCATTGTAAGCGTCCATATCAACATTGTTTGCACACCTGTTCCTGTGAAATTGTATAATTCTCACAAGTAATGAAAGTCATATGAGGAAAAATGTGTTCGAAATGCCTCAACTGACAATGTGAGCTAAACTTCAAGACCTTGTTCATGGATCATTTTAGAGGGGTGGTATGGATTGTGGAGGTTCTGTTATTTACATTAGTTGACGATGAATGGGTAATCATTTGTATATTAGGTACCATTTACTCTAAAGCTTCTGATTTGATTGTTTTCTTCTTTCTTTTACTCTCTTTTTAATACTTACGGCTCTGCCAAGTGCGAAGAGGGCTGTGGTTACTTGAGCGATGTCCTTCTTTTCGAAAAGGTCGACGGTTTGGAAAAGATCAACATCGGGTACGCCGTACGCAGTCATTGCTTTCAAGAATCTGCAACCACATATCTTTTATATAATACCCAACTTGAGAACAAATTTGCGGAGTGCCAACTTGAGCAACAGTTGTGTGCTCCAGACATCTGTTCAAAATCATAAAAAATTTCCTGAGAGACGTGAATTTCCCAAAGGCAACCGTCATTTATCAAATTGAAGCTCCACAAAGATTATTCGAGGCAAATCCGGTAGTTACCCTCTTGATTTTTAAGCAAAAATATTAGAGCACACAAAATTGCTGCGTGTTCCAGATAGTTTTTGTCGCTTGAAGCGCCACTTATCGGACATCAATGGATTGAATAACAAATCAAAGCGATTGGTCCACTCGTCTCGGAATTATTCAATGGATGGAGGGATAATGGGAATAATGAAATTATTAGAAATTAAAACCAAGCTCGAATGTCCAGGACTATGCATAATGCGTAGCTAGTACGCTTGTTCAATAACTTGAACAATAAATGTAATTAAATACATCAATGAGATGTAATTGAACATTTCACTTTTTTGAACCACAACATTGAAATATGAGGACAAATCAAGAAAATTACGTTAGACGGACCTTGCGGATTTGAAATCTATATGCCTTGAAACAGAAAAATACATAGTTTGAGGTGGGTTACACACATTTTGGTACACGATATAAACAAAAAATGCAGTAGATTTTGAAATATGAGCAAAAATGCCCTTTCTCTTTATGCGAAAGTATTGTATGCAACCCAATAAATACAAATCATTAATTGGGTTGCATTGGAAATTCCTCAATAATGAACCTTTGTAATATCGAGAGAATTTTTAACTCATCCCCCCCCGGGTCAATAATACTGCAAATTATCACACAAAGTTTCATAGCCTGTACTGAAAAAAATGAATCAACTATCAAGTTTAGAAAAATGTATTGGTTACTCGGCAGGTACTCCGATTGTCCATACATAACAAATTGCTTATCTACAAGCAAACTCCAAGACCTGTATGGATTTATGGCATCCAGTTGTGGGGGTGTACAGAAAAGACGAACATCAAGGTAATCCAAATCGTTCAAAACAAGATTCTATGGAGTATTGTCAACGCTTCTTGGTACGTACGAAAAAATGACCTCCATCGGAACCTCAAGATGGAAACTGTCAGTGAAATGATTCAACTCTTAGCAGCTAAACACGAGCAGAGGCTTCATGAGCACATGAATCCAGAAGCTCTACGTAATGTGTGTGTGTGTGTTGATTTTTGTTATTTTCATTTTTTATTACACCCCAATTTTAGTCTAGTTATGTAACAAACATAGGAAATTTTGAATTTTCTGTTGGGAAGAACAATGAAGGGAATAATGGCCGACCCGTTTAAACTCTGTTACCTACCTACAATACTTCTCATAGGGGCGTTAAAACATTCTTCTTCTAGCTTGATCACAATCGTTTATTATTGAAAATAATAGACCATTAAGCGAGGTACCAGACATATAAACAGTTTGATGGTTGGCACTTACGCGTTGATGTTCTCCATTAATTTGAACTGGCCGCCGGAAGAGTTGATTTTCGGGCAAGAGCCGGGACTGATCTTGTTCATCAGCTGACACAGGACTTGACCGTCACGAATATGATCCTCGTAAGCCACACCAGCGGGAAATTTCTGCCCTAGAATGGTTTCCATCCATTCTTGAGCCTGCCTGTCTTGCTCGGCATCTCTTTTGCCCGCTATCTAAAAACACATTAGAGGCGAGAGTTGAAGCAATTATTACTATGTAATTTGTAACTTGAAAACAAACAATAATTGTACAATACACGACCTAGGAAAACCAATGCAACCGCATTTTTGAATGACCTCATGCTCTAGGAAGTTTTTCTTTTGTTTCATATCAACACTGATTCGTTGAATTCTCTCCTACAACTTCTGATTGACACTATTTCGAAAATTCTGCCAGGGCTCCATCAAAATATTTCCAATCTCAATATCATTAGCCCATATTCCCTATACTGACACTTAAATGCCACAGATGAATTGAATAGCACGGAACTGTTCTGTTCCTACTGACTCCTGATCATGATTCCTCAATTTAGAGAAACTAGGTGAACTGTTGTACTTACGTTTCTCGTTATCAAACTACCAAACGATTCAACTGCCCTAGTACTATAAGATTTAGTCATAAAAATCGCATGAGACATCATGCTGTGGTGCGCAATACAATATGAAAACATTACATACAGAATCGAGCTCACCATCTCATCATGGGAGCACGTAGAACGTTATTGATAGCCCCAGAATATCATAAGAGGTTCTCTGTAAGATCAGTTCCTGGTTTCATAGGACCATGGGCCATCCCAATAACCTAAACTCGACCAAAGAGTGTGACGAAAAAATGCTTGGGTCCCACGCTGATGAGATGCATTTAAACTTTTGTTGTCCATCTTTGAGGGTGCTTTGGAAAATCCCTCTACAAAGAAATGAACAACTCCAATTTATTTTTATTTATTTAACTTGGCTACAATTTTTTATCAAAGCTTCAGTCAACTAATGTGCTTAAATATCCCGAGTACATCCACCTACACTAACGGTTCAACGGTAACAACTATTAGCTATTTCGTTCAGTTTCGAAGATTATTTTATAATCTTTTAATCCATCAGTGGATTAACAGATTATAAAATAATTCAATTACACACTGACACTCGGCGGTGGTCTCGCATGGGGTCACCCTCAAATTCAGTTCCAAGGATTTAGGTACAACTACGTGAATATTCAGACAAGTCCAAAATTGTTTAGAAAAACTTGCCTCTCAATTTTTATTTATTTTATCCCACCAAATTTTAGAAGGGAATGATTTTGTTTTCCCCCTTTTTTTAAAGGTCAATTGTTAGTAGGTATGTATTATCAAATAATCAAGACTTAAACGTCTGAAAATCGATGACATTTTTTTAGCGTAATACTACGCAGAAAAAGTTGATAAAACAAGAACTAAGGCATTTAAAAGTTTTTGAACAAAATTGTGCTGAAAATGTACATAAATTTCATGACAGCAAACTAAAAATAGATAAGAACAATGAAATACATTGCAAAACCCAGCATTTTTGCACCACATCACTTAGAGAAAGGTACTTTGCAATAAAATTCATATTTAACATTATCTTTGTTCCCAAAGTATTCTCTGAAATATCATCGCAATTTAACATAAACGTCCATGTACAGTATAATTCGCTCATACGATCATGCTGATGACTGGAACTTCTTTATTATAATAATGGACAGCTGAACAATTAGAAGAGTAAGAATTTCTTCTTTTCTCCGTCAGTGATGAACACTCTCTGCCAAATATAATTCCGATAGAATTTAAATTCGTACATGGGTACCTGCCTAAACGCTGGGAGCGTATAATTTTTGTTGTTCCACAATAGTTTTCCGTGTAATTTCAGAAAAGTCGCTACTGAAAATGTTTGAAACATAGAAATGAATTTTTGTTCAAATGAAAGCTCGCTGAGCGATGTTTATTGTCGAGGTTGTTTGTTTTGATTATTATTCAACAATCGTCTCTGCTTCGGCTTAGTAAGTATTGATCGGCAGGTAAACTTAATAAAAGAAATTGTTGAAAGAAATATGCTGTTGCAAACTTTGTTTGTACACATAGGTAAACTCCTTTTTAAAGGGATTATTACTTCGAAACTTACTTTAAGGTTTTCCTACATTATTAATAAAATTCTTGTAAATAATGATGCTTGAAATACGATAAAAGTAAGTTGTATCACTGGTAGTATGAAGTTCCTGTTCAAACTGGTATAGGAACATTGTGAATTTGGAAGAGAAAATCGGATATGTACAAGACTGAGACCAAAGCTACAGACTCCTGCACTCCAAGTCTATATTTAGAAAGTTGTAAGTATTGTTGATACAGCAGTAATGTAATTACTAAGCATGTTCTTGTTACTAAATTAGGTTTTGCTATTTTCGCTCATAACATAGAGCCTAAAGTGCACAAGCCGATGCTAAAAAGCGGGTATGTTTTAGTGTTGCTATCAGATTGTTTCTAAAATTAAGATATTTAATTCATTTTATTTCCATATCACACATTTCCTTAACACAATATGAAAAACAGCCATAGAAATGAGCGGTGAGAGCCTTTTTCAATTATTGCTATAAGCAAAAGCTGATTACTCGTTCACATTCACTCTGTTAATTAGGCAGTAGTAGAGATGATGACATTGGCGAAGAGCGTTACGCGGTTAGTACCTTAGCGCGGATGGCCCTCTCGAGAGACATGAGTGTAGAGGTCGGATCGTGACAACGGGGGAAACTGAATGTGGAACTGCAAAACTAAAAGTGAAGCTGTCGGCCCCACCCTTCTCAGTTTATATACATCAAGTCCAATTTCCCAAAATACCTCAGGGCCAAACCTGCCACCTCCTTCCAGCCCAGTCGAGATTTCATCTCATTGTATAATATCTTAAGAGATAGAGGGAGTATCTATTATTGAAATTACACGTATTCTAAGATACTTCCCACCTACGTTTCCCCACCCGATGATATGCGCTGACTCCAGGCGGAATAACACAGCTGGGGACTCAATTTTTGGCGGCTGAACTTCTTACCCCGTTATGGTGTTCTTAGCATGGTCATCGACGAATCACGGATATTTATAGAAAGGAATCAACAAGACATTTGAGAGAGTAAAGAAACTCGTTTCGCGGGAGGAAGAGATGTGGGGTGATTCAAAACAAAAGATTTCTCCTCGTCAAAGACAAGAGAAGAGATCTCTCATGAAAACTTGTTCTCTCTAAACGTAACTAATAATGTGGATGATAAATAAGTATGATGACAACATCGGTGAAGTATGGGGATCAAAGAATTCTTCATTTCGTCATCCTAAAACATAGATGGGAAATCCTCCAAGTATAATCCTAATCATAGATTTCTAAATAGAGATTGTACACATAAGATGAATCTGCAGACAGTTAGGGAAGGATGGGATATGATCTAATGTACCTAATCAAAATGGTTGCTCATTGTACCAGGTGTTTTGGTATATTCAATCCACTTCATCATAGTTACAGGCTGTTTCCCTCTCTAAAAACTGCGCTACAGAAATCATTGACCACTGACATCCTTCTAAAACTTAGCCAAAATATATTGGAAGATAATCGAATCACTACCTATAAATCACTTGAAAATTAACAATTATTTGCTTTTTGCACAGTAGTACGTAGAATGCTCTGATTGAGGTAAATATCAAAATTTTAATGATAGATAATCAAGATACTCGTAGAATGGAATTGATCTCATTTGATCTCAACACTATGATTATTGTATTCATGTGGAATGATCGAAGATCTGTCCAAGGTCCATACTTTATACTACAGTAAATGACCTTTCCAGTGTACATACCCCAAACAAGTTTGCTGTTTTCGCTGATGATCTGACATTGATATCAAAACATAGGTTGATGTACACAAGAAAGCAATTGAAATCCTTGATCAAATTTGTCGCACTATCATTCGGTCACACTATCGAACTCTAACAAGTGAACATTTTGGTGTTTGCTACCACAAATGGGTTTTTTTTTTCAACAACGAACCTTTGCAATTGACCAGCAAAAAAATGTTTAAAACGTCGGTTAAACTGAACGTTGGTCAGTAGTGTAGCTAGAGCCATCCACTAGATAGTCTAGCCATTGGTAGATGATAGTGATGGTGCACACTCAAACCAACAAATTAATGATCTTTAGGATACTCCCTCTTCTTTCCTACTCCAAGGATTACTCATTCTGTTATCACTTTCCCAAGAGAAACTAGAGGGAAAGGTATTACTCTGTGATTTGATTTTGAACCGAGGTGCATTACGGCGTTGATTCATTCAACATGTATGCGTTTGGCATAGAAGCAGCATAAACATCGGAGCAATCACCCTTCATCAATTTATAACCTAGGATCTCAAGTTACAAGTATCTCGACTACTCTGTAGGTACCCACTCTAACTTCTTGATAAATGGAGCCTTCTCATTGATCTTCGAAGCGTTGACACGTGCTTACAACCCAGTTCTGTTCGTTGTTGCATTTGAGACATCTAGCATTTGCATGTTTGCCATCTTATAAAATGAGCAGTTTCTTTGCGATCCTGTATGAGAACGCAGCAGATTAATAGTACGTTCCTCTGAAGCAAGGCTTCGTCATCAGAAGAAAGCCTACAAGATTTGATGTTAGGAGTGTGGGACAACCCCAGCATGGTAGAAAAACGCTGCAAATTATCACTTAAACCTTCTATTATTTTTATAGTAAACAACCCACCTACGCGGTTACGGATTACCAGAACTGGACTGTAGAACCAGAGATAATGGTTCCTAGGTACACTCGGAAACACACGTGGATATCTAACTGAAATTTTACGAGATTGAATGTTGAACAACGCTCCAAATTATTACAAAAAGGTTATCATTTCTGGGCGTTATAATCTTT
This sequence comes from Creontiades dilutus, assembly GCA_031894815.1. Classification (NCBI taxonomy): domain Eukaryota; kingdom Metazoa; phylum Arthropoda; class Insecta; order Hemiptera; family Miridae; genus Creontiades; species Creontiades dilutus. Next base: position 284,511 of record JAVIWC010006795.1, read on the forward strand.
GTGTAACGATGGCTCGTATGCATAAAATCGAAGCAGATGCTTCGAAGTAAAAGGTAAAAGTAAATGCTTTACCTCTTACTCCGTATCCTTCCAAATCGTATGCAAAAAACGAAGGATCTGCTACGAAGCAGATGCTACGGGTACCTAGTAAGATCTCCAGCAGTTATTGGATCTTTATAAGGGACCATCAAGCACGGGGCAAGGCCATACCCTTCAAACGCTAAAAGCACAGCGTTTTCGGTACCCCGCATGAATCTGTATACCGAAGAGTCGTGAGCAGAACCAGGCCGACGTTTGTCAACACGTGAATCGCTCAGCTCCATCACGTGTTGCTTGCACATTAATGCTGGCCACTCCCTTTCTGTTCACATATTCGTCTCCATGAACTTTAGGCTTGGTTATTTTGATGTACGTACAATCGAGGGCACCGATAGCAAAAGGAAACGATTTCGACAGTTGCCATACCTGTTGACTTTCTTCGATTCCTTCTTGATTTCTCGGAAACTTAATCCATACATCGGCCTTTTCAATTATCTTCTTTGCGACGATGACTGTTTTGGCCTAAAAATCTTGAAAAGAATGAGACCCGAAGAATATGATCCTCCGGGAACATCAGGCGTTAGCAGGGCAACAACACTTCTCCTTGGCAGGCTTTTTTAAATTTAATATTTTATTGGCATTACAAAGTTGTATGTCATTGCCAAAATTTCCAAAAACCAAAATTAATTTTATCTTTAATTTGAAAAAGGCAATAGCCGAGTTTGTGTTGTCTGCTATTGTCTCTGTCTAAAACATAAATATATACCTACACGAAAATTTAGGAATTAAAACAGTTATTTATGTATACCTAGCTCAGACCTCCCGTTGAGCGGGCTCTGCAGCGCTCCTGGTCGACCGCCTACCTGACATTAAACAACCGGTTTTCATTACCCGAAAATGAGGTTATTCAAATTGTGAGCAAACGGATGATAGTACAGCAACCCGAGTGGACTCATTCCAGTGTGTCAAGTAATTTCTATCTTAATCCACCAAAAAACCCTGTTACTCGTTAATCCGTATACATAATCCCTTGGAGTTGATTGATCAAGATGCCGAGATTACTGGCGCATCCTGGACTGATGTTGGGTGAAGATACATCCCGGACTGAACTAAATTTTATAAAATTTGGTGCAGTAGTTTCAGAAAAATGCGTCGGATGGCGGATGGTTCTTTTTTTTCTCAAAATAATGAACCTAAAAAAGTGAATCCCTCTCAAAAGTCGTTGGTTTACGCTTCAAGGTATAGATTTAAACAATCGAATTTTTAAAAAAATCAGTCCGTCCCCCGTCTGAAGCTTTTCTCCAGAGCTGCTTTACCAAACAGTTTTGCTCAGAAATCCGAAATCGATCTTGGATGTGCTAGTAATATCGGCATCTTGATCAATCAATCTTAAGGGATTCTATTCAATGATTATTCTATCAACACATCGAAATCACAAGAACATTCGGTGTAAGAGAGTAGTTTTCTGTTGGACTAAGATAGAGATAAGTTCCTTGAATCGAATGAGACCTCTTGAGTTGCTGTACGATCATCCATTCGTTCACGATTTGAAAAATGTACGGCCAGGTAGGCGGTCAGCCAGGAGATCAGCGCTGCAGAGCCCGTATCCATTCTAGATCGCGTTGCTGGAGGCCGCTCGAGTATTTTCGTCTTGAATGCAGTTACAAGTTAAGGAGGTACAGTTTGTCGAGTTTTGACTCCGTAGTACATTTTCTCAACTACTTAGATAGGAGTGTGTAAATGGGCTATATTACACTAAATAATTTGCAGTGTTTTTTCTTCATTCGACAGCTGAAACGTAAACCAACAATTTTTGAGGGGGGAAGGGGATTTAAAACAAATGTTTCCTTCGTCGATTACATAGATTCATAATTAAAAATTATAAACCAAAATACCCATTTACACCGAAAGTTTTTGAGATTTCAATTTTAAATAGTGTAATTAGTAAATATTATTATTCCTTATTGTTGATTGATGGAGACGCAAAGACTGTTGGCTCTTCCCGGATTGATGTAGCATTGTCGAACCAAATTCCGTTAAATTTCTTTTCAGAGAAAAGCATTATTTTTTGGCAGACAGTGCACGCATGATAGACGAAAGTTTATTTTTCAAGATTCTTTAAATTTACTTATCTTGAAACGTAAGCCAACAACTTTTGAGGAGGGGTTAAAAATTCGTTATCTTCGTCGATTACAAAGGCTCGATATTGAAAATAATGAACAAACATTCAAAAAGCATGCTTTCGCTTGTTTCAATTGACTTGAAGTTTGGGGAATGGTATAACTGTGAAGCACCAACCGTGCTATATGGTCTATCGCCAGCGACACGTGTGTTGACACGGTGTTGCTAAGACCTCCCGTTGAAGAACTTTCGAGTTCTGAAGCCCAACCATCGACCTACTGATTTTTCAAATGCTGCTCCAACAGGTGATTGCACAGCAACCCGAGTGGTCTCATTCGATTCACGGATCTAATTTCTATCTGAATTGAACAAAAACTTCCACTCTTACACTTTTTTTTCTTCAAATTGGGTTTTTGAAATCTATATATTATGACGCGTAAACCAACAACTGTTGAGAGGTGGTAAAAATGTTTGTGTTCTAGCTTAGTTACAAAAATTCATAATTGAAAATAATGAACCAAAATAACTTAATACACATCCGTTTCAGACCTTCCAAGACGGAATCCGTGAAAAAAACGCCGCATGTTATTACATAAAGGTTTGCTACTTCTTTATTAGATAACCGTCAACTGATTAGTAAAATCAACTCACAACAGACAGTTTTTTTTTTTTTTTTTCAGTTTGATTTCTGAAATCCATATACATTAAACGTAAAACAACAACTTTTTAGGGAGTTGGGTTTAAAAGTCAGTTTTTCTTGGTCAATTTAAGATTTCAATATTGAAAATGACAAACCAAACACACCGACCGTATGTGGCATAGATTGTTTGCGCTGTAAAGCCTACACTTCCCAACTGATTTTTGTGATTGTCCTTCTGTTCGATCCCACTTTTAATCTGGTTGTGCAACGAGCCTTGACATTTCTTGAGGAAGAGACAAATTGAAGGGGGTATTGGAAAAAGCGATTTTCTTTCGACAAATTTTGTCAACGCTACTAATTTTTCGGGATCCTTATTTTGTTTGATCCAAATTTTGTCTGTTGTCCAACGAAACTCGCAAATTTTCCATTTCCTATCAGGAAGGAATTGGAGGAAGTTATATTCATCCTTGCACTTGCTACTAATAAAAGATTTTCCCAATATTAACTAGTTGTGCAATAAACCTCGGAACTTTGGAATTCGCTGTCGGGAGTGATGGAGGGAGTACTATTCATTCAAGCGCTGCTCAGCCAACTTATGTGATCATGTATTAGCATCGCTTTCTGACTGTTCAAAGCCTTGTTTACCTTATGTACCTTGAGTTTATGAATTTTTACAAGATGTTCCACCATAATTACATGCAACAACACTTACCTGCTTTGATTTCCAATTTTCTGAAATGCGGTTGTCCTTTTTGGGAAACTGGTCTTGTGGAGTAACGTGAAACCGATTGAAGATCATATGCAGGATCCATCATGAAACTCCCTTACTCAATAGCTCTGTAAGAGTAAAGGGCCAATCGTAGACATCTTAAGATACGGAGGACATGTGCGGTCAATATTACCCTATCCCTGTGACAATTTTTCATTTTTTTATTTTGGAAGAGAAATGTTTTATAGAAACAAATGTTCAAGTAGCTCCCGTAACTAATTTATAAATCAAGATATAACTTAGAAATTGTTTCTGGCCCGAATCCGGTGGTTGGTATCTAGCCAACTGATTATCAGACTTTTCTTGTCACTTGCAGCACTTACCTATATAATGACTACAGCACGACGGTAACTGAAATTACTTTTGAAATTTAATGAGTGACAGCTGAAAAAATATTCGAAAGAATAATCACATTTTCAAGTTTCAACTAGTAGTTAATTAGGGTATCTAACCTCTAAAATTGGTTCGTGTGTATGTTACTCAACTTTCCTTAAAGATTAAAGAGATCGATTCTGAAAAAATTCAAAAAAACATTTGAATTCTTCTAAATTATTGGGCAAAATCCTCAAGTCTTAGTTTCATTTTTAATTCAAAAATGTATCTTTTTAACAAAATGTGTAAGTAATCTGTTCCTGCAAACAATTCCAACTCCTGCAAGAATCACCGCAGGAAAGAATTTCTTGGTCGTTATAGATCCCATTTGAAGAATAGATGCAACTTTATGGAGATGCTTATCACAAATTCCTCAAGTCAGGTATGGCGAGGGTACTCATGGCCCCTCCACATTGGAAACATGAGCCTCTGAGGACGTTTCCTCCATTATCCTCAATATTGTCCAAGGCTTTACTGATCGTGCACCAGGCTCAAATTTGATTTCGACAAGGGCATACAATCATCTTCACACACTTCTTCCAAATTGTTAGTAGACGGTTTCAGTTGCACAGTGGCCTTAGAAGCTTGTATTATTATAATTGTTTAGGGTCCGTTGTAGACGTAACGTTTGAAAATAAGTTGAACACATACACATATATCAGCTATTTATACCTTAAGTTATTAATTTATTAGGAGTAAGGATGTACCACCACAAACTTGGGAGACGTGGGGGAGCCAAAATGGTGATCGAGGTGTTAACTCGAACTCGACTGGAAATCCAATTAGGTAAATTAATATCTTTCCAAACTGATAGAGACTGGAAAATGAGGTCAGGCAGCGTCATCACAACACAACGCTCCTGGTCAACGCCCTAAACATCACTCCCTTCAGAAGTATCTGTCCCAGGTACGTGTATAAGATGAAGACTCCTCGTGTGATTATGGGTGGTGAGAGGGGTTTATCCCTACTTTTGCTGGAAAAATGAATACAGCAATTTTCAACACATTTTCACAAGTATACCTATTGAAAATTTCATGGTGGGATTTTAAAAATATAATCTAAATCTGAAATTTCATAGTGTTCCCAGAAACATTGGAACTTGTTTGGATGAATAAAACTGAAGTTCTTTCAGAAATTGGTGGGATGTTAAAACAGGTTTTGTTATCCTGTCAGGAATTTATCAACTTCTTTCATATCACCTTGAAGGCTTGACCATAATCTATGCAGACAATTTTCTGTTGTGATGATTGAATTTATTAAATCTCCTCTACCATCTCCTTCATAAAGCTTTAGAATAGCTGTAGAAAAAAAATTTCTGCTCTACAATTATTCGATGCGCTGGAGACGTTCTGATTTGTTCTCCATTTGATTCAGGACCCGTTTTACAGGAGAAGCCCTTTTGCTGTTCAATATTTCTTCTAGTTGTTTGATTGACTTAACTAACGGACAGATGTCGAGCGTGTTAACCACACTACCATGTTCAATAGACCGGGTGTGCTAGAACAAATAGTGCAATTACAAAGGTGATTCGGAAAAAACGGCACAACATAGAATAATGCGATTTGTTTTATTGAAGTCTTTAAATCAACCTATTTTGATGTTAGTACCTAAAACTCAGCAAATTATTACACAGAGGTACACTGTGTGTTGCTACTGAGTGTGCCACCTTCTCGATGTAATTAAGTAATTTACAACAAAATGGGGTGATAGAACAAACTGCATTAATCCAAGTTGCACTGTTTATTTTCTTGTTTTCTGTCCAATAGAACTGCATTATGTACTCTGGTGCACCATGCATCACCATCTACATTGTGGCCGATAAAACCACACCCCACCCCAGTAAAATCGTTATTTATGGACTAAAAACAAATTTTGTTTAATATGTGCACGACGTGTATTGTGCCCTTCCACAAACGTACACAACGCACTCCATCTTTGTTGTTTCAAATGCGAACGTCCATTTTTATCATTTAAATGATTAACAGGAGTACAATCCAGTTCTTAGCGACCAACCCGACAGTCCCCCCCCCCCCTTCAACTAACCTTCGGCTGGGCTCCTTCCGCCCTTTGTTATCCCGGCATCACCACTTTTCTCTCCGCCCGAGGGGGTCATTCGTGTACCTGCCACCTGGTGCCCTGGTTGAATCTACAGATTTTTCCAGGGAGTTGGTTAGGCTTAGTAAGTACCGTTTATGAACACAGAACGCGCTCACGTAAACCCTTGTTAGCCCCCCCCCCCCCCAGCCGTAGCTTTCATCTCTGTTTACTAGCTCCCCTCCTCTGAGCTAGAATCCTATATTTTTTAGGTTGCAATTTTTCATCTTTGGTGCTTAGATGTGTAAAATTAATCATTTAAATGATCTGGCTGTAGAACCATAGAGGTCTACTGTCCCATTTTGTATTGCATCCTACGCTCAATTTCATGAAAATTCAAGTGCTCAATTGATTTTATCAATCTCATTCAACACTCCCAGGGAGAGCTCAAAGATGTACAACCTCGACGGTCATTTGAATTGAAAATAATAAACCAAAACACCTTGGGCAGGAAAAATAGCGTCAACATGAGTGTGAATGATAGCATATTTAAACTCGGTAGTGATTTCCTCATGATTAATCGACCAGCTGATGTACCTTATCCCTAAGCAATTCTGTTTTCGATAAATCGAGTTACCACATATTTAATTTCGTCAGTCTTGTATGAAATTAATTTTTCATCAGATGTGCAAGGTCAATTGACAAAGGAATTCAAATAAATAATAGCTTCATACACTCACTACAATTTATTGGTTCAAATTGAAAAATATATTACATCTTCAGATGTAAAGTTCCTTTCACGTTTCAAAAGTTGCAATAAAACATAAATAAACGTTTCATCATTTATGTATCACATTGGTCTTTAAACATTCCATCTTCTTGGAACAATATATTTATATATAATACGTTTTTAATAATAACATTGAATGTAGTGAAACCTTGTTAGTATAACAGTGACACAGAGCCCTGCCGCTGCCACTTATTAACGTACTTAGGATAATATTAATAATAATTTATCTTACTAATTCAATTTGACAATCCAAAATCAATTTTGAAACACACAATCTACTAGGAAGTAAAAACCACCGTTAGTTCTAAGTCAGGTATTGACAGTGGCAACCAGACCAAAACCATCATCCATAATCAAGCAACAAACCTACCCACATTTAATCAATTTGAGGTTGTATTGCATTTCAAGCTTTCAATCTAGTCTTGATTAATTAGAATGGAAGGATTTAGTTTTACATATTTTAAATTCACTTTTTACAGCCACATTTGATAGATTCCAAGGACTACATATAATAATGAGAATCGTGGTGATTATGGTAGGTACACTCTGGTTTATAATTGTATGAAGTTGATGCACTATAGGGAAATTCGTATAGTATCAGATTTCATGGTTGGAGAAAAAACACCTTTTACGATGTTTTATAATACATTGTGAAACAATCATTTAATCCAGACACTAGATATGGACAAATACACAGAAAAGCTGGTCAGACAGATTGCATTCTTCTTCCACAAATTTATCCTAATAAGGGAACAAATCAACAAGTTCAACACTGAAATAACCAGCTAGTGACATCAACAATAGTATTTTATTATTGTACCCACAGCATTTTTTCATTGATTTCTTTTTTCATGAAAGATAAATTAAAATAAATTTAAGAATACCTACTATTAAGTTATGTACCACTTCTAATGATTTCTCACAGTGGTCTCAATGAGCGGAATTGATCAGATATGCAGTGGAGAACTTGCTTCTTAAAATAACGTGACTTGCAATAATCACAGTGCACTGTGTGTGAGTACCAACAAGATGTGCTACATAGATATTTCATGCATCTACCCAAAGTTATGAAAGTATAAAAAAATAGTATCTGCCTGTACAGAGAAGAGTACTTACAAAAGGTTCAAGCTCTTAAACTGAAAGAGAGCTGTACAAAATGAAAGAGTGGTCATGGCTAAGCCATACTAACCATAGGTACATCGTTATATCAACAATCACAAGAAAATACATCGATTGGGTGCACAGTCAAGGGGAGAAAAGTAAATAACAGCAGAACATCATGTAGGTACCAAATGTGAAAATCTACAATCTACTACAAGTCCCATGTTACAATAAAAATCACATTTTTTTGGGGTATGAAACAATGAATTGTTATCATCTTTTTACAAACATTGTTCTCATATCTTCTCCATCAAAATCAGAATATTGAGGATTCATGTACACAGTTTCGCATCTTTACTTTATACAAGTCTTATTTAATTCAAAATGCAAGATGAAAAAATTGCTTGAAACTAAATGAAAACTACCTGTTTTTCTTGGCTCCTTAGGTTCTGATACAATTTTAATTAAAATATGGAGCCTATCATTACGCAACACAGACCAACTCAACCACAATTCACATGGTAACCAAAATGAACAACCCAATGCAAAACAAAGTTTGTGATACTTCAACATTTCAGTCTGCTCTTGGTTCAAATTTACATACACTGCACAAACGTCTTACGGGGTTTGACTTAATATGTTGACATTTAAATGCAACAGGGAATATCTCAACACACAAGTAGCTTGGACTTGTGTAAGATGGGCAAGGACCACAAAGATTTCCACTTCATCACACCTTGCTCTCAATGTGATGAAATTTAAAGAAAACCTAAGACTTAACATAGAACTGAATAATTTTTTTCTTGATTTCCAATATCCAACAGTGCTGTAAGAAGCCAGCTTAGAAATTACTAAAAGAGGCTTAGCGTGCCAAAGAACCAAAAGTATACGTGGGGTGATAATGAGTATGCAGTGAAGGAAAAAAATTGAATTGAAACTATCACATATTACAGTGTGACTCATCATGTCATCATCTACTCAGTTTTATGTCCAATATAACCTTAAACCTACTAGTGTTTGCAAAAATGGAAGAGAGATATAAAGTCTCTACGGTACCACTCATTGGGTAGCGGAAACTGATATGGCTGGTTCTTGTGGATTTGATAGTACCAGTATGAAATCCTCTTGCAAGGCTTTCATGTCTCAATGCCTGGTGGGAGAGGTCGAGGGAGAAGAATCAAGAGTGTTGGCTCGGTGACACTGAGGAAAACCTTGCAAGAAAAGAGTCTGGTGGTTGAGAACCTTGGTTCATGACTGCATTTGATAATCAAACGTTTTTTTAAAGGACTCTGATTCTACATTGAAGTAGTGCCATTTGCCACACAAAATACAGAAGAAGAAAAATTCCCAAAAATGTGTCTTTAAAGAATTCATTTTAAAAAATCATTCTTCTTTTATTGTGTAGTAAATCTACGAATGAACTCCTCACTTTCCAAACTTCATTTTTGATGTGTTGAAGGGAATGTTCTTCATGGTGCCATATAGTTTCACCGAAGATCCTGGTATGAATCTACTCAACTCCATTGGAACTCAGAAAATTCACATCTGTTTTCAATCGAATTCTCTCATAATACCATGCTCTCAGGCCTTGAAAAACCAACTGATTGAGTTCTGGAACAACTCAACTGGGGGAAAGAAGAATAAATAGAGAAATCTGAGAATAAATAACCAAATAAGAATAGCTGTACTAGCATAGGGGGTTGTGTAAGTGAGGATTCACTTTGTACTTCAGATCCTCCAATCCTGTTGTATAAGGAAGATTCATTATTAATTTATAAAGCTATATTTTCGATTCCAGGGAACACTCACTCAGGGAACAGAAAGATGAGTCTGAATGAATACTATTGTTCTGCAAAAATTTATAATGAAAGATAGACATGGAAAATTAAAATAACAAATCAACTGTGAGTAGTTGGAATACGAGTTTTAAAATAATACTGCTTATAAAATATGTTAACTGTCAAGAGCACTATAAATCTAATCCTAAAAAATGATGAAAATAAAAATCGTGCAACACACAAATGAGCGCCAATTTTGACATTAATATTATATGTTTATCTCAATATAACAATAAAATAATATAAAAATATCACAAACTCAACTTAGAGAAAATAAAGGTTTATATTTTGGCTTTTATTTTCAAGGGCATGTTTTCTTCTTGAAGAACATCATTCAGGAAACCGTATAGGGTTTTCAAGTATGTTTCTTTATGCAGCATAAGGTGTGACACATGGCGAGATTTTTCCCAGCACTGCCAGTACACCTTGAAAAGAGAAAAAAAAAGTTGGAAACCTTGCTGACAAACCTATAACACCAAAATCGTTAAATAACACAAGTTACATAACGTGAGTTTCACAAGGAATTGAAAATGTCATCATCATAGGTTCAATAATTATCCTGAGAGCTCGCTTAGTTTACCAGAGTAGTGCTGCACTTCCCTAGTGTTACACAAACAGTTCCGAAAAGGCTAATTTTAAAATTACAGTATCATATATTGAGTAAGGCGGAAGTCAGCATCACTCAGCTGATGTAGTGGCTTTTCCTATCGCCCAGCAATCCAAAATAGGATTCGCTTCCAATAACAGTTCCAAAGTTCCAGCAATCCAGGTAATCTTTTGGAATGATTGGAGCCTTGAACTGCAGAATCAAAGCTCCCCACCTCACGACAGCATAATTATCCAACTACATGTACAAATACGGCACAAATTCAATACATATTTTACTACCAGTCGCAAAAGACACATGCAAGTGTGTTACCAACTATTTCGATGTGTATTCTCTGTATGACAAATATCTGCTGTTCCAGTTAAGACTTGGACAATTACATCAAGGTAAGATTCACTTACCTTGAGATACAAAGATACAAACCTACAGATACAACAGTGTACAGGACTATGCAAAACATAAAATACGAGTGAAAATCTATTAGACGAGATTAATATTTATTTACTTGGTCAGGCTGATTTTCCTACCCAAATAGATTCGAAGCAACGTCGAGAAAAAAAGTTATTTGCATTTCCCAAGTGTCTTTAAAATCTATCCAGCAGTCTATCTCCAAAATTGACCTACTAGACCTGAAAACAAATTTCTTCAACTACTCCAAAAATCGAGTTCAGTAAAAAACTGAAATGTACAAATTAGAGACTACAAATGCTGTGTCTTTGTATTCAATGCTTTTTGAATTTACATTTCAACAGTAGCACAGTCATTCTAAATCATTTAGGCCACTAAGATCTGTATTAGATTTAACAACAGGGTAATAAAACGACATTTATTCCATGTGAATATCTCTGTGCTGGGCTGTGACTAAAAATCCAAGAAATAAGAAAATAAAAGGTTTAAAATAATTAGATTAAAAAAACAAAGAATAATTTACATAATTCAGGTGAAATTTAGAAAACTTCATATTCACATTTACCACGCGAGTTGAGGTGTTTCGTGGGCTTTAGTTTGCATACTCACTCAGAAGTCCAATTTATTTATTTGGTAAATTGAGTTTTTTTCTAGCAATTTCAATAGGAACGGTTGGTGAATGACTTTGAGTTCTCAAGAAGATCAGTATTGATGTGTACTTTTTTGTAACAAAATATACATTTTTAAATATACTAATTTAATATATTCGTGTTTCGAGTATTTTATTTCAAAACATAAAGTATATATACTCACTTTCATTCCAACAGATTCCCAAGACTCTTTACACTTGTGATTTGCCACGACCGAGCCAATTAAATCATTTTTAGCTACCAAAATGAGAGTTGGAGCATGTACTGGGGTTGTATGAAACAACTGACTGGCGCGAAAGTAATGTTGAGTAGCAGCATCATAGAATGTATTCAAATGGTAGCTAGAACAGGAAAATATGTTGTTAATTATGTATAGGTAGATGGATAGATACTTCAATGCAGTAATTGAATCATCTCATTCCACAATGTCCGACAAGGTTACACAATTTATAATGAATATGAGTTAGACCATTTTTGGATAATATCAAACAAGCCAAGGACATAACACACAGACACATGAACAAGCTGCAAACATTAGCTTTCCTTTCCTATTCAAACGTGAATGTTGTTCTGTTGAACAATATTAAATGAAAAACGCTGGCAATTCTAATATATGGGTTCAATATTTGTTGAATAACTGTGATACCTCGAGTCATTGAGAGGTTTGGGGATTTCCACGGATCTAATTAACCTTGAATGGCAGACAGCTCATTAGGTGATTGTACAAATAATTGATGGTTGAAAAGTTCACATAAAATAAAGCATTTGAGCGAGAGACTTCACGAAGCAGTATGAGTTGAGCACTTGCAAGGAGATTGATACAACCAACCCTTGGTGGAACCATTAGTTAGTTTCTATAAAAGATGAAGTTTTTAATGCACAATAAAGACAAGTGAACCTACACTCTCTTTTGAGCTGACCTTAGTTAATATTTTACATTGGCAATGTGACCTTGAAGTTAGACCCCTCCAGTTGCCCTCTGTAGATCCCATAGCACAGCGCCCCGGTTATTGAACTGCTTTCCAAAAGGGATAACACCAGACATTTATGGAGAGGAGAGAGAGCACTGACATTAAACATGATATAGTACTTGTTGGAGGATCAGGGTCCAATTTACATAATCCCAGAACCTACCATCTGAATTGATTCAACTTGTTAAAAATGCATCCAGAGACAGGCCAGAGGAATGCAAAAAACGTGGGTAACTTTCATGTGACGAAGTTATTAATTTACGACATAGATGAGGATTCGGCGCCTATAAAAGCCTCAGCTGCAATTTTTTTAACCAAAACTCGAGATGGTTTGGGTAAAAACAAATTTAAAAAATTAATTTACATAGTAGATCAACGGTGTTGACTTCATATTTCGAAGGGAGATGATTGCGTACAGGCATCATATATATAAAGATGAAAGTATCAGAGTAGGTATATCCGTTTTTCATTAAGGGGGTCGTTGGATGCTGGGCGGGTGGAATTCAGTGGAGGGGAGAGGCCCCCAGCGGGGCGGAGCGTCACCCAGGGCAACCAACGAGCATGGGGCCTTGGAATATACAATTTTTTGACTTTGCGTATTGTTTTTATACTCCCTCATTGTGTTATTCACCTATTTCTTTTTAGCCAGCGAAGCAGGGCCTTCAAACTAGTCATTCTATAATACACATAGAAAACATAATTTCATAGTTTTTTTAATTACAGTGGGCGTGCCAATCTGAGAATTTTGACACAATTCTTAATTCCTTCTTTACACCATTCTTATCAGTCATGTTCTCTAGATGAGAACACTACCTGACCTGTTCACTCTGAAGCATTGCCTTCTAACCAGGAGAAGCTTATTGGATGAGAAGTTGAACCTTTAAACACTTGTAATAGTTGAACGTTTAAATACTCCCACCACCCATTGCAGGACCCAGACGATTGTACAACTACCAGTGACAATATCAAAACGAGAAAAACACTTACTTGACATATTTTTCCATCGTTGATCTTAAAAATGCATTTCTAGGAAACATTGCTGTAGGAAGCCCTTTGGAGGTCTCAGTTACTTCAGCTGCGGAATCCCACACTTGACCTTTTATGCACCTGATGAGCTCTTGATATTTGGGCAAATCCATGTTCATTCTAACCAAAACCTCTCCCCAAAGATATGCACCAACTGAGAATCCATGTAAAATCAATTTTTGCTGTCTCTCTGCCTGTCCTTCTAAATATTTAAGTAACTGTTCAGCAACAACCTGTATGGAAATAGATAGTTGTAAAGTGATTTATAGTTCATACAAGCAAAACATTACTACATCAGTAAAATTTGAAATTCAGAAAAATGCCAACAGAACACTGGTGGCTGAATTGACTACTATGGCTGCTGGCAAAAAAACGCACTGACAGCTCAAACTTCCAATGATTCCTATCATAGTTGTTCACTACATTAAGAAAGAAAATAATATTAAATCAAAAGCGGAGGGGAATAAGGGATGTGTCAGAGGATCTTTAGGAAACGTCTGATCTCATTCAATCTCAGCCGAGTAAGTTTTACAAATATAGGGTAGGGTGTACTGTACTTGAAAAAGCTAGAATGAAAATGGAGGAAAACGCCTTTCTAGCAGCCAAAGTAATCTCAATCATACCATCAAAGGAAAAATCAGTATTATAGAAATTATAGGGATTGTGTGTTTGGAGGGGGGGGGGGTGTCACTCACCTGTGTTCCAGTAATGGGCCAAAAGAACTGCCACGGAGTAACAGACACAGTGATAACATTGAATCCGTTCTTCAAATACAAATCACAGTACTTCATAACGTGTTTCTTCCTGGCCAAGAGCCAAGGTAACATTACAACGATGGGCTTGGACTCATCTTTAAACATCTTGAAAGGTTTATGGTCGAGAAAGCCATCTTGACTGATCAAACACAAGTTCTTGTTGATACTATGCGACGATATCAATCGGACACCAACGTTGGAGCCAGGTAGTTTTGTAGCAGCGAAAATCTGGGGAAAAAATAAATATAGATGTATATACAAATACACAAAAGTTCAAAACTTGGAAAGAGTACTGAGGCCATAGGAAAAACCCCAAGGAAATATATAAATTGGCACTTATAAAAATGGGATTTCTTATAGTGGCTCCAGGTTGGTACCTCCAGCCTGTATGCACACATCACTGGTAGAAGTCTTTTCCTAGCCATGGCTCACGTCTATTGTTAACACTTTCTGTTTAGTTCATCATAATATTTATGCAGTCATTGTGTGAACTAGAAGCACTCAAGTATTTATGTTTGGGACAAGCCCAATTGCACAATGATGAAAAACAGAAAATCAGCAGAATCTTCTCAATATAATGTCCAAGTCCACGTTTCAACACGCTCATGAGAAACCAAGTTAAATAATAAAAGTACTACAAGAACTATTTCACAATTATTACGAATAGATAATTACAGAGGATAAAGTGAGTAGGGGAAATCTAAGAGATTCTAACGAATTGGTGAAACCATCACATCAACTCTTCAATTTTTTCTGAAGGAGAAGTTTAGAGAAAGGAAAGAGACGATTAGAAAAACGACTAATTAGTTGGGTAGCAATAAAACTACCTCACTTAATGTTACTAAGTAAGTAGCTTAGCGATTTTCGAGTGATTTTCTCGACCAGAAAAACGTATACAAAGGTACGACGGAACCGGAGATGGTAGATTTTCCACAAAAAACTAAACTCCACTCACGGATATGCACTGGGAGTTTGTAGGTACTGCTGATTCTTCGGGATTATCCACGTAAGAGCCCGAGTTGGACATAAGTCGTAATTGAAACAACATCGCTCTGCAGAGATGAATTATTCTGAACAGTATAAACATTTTACCAAGTGGTTTTTACAGGTGAAGTCGCGTACTAATGCTGTCTGACAACTCAGGAAAGAAAAAATCAAATTCAATCACTCGAGTCGAACTTGAAGTACTTCTTACCTGAACAATAATTAATTTTATTTATACTCGAAATAAGCGAGTGTCCTCGATCCGAGTAGGAGCGACGAAAAAAAAGAAGGATAAGAAACTCGGGGGTCATTAGCAGAAGGCCGAGCGGTACACGGGGGTACAACCAACCGAATTCTAACTAACGAACCCCACACATATTGCGATCGCCAACATGTCATCGCCTCAACAGGCAAGCGTGAGACCATCTCCTACAGGCAAACGTTCTGAACTGCAAATAATAGCCAACCACTCACGTCCATTGCCTGCAGGCGAATGTCGGTCTGGAATGAGGAAAATAGCTGATTTGAAGAAAAATTTGAAAAAGTTATCTGTAAAGTGGACATTCATTTGCACAAGTCGTCTTCTATCTTCCATCAATAGGGGTAGGTTCAGTACTGAAACTTGAATCAACAACAATTTTTAAGAGAAGAGGGGGTCAACACTTCATATTTCTACATCCGTTAAAAAGGTTCATTGTAAAAACGATGCACCGAAATGACAGAGAACTACAATCTACCTATGACAGGTAATGTTTCAAAGATACACCCTACTTACATGAATATCACAATGTTGTTCGATTCTATGAAATTTTCATGGATTTATCGGTCTTGGCGTTTAATCGCGGTCGATTTTTGGGACGTCTGGTTTGCTTATACTTTTGATCGGGGTGAGACAATGGTAATAGTCACCCATAGGGAACAAGAGTGACAGAGATCCGTTGCAGTGCACTCTGAAACTAAGGGCCAGGGGAACAAATACAAGCTTAAATCTCACTGAACGCTTACACTGCTATTTAAACGACTGGAGTAGTTTATGGCGGGTCTTACACCACGGTTGTAGTGGTCAGTTGGCCGTCAGTGGTCGTTTAAACTCAAGTTTTATGGGTATTTCAAGTGAACTTCGGTCTCAACCATGTTTTTTGTGTGTTATTCCGTTATATCTCCATCAAAACAGTGAGAAAATGGCATTCAGACAACAACATGATTTCTACGATGAGGAAATTGAAGAGTTGACAGAAGTGTTTTCGAGGTTTCCACGGAAATTAAAGGGTTGAAAATTGATTTTTGATTGAATAACTTTTTGTTCGATGAATCGAACGAGATCACTCGGAGAACAGTATGAACTGTCCAAACTCCAACTTGAAATCATTCGGATTTCTTGTCAACGCACTTGTGATACCTGGCTGCAATACTACACAGGTCAATGAGCAGCATCATTCCCTTTACTAAAGCAAGTTAGCGCTAATCAATAGCATTCCCCAACATAGTTTTAACCTTCAACAGGCCTTTAAGAGATAAATAAACGGAAGGATAGAATAAGGAGAGATTTCAATATTTCTCACCACATTGCAGTTTGGGGCTGCGAATCGAGAAGTGGATACAATCAACAGTCGGAAAGCCATACTCGTCTTTCTGGGAACAAAATCAATTAAGTCCTTAGTACATTCAATCTATAAAGATTTTTACATATGTAACATAAACTTGAAAAAAGGAAGAAGGGTAGTAGGTGCGAGGATGAGGGTAAAGAAAGCGACACAACTGATGACCAACAGAAATACAAAATAATATTCATCCTTACAGTTTGTACCATTACCATCAATATCCCCATCACTAGAGGTAGATAATATTTTAGAAATGTTAAAATCATTTTGAATACCGAGGGCGCTGTAATCACGGTTATCCATTATTTGATCAGAAAGATGCCATTACGGTTGTTGCCATTACGGTCACGGACAACATCTCGAAATGTACAAAATGTTGCTGTGACATGAAAACTAATCGTTCAATAAATTAGTTAACGAATCTAACCCTGGAGTAGCGAACTTTAACTTAAGTCGAAATTACTATCTGCGTCAAACGGGATTAAAATCAAGATTTTGGTTAGATCCATTTTTACACAACTAAATTTACCGCTTGTACTATTCGCATCGAAAACTTGCAATTATTCAACCAAGCATGATTTTTGTTAGAAATTGAGATTCCGAAAAAATCTACAAAAGGGAGTGTAGCTCACATGAACTTTCAATGTTTTTCAACGCAGATTCACATGGTGCTACTCGTTTAGTCCTACCTCACACTCCCATCCATCGAGATTTCCAGTTACACCCAGGGAATGGTTTATTTTTTCTTGAGATAACCACACGGCTGTTTATTATTGAAACCGTCAAAACTATGGAAATAACGAGATGATTTGCCAACGTTAATCAGGAAAAAGTCTAGCTCAGATCTCCCGTTGAACGGGCACTGCAGCCGTCTATCCTGTACGGCCCAAAACCTGACCGCAGACGACCGATTTTCAACCCCCGAAGATGAAGTTCTTCAAATGGTGAGCGTCAGTCCTCTAGCTGTTTACTTTCAGTGGGAGTACTGATTGCCCCGGTTCGAATACGGCTGGCACCAATGATTGGGGCCAAAATCCTATCAAGTGTTGTATACCTGTCCTGTCGTTAGACAGTAGAATATCACGTGAATCCAAAACGCTCACAACCCAGGGGCGTGAGGCAATGGGAAGCCACGAGCGAAATCGTCAGACCTAGTTCCGATCCTCTCTGGAGGACGGCTGGCGACACATCCGGGTAGTCGGACGAAAATCCAAGGTGAAATTCCTTGTTTACTTTACTTTACTTACTTACTACTTTACTGGTGAGCCCGGGTAGTCTCACTCGATTCAGGCAATTATCTTCTATCTTAATTCAACAAAAAAAGACCCCCCTAAATCGAAGGTTTTTGAAATTTCGATTTTTCGATAGAATAATCCTTAAATGTAATTCCGTACGGTTGATCGAGCTTACTGGCGCATCCCGGATCGATGTTGGATTTTTGTGCCAAATATCGTAAACTTTGTTCCAGTAGTTTCGGAAAAACGCTTCGGACGGCGGGCAAAAACGTAAAAAATGTAATAAAAATATACTGCGAGGACAACAAACAAATGAAAGGTAAAAATTGATTTTTTTTTGTTTGTTTTTTATATTTATATAAATGCATATATATTGTATTCACTATTGAGGCATTTGAGAGTAGTCCCAATCCACTCACCACACGGTATTATTGTAAGATAGACAGACTTAATCGTTCAAAACCAACTTTTGCACATAATTGTAATGGATCGATCGAGGTGGACAACGAACTTGACCGATTTTTTGCAATGGACCGAAATCATAATCTGAAAATTTGCGGCAGTTATCGTCTGGGGACACAGCCCATACAGGGTCGCAAGGACTGGAGTGGCCACCCTTCGGCACTTTCTTACTTGTTTGAGTAGAATTAAATCAAATACAGAAAAATGTACTGGTTGAAAGGCCGACGGTCAAAACTATCAGTCCACAATAAGTTGTTACTGTACAAGCAAGTCCTAAAGCCTGTCTGGATTCATGGTGCGCAACTGTGGGGGTGCACGGCCCAGAGCAACCGGGATATTATTCAGCGCTTCCAAAATAATGTCCTAAGAAGCTGCGTAGATGCATACACATATTTTAGAAATGACAGACTTCGAGTTTCAGATTGAATCTGTCAATGAGGTCATTCGAAGCCAAGCCATGCATCACCTCTTGAGGCTACAAGATCATGTAAATGAGGAAGTCGTCCAGCTTGTCAACACAGAGGATCTGCTCAGAAGACTGAAGAGAACCAAGCCACACGATTTAATTCACTTAGTGTGAGCATCATAAAGTGCAAATATCAGGACAATAAGGAGTAAGTGATGTATCTTCGATTTCTTAATGTACGCCAACTATATATTAGAATAATGTTGCTTATAAGTTTATAACATGGTGCAATAAAAAAAAAAGAAAAGAGTAAAGGGTTCAACGCCATGTACATCATTTTATCCGTAGATTTGGAAAAAAAAATTGATTAATTAATTTTATCAATTGGAAAAATACTTTAACGAATTACGCGATCGTGCAACCATGTGCAATGGACGCTAACTTTTTTTTCATGAAAATTTGAACCGTTATTACATTTTCAGCGAGCAAGTAAAGTTGAAAAGAGACCAAAATCGCGCAAACATGAAATTTAGCAAATCCAAAGTGACACATAGATTTGCATTGCTTGCTAACGCTTATCCGTTTTTTTCACAGTACAACTTTTGACCGGGGTTTTTCAGAAGAAAATTTCATTATTTTCAGTGATAAATAGTCATCTTCTAAAATGAATGTAGCACACGTGAGTTTCATAGTTTTTCTACGCTGACTAGCGTAAGCCCGTCTCTCGTTTTTTACCTAGTTTTAATGGTCTTATTGTCAATAACCGAGTGTCTACCAGAAAACAAAAATGAATAATCTCCGCTGTACGTTCCATAGATTTAGGTATTGATTAAAAAAATCTGTTCTTTTGGTATTAACTGCTGGCCAGCCCGATCGCTTTACAGGCATAAATGATGTGTCCAAAAACTAGTCACAAACACACAAAAAAACGGAGTAACCGAAATGAGCCACAAAACTCGCATGTTTGGCCGAAATGGGCCCCAAAACTCGCGCGCTCGGTCGAAATGGGCCCCAAAACTCGCGTGTTCGGCCGAAATGGGCCCCAAGTTGTTAAGGAGGAATTTCGGGAGCGTCCGAAATCCCCGACTGTTCATGTTCAAAGAGCCGTCGATACGACCGAAGAGGTCAGTGAGATAGCGTTTCCCAGATTGTTTATTTTCAAAGAGCCATCAATACGATCAAACGGTCAATCATTACGGACAGTGAGATAACGTTTTTGATGGTCGGCCAGATAGTCTAAGGGCAGGGGTCCATGAGATAATGACGTGCAAGTT
Organism: Creontiades dilutus; assembly: GCA_031894815.1. Classification (NCBI taxonomy): domain Eukaryota; kingdom Metazoa; phylum Arthropoda; class Insecta; order Hemiptera; family Miridae; genus Creontiades; species Creontiades dilutus. The sequence goes on from JAVIWC010006795.1 coordinate 304,594, forward strand.
GCAAGCTGCAGCAGTGATCCTCGGTTTCAGTGTTTTCATACTTGCGATATGGAGTACACGGTTAGCCAGCGCTAAGATCGATAGAGTCTCCTTCGTCACAGCCATTAGCCACGAATTTTAGCCATTTTCGTTTTGTAATGACGACGGTCCATTATCGGGCACAAACATTTTTAACCTAACTACCTACTATGACAGCCAGCAGTCCTAAGTCTCCTTACGGGGCTAATTTTGGTCCGTCGCTTCTTATCCATTTTTCAGATCGTGGCTGAATTCGGCCAACTCCAAAATTTTCGGGAACAGCGAAAAAAAAGTTATTTTCCGAGGTTTGTATTGACATGGGTAAGAGGGGTATCATTTCCATGTAATTTCGGACGTAAAATCGACTTTGATATGTTTCAGATCCGTAGAAATTCAGCTATAGCAAATAATAAGTATTCCCGAACTTGAAAGTGACGCCCGAACCTCAAAATGACACATACAATCACGCATTATTCAAAAAACGATAAACCTATGTGGTAGAATCGGCAGCGCTTCAAAAAATGGTATACGAGGCTTTAGATTTTGTTGCCTTGTCTTGGATGACGGAAAGTGTTGTACTCACTCAACCATTGATGGTGGTAGGGGAACGAGGGGTAATACCGTGCACTTAACTTTGGAACCATACAGTTAAGGGACAGAACGGCATAAAAATGTGTTGTCTTGGACGAATGGCTCTGGAATTTATTCTATTTTCGATATCTGAGCATTTCCCTTACATAAAAGGATTTTTGAAGGAAAAATAGCCGTGAATGTTAATAAAGTGCTTTGGGCGGCGTGTCCCACACTGTGGGGTAATGCCGGCCGCACTGTGGCGCCCGCAGTGACGCCCAACCCCGAGAACTGAATTATGCTCCCCTCTCAACCGTCATTCAACCCATTTTTTCCAGAGTTAGAAGGTTAAATGTATTATAACAACAAAAACCATGAAAACAGTCGATAAACTATAGTTAAAATGAACGACGACTTAGAAATAGGTAAACTACAGTCTTTTATGTAGAACTTTTTTGAACCCACATTAATATTTAGCTTTTCATTCTTTACAAAATTATAAAATAGCCTTGCATGCATCACATAGTCCGTGATCAGGTCGTCCCATGGAACACATGTAGTGGCTGCTGCGATTGCAGTGCTCGCAATTCCACTTTGGCGAATTATTATCGGCTTCTTGGCAAATTGTACACAAGCTGTCCACAAAAGACGAAGTCAAGAATTCTTCAACATCTTCGTCTGTGTCTTCAACAAGGTCTCCCTCAGAGATATCTCTTCAGTCATCACTGTCACTTCTCTCACTTCTGGTTCTCTTGCGCTTCTCTTTCTTTTTTTGAGGTCTTTCAATTTTTTCATGATTTCCACCTTTCTTCTTCTTCTTCTGAACCCCATCTCTGCTACTAGTAGTGAGTTGATCAAAATCCAGCTGAATTTGGCGCTTCGTTGGTTATTTGTTGTTCTTTTCCATCTTTTCTTGACGTTTCAGAAATGCACGGCATTCCCCTGATACGATGGGCGGCTTTACCCCAATGTTTACGTTTTTCGTAATTCATTCACGCTGACTTCATTTACAATCAAAACTTAAATTTGGTTAGTGCTTCAGAAAGATGATGAAATTCTGCGTATATACATGAAAACTAATCTAAAAAAGAGTTGAAAATGGGACTTACATTGCTTATTTCCGATGCACAAGAAATAACATCAAACGATTCGGAAAAATACTCACTGCACTCACGTTAAGAAGGCTAACTTTGCAGGTAGGGTAACGCTAGAACCTAGTTGGCGGGACATTTCTCTAGGATCGGCGCTCATTCCCACGTTTCTGGTGTCGATTCAAACATCCGAAACAGCCATGGGCGGTATTACCCGATGCACGGTATTAATCCTCACGCCCCTACTCCCGGAACGTTCGGGATCCTTTATGTGTTCTACTACCGGCTGGAACTAGTTCGAGATGTTCTGTCACGAACTTGAGTCTACTGTATTTAATTTTCTGCTACTCTGTGATGCGACCTCGCGGGGCTACAGGAATCCGCGATTCAGCTTCGATTCTCAGCAAATTTATAAAGCATTTGATTTATGAATTACAACTCTCTAAACAGTACAGGGCGTACTTCAAGTTAAAACACGCTGCAAAATCGGTCAACAAAGGAACGACTGATGATGGATCAAGGAAGACTGAAGCGTCAGGGAGCGGCTCGAGCAGGCGAGAAAGATCGGCATTTCCAAGCATATCAGAATCATCTGATGTGCCAGCGGAAATGAGAGACATAACTCACACATATGGGGCAGACCACGTGAAAGAACGAACTCAACAAATAAGTTTTTCCATACAGGTAACATGCATCATAATTTAATATGATCAACGATACCACACAATAATTAAACGTGTTGCTCAGCGATACTCGCTTCGGTGAACGTGAGCTTGAAAACAAGTGGACAAAATGAAGGAGTACAGGGGTTCTAGTATGGAAAGATTTCCAAGTCCAATAGAGAAATAACCACGTTGATCGTTCAAACTTCCAAAGCTAAGACGAACTATACATCACACCTCTCTTCATATTAAAAAAAAGGTAAAAATCATGAACAAAGCAAAGCGATATACATGCATATATCTAAATTCGCCAACAACAAAGAAAATGGAATGAAAAAAATGTTTTTAGGCGTTACCACCCTCTTCACTTTCCCCTGAAGAGGAACTCGCAGGAAGCACCGCGCACTCACGAACATATCCATACATAAACACAAAGCCGCACATTCACTTTTTTATAAGAACATTTACAATCACATTTTACGGATTTGTTTCAAGGAAGTTTTGAGAAAAGAGGAAAAAACGTAAGATCGTAAACAATATAAGATCAATCCGATGCTCCCAATTCCTTAATAAGCTATTTAGTTTGAAACAATGAAGACGAATACATAAATTGTGATAGGAAGACTCTTTGAACGAACTAGACCAACATTTCAACTTGTCGTAATCATTCCTCGAATGTATTGAATTTAAAACGAATAAATGTTTTCGCGACATGTTTATTCAACTAACGTATGTTCATTCTTTTGATTCCTATTATGATTGATGTCGTGAATATTGAAATCGCACCCTGAATAAATAAGTTGCTTTTTATTCCGGCAGACATCATGTGGCGGAGAAACAAAAACCTCAGAGACAAATATTTGAAGTCCATATGAATTTCATCTTTCACGGTTACGAAGGACACAAATATGGACTCTCATAATTTAATGAGTTCTCGTTTATAAATGTAGCTCCAAAAGCCTGCAGATGCCACTCATCCGTCCAGATCCCAAGAAAATCTCCAACAAGGTAAATAATTACAAATTCTACACTCAACTACACATTAATGGAATTTTCAAAACCGGTTTAATTACCTATGTTGAAATTTAGACCACAAACTAAAATAGGCGAAAATGGACTAACTCTAGATCATTAATGACGATTTCCAATTCAGACAAACCAAACAAATGTTGGTGCAGTAAGAATTAAAATTTGAATAAGAGCTCATTATGAAAGCAGACATTTTTGAAGTAACCTATGGGTGAATTATTAAAAATGGACACCCTGGTTCACTTTATATTTGGTTAATACATATGAACATTACAACTAGTAAGCAATTCATTGTAAATTCAATATTTTTAGCCAAATTCCTTGTATCATCAACTGCTATCTCAGTAATTTTGTCTCAATTCATTGACGACGTGGCACACAGATCGCATCAGACCTTAATGTAATGGGAATTAATGTAAGCCCCGAGAAATATAGATTATTTGAATGTGAAATATTACTTATATTATCATCAAAAGCTATTAACATCAGTAAGAAACTTTGGATCACAAGTAAGAACAACGATGGTTAATAACATTTCAGACTGACGAAAATGAAGACTTTGGGATGTCTGCTCCTTTTGTGCTGTGTGGCTGGGTTTTCAAGTAAGTTTGCAACATGAAATTTCAATACTGTATTTTAGAGTAAATGAATCCACCATGAATGAGGCGTTATTATCCCTATAAATATATCCAACCATACAGAGCGTCGCCCCTGTAACTTGTGGTGAATACCTGTGGATTGTTCCGCATCCTAGTTTTCTTGAAACTGCAGCCCCTGAAGCTATACCAAAAGCCTTAGAGCATTTAGCTTCAGAGCTTGAAATGATAAAACTGGTCTAACTTCTACAAATCTCTTCTTTCACAAACTTTGAAAAAGTCCTGCGCATCATATCACTGTTATATTCGCACACCGTTAATCCAGAATTTTACTTTTTCAATCCTCCTTCTCATCTAATTCAAAATCAAATTGTGTCTCATCTCTAACCTGTGCAATTTCTTACTGTTTTTGTTATAATACATGTTTTAATTATTTACCATTATTCTCTATTTAGTTTGTTATTGATGTATTTGGGTGATTCTCACTTTACGGGACAATCGAGGTTTTGATTCTGACTAAAAAGTTTTGTTCTAAATTTATGATTTTTTAATTGTACAATCTAGATGTTACTCTAATGGTATAGTGATGTACAAGCACGCATGATTTTCGTTTGATTCCTCAAAATTCAGGTTTTAAAATTTGATAGGTTACGTGAATGGTATGTATCCATGACAATGAGCTTTGTCAACCAAATAACGATAGAATTACGTAAACGATGTTTATGTGAGGTTGAATGCGACAGATATCTGATTTCAGTTTTTCCTGTCTTTGTGCTAGAACAAGTATCACATTTTAATATTAGTATTTATTTAGTATCAAATACCAAATTTGAAAAAAAATTGTTTCAAACAGCCATGACGGCTTTTGTGTAGCCGCAACAATGAAGTTTAAAATCGCCACGACAATGAGAAATCAACATTAACCTTCTGCAATTAGGAGTCGAATGAACACTTATAGAAATTGAAACTTGCATTAAATAGAGTTTTTACATCTCTATCCCAAAATGAATGCTAAACCAATCAATAAGATTGATTAAGAGTGATTCGCGAACCCATAACAATGAGAAATATGAAACGTACACACCTGTTTTACAAACGGCTAACTTCATTTTTGAGCCCCAACTGTATAGAAATGGCGGAAGCATGGTGTTTCCTCAAAGGGCAGGGTTACCAACGCTGAAAACACTTTGAATTGCCAAAAAATGCCCTCATTTGAGAGAGCTACAATGATTTCCTTCAAACCCATGACAATGAGACAGAAGGTTTGGGACAAACTTTGAGCACTTGATTCGTACAGACTATCTCAAAGTTAGTCCCACTTGTAAGCACTACTAACATCCAGTAACTAATTCTAAAAAAGTACTAGTTAAAATATTTCCGGTAAAACGTACTTTGAGCGGATAAAATTTCGGATTAAGTTCAAATTCTGACTCACGGACAGACTATGACAATGAGATTAGAGGTACATTTCGATCAATTACCGGCATGTACAATGAAGAGTAGCCGAACTTTATGACAGCCATAAGTAGGCCTAGTTACCACATAAAATCTACAAAAATGATTTTTGGAAAAAGTCGAACAGAAAATTATTTATCAATGAAGGACAGCGATTGTCCCGTAAAATAGGAATCACCCATTTCCGAAAATTTGCTTTTTGAATTTCATTAGGCTTGCCCGAGAATGAAAGAATAAACAACATTATTTGCTATTGGGCTTCCATTTATCATTTGATTGTGATATCGATATTATGCATTACTTGCTTTTCCTTTTTTATCCTTCAAGAACGATTTCTACAACGTAATTTCAAGAATTTTAACAACATTTTTATATCAAAATGAGTAATTTTTAAAACAACGGAAAAATAACTTGCTCTACATATACAATTATGTTATAAATGTCCACAGATGCATTGGATTTGAAAGCAAAACTGTCGAGCTTACATGCTAAAAATCAAGCTACCTTGGCGGCAATCAGGAATAAAACCGAAGGAGCAGTCGAACAACTTGAACAAGCAATGAAACAAATCGAAGAAAACGTTCAGGTGTTTTTCACGAAAATCGCTGACACCCAAAACGTTTGCGCGAAGAACGGCACACGTGTGACATGCTGCGCAAAGGATCTTCTTAAGAACAACCGTGAGGAATACAAATTATTTTTAGTGCGATTACGAATTCTTTTTTGTTCAACTTGTGATTTTATCATTGCGTCCAATCATCACATAAGTTTAATTTAATTTTTTTTCCAATACAGTTTGCCTTGGGCTCAAAGTTATTCCCGCCAACTTCAGTGTGGAAGTTACCTTCAGTGTCAACAACAGAAAGTTCATCGACCGCACTGTTTCAGGTAAGAATTCGCACTGTACAGTTAATTTATGTATAGTTGAGTTAAATAACGCGGCGAACTAATTTCATCACCTAAACCCAGAAAGAAACTCAACTCGCATAGACTTCCCTGACACCAAATACTAGAAAAAAATTGTTTACACACATTAGTAGACATTGAGAGGACGAACACAATTTTAAAAGATCTCTACCCGCTCCTCTCAGCCAACACAGAGACCAAAAAGGTATTCCCCCAAGCGCCTTCCTGTCCTATCAACAAGGATCGTATAGGTATCAGTCCCCACTCTGACCCACAAACGATCAGATAGGACAGAACGATTAAGAGGACGGCATCCTTGCGCCAAACGCACATGTAATGTTTGTCCACTGGCCGCGGAAGAGGAAAACTTCACGTCCACAAATAACCCCAACTCATACAGATGCAAAGGGTCGGCAGATTGCCAGACACCAATGTGCGTATGAGTTGATGTGTAAACAATGTCCAGCTTTTTATGTTGGAAAAACAGAGACGGCGTTGAATCTAAGGGCAAATGACAGATCATCAGCGGTCACAAAAAACGAAAATGTGCCCATGAGCGGCCATGCCTCGCGGCACGATGCTTCATTCGATGACTGTTCTGGCCGGAAAATCTTGAAAAGAATGAGACCCTAAGAGAATAAGTTGGCGCTGCTTGAAAAACAGTTTGCGTTGTCCGTTATTGTTGCTGTCTAAAACTATTGTGGTTCTATAAACATAAGTATGAGTTAAAATCGAGTTAAAATCATTTCAAAATACCTCAAAACGGGTGACCATAAAGAAATTTTTTTAAAGTTAATTTTAAAATTGAAGCCGTTGCAATATCTTAATTGTTGAAGAAAATTCCCTAATAACATGTGTAACAGCACCTGTAGATAAATTTCAAAAATACAACTTTTCTCTCTCGGAAACACGTTTTTCACAGCTTATACAGGACGTTGGAATGATGAGCTTTAGGACGAGCTTTTAGGCCTTTTGCAGGGAACCCCTTAAGAGATTCGATTAGGCTGACAATCAGTAGAAAAAAATTGTCAATCTCAATAATTGAACGATTTTTCTCACTTTTGAATCCTTCTAATAACTTCATCTTGCACTACAGAGATAGGACTCCAGCCGATTATTTCAAGTGGAGTAAAACAGCCGATTATTCTAAGTGGAGTAAAAAATATAAGTCATAGAACATTTTGGTTTATTATTCAATGATAAACCATTGTAATCGCCCTTGAAAAAAAAATTCTAACCCCCCTGAAAATTTCATGATTTACGTTTCAAAGGGTGTAGAATCCGAATCTGCAATAAAAAAATTTCCGTCCGTCCGCCGTACGCACGATTTCTCCCAAACGGCTGAAGCAAAAAAGCTTAAATTTTCAGGAAAAATCCATGTTGGTCCGACTACGCCCCAATTCTTGAGCCAGCCCTCTCACTTAATTTAAAGTGCCCTTCAAGGGTTGTCAAAGTTTTGTAAAATCCCTAAAAATCTCAAAAAAAGTCCAGGCGGCCTAAATTTGGACTTTTTTAAAAGAACTTTTCACGAGGAATCGAATGAGCCCTTCCCCAGGTCCGTAGGTCAAACCATTCTCGATCTATGGCCCGATTTATGGTGCCAACATTCGCGTTATTTTGGTTTATTATTGTTTTTGGGTTGATATCAGTAACGTAGTGACGTAGTGATGTAGTGATGTAGTAATGTGGATACTGCAGTGAACTCCTAAAAGGCTTTGTAGCCGATACACGGGTTGAAGCATTCTGAAAAAAACGCTGCACATTCTTTCACTGGGGTTTATTATTCAATTGGCTTGCGTTCATGATTTGAATTTATACTAAGCTTTGGAGTGTGCGTGTTTCACAGGTGATAGAGCGATTATTGAATTTCAGGAGATATGCATAGAGCACGTAAATCTGTTCTCGACCAAAATACCTATTTGGATTGATCAGTTGATCATATTTGTGTGCCTCCTGAAATTCAATAATCGCTCTATCACCTGTGAAACACGCACAATCCAAAGCTTAGTAGAAATTCAAATCATGAAGCAAGCCAATTGAATAATAAACCCCAGTGAAAGAATTTGCAGCGTTTTTTTGTCACATATTAATAGCAGAATTGAAACTTATGGGGAGGAAACATAAGAGTGGAGAAAAAATGACAGCTTGATTCCTTGCGCATCATCAAACAATTTCCCGTTTCCAAATATTTCGAAAACTCAGTGAATTCGCGTGATATGTCTGATTCTCACTGCACTGAAAACCATTTCTTGAAATGCAAGATCACGTTTTGCGAACTTACACTTGACATTCTGGTGAAATCAAAAGAGCCAGAAAAACCGTCACAAATTAGTAGGTAATTTCCATTTCCCATAGATAAAATATTGAAAGCAATCCGTTCCCAGGGTCTGAGAGGGATGGGTTACGCCACGATAGGTTCATCGAAGTTCTGCCTTTTTATAAGATCCGCACATTGAACATTTGGAACAATAATCTGAAATATCTTGGGAAATTCATGGTTCACTCATTTGATAACGAAGGTGGAGTCATCACCTCAAAATTGCCTGGCAAACCACTGAGAACCAACTACTCCACAAATTTTACATCCCACAGGATTATAAAGGCCTAAGGGTGTCAACACAATTAGTACTAAAGGGGTCGATTCTACAACTAATTTCCAATTTGCCTCAAGCAGTTATTTACGATATTTTTTCGTGTTTTCGAAATAAATTGCTATAACTCCCTCAATTTACAAGATAATCTCAAAGAGTACACCGTTGGAAAGAGCAGTAAATTTCCTTTCGTTGATGCCTCATGAAAAAGTGAGGTTTGAGGTCTGAAAAGCTAATTTTACTTAATTTGGGAAACCTAGACTTTTTTCAACGGAAATTGAACTATGAGAACCAATTTTTTCAAGACGCAAGAACGGATGCAAGGTTCCACGGTCGAATTTTGTCCTTATGCTGAAAAACATGAGCTTTTGAAAAATCGGGTGATTTCATTGACGAAATCAAAAGAGTTGGGAGAGCTCAGTGATGGTACGGAGGGTGTTTCTTACCGTCAGCCTTTCTCATTATGTTCAGTTTGAAGTGCTTCGGAGTGCCTCCTTTCTTATTTGACAGGCTTTTGTCTGGTCTGATCCAAAGCTTAATGTTGCCAGGGCAGGAGCCCCAATCACGTGGTCTGAAGTGCCCTGAAATCTCTGAACATAATGAGAAAGGCTGGAGTGCCACTATTCGATTCAGCGTTCGAAACACCCTCCGTACCATCACTGAGCTCTCCCAACTTCCAAAGTGTTGATTTCGTAATTTTCCATGTAAATCACCCGATTTTTCTCGAAAAGCTCATGTTTTTCAGCATTCAAACTCAATTTCCTCCCAGGAAAATGTTTTAAGGACAAAATTGACTAGACCGTTGGAAAGGTGAGAAGCGCAGTTTTTACCGTTCCTGGTTCTCATAGTTCAATTTCCGATTGAAAAAACTCAGGTTTCCCAAATTAAGTAAAATTGCTTTTCAGAACCAACTACTTTTCGGGAAAGGTGAGGCATCACAAACTGCTTTTACATCAGATTTGAGATTATCTTGTAAATTGAGGGAGTTTATATAGGAGATAAGGCGAAAACAGAAAAAAATATATATATATAGTATAAGAGCGACTCGACCCCTTCAGTACGTCAGACCTGTTTTGTTGACACCCTGTATATAGTATAGGCGACTTCCCATTATTACAGAGATACAATGAAAGCGTAAAGCGTTTCTTTGCCAAGAAAGAGTATAACTCTACAATAATTATTGTTAAGCGAAGACACACAGGAACTATTCCTAGAAATCATTTCGCTACCTCGATCTCATCCTTACGGATTTTTGACGCAGTCCCGATCCATCATAGGAGTTCATTTCACAAAAGAAGCTGGTTTTTGACAAAGTCAGCTAATCAAAAATCCAACCTCATTTTCTATCAAATCGCCTTGAATCAATGTTAATCTTCAAGCTCCTGATCCAATCGCTCAATAAGTGTCGACAACTGTTCGCTAACGTCGAATTACGGAAAGAACCCCAGCAGTTGGTTCTGAACTCAGTCCAAAAAGAAAAAGCAACTTAGGATTGTCATAATATAAGAGCATGAAATTATTAATGGAAATACATACAACTTTTCAAGTAATATCAGCGGGCCATAATAATCAAATAAAACTGAAATGTGATTTGATGACATTCTTCCAAAAGGTAGATTCCAACAAAGTACAAAATGTACAAATTGTACAGAATTATACCGAACAACATACATATATTGAGCATTGTTGTTGGTTTTTTTATATTATCATTTAGTTTAATAATTTAATTAGCAACTAAAAAATTGTGCTTTTAGGACAAAACCCGCCAGCAATCTGCGGAGCTCTCCCCCAGCTTCCCATCCTCCAATTCTGCGTCGAACCCTACGGTCTTGGATACTCCAACGATACGTTCAACGTGTGCGTTGCACTCGCCGCTCGAGTCGTTTCAAAAGACATCGCACGAGTGAATCTCAACTGCCTTCATCTGAGGAAGGACGGTACCCTCACTATGGTTCAGCCCACCACAAACCAGACGGAAAGCGCGATTTTGGACATCTCCACGTCAAAATACAACCCTGCCTTGAACAAATCTGTGAACCCCATTCAACAACTGAAGGGCCTGTTCAAGAAAAACTAATTTTGACGTAGTCGAGAGGGGAAAACAGGATTTGAGACATAGAAACATAATCCATGGATTTTTGTATATTATTGTCCCTTTCATCCTCGGCATCCATTGAATACGACGCAACATACACTTTGGGAGTATACCTTAAATAGTGGAAGATCTGAACACCATACATTAAAACATCTACAAAATTCAAATTTTGCAAAGTCCAACCGCCGTATGAGCCACCAGAGGCCTTAGAATTTATGTTGCTTAGCCCGATCGCTTCAGAGGCACAGATGCTATGGGGCAAAAACTATTCAAAGTGGCAAAGACGTAATTTTTTGAGGTTTTTACAGCGACTGTGCGGAACCAACTTTGTTTTTTAGTTGGAAACTCCCATTAGTACATCATTTTCGATAATAAGCCTTTGCAATCGCGTAGCAAACATTTTTGTAAAACCCCCAAAACTCTATCACTTCAACGTTTCAAGTTACATAGATTCAAAATCTGCAATGTCCATCCGCAGCTTCCCATATCATAAAAATCCTTAGAATTGATGTGGAAACTCTATTCTCTCTCACATGAACTCCACTTGGGGTCTAGTTGCTCCTAACTTCTAGCCAACCAGATCGCTTCACATGCTTAGACACGCTTAGACACGCTCAAAAAGGACCAAAAACGTGGTTTTCCGGGTTTTTAAAGGAATTGGTTAGTGAACGTCGTTTTCCAGTAATTTTGGACAGAAAATCGACTGGAATAGGTTTTAGATCCATAGAAATTCATCCATAGCAAATAATTGCAATTTCTGAACCCAAAAATGACCCCACAAATCTAAGAACGACACGAACTTATCACGTAGGTACTTAATGGAAATTCTATAACCCTCATTTTGCTTCCGAGTCTACCAAGGTAGCGGAAGCATTGTTTTCACTTTCGGAATGTGAAAATTTTTTTGTCTCCAAAATCAAAAATTCCACTCGCATTTTGCGTTTTAGACCTTTCTGAACAATTTTGGTTCCGTGTCTGTCTGTGTGTCGGTCTGTCTGTCAGAAAATCCTTGTTACGGGCAAAACTACACGAAGTTATAGTCCGATTTTGATGAAATTTTCAGGGATTGTGCGGGTTGGGTTGTAGATGGTCCCCTATGAGTTTCATGACCCCCGGATCAATAGTAGCCTCTGCGCATGCACAAACGTGAAATCCTTGTTACGCGCATAACTCCGGGAGTTCTTGACCAATTTCAATGAAATTTTCAGGGATTGTTCGGTTTGATGTTTAGATGGTCCCCTATGAGTTTCATGACCCCCGGATCAATAGTAGCCTCTGCGCATGCGCAAACGTGAAATCCTTGTTACGCGAATAACTCCGGGAGTTCTTGATCAATTTCGATGAAATTTTCAGGGATTGTTCGGTTTGATGTGTAGATGGTCCCCTATAAGTTTCATGACCTCCGGGAGTTCTTGACCAATTTCGATGAAATTTTCAGGGATTGTTCGGTTTGATATGTAGATGGTCCCTGTAGATACGAGGAAGCTATGTGCCACACCCACTTGGCAGACGTTTTTTTATTTCATTCTGTTTTAATCAAATTGCCCTTATTTTATTTAAGAGCAAAACCATCCTATCTACTTGAAACCCTCTTTCGCAAATAATGGGTCTTCTCCCATTAGATTGTTTCATCCTCGAGAAATTAAAAGTAGAGGGAGCAGAGATGATGAACAATCATCCGATCTCTGTTTGTACTGGGCGAACTCAACTCGGACAAAAGGTCGCGTTAGCTCTTCTAAGTCGATAGTCACGCTTGTAGCCACACATTCAGATCCTAATTAAACGAGTTCATTCAACCTTAATTGGCGTTTGTCGCATTTTTTAGGACAAACCGACTCTTCCCTTGTAAACATTCCGAAATCTACCGAAGAGGTTTTAAAGTAAACGGGATGATATGGACGTAAAAATGCAGTTTTCCTTTTAATACCATATTGATTTCGCTTAGAGAATTTGATCAAGATGCAGTCGAATCGGAAACCATGATCACCATGATTCAGAGTAAACTAGCACCAAAACATCATGAATCACACTTGGGTATATCCACATTCAGGGGCAACCTTGCGATTGAGCAGCTTTGAGTGCTTGAGTGCAAAAAGCGATGGGTCAAATTGTTATCAAATTTACCCTAGAATTCGAATCTGAAATAGAGACACCGAAAATTATTTCACGACGGGTCATCGTTTTGGTAACCATTTGTGAGAACCCCCTTCAAACACACACACAGAAAACTTTTCTTGACTGCCAAGTCGTCAAATTGGAAACAATTTTGATTAACAAATTTGAAATTTACAACGTTTTCAAAAATTTTACCCGGAAAATGAGATGACCTCGGACTGGTCAGAGACCCTTCTCATCAATTTAGCACCCAAAATTACATGTAAATGATTGCCCGTGTCGTTTTGACCTTTAGGGGTCACTTTTAGGATCAGCAATTACGATTATTTGCCTTAGTTGAATTTCTACGGATCTGTAACCTATCCCAGTCGATTTTTCGTCCAAATTAACTCGAATATTACAGCCCACTTTCCTGTCAGTAAGAAATAGAAAAAACACGTTTTTGTTAACCAGTTTTGAGCAACATTAATTTGCGTGTGAAGCAATCGGGTTGGTTAGAAGTTAAGACCAACTAAAACACAAACGGAGTCCATGTGCGAAAGAACAGATTTTTACATGAATTAAAAGGCCTTTGATGCCCATACGGCGGGCGGATTTAGAAGATTTTGAATCTACGAACCTTGAAAGCTCTCCAATTTAATCAAATGAATAAACAGATCTCACCAGCGTTGTAGAACCATGAAAAACGATGTGTCACATTTTGAGATTGCTTAGGTTCGTATGCGCAATTCTGGTGACTTGTCAAACTGCGTTCTCACTGAACGGGTTGCTCACAGCCGAATGAGGGATCAATATTCCATGAATTTCGGTGAAGAATTCGAATTAGCTACAAGGAGTAGGGGCTCCAATTAGAAAAAACAAAGTTAGAATCTACTGCGCACAGTTCGTGCAATGCGCCAAAGTATTTTCCCCGAACTCTGCGTAAAAAATTATGAAGAATGACGTTGGGCCGTGTTTCTACATAGTCTCTACGTAGAATTTAACCCGTCTATTGTAGAAATCAGCTGTAAAGGGGGGCACTATGTACAAATATAGTTCAACAACTAAATTTATCAACGGTTAACATATAAACCGATGTCTTACATTTGAAAATAATACAATGAAAAGATGTCGGAATAAATGCAGATATTTTATTCTTTAAAAAAAAATCTAAGTTTGAATAATGAAAATTATTCAAGTTGGTCAAGTGGAAGGAAGAAAGTGTTAGCTCTTGTTTATAAATAATGATACATTTCTATACCCTGTGCTAAAAAGGTAATGAGGACGGCTTCGTTTCTGATTACAAAGCAAACTCTTGCTGTCTTAACAAGGTCAGGTCGAGTTTAAAAGCCTCAACTAAACGCACCAGTAGGAACAATAGTCTGGGAAGAGTTCAAAATGCGCCACTGCAAGCCAAGGCACATCTGCGTCTATAGGGCACTTTGATTGTAAGGATATTTTAACCCTTTTAGAAGCTGTTGGGGCAACATAAGCAAGCAAAAGATCTCGTGCTTTGTGTGCCTCTTCTCCTCCTATTGCTTTCACACGGCATCTTAGGTCTTCTACACATGAGGGCGTTAGACGCCGCGTTGAGCACTCGTTTGTCAAACGCGCGTTGGCCAAATACATAGAAACAAATGGGATCGTACACATGCAAACGCGCGCTTCGAATCAACGTCGCCAAAACGTGACTCTAGTAGTTTTCACTTCAACCGCTACGTTTGCAGAACGCTTCGAGTTACTATTCTGGGCATTGGAACGTACACAACTACTCAGACGAGCGCGCGCTTTTGCTCGGTTTTGACGTGAATTGTGTGATCTGTGAGTAATCTTACCACTATTTTGATCTGTTTGTGTATGTACAATGGATGCGGAAGCGTTTGACACAGAATTGTTTATTGATGAAGTCGAAAAAAGAAGATGCATCTGGGACATGGAGTGCCCAGATTATAAAAGTAGAGTTTTGAAAAAGTCTGCTTAGCAGGAGATTGTGGATGTGTTTGCAGAAGAAAACATGACAAAGGAACAGAAGACACTTTTAGGTAAATATACAAAGCATAATTAGTATTAATTAATAATACATTTATTCATCTACGGTACAATAACCAAAAACAGGTAAACTCCTCAAATCCATGTGTTCGCACTGACTACGCTGGTCTTGTCTTGCGCTGTCAGCCAACGTGCACTCGACGCGGCGTCTAACGCCCTCGTGTGTACAATGCCTTGGTAAGAATTGAGCTTCGTATTCATCCCAAAATCCCAATTCCTCCTCATCTTTTACCACACTTTCATTCAGCCCTCTGCGAGTTATATTCTTAGGCATTTCGTCCATGGTAAAAGAGTACATAAACCATGTATTCGAGTTTAATGCAAATCATTACCTAAACTTGATTAATTACTTTGTTTGGTTTCTTAGTAACACTTAAGAAGACTTAATTTCCTGTAGTTGTTGTCTATACCACTCTACTCCTGCCCTTAGTTGTCTCTTCTTATTTCCTCTGTGTAGTCTACTGCTCCCTCCCTGCTTCTTAGCTGATCCGTATGCTTGCGATTCAACAATCCTGCCGTTCTAACTTCGTAGAAAATAAAGCGAATAGCAAGCACTAAATGTCAAACACCAATCGAACGAGAAGCCAACAATATTTATTCATTTAAAAAATAATTATTATTAAAGGTCGAACTAAAAAAAAATGTTTAAATCAAAGAACAAGTGGATGGAAGCTATACGAATATACTGGTCACATTGCCATTACCGATCAAGTCTTCATAACCTATTTATGAAAAGTGAATGAGAAGTGTCAAAAGGTGTTTGGTTTCGTCTATTTAAATTTCAGTCGTTCGATTCGCGGATTTTTACGACGTGCCGATATACAGTATATTACACCGGTATAAGCTTCTGTATCGTTCAAAGGGTTAAGGGCGAGGGATGTTTGTAGTTCACTAAGTTATATTTAAGACGTCATTTAGAAGTCAGTTACAAGGTAAGACGCACTGATAAGCTAAAGGCAGTTGACCCTAATTTCTTCCCTAATTGGTCAACCGCACTGAAATACGTTTATTTTATCTTTTTAAATTCAAGTTGGTTTTCTGTGAGTGTTCCGAGTGTATTTAGAAAGCGTTATCTCCAGACGTGCAGTCCATTTCTAGTGTCCAGTGATCCACGTAGGAGAGTTATCTAATACATAAATTACAAAACTTTTGTGTAATTGGTTTTTTCCGAATACTATTTTTTTTTTTTTTAATTCATTTCCTTTTTGTGGAGTAACATTACCAAGTGAGCTTAACAGCAATATAAATACAAATAATATGACACGAGACATGAAGTAATCAAAAATATCCTACCATAGCTGAAACAAATATAAATAATATTTCATTCTGCAATACTACCTAGGGTGACTAAATAGTTAGGTTCAGTTTTGTGTTCTATGGGGTTAGCTGTCCACTCACAAGACGTTCGAATGCCACTTTCTTTTGAGGCGTCGCGACGATCTTGTTGGTCCAGGGTCCTCGAGAATTCCTCTTACGAAGGGTCTGGGATGGTTAGACATCCGAGTGGCAAGCTGTGTGTTACGAAATTTACATCATACCAGCAACCAATGGGAGATCCAGGTCATCGTGCAGGCAGTCATTTCTGGCATGCCAGGGGCAGCTAGTAATGAGACGAAGGACTCGGTTCTGCACAGTTTGAATCCTTGGGATTTGTGTTGCGGGTGCCAAGTTCTTTCTTGCACAGCCATAAAGCCACAGAGGGCGGACAAGGGAAGTGCACAGCAATCTGTTCAGATCCAGAGGCAGGTGGAGTGAGCTGGGGATATGGTGCAGCTGGCCATGTCTACATCGTACTCTGACGACTGTCCCACCGATGTGCGGGTTCCAAATCAATTTTGGGCCCAGGATGAGCCCAAGATATTTGACAGAGACTTTGGCTTGAAGTAACTGGCCTTGGAGTTCGAAGATAGGGATGTGAACGTTTCGTTGTACTGTGAAGCAGATTAGGGCCGATTTTTCTGGGTTTAGCCTTATCCTCCAATAGTTGGCCCAAGTACGAACCTGGTTGGTATAGGTTTGTAACGTGGAGAAGGCTTCTTCCCCAGTAGCAGCCCGAAACAGGATTGCCTGGTCATCACCAAAATGTGCGATCAGCACGTCGTCAGCACGTGAGATATCACTGGCAAAAAGTGTACAGAACAGGTTCAAGGATACTTCCCAATACTGATTCACGTGGTGCTATCCGTTTTTTCCATTTGACTGAATTTGAACGCGTTTACAAACAAAAACTTATTTATTTCAGGGGTGAATTGCCATTTCCCAAAATGCAAGTAGCACACAAGCATTTTTTTCAACGCTGATTCACGTAGGGCTATCCTTTTTTCATTCTACCACATGTTAACGTTTTACCGCCAAAAATGTCGTTATTCTCAGTGATGGAGTGCTCTCTTCTAAAATTAATCAAGCACCCATGGATTTGCAGTTTGTCTGATTAGCTGAAGTGCATTGCTTTATTCCAGAGTTTTATTTTAACACCAATGGCCGAGTAGCTATCTAAGGAGAACAATAAATCATCCTCTGCGGTTGATTGGACCCTCTATGGATAGGAGGGAGAGGATCATCGAAGGGAGGCCCAAGGATCATCGAAACGAAATGCACGTCACGCGAATCGGCGTATAAAACAACGAAATCTCATGTATGCTACACTCATTTTAGAAGACGACAATTTATCACTCAAAATAACGAACTTCTCTACTGAAAAATCGGTGAAATTTAGTCAAATAAGAAATAGCGTCATGTGAACCAACGTGGAAAACCCATAAAAATTCATGCGTGCAACAGTCACTTTGGAAGGTTACAATTTATCACTGAAAACAACTCACACGTTTGCGCATAAGAAGACTAGAATATATATTCGTGAGCAATGAAACTCTTATGAGACCATCTAAAGCCTAACCCACACATTCCCAGAGAATATATTTTCAAAATCTGATGAAGACTGTAGCCATTAAGCTCGTTACAAGGATTTCATTTTCGCTCAAGCGCAATAGTTACTACCGATCGTGTTGAAATTGATTTGAGATATGACATTTTTCCACAAAAAAATACCTCCAAATGTGAGGAAGATTGGACCCTTATCACCTGAGAAAATTAAGGTTGTATTATGTGCAGACTGTTCTATTGACTAAGGAGCGTCGAAATTCTTGAGGGGCTTTGAACTCTTGAATCTACTGTCTATCCCGAAACGTTCCGAATGTTCATCAAAATCGGATGAAAGTGTAGATCAAATATTGTTCCAGGATATGCCGACACACGCACAACGACAGACAAGTTAAACTCACACTTTTTCCTTTTGACTTACAGCCAAACTCATAAATATTGTGTTTTTTACAAAGAAAACTAGAAGAAACGGCGCTTAATGTAGCATTTTGACGGAAAAAGTGCTGAGCCAAACTAAAACCTTGGAAAGAAGTAAACCCCGAGTCGAATTGGTTCGGCAGACTTGAATCAGGCCAATATTGAGGTCAAATGATTTAGAAGGGCAAAAGTTTAAACTTATGAGGAGGGGGGAGTGGGGTTCACTCAAAATTTAACCGATTTATCAATGTTCGTAACGTCCTTATTTCTGGAGTTAATTTACATTACCGGGATCTCAACGCTGATATTTTATTCTTTACAAGTTTAATTTGTATTAAAATGTCCGTAGAATGGACGGTTTGGGTATGGTAGAAGAAAAACCTATAATTGTTAGCCATATTTTTGATAAGTAATTTAGAGACAGCAGGAAGATTTGTCCTATAGAAGATGGACTGAAATTTCAAGATATCTGGACATCTGGTTAGGTATAGTAATATTTGGACTATCTCCTGAAATGACTACCCATTTTCAGCCTCGACTCCTGGATTATGAAAACGATAACTCCCGTAAAATAGAATACATTAACAAAGGAACGAGACGTCATATCGTATAATCGTACCTTCTCTGCCTTTCTTCAGTTTCCCAACTGTGAACACAAGTTAAGTACACAGTTATAAATTTACTTATAATTCATTCGAAAGATAACCGACTGACTCGGATATTGGACCCCCCATCGTAATTGTGTTATGCGCATGCAATAGATTATGACCATTTCATTCGCTTCAATCACCAGTCGGTGTGACAAGAGGGGCAACTTGAGTCGCGTGATCCGAGATCACGTGCCCACCGCGTGATACGGAGCGGCTCCTCAGCCAAACGGTTGACCTTCAGACAGAGGCCTTTAGGCGCGAGTAACGAATCTGTCGATCGTCCCGACGATCTTTCGATGCAACGGGCTTCATCTCGATAGAAACTAGATCTCCCACAAATATATTCTTCTCTTTTTTATCAATTCGTGGAAAAATGAAAAGAAGAACCACGCGATTTTTCACATCAACGACTGAAAAAGTGACTGAGAAATTGAATAAAATCAAACTGCCAAGTTTTACGGACACATTAATGGAATGATTGATTTTTGTGAAGTTGGACCTTGTTACGCAAGTACTTCTACTACTTTCAACATTAATTTATTGAACTGTTAGATAACAGCATGGGCGGTTTAGGTCAAAATTATTGGGGGGCCAGTGCCGGAGGGTCTGGGGGCTTGAAAAATACAAGCTAAAAAAACGTGTTTTTAAGCTATCTGATGCACATTAAACTTTTACTAAGTAGTTAATTATTATTTCACGAAAATTTTTTCAAGAAATAGCTTTTTTAATCACCCAAATGAATTTAACAATATGTGTTACTACCAACATCAATCTAACCTCCGTCTCGTCTGTACAGTACAGAGAGCAACACAGCCAAAACCCAAACGGTCCAACGGTCCGAAACCCGCTGTCCGCGGTCCCGTTCACAGTTTACTTTTTACAACATACGGAAAATCCAGAATATACAGACGTCGTAAAATCTAGTCCTGAATATAGAAAAGTGTAGTTATAGCTACTGTACATTCATAAATACATAATAACGTGTATTGTAAACAACCACAACCCAACAGATAGCTGACAGCTCTAATAAAAAATATTATTACAAAAAAATATGAATTTTTAAAAAATCTTTTAAAATCTGGGGGTGCCAGGCACCTCCGTAAATCCGCCCATGAATAACAGCAAATCTATTGTTCTCCGAAACTAAAATGTTCCACTCATATGATTTCAGGACGACAGGAATTTCCGTATTTAGGTCTACGTAGATTTTCTTACAGTGACCAAATCCCTTGCCCTCAGGGCCGTATACATAAAATTTCTCAGTTAATTTGGTCAGATTTTCAGAAACTGTGCGGGTTAGCCCCTAGACTATTCTTTGAACCAACCCGCAAACGGCATCTCAATTGACAATTGTCCATTACCCATAAATTAATTTCGTATATACAGCGTGTTGACCATGGACCTGATACATTTCATTACCAGCCCGGGAATTGAACCCGTAATCCTCTGCTCAACCGAACGGTATTAGGTTACCGCCTTAGAACACTCGGCCACAAAGGACGCCAAATTAATGTTCCTGAATAATTAATATTCATAGTTAATATTAATATTCATTAAACCCTGAAGATTATCCTTAACAGGTTTCATAGCTGAGACTACGATCTGGTGTCTACTAGTCACAGGAAAAATACCAAAACTATTTACCAATTTAGATGAAAATTTCAAGGCTTCAGTATGGAGGGTATTATTCAATTCATATTAAAGCGAATGTTGAACAGTGATCAGTGTGTCACACAGTGCGTTCGATAATTTTGTCACCAACAAATTCTACATTACTGAATGTGAGGAAGATGTACTGCCCCCCACATCCCCCTGTTCTCGTACCACTTCAATTGTAACTAATTACGAACAACACAAGATAGTTCCGAAAATTCTATTAAAGCTAATACATATTCACCAGACTGAATAGGAATATTCGCACCACCGACTTTCTTATCCTTTGACTGCAATCGACCGTCTAACAGCTCGTGTTGATAACCAGTCGATTTGTGTTTCAAATGACTTCCCCACTACGTCACGTCTTTTCAACTTTTCGTAATTTCTCACTGCATTTTTACGTGTTTGAGTGAAACCTGAGGAATGCATTTTCTTGCCTGATAATAGCATGACAACAACGTTGCAAATCATTTAGGTTCATTATCAGCTAGTGCTTCCAAACATTTATATCAACTTTTGATTGGTCCCTGAAACTTCCGAAGAGACAATTTTTCAACTTTTGTTTCAGGTTCCAATAATTGAATAGATGAATTTGTCATTAAAGTACCTAAATATTGAGAAAATGCAGATAGAAAATGAAAGGGCACCTTAGGGCAGCAAAACAAGCGCATCCAAACTTCTGTATAAACTATTGAATGTCGCCTAAAATTAAGGAAGTGGAACATTTGCGGACTTTTTTTTTTTCAAGTTGACCCTTGCCAGTAACAATAAGGTTACATTGGTGTAGTGCCCTGGGCACCAAGGGGTTGAGGGGAACGAAAAAGCGGACACCTTAGCTAGGGATGGTGCTGCTTCTCTCCCAGTGGGCCCAGAACCCTTCCTGGGCACAACGGAGAGCTTTCCACGAGGGAGAGAAGAAGGGTACAGCCTGCTGGCTCTGAGTTAGGGGACAGAGGCATGGCAAAACAATTTATTGATTTCTCCAGGAAGAGAGCTAATGAGCTGCTCAGCGTAGGAAGAAAGGAGATACGTATAGTAACAGGGCTTTCAACGGGGCACTGTCCACTTAACTACCATCTCCACAAAATGGGCAAATCTGACACAACCCTCTGCCGGCTCTATGGGGCTGAGGACGAGACTGCATGTCATGTGATCTGCCACCCAGTAATTACCAGGCAGTTGGTGCTTGGGTCCCACGCAGCTCCTGACGATGGGTACAAGTGCCGTCCACTGGTCATTCAGTGCTCGGTTAGGCAGGGTGCTCAGGTCGGGTAGACAAATGTGCCTGGGAAAGAGTTGGAGGTCACGACCTCCTCCTACAGCCACAATAGGTCCACCAGGGCCTCAGCGGTTAAAAAAAAATAGCAAAAGTTGGAGAAATTATTTTGAAATTTGAAAATGTTGATAGCATTACTAGTAGTAAGAAACGGTTTGTCCGTCCGTCAACCAAAACGTGTTGGGACGTAAAACAAAACAACTTTTGAGGGGGTTGAAAATGTTTATTATTGGTAACTAACTAAAGTTTATTTCAATAAAAACAGAGTAAGATGAAACGTTGTCTATATTTCCACGATAATAATGAATTGAACAGTTAAATCGATTTCGGCGGTTAGGTCATCCATCAGTAACCAACATGAACTCATGGACAAACATTACTGATGACGACCTAACCGTCGAAATCGATTTAACTGTGTAACTCACAATTTGCGAAGAAATATAGACAACGTTATCTTACTCCGTTTTAATTGGAATGGGTTTGCACAACTTCGTCGCGAGTGACTTGGTCCATAAAAGTTATTATTGAAAATAGCAAACCGAAAAACTAAAACTAAAAAGCTTTATTATCTAAAGGACTATTCGCTGAAAACAGGAAGGTAGTCATACAATGAAATCATGATGATTTTCAAGAAATTACATCTTGCTAGAATCAGATATGGCATAAACTTCATCGCCTGGGACGTAACGTTAAAACTATTCTGCTCATTTGTACGAAATTTACAGAGCCACATGAGAAGAAGGTTATTGCCACAAGGCATGCAAATTGTGAATAGTTGGTTTAATAATAATAAAAATAACGTTGGATGAAGATAAAGCTAACTATAGGACCTTCAGCCCAAGTATTTATACTGTGCCTTAAATCTCATCTGGATATTTTTACATAATCAAGGGTTTAATTGATTTAATAGCAAAGAAATGAGTTAGGTTGAATCTATTAAATGTTCATGAAAATATTTCGACTCCCACATGTAGGGTGTTTCAGATGAGATGCACACTACTTCAACTACTTTCAACAAAATATGTCTTCCAGCGATTTTCGAGTTTGTTCCAAGATCAGTTATGGACATGTCAAATCTCAGAAGGCAGATTTAAACATAAGATGAAGCGTTAAAATCCATCCACCGTATAAGAATACCTCAACGGATGTCCATGACAAGATAGCCCATTCTCCAAAATTATCGTTTTAAATTTTTGTCAAACTAAGTAGAAATTTGTGCCTTTGTGTGCAAAGGAATTGTTAACTACGTATCAATTTTGCAGCAAAAAAAGTGTCTTTAATAATATTCTTCTATTCAAACTAAGATTTTGGATTCTTAGAACCGTTTGCATTTTAATAGATTTTTTTAAAGCAAATTTTAATAAATTCAAGTAAAATTCTCAGGATAAGTTTGAGCTTTAATATTTAAATGATCTGATGCATGATTGGCACACGCCTTGTTAAATATATGAATTTCACAATTTTTAGTATTTTGTTCAAAAACTTTTTAAATATATGACCAATTTATTATAGGTACTGAAAAAGAGTCTTTCAAAGAACTCGTCAGCCTGCATTTCGGGGGTAAGAACGAAACTTTTATCTCATTTGTATCGAAAATTATCCTCTGGAGTGAATAGAGTTTTCCATGCATTTTATATATGCATGTATAATCAAAAAAGGAAAGAGAACACTGAAATTATCACCACATAACTACGTTTTTCATTTTGGCTAAAGCGAGTGTCAAAACAATCTAAGATTATAGTTTTTTTAGGAGTGGTTAACAACTTCAACGAAGAAGCTCAATTTACCCAATGGGCTGTTGCCAGTTATGGGATGCTGCTTGTCGTTTTCTAATATGTAGACCTGGTGAATCCAATGTACCCAAAACGTTGCAATGATCTTTTATTTGGTTCGGGTTTCATTTATACCGCATTTTGATACCAAACAATCATAAAAAGTTGCACAGTGGCACTCAGCATGACAGCTAACGGGTAGATCTTACAACTGGATCTCACTATATACAAATACGGGGGTGTGTGTGCGTGTGTCCTTCCCTTCCTCCTCCATCTTCCCTGTGCTACTTGGTTTGTCATGCTGGCTTCGACAATAACTTCTATGGATTGATGGCTGTGCATTCTTTACAGTCACTATGCTCGTTTTGCGCTAGCAGCTTGAAACGTGGAGTTGATGGAATGGTATGGTTGCTCCTTAAAAGGGCTGAGACGATAAATGCCTGCAACATCCTGAGGATATCTGTAACGCTATAAGGTGTCAGGATATGCCTAGGAGTAGCAGTCTCAATAATTGGCAGGAGGGAACCATACACATTCATTACACACTCTTTACTTTTAAAAGGCGGGTAGGGCAAGGGTTAATATTTCAATCTGATTTTTAATCCAGGGTTCAAAGTTATCGCTCACTTAGCCTATGTCGGCAATGCTAGGGGAAGAGGCTTCAGGACATTCATTATTAGAGGATGGTCAGTTCGTAACCAGGCTCTGCTATCATGCAACAAAGTGAGGTGATGGATATACATGCCCCTTCCAAGTACTGAGGCGATTAATGCCTGCAACACCCAAAGGATATCTGGGCCGCTAGAAGGCGTCAGGTTATGCCAAGGAATAGCAAGTTCCAAGATTCAAATCCAACTACCACTTTGGTACCATAATGTTATTTCTATGTTACTGAATTTTGCCGTTTTAAATTGTTTCAAGATATCAGGGAAGAACCAAAACTAGTCATAAAACGTCTAAATTTTTAGGACCCCTGAAGTTGTTTCGATACAAATTTTGTTGTTGGAGCTTAGTTTTCCACTATTGCGGTGCCAAGACACCAATTAAAATTTAGAAAGCATTTTGAAAACCATTGGCAGGAGAACACCCCTTATATGTCTAGATTGACTATGATATGTCCCGTGTGGCTAATTTTATTTCTAGATTACTAAAGATATTGACATTTCGTATACGGAGAATGTAGGTCTCTCATTGTTGCTGTTTTGTTGTTTGAATTTGTGAAGCACAACATTATGCAAATACTGGGGAAAAAAGGGAAAATAAATAACAAGAACTTCAGCTTTTGAGTTATATAATGATAAATGAGAATGTCTCCCGACCTTTATTAACCTAACCTGGGCAACGCTGTGTAAACCAGCTATTTGTTTATACTGTGGTTACTGGTTTATAGTGTGGCCACACTGTACGATTAATATGATGAGAACAAATTAATAAAATTTTAATATTTATCATAGTAAGTAAAAATTGGAAGCTTATTGGACTATGTGGATTGTGATAGCTCATGAATTTTATTGCGATTGAATCAGAAATCGCAACTGCGCACTTTGCCGGCGAAAGGCTCCTTCCTTTTCTTCCCATCAAATAGTCATCGTGTGTTTGCGTTGATTAGTGGAAAAACACCATTGTGTAAACGCGAGAAAGAACCTTGACATCAGAGGCAAACCGCCGGTAAATGTTGCCACTTTTCACATTATCAGCTGTATTGTTAATGAATGGATCGAGTAATATTGTAGACGGTCCCATAAGTATATAGGTTATCAATCATTCCGGGTTATCTTGCAGCCCTGTCACAAACTGACCGTAATTCAAAAAGTCCGTGCCACAAGACATTACGATTACAATCATAATCATCCTTTGATTTTGAATTTGGATACTACATACTACACTATAGTTTTGGAAATATGTTTTCTTAGACCGATAGCATACATTTGTTTGCCTTACGAGGCGTGACAGCTGTTGTCTAGAGTTTACAACATATCTCCAGCAATATATGATTATAATTCCCCGCGTAACAATCAACAGTTCGATACACGCTATTACCACTGTCACACACCCAAAGTAAATTTCACTGACCAACAACTATTGAGTATTTCAACGAAATGTCGTACAAGTTGTTAAAAAGCACTGCATTTCTGAACATATATATAAAATTTAGTTAAAAACGAGGATTTCATCACTAATGACAACAGTAATCTTTTGAAAATACGTTCTATACATCAAGATTTGCTCCGTAATCATTTCCATTCAACAAGTTATGCACACATGGAAAATTTGGATTGCAGTAGAAGATAATCTTTTTGTAGATAAGATCTTGTTCCTTTTGTCTATCTAGGCATGAATATTCGATATGAATACGAACTCGTCTTTAAGAAGATGGTGACTTTATTTTAGAAAATTGCAAGCAACAGATCTTGAAAATTCGGTTGGCTTCAAGATAATATTTATTAGATAAGGTTATAAGGTTGGAAGTTATTCGTAATTAGTTATGTCCCAAACAAATAAATCGGTTATTAGAATATCTAGCACAAAACTGACATGAGTAGTCCGAAAATATATCCGACACTCCTTCGAAGCTAATGTGTAGCGATTGTCAAAATATCAGTCGATTTAAAAAAATAAGATCTATGTCCACCAGAAAAGGTATCTTGGATTGAGTCTAGTCGACATTCTCTGTTGTGTCCGAGGTGGGGAGCTGCTCATTGTGTTGACAAGACACCATAGGAAGCCTGAAGCGCTTTCCGTCTAACCAGCTATTTGTTTTATGTTAAATTCATACGTCGATTCATCGTCTCATATTCAGGTACATTTCAATTCCTACCCTTTTTCCTAAATACACATCGTCCGTGCATTTTACCGGTATGGGATCCTGGGTGATACTTCCAAGACTCAGTCCGTTCAACCACTCATGTGGATGCATTGACAGAAAATATAATAAAAAATTAAATTATTCACAAAACAGTTGTAAATAGTGACATGATAGAACAATTATAATTTACTTACTTGTGTAAAAACACGGTCACGGAAGGCGAGATGAACACTTTCAGAGGACGAGAGAACCACCAACAGTGGCTTCGTTATAATAACTAGACTAGACCGCGAATCCCCTCACAGTTCATGCGTAATCCGACTGCAGGAAAGACTGTAAGGAAGTAAGTTAAAATATGATATAAGAACGCATTTTGAGCTCGATGAGAACGCTAGAAGGCACTAAAGATGCACAACCAAACGAAACTCAATCTCTTCTCTGACATCCTGAATAATTATTCCGTAATTTGCAGTTTAACAACAGACAACATGAGATTTTCCCGTTTTCAACGCGAAGTGTGAGCTTTTTCCCTTCAGCACCCTACAATAAGGACTATTTCAAATCGTTACGTTGGGAACAATGATGATAGTAGTTATCAACGTGACAAGATTGCAATGAAAGAAGACGAAGTGAGAAGCATGGAAGACGAGCACAAGACACCGACCAAGAACAGAGAGGATAGAACTGGATCCTGAAAGATGAGCTGATCAAGCGTCAGGAGCATCTAGAGTTCGATCGTGGTGGAACCCCTTGAGCGCGGGAATTGGACGAACCTTCCCTTTTTTCTGAGGCAAGGTGAATCCACGTCCTTAGGTAATCGGTCTGTAGTCTGTAGAACCGTGCCTAAACTGTAGGGAACCAGATATTTGCCCTTCATGAAAAAGCCATTCAAACCTCGTCGGCTTACAAGTACAATTCACTGTAAGTAATTTTTTAAGTTTATTTGCTACTTCTATGAATGTTTTTGGTTCCCGATCAATTGGGGTGGTCAGATTTGAAATCCAAGGAACAATTTTGTAGGAGAATTTTAAGTAGTTCTTCACCAAGTCAGCATTAATTTTTTAAAAAATATATAGTCAGGAGAAAATAATTAATTATTCATTGAAAATACTTGTAAAAGCGTATACCATTGAGGTTCACAAGGGAAAGAGTATGCATATACATTATGAACCAGCTGCAGAACAAGTTTCAACCCTCTATTCCAATTTCTTCCGAGCAAAATAATTATGTCTCACCAAATTTTGAATATTCTTGTAGAAATTTTGAGCTGATCGCGAATGTGGGTAGTTACCGATGTCTTGCATGAAGAAAAATGGCTTTCCTCTGCATATAGTACCTACTTTGATAAGGCAAAACTTTTTCATCACACTTTGACGCATTTGAAGTGGTTTATAAACACAAAATTTGATGCATGATGAACCAATTTTGCGGTGGACGAACATTGCAGATTTGGAATCTAAGCACCTTGAAACGTAATAATGACAATGTTTGAGAGAAAATAAATGTTTTTCGATCCGATCACATAGACTTATTAGAAATAATGAGCCTAAAAGGGTTAAATGAAGATATTTTGCCCCATATCAACATCGTTAGTGATGTGAGGCTCATTAACTGGAAGCATTCTGATTGGCTGATGGAACAATATGTCGGTCCAATAGAAAAGTACATCAACTATTTTTATTTGAATTCAAATGTACCCACCAACACTAGACAGACGCTTGAAGGAGCATCTAGAGTCCGATCGTGGTGGAACCACCAAGTCTACCAAGGTACGGAATGCATTGTTTCACTTTGAATGTGAAAATTTTGTTGACTCCAAAATCAAAAATTCCACTCGCATTTTGCGTTTTAGACCTTTCTGAACAATTTTGGTTCTGTGTCTGTCTGTCAGCAAATCCTTGTTACGGGCAAAACTACACGAAGTTATAGTCCGATTTTGATGACATTTTCAGGGATTGTGCGGGTTGGGGTGTAGATGGTCCCCTATAGGTTTCATGACTCCTGGATCAATAGTAGTCTCTGCGCATGAGCAAACAAAATCCTCGTTTGCATAAGTCTTGACCAAAAATGAATTCAATATTTATTGCCGAATTGAACGAAGTTCTTTAGTCAATAATAATTTTCAATGATCAATGATGCAGTCATTTTATGGATACGAGGAAGCTATGTGCCACCCCCACCTGGCAGACGTTTTTTTTCTTAATTTGAGAGAATAATTCCGTCATCAATGTTCCTTTTATCGAACCCTCGATTTTTTTCGCATCACCCAGTTTTTATCTCTTAGTTGTGGTTCATTTAGGCCCAGAAACGTGAGAAAAAAGCTGAAAATTGTCGAAATTCTATAAATTTTACTGTTTAATAATATTATCATTTTAGTAATTCGATATATCGATTGAAAATATCGATATATCTGGGTTTTTCACAACAGTTACTGGAGTAGCTGTAGTCAATCAGTCACGTGATCCATGCTTTCAGCGTTGTCTACAAGGCCAAATCTCCTCGTCAGTAGTAGTAAGTTGTATAACCCTTTCTTTTATTGCAATGGCTCTAAAAATGTTTAAAAAGCATTTTTTCAATAGTTATGTTTTTCTTCTTTTTTCAATCTAAATTTCCAAAAGTGGTCATATTAGAAAATGTTCACTGTTTGAAACAAGACTTTTTTTTTTAAATACCAATAGCATGAAGTTGATGCACATTAGTTTAACGATTTTTAATTTAATTTTAATAGTTTAAAATCGTCAACCTTTTTAAAAATTGAGTAATCAACTTGAAATGAGTGGCGGTGATTTTTGTCAACATGATTTTTAACCAACTCAACGCAGGACCAAAACCAAGACATTAGCCCAAGACGGGAAAAATTGTTGCAGGATTATTACGCAGCAGGGCACCCCCCCCCCCCCTCCAAGAGTGGGGAAAACCCACTCGCCACCGGTGCAGTTAATAAACCTCAGACACATATAAATAAAGAAGTAACAACTAATTGAAGGGGAGGACTTTATTTCCCAAAATTCTCTTGAATAAATTCGATTTTTTTCAGCTTGTTGGGTCTGCAGGCCCTATATCTCAAAAATGAACAGTTCTACAGAAAAAATCAATGGGACCTTTTGCTTTGTTTGTAGAAACTTCCAAGCTCTTTATGCAGTATTTTTTAATAGGATGTGTAGTTTTGGAAATGTTGACAAAAATCAAGTTAAAATTTAACTCATTTAATGACCTTTAAACAGCAGCCTCATCCCCTGACATCAGTGACGTTTACCCTTTCTCCACAATGAACGACATAACTAAGACCAGAAAATAATAATTAAGATATTATGCAAAGTATAGTCATGCTTGGACTAATGTGACTGAGGCACTACTCACAGGTTTCTTCAGTTCCATTCTAAAAGGGGTTAGCACCTTTTTGTATATTGCTGGATCACTCATATCTGATTGATTGGGATTTATATTGATCTCACCAGTTTCTGGTTTGTTCTAGAACGAATGTCTCATTGTGTTATCCAGGGGTGGGCAACCCCCCCCTAAGCGTCATGATGCACCCCCCTTCCCCTAAACTTAGAACCAAACCCCCATGTAAGTTGGTACCTCCTTTCCAAAACAAAAATGTAAAGAATACTCGTAAGCACCCCTGATTTTGTCTAAAACTAACATTTTTTTTGGAACCACCCCCCTGTGGGTACCCCTGTTTTATCTCTCAAAATTTCCTCTTTATTACCTCGGTAGTATAGTTGATAATGAAAGAATATCTATTACCTCCTCTATCACATTCAGTTAGGTATGAGTTATCTGATGAGATGAATTAAGCTTCCATCCAATTGTGTTTTTATTTCATGTGGGAGGTGTTACTATAAAAAAGTATTCAAAAGTACAAAATAGTTTTGAATAATGAAATTGGCTAACTAATGATACAAATTCATTCTAAAATGGCAAAAAAAATATGTGAGGGAACGAATGCACAGTTTCATATTTTCAGTATTATAAGAGGCTGCCCAACAAGAGGGGTATACAGAGAAAGGGTGATTATGCTGTATGGAAGACATCAACCAAAACATTAGCAAACAACTATTGATCAACGCATGTTAAAAATTCAATTATTTTGGTCCAATATACTATGATAATCAGTGCTTTCGATAGCAGGACGTTGACATTAGGGTGATATCAAAAGTAAAGTAAATAACCATTACAGGTTGACACATATCGCCCAACTGCTATTGGCACTGTAGATGTCACCAGCTGTCCTCCTAATGGAGGATCAGAATTTGATTAGATGATTTCGCTTAAGCTACTCATTGCCTCACCCCCTTGAGTGGAGAGGGGTTCCTTACAGAAACGTGAAAACTACTATGATGGGAGGCCTTCACCTTAGCAGTGACCCATGGAAGTCACTACACTCGATTTTGCCTAACTTTGCTAACGCTAATGGTTCATACCAACGCCTAATCTGTACGGCATGTTAGTATCAATATTAGGCCACCAACATCCCAATCCCATCCCCAACCTGTCACAGTAGTCTTCAACTTTACCGAACAAACTACAAAGTGTAAGGAACCATAAACAACCCCAAACATATACTATGAACTCTTCATGATAGTGACAGAGTTAACTAATATCTGAATAATAGGGTGGTAAATGATAATCTTCATATCTTCCTTCCATCAATTTATTAAACTGACTTTTATATCAACGTCAATCAGTAGTAATAAAATACGACATGTAAGTACATAGGCATATATACACCTCATCTAAAACAGGTACATAAATTTGGAAAATTTCAACTCATCTCCAATCACTAGTAACAATAGAAAATGCTCATAAGTCAAAAAATCTTTTTTAATGAAAAATGTAATATGTACTGGGAATATTGACTCTAACCTCACTACAACATACAGTTCTTTTAATGATTTTCCTAAGTTTCCTCTGTTTCCCACATCACTTGTGTCGGCAAGAAACTAACACATTTACACAATAAAGCTTGAAAAACAAGAAACTTACAGCTTGCCCGATAAAAACTCTCATCTTCGGTGACAAATCAAGGAGAAATAACAGTTGAGTGTATGGACGTGATGTTAATATCAAAATTCTTCAAACACAATGATGACATAAAAATAAAAAAATTATAAAAAAAGTGAAGTAGGTTATATAGTTTCGATGTGAAGGTATGAAACAGAAGATAATACTTGACTACACATTCTACAAACCAGAGATATAATAGAGTAACCTATCATTCTGGTTAGGCAACGCTAAATTGAAAATGCAAATTATATTTTGAATTCCCAAGTAGCCTGTAGAGCTAAATGGAATTAATGAAATCTACCTATGGACACAATTACACATTTTAATAGACTGCCCAATGTCTGACTGAGGTAGATTGATTTTGACCTACCTTCATGCTGTTGAAGGATTCTAAGGTGGCACAGTTGTGAAACTGCATCACTGGTTTCATTCAAAAATTTAAGACTACTGGATAAGGAACTGGTGAATACTCATGTGCATTGCGGTTACAAGAGCTTATAGAGTTCTAAAATATTTCAAGCTTTACAACATTTTCAAGTTTATATATTACGACTGTAGTGTCCTAACGCCTTTAAAATTACACGATTAATCACTAATTAAGTACAAGGTAGAAAATTTAAATTAAAGAAATACAATACACACAGGAAAGAACTCAAGAGAATGTTAAATGTTATAAAAAGTAAAAAAATTACGTTAAGCCATACAAATTAAAATCAACATTAAACACTAAGTATCTTAACAATGGCAAATCATCACAATTCTTTTTCTTTTTTTTATGGATTTCACCAAGGGCTCTATTTGGTGATTTGAACAACGAGCAGTCTTATAAATTCCCTATTTGGCCTCATTGAATCCTGTACAATAGTGAACCCGTAAAATTGTCAATAATACAAGTTAGTAGAAAGAGTTTCTTTTTTCTTTCATCAAAAAGTATGCTACTTATTTTAAAGCTCAAACTAACAAAGTTGTTGACATTTAATAATAGTAATTTTCAACATTTTTCTCACTATGAAACTGGAAGATACATCATATTTAAATTGCTCATAAAATCTGTGATTAATACAATTTGTGAATGAACTGCATAACAGTAAGTTACTTGAATGCCTTTTATTATGGCCACTATAAAGACCAGTGAGATACAAATAAATGAGAGCCCCTCATTCCCTTGCTGTTTGATGTCTAGAATGAGAGTACATCTACTGGAACTCTGCCTTGCTAATAAGCTACAGTACAAATACAAAATTTGGCACCCACTTCTTTCCCCCTTCCAAATGTATTCCTGCGTGTTGTTGTGAATCGAAGCATTCCTTTTGTTAGAACAAGAGACAATGAACCACAAAACAATTGGGCAAGATAAAATAAAAACCTAACTCTCTAAGCATATCAACAATCGGTTCACTGAATTTGCTGGAAATCCAGGGTAGCTTGACTTTGCTCTGCATGAGATACTCTTCGACGAACTCAAAACCAAACTTAACTTGTTCAATCACGTACCAGCAGACTGCAAATCAATTTAGATAAATTTTTCTGGTTTTCATATCTGTAACCAGTGGATCTTCAGATCTTCAACTTTTAGAAATTAGTTTCTCTTTGTAAGAAAGAAAAATGTATCTATTACCTACTTAATTATATCCATGGGCAAGGAAAGCCTACAAAATGCATTTTAGAAATTCTTACTAATCACCAAGAGCTTAGGACCAAAGTCAGTTCATGGCTACTACACGAAGTACCCTTCTTTTTAAGGAACATCTGAAGAAATTGCGAACAGTGCATTGGAAAAAAGGGCTGAAGTTAAACACAGTGCTGACATCTGAACAAATTAGTAGATATTGAGAGACTCCCTCTCTCTCTCTCTAATATACATAAATATATAAATGGATAGTTTCATAGCTCAATGACCAGTCAAGAATTATGGAACAATCATGAAAATAAGAGATGTAAGATACCACGTTTTTTCTATAAAATTAAATTAAATACTAGCAATATATTTGTTGCTACTACTTCAACCCAATCAACAAAAAAATCAGGAAGATGATATTGATGGTATTGGAATTACTTTCGCGTCTTATCCAATAAAATCACCCTAAAAATCGTATAATAAATATGGAATTTTAAGGTTCTATCACTATGGACAGGTCATACTGCCAGGACTCAGCCATATTGACCTGCCATTCATGGGTTTATCAGTAATGAAGGACAAATTGACGCGTTGGACTCATGAATAAAGATCATTCTTGGCCATCAACTATATATGTTACATATAGATGCTAGCAGTGACAGGGACCAAGTTGGAAACTAACTACTCTTTAATTTATAGAATGAGGGATATATGGATTCTCTCTTATGTCAGTTATATGGAATTCGAGGGAGGGAACATTTTTCCTCTTGTTTTTCAATTAGTCAAATGAATTTGTCTTGAATTGCAGAAGACTTCATTCACTGTACACACTACTCACACAAGAGTTTGAGATTCCACCTGAAATATTAGTTATTTCCTATCCCTCACAATAAACTAATAAGCCGATATTTTTAGAAGACGAGTTTTCATAATAGTTTCCATACGAGGTATACATAAATAATAAATAATTGAATTGACATCACAAACACGGAGTTTGAAAGAATGGATCACAATAGAAAGAAAACTATGACAATAACCTATGTTACTAAATTATAGTTTATATAATACTGTGTAGAATCAAAACTAACCCCAAACAACCATAGGGTCGTTAATCCAAGGCAGTCTTCTTTGTAAAGGTTGTCAATGATGAAATTTCGCTTGGTTCATGTTCAAGACATGAAAACTCAATGTCATTAGTTGGTACAGACAAATCTAGAACAACAAAAACGTGAATGTCATTGGAAAAATTAAAATAAAAACGTTTCCCTTAATAGCACTTATTATAATATAAAGACCAGATTATTTTCAAATTCCATGCCCTACACAGATATAGAACAATGTAGAGTACAAGAAACAAATCTTGTATCACAACACCCTCACAAACTTCTCTGCTGGGAAGAAGTTAATTCCTACAATCAATGTCCTCCGAGATCCATTATCAATCGCATTTTTCAGAAGTTTTGGTCCCAAACTCTGCTGTATATGAACATGAAGTGCACCAAGTACGACATCAACTCACCTCAGTCTTTTACGTCTTTTTCAACAAATACTGGGAAATCGTTAACTACAGCGTGACTTAGTTACTAAGATAACTCTTTCAGTAATTGAATATCATTATCAAGATACAATTAAATGCTAAAAATACAAACCTGCTTGAGATGGCCAGTGCTTATGTGATGGTGCATAAAGTACAAGAAGCGAAAAAATGTAAATATTCCACATTCCATAAACTCCAGTGAAAAATGCTGAGGTGTACTCCAATCCATCATGTTCTTCCCATTTAAATTGCCCTTCTGAAACCTTGTAGGCAACATAACAATGTAATTCAATTATGCTAGAAAATAAAAACAAACTTACATAAAAGACTATTTGAATTACACTTACTTGTCCAAGACAAAACGTAACCATAGTAAGGGCTGCACACACCACTGTAGCTATCATGAGAAAATTGAATCTATAAATGATACCAGAATAATGCAGTTTTCGAGCCTGAGACATTGCTGGCAAACTTGCTCTCTTCGTTCCAATATTACAAAAAACTTTCCAAATTAGATAACATAAAAGTATCAAGTATCCAATGCCACAGAGACCACCAATTACCAATAAGGCCATCTAAAATAAGTTAAGGAATTTTGAAGAGGAAAATGTAACTAACAGATTCACCAAAAAACCACAGCTTTTGCATAAAAATGTCGTGTATGCACATGAAAGGTGGACTGTTCATATTATAGTGAGTTCACACTATGGGGCAAAGCAGCAAGCAACATGGAGCCCACACTGAATTACTGACTTGGAACTGAAAATGGGTATTTATGGGAAGAGGAGATTAATATTACATTATAAAGTCACTCGGTCGATTCTGAATGGGAAAATCATTGTTAGCAAACCGTTGGAATGCAAATAGCGCCCACACAAAGAAGGCTGAAATTACACATTTTTGTAGTGTATGTGCTTTCTCAATTAAAATCAAGTTGATAGTTACTGAATCTGGGTGGACAAAAACAGAGAGGCCACCTCCACACTACTTTGTCCCATCAGATTCCCTCCTCTCATATCCACAGTGGTATTAGCTATTATTTTTTCTCAAGCTCCCCCTCTGTGAATGCTTCATTCTGAACTTTTCATCCTGTCTCTTTGTTTCCATGTTCTGGACATGGCTGCATATCAGCTTGACAAAGCTTTCATGAAATCAAGGTTTACTGTTTTGTGCAGGGGGGGGGGGAGGGTTAATGGGGTTGATTTTAAATTCAATGAAAAAATATTAAATTTCTGTAATGACTTCTTCTACTTTTTGCTCTCTTAAAACTAACTTACTCTTCAAGCCTACAAGGGAAGTGCGTTTACCCTGTTAGCTATCAAGGAGTTGAACTCTTCTTCCAGATACTCCTATTTGTGGTAGGTGAGAAAACCTACTAAATTACTTGTGATGAAATTGTGGGAATCCAGTTCAAAGAAGTGAAATAACGTTGCCTATTTCCCCTAAATATATGAGTTATATTGTTCAATTGATTTCAACAGTCAGTTTTGAAAGTTCCTGTTTGTTACTGATGATGACCTAACTACCCAAATTCTCAGAAAACATGCACGAAAAAATATAAAGAGAAAATGCACAGAACTTTGCTGATAAGTACTCATGTTGACAATAATTTTTTTCTTCATAATAACTTCCTAGCAGTATGAATGCTTTCTGTAGGTAAAAGGATACAGCAAGTTTAGTTCCAGCATCTGTTACCCAAATAGAATAAAATGGGTTTCGCAATTGGATTCCTCTTTCACAAAGTTCAAACATGAACAACGAAACACAGCCAATGACTACACTGCTGAAATATGGCCAATATTCCTTCAGGCTCTTTTTTGGAACATCCTGAAATATCAGACGTGGATCAATTAATTTTAATAAATTTTCTGGAGTGGGATAAAAATAAATATACAAACATTCTGTAGAAAGTAACATAAACTTACTTGGATCTGCATTAAGTCCCAGCAAAACATGGAAAAAAATTGTATACATTAATAAGTCAGCAATGTACAATGGGTTAAACACAGAGTCAAAGAATACGTTGCATTTCTTTTGAGAATACTTACGTACCATGAGGTGCTCAGCAGAAAACACCAGCCAGAAAGAAAGCAGCGCTGCATAGAAGACACCTTGTCTGATATCAGTCAAAAGAAGCATGAAAGGAAGATCAAAGAATAGGGTCAACAACTCGACTGGGGCTGAAATAAAACATCCAAAGAAAATGTAACTAATTGATATATTTATTCGATACATTGAATTGCGTATCATCTAGAGTGTTTATTGGATAGTTTGAAGGAAGATCAATGATATTCCAATATCACCTTAAAATGATTCAATTCAATTCATTACAGGATAGTTCATGTTCCCTTTGCTGGGGAGGACCTGCTGTAGCAGGTCTTATTTTTCACTTTCCATATTTAAAGTAGTTTTGATGAACAAGTATTAAATAAATTCATTGTTTTGAAAAATTAGTTTCCTAAGAGTTTGGAGAATTTTGTGGTTATAATTGTTTTCTTAATATCGCTCAATTTGCCTGTTAAATAACCACAATCACAGTCAGATTATTAATTCTTACATGCTAATTATTGTGGGCACCATTAATCCATACAAAAAATATAAGGCTTTTATCCCTTGACGATTGACCTATCAATTAAAATATAAATCCTCAATAATGGGTAATGTACTTACCATTGAGAAGTGTCAATGACAGTGCAACAATAATCAGCATCGTTTCCAAAACTTGAGGTTTACGTTGTAGGCCAGAGATTCTTCGTATGAACCAAATGAGTATGCCAATAATGGAAGGGAAAAATACACACTTCAACGAGAGCCACACTTTGGTGAAACCTCCAGTTTCATTAATAGCCTGAAAATTGAATAATAATTTATAAAAAAATACGTAGGGTAGGTGGGGGGAATAGTCCAAAGGGGTAAATGTCCCTATCGCATCTTTTCAATTGTAACAACACAATTATTTTGCTACCACTGCCACCACAGATAGATGAGCACTTGGAAGAAGAGGTTCATACCTTGAACAAAATAAAGAAGTGGGTGTTTTTGGGTGTTACTACAAAATTTTTCCAACTTTTCCTAAATATTGTGGAAGGACGATTATACTTATTCAATCTGTCTCTTTTTCTGTCAAAAGGGCTATTGTTCAACTTGGAAATTATGGAACAACATCCACGTTTTCCTTGGTTTCATAAACACATTATGTTGGCAGTGCAGCCACCATACGGGGTGATTCTCCACAGTGTAAGTCCTTAAGTGCATATAAGCCCCTGCTTGAGGAAATTCACCCCTTCGTTGTCCAAATCATTATAATTTTCTTTTATAACGTTTCTTTTGTTCCAGAAACTATATAAGCAAGAAAAATTATTAGACGATGACAGAAGACAAAATCAAGGAAGTAAAATCTATAATGATTGATGGTTTCTTGATAAGAAAAGTGGCAGCAGTCTATTCAATGAGGTGGGCTACAAAACAGACTAAAGAAGAAAGGTGAGGAGCTTAAACAACGTGCTTCAATCGTATCCAGTGGTATACTGTTCATTAGGAGTCCCTCCTCTGCATATCCGTAATGTTTGGACTGAGCTGGACAAGGTGGAGGTTGAGCGATTAGAAGGCAGGTACAAATCCTATGCCCACAGGCCTGGTACTTGCTCAGGGACCTGGAGATAGTAGGGAGTCCAGTAACATGGTAATCTCCCATCTCAAGGCCAGTACCACAGTCAGAGAGAGCCCCAGGCTACCAGCCCACCAGTGGCATCTTTTGCCACACTGCCCACTGATGAAGAGTAATGGCAGTAGTTGAGTACACCTCAACCCACTGGATTTTCCCAGGGTACTCAGGGGATACACCAGTAATGTATCTTGGCATGTGAGTCTTGTTACAAACTTGGGTAACAACATCCTCAGTTAGTGGAACCAGTAAGGAGGTTCGACTCAACCCACAGTGCCTCAAAAACCAGATACTTTGAATTGTAATTTCCAAAAAAAGCGTTCCAGAATGGTGAGCCATACAATGCCTTTTGCTCATTGTGGGTGGGAGTAGCTGGCTTGTCTCCTTGTAGGCAGGGGAAGACGTGCAGTCCAAGAAGGATAGTCTCGCCTAAACATATAATCAATCTTCCGAGTGGGAATAATTGATAATGTCTACATATTTTGAAAACTTGAAAGAGGCCTTGCAAAAATTTGGATTTACTCCACATCAAATTTTCAACATAGATGAGTCTGGTGTCCAAACAGTACCTAATACACTACCAAAGCATATTGCACCAACTGGAAAAAGGGTTGTACCCAAAACAGTTGTTTCTGAACATGGACAAAATATTACTGCTGTCAGTGCTGTGAGTGCTATTGGACAATAAATTCCTTCATTTTTCAGTTATGCTCGTAAAAGAAAAAATTGTTCCTTGATCAAAACGTTGAATTGTTGTACTCTTCATATTCTGAGTCTGAGGATACAAGATCTCTTCATAAAAATGACAGTAACCTAGATGTGAGAAGTCTGTTCTCTGAAAGTGAGAGTAAAGAAAGACCTTCAAGAGGTGGATGATGATAACCCAAATGTGCTATTGTCAAATAACTTCACCATCGTCAAAGTTCACCAAAAAAAGAACTAGTTCTGTCTCTCCGAGCTAAAATTCTTTCAAATTCATGTTGAAAATAACGTGAGGTTAGAATACCAGAAGATATAACTCAGAGCAAAAGAAAATAACAACCCAACACATTGACTGTACTAGTAACACCTTGCAAACTCCTGATATAACAAATGAAAAAAAAGGTAATTAAACTTCTACTTACAAACAACCACACGTCACCAACATGGCCCAAATTTGCATTTTTCCCATTATCAACTGGTAGACGAATATTGAGCAAGTAATAGTCATGATGGAGCGACCCTAACTCAAATAATGGTATGATAGAACAATTGTAAGGGTATCCTTCTTTTTTCTGAAACAAAAAATATAGTTTTGATATGGTTAATACGTCAATAGTATGTCAAAATGATCAATTGTAAAATAGAACAACAGTACGTGTGAACCTGGAAAAGGGGCCACTTACAATTAATGTTAACAAACCGAAGTTACAAATTGGTCATATTTGGCTGATATTGTCAAATCTTCAGAATGGGCCAGTGTTTTCAAACTCTGTAGGTCTAATAAAATTCTACATGTTAAATTTAGCCTGAATTCCAATATGGGCCAGAATGTCAGTTTCACAGTGGTCTAATCAAAAATATTTTATGAGCGGAGAAATTGACTCTACTGTGATTGATATTGGCTCGAGTTGTTGATTTTCTACAATTCATATCTATCTTTCATATTCACTCCAGGAAAAAATAATAGTGTTATGAATGTTTCAGATTCAGGAAAATTCATTATTGTGCTATTTCCCTAGTCAACTGTATACCAGCTTACTCACTTGTTCTAGGGTACAATCCAAATTCCTTTTTTCCACTGATGAAGCATAGTAAGTCCACTTGTCAGGAGGATCATGCTTATTCTGGTATCCAAGTCTTGCATCAATCGTCAATTCAGTTCTAGGAGCTTCATGACGTAGAATAAAATCACAAATTACTTCAAATTTTATATTCAAAGAGTAGCTATCATATTCGAACTTAATTGTGTAATGAGATTTTCGTCTGTCTTGGTAAATTCATTGTCAAAAAGTTAGAGCATTCTCAATAAGTACATAATAATATTAAATTGTAAAACAATTTTACTGCAATACGTTTTTCGTTCGTTTTGTATCCCTGGATTACTTTATTTCAAGTGTTTCAAGTTTCAACTGATAGAGGTGGATATATAGCATTGAAAATTGCATTTAGTGGGTTCATGACACTGAGATCATTCCCCTTGGGCTACTTCAGGGCTCCAATTGAATGATTGTCAGTAACAGTTGGTACAAAACTTGAGTGCCACTTGTATCACTTCATATGTAACTGCAATTATTTCACAGAACTATATAGTTCTACCGATGAAAGGCATATTTGGCAGTCAGCTTGCACCACTATAAGCTATTTTTGTGCAGAACTAGTAAGGGGTTCCATGACACAAAGCCGTCCAGCGAGTAAGAAGGTGAGAAAACGTAAGGATGGATTACCAACTTTTACCTCATCTCCAGGAGCTCGTGGGAAGACCCCAGAGAGTGATAGCCTTTACCTGGACAACTTGATTTTCAAGGAAGAGGGATGGTAGAAGGGAGTCTTTCATCCAGTTTACCTTCATACATTGTAAGAGAATATTCTGAACGTTACTTCCTACTGATTTGTTACATGAGTCGC
Source organism: Creontiades dilutus (assembly GCA_031894815.1). Taxonomy (NCBI): domain Eukaryota; kingdom Metazoa; phylum Arthropoda; class Insecta; order Hemiptera; family Miridae; genus Creontiades; species Creontiades dilutus. Next base: position 345,643 of record JAVIWC010006795.1, read on the forward strand.
CCAAAGAGCATTCCAATAAGCAAATGAAACATAGGAGAGCTTGACAGTTCTCCAAGCTGTAATTTTGCGTCTACATACAAAATAGCAACACCATCTTCACACCAATCTAGATCTCCCTAAATCTTTAGCCCTGTTCACTATTTTGCCATACCCATTAAGCTAGGAAGAAAAGTGAAGTAAACTGCCCTTGAGAAGTTAACGACAACAACAACAGTATTGCAGTTTCAATAGGCACATTCTAATAAAAAGAACTTTCGAGTTGAATAGATACATAATTAAATGACTAGACGACCTTTTAGAAGGATCTTAAATGTATTTAGAGCATTAGGATCCTTACACATTTCATGCTGAGGATGGTATAACACGTCAACATGTAGAATCCCAACAAGATTTTGTTGCCAACGAGAGTAGTCCAAAAACACGTTTTCTCGGGGAGAGGGAATCTATCACAAATTAAATCATTAATCATTAAAATTAAATGATGAGCATTAAATCGAGTAAGTACACAAAACAATACATGATAATATATTTTAAAAACTGTATTAATAAGAAATAAATCCCAAAAGCTTTCTTTCTAGCTAAGAGAAATTACCCTATCTAGCTGTCTTCGAATCAATTAACTGACAGAATCTTCGTCCATTTAGAAGCATGACATGATAACTATTTTTACTGAGGCAATTGCTTGTAGTTAACAATTATCGACAGCTTTGAGTTTATTATTTTCCAGCCTCCAATATATTAAGCCTTTTTAGTTGTATAGCAAAAATGTTATACAAGCCCTCTCAAACTTGGTCTCTTCATGTTTCAAGGTGCATAGATCCAAAATCTGCAATGTCCGTCCACCATACAGGCCATAAAAGACCTAGGAATTGATGTGAAAAATCCGGTATTTCGCACATGGACTCCACTTGAGGGGTTTTCAAAAATGACAAACCTTCGTCAAATGATTCACAGCGTTTTTAAAATAGGGCAAGAGCTAGTAGTTTAAAATTCACTCATTTAACGAATTTTTCTTATACCAGAAAGATTTAATTACCTGAGAAACGAAAACTATTTGATTCGCGAATGCATGCTCCTCATACATGAAACTGCTCAGCTCAATTTTTTTACAAGGTTTTGGGCCTCTAGTGTAAAACCATTCCTCGCTATTGTTCGATGTGTCTATGCATTTTGTCGATAACACAGAATCAGTTATAGATGGTTTTGGTGCTGTGAACAAGACAAAAAAATTACAAAATGTGGGTAAGTTACTTTATCACAGAATAAATATAGGACTCAATAATAATAAAGTACTTATATATAATAATCTGAGGAACCTAGCTAGATAGCAGCATCACAATGTTACAGTTTTGTTAGTGATTGATTTCATCATCACCGTGGTTATGGTTGAACTCCCCAGAATACTAAGACTGTGTCTGTTTGTTGTACCAGACTCTAAAATTTGAGAAATATTGTTGTGTCGGGACTGCTGTGCCGGGACAGTAAAAAAAGAAACATTTTGTTTAACCCACTTAACTATAACCTACCTTTAACCTTTTTGAATGTACATGTGTGTCGACTTTTCTCTTCCTAATTAAAGCGAATTTTATTTTAAATTTCGGTTATTTATTTCGTTTGCCCTATTGGGGATAAAACTTAACAAGTATGTTCAAACTTTTCGAGTTTTACAGTCTTCTACAGAAAGAGAGCTTATACGAAGGGATTATCTTGAATGGCAAATTTTCGAACTTCAGAATAACAACATCTGGTAGTTCTTGAATACCTCATTTCACATAAATTGTATCCTTATCATGAAAGAGGGGAAAACCGATCCCCTGAGCGTCAATGAATGAAGATAGTAATTGCTATGTACAAGGTCTTCCAGTGGAAAGTGGCGACAATTTTTAGCATGGAACATGCTTCAGCCTTGGAGGTGGCATGGCAATGAAAATCAGGAGATTGTAAACGAATACCAAGGCTATCCTATACAAAGAACTTAAAGCGCAAAGCTAAGTCAGCCAAAACTGCGATGCACTGTGTCTGGGGAAAGGCATTTCCCAACCCAAGCATCCCATTGTCTGCTAAGATGGAGATCTTCAATGCGATAATGAGAGCTATATTGTGCTACGCGTCTCATGTGTGGGGGTATCGAGAGTATGAGCATGTGGAGGGAGTACTACTCGTATTCATCAGGAGATTATTTCATTTACCGCCATTTGCCCCAAACTACATTGTTTACCTGGAGACCGAGTTGGACCCCTTGTCAGTGTACACTCTGAGGCTGCACATTGGCTACCTGATTAGAATTTGCAGAATGCCTGAATCTTGCCTCCCTAGAGTTGTTGCTGGTGAGCTAGCTAGGAGCAGTGCTGGTTGGGCGGAGCATTATGCGACTCTGTGTACCAAATATGGGGTAGAGAATAACTTGTCAATGTTTGACCATCGGATCCTGAAGTCAGATATGGAGAGGTTGGTTGCATCGTTCATGATGGAAAAGAGGTCGTCATTTCAGAGGCGTGTTGCAGAATCTGACTTCTTCACATTATACTGGGAACTAGATCCAGCAGTTAAGTGTGCCAGCCTTGTTAATGATTCTGGAATCCCTTTGCGGGTTGTGCGTTGGGCCTTTAAGATCCGGGCTGAATGTCTGAGGCTTAACATAAAACTGTACGAGCCCGGCAGAATGGAGGAATGCTCACTGTGCAATCTCCATGAGCGAGAAGATGTTTTCCACTTTTTCTGCATATGCCCGGTGCTATAGGAATTCTGGCATGCCACCTTCAACACCAACACATTGACACGTGACGATGCGATTGAGATCCTTAATGGCCCAGACTGGACGAAAGTGGACATTTTTTGCAGAACAGCTTGGCGATATAGGACGGTTTTTAGTTGGCGAGTTCAATTTTTGAGAGACTTAAGCAACTAGGAAAAGTTTGTTCATTTTAGGATACCTGTTAAGATTTCTTTATTTTTGTTTTCATGAGAGGCCCCTTCTTCCGGCAGACGGAATACCAAATGCGGTACGTTTATTTTGTTATTTCCAAATTTTGTATTGCACCATGTATATTTTTAATAAACTTGTTTTCTTCTTCTTCTTGCTTCAGTCTTGGAGTAACTAGCCAAAAAATGGATTTTTATTTTCTGAACAATTCCAGCCGCTACCTTAAAATGAGGCTGTTTTGATAGTTCCTATTTTCCCAAGTCATGAACCAGCAAAACCTGGTTTTTTAATTTAAAACCTGACTGCTTTCAATTTTTAGTTTTACATGATAATATTTTACAAAATGACAGCTGTTAGGAGTGTGTACATACCTACCGACTGATTAGTCCTAATTAATTTTATAATTAGCTCAATGGAGGCTTGTTTTGCACACCAATATCTCCAACAGACTGTACATTTTGAACTGAAAATTTTAATAAAAGTTGTCTTTCACAGGTAATGAGTGATTGATCTTTTTTTTAAAGTAACATTCTACGCCTTACAGTTAAATTGGGGAGATATCGTGAAGTTCCCTATGAATTTGGTTTTTTGTATTGTTAAAAAAAGGAGAGTTCAATTACTGGGCCAGCACTGATCAACTGTTGGGCCAAAATCATGCAATGATTTCGGAAATTAATTAAAATTACCTTGTTTGATCAATCAATCAATTTCTTTCGCCATCATTTTCCTATAGAATCGTCGTGTAAATGAAAACAGAAATGTGGGTGATTTCATCAAAACTTCTGTATTGAGAGAGCTTATTCGAGGGAAAAGTGGCTTAATTGTCCAACCACTGGACCTTACCCTATTTGTTGTGTTGATCAAGAGAACTACTGGAGGGGCCTAGGCAGGACTTTCATACTCAATGTGTGACTCAAAAAAGCGATGGCTCGAAAACCCTAAAATCACGGCACTTCATCATCAAACACCTTTCTCAACCAGACAAGAAATTATAGTTCTGATTAGCCACCCTACACAATCCAAACACCCAACGAGTAGTATTCTCACTAGGGCTCCAACAAAGAAATGCCATATATGCTTGCACCACGGCACATAAACTATTGCCATATCAATTCTAAACAATAGAATATATAATCTGATAGATAGTGCTCCTAAACTTTAGGGAAAGGAAAAGAGCTTCACCTACGTGATCTAAGAGCATGAATCAAGTCCTTCGATTCGAGTACAAATATACTTACCGATTAAACCTCCAATTAAGAAACAGACGATTTGGCATACGACGAAGAAAGCAACTAGAACTGCTAATTTTCGACCGCTTAGATTTTCTAGCACAGTCCCAGGCATTTCCACTAGGAAAAACTCACAAATTTATTCCCAACTGGAATGTACCGCCGGTAGAACTGTTTGTTGTTAATATTGGCGATAACATTGGCTGCTTGAGTAGTGGAAGACAATAACCTTCCAGTTTACAGCTGGACTACATGGAGCAATATGAGCGTTGATACTTAGCACGGAGTGCTGGGCGGCCGCTTTAGGTCTCAACACGAGTGATGCGGCAATGTTGGGACTTACGCACAGATATGAGACGTTAGCTTCGTTTTTGCTTCCGAGTCTACCAAGGTAGCGGAACATTGTTTTCACTTTTGGAATGTGAAAATTTTTTGTCTCCAAAATCAAAAATTCCACTCGCATTTTGCGTTTTAGACCTTTCTGAACAATTTTGGTTCCTTGTCTGTCTGTCTGTCAGCAAATCCTTGTTACGGGCAAAACTACACGAAGTTGTAGTCCGATTTTGATGAAATTTTCAGAGATTGTTCGGTTTGATGTGTAGATGATTTCCTATAAGTTTCATGACCCCCGGATCAATAGCAGCCTCTGCGCATCCGCAAACTTGAAATCGTTGTTACACGCATAACTCCGGGAGTTCATGACTGATTTCGATGAAATTTTCAGAGATTGTTTGGACTGATGTAAAGATGGTCCTCGTGAGTAATAAAGAGAAAATAAAGTTTAAGAATCGAGCTTGGATCGAACCATATTGAACCATCATTGAACGATGCATATGTTATGGATACGAGGAAGCTATGTGCCACACCCACTTGGCAGACGTTTTTTTCTTTAGCCGTGCTATTTTTGCGGTTTCCCTTTCGCTAATTTTGGTTTATTATTCAATAACAAACCATTGTAATCGCTCTTGAAAAAAAATTCTAACCCCCCCTGAAAATGTCATGGTTTACGTTTCAAAGGGTGTAGAATCCAAATCTGCAATAAACATTTTTTCGTCCGTCCGCCGTACGCACGATTTCTCCCAAACGGCTGTAGCGAAAAATCTGAAATTTTCAGGAAAAATCCACGTTGGTCCGAAAACGCTCCAATTCTTGAGCCAGCTCTCTCACTTAATTTAAAGTGCCTTTTAAGGGTTGTCGAAGTATTGTAAAATCCCTAAAAACCTCAAAAAAAAGTCGAGGCGGCCTAAATTTGGACTTTTTTTTGAAGAACTTTCCATGAGGAATCGTATGAGCCCCTCTCCAGGTCTGTAGCTCAAACCATTCTCATTTCGGACTGCAAGGAACTTCATCTTCGCCAAGCGCCTTGAACTCAAGGTCTTAGCTATCAATCAAAATATTTATTCAGGAAGATTCATTCTAGATTAATCGGATATCAAACGAAGAGAATTTTGAAAAGCTGGAGGAGTCATTCGTACATCATCACACGCCATCACTAATTCAAGAGAAAACAATGTCACCCAGCATTGAATGGTTAACCCTTTTGTGATGTGAGAGTAGCGGTACTAGAGTACTGCCTTTCCCGTGTGGACATGCCCAGCCTGGACCACTTTATGTTGACGATTTCCTACATGCGTCATGCTCCACCAAAACTGATTCTATTCCATTAAACATCCACCGATTTTGTGGAGATAATCCCAAGATTATGTAGCCTCGTGAAGTGTCCCAATATTAAGGAGTTGTCAACAAAAAACTCACTCAACGTACACAGTAGGTACATCAGTACCAAGTAGTACCTACAAGAAGTTGTTTCAAATTCAATTTCAGACTAATTTTAATCATCGGCAAACCGTAGTGAAAAAACTGTCGCATTGACTTCCCATACATTCATTAATATGAGTCCCGAAATCCAAACTCACACAATAAACTTAGTGCATCAATACCAAGTGGTACACGAAGGTTTATCAAATTCAAAATTATACTTTCAGAGTTATTTCAATTTTCGGGAAAATAGCGTTCTGTCACATAGCAATAAAGAAACTTCCAATCTACACGAGTTAGTAGGTACAAACTTCTTGTACTACTTAGTACTTAGTAGTACGGATGTAGGTAATATAACGTGCGAGTTTGGTAGGTGTACCTTGTGCAGTTCAGGAGTTACGTTATTTACATGTGGCGAAAACGCTTTTATTTTACACTACATTTTCTCGAAAATTGAAGTAACTCTGTAACTATATCTTTAAATTTTACAAAACATCTTGTAATACGTGATGGTAAGACGACTCATGGTTCCCGGCGAGTATGCTGTCGTGGTGTAGCCTCGTAGAGAACAGTCGCTGAAAAGTATCACTGACTCTTTTTCACATAATCGTGTGGGCATACATAGTTTTTCTTTGTGAAATCAACCCAAATGGCAACTTGTGAAGTTTGACTATTCTAGCCTAATGGAAAAGTGTGGTGTGCCATAAGGTTACAATTTTGAAGAATTTCGTAGGTATTTCTGCATTTTCCAAATTTTTGGTAAATTGAAAAAACTTTAGGCTCATAAGTAAAATTGTTTGTGATGCAAGTGCGGGTACTTGAAAGGAATAGCAGTTATAGTTATACATAACATTATGAATAATGATAACGGAAACTTAACGGTTTTGTCAAAGTGAAAAATGGGCGCGAAAATTGGGATTTGAGAACAAAGTTGTGTGGGGAATCGTTTTCGATGTATGTTGTAAATTTGTAATATGTTTAAACATTCCAATTTCAAAAGCGTAGTATGGTTAAACTGTCAAATTTACTTTTGTCAGCCCGGATTCATTTCTACGACAGGGGTGCTATGACAACAAAAACATAACTGTCCTCTTAATTTTCTCTTCACTCAACAACGAAGATTCTTGGATTCCTCGAAGATTCTCACTGCTGAGACCACAATTACTTTAAAAGTATTCGCTGAAACGTATTCGTTAATCAAGAATACTTTTGTAATCGTTAATCGTTTCGCCAACGAATAACGATTGCTTCAAAAGTAATCGTGATTAACGAATACTTTTCACGATTACATTTGTAAAAATCGATTAACGCCCATCTCTGGTATCAACCTACTATGTAGAATTGAAATAGGTGGAACCTTACTACACAGGTTCATTTCTACAGAAATGAGTAGAAAGACTCAGACTTATGAGTGGTAGGTACACTTACCTGTTACTGAAGGACAAATTTTTGATCAGAAATTAAGGAAATCATTAGCAAAAAAATGAAGAAATATTTTATCCATTCATGTAGGAAGGAAATAACATGAGAGAAGCCAATATGAACGACCGACCTAACTAGTTCTTTAAAAAAAAATAGTTACATTCCAACTACTTGTTAGTAGTTGAATCTCGTAACTACAATTCAGTTGCCTATTTACTTGTCGTACATTAGAGTAATGACCTAACGGTTACTACATGCAAAAGTAGTTTTACTGTGATGAACACTGAAAATCCTTGGTAAAAAAATTTAAGCTTTGGCTCCTCACAGTTTTGAAACCAGTAGCTTTAATGTGAAAATTGAACATAGTTACAAAACGGTGCAAATACACTATACTATTATTATTATTATTATTATTTTCATTATATAGCTTTTCTACGGAAATCACTGATCTCATGAATTATCTTACAAGAAAACATTTTTCTACTGTTCCCTTCTGGATTTTAAATGATGACTTCATACAAAAGGATGACCAGGATGATGTTGGTTAGATACGCACACTTAAATATGACATAGTGACAGGACTGAAGAAGTCCCCATAGCGGGACGAAACGTTTCCAAAGAAGAAAAATAAACCTATTATACGCTACAAGTCTTAAATGAAAGTGGTCACCCCACAACCAACAACCATGAAAAAATTGTAAGCTTTGGCTCCTCACAGTTTTGAAACCAGTAGCTTCATTTTGTGGCAAAAATTCGCCAAATGTAAAAATTGAACACAGTTACAAAACGGTGCAAATTACTACTACTATACTATTATTATTATTTTTCACTATATAGCGCTTCTACGGAAATCACTGATCTATGTATGTTCGACGTAGTCAGTAGTAAATTATCCAAAGTCGGTGCCTCGAGCTTGTCTAGTCCTCTCTAGACGCCATAAAAAGAACCCAGAATTGTTCACCTTCTGAGATCGATTAGGAACGAAATAGCCACATGGCAGTCTTCCGATTAGCAAGTCCGTAATTAACATTAGATAGGATGATGAGTGCAATCTTAATAAAGAACTCGTCACTAGACCACCCACTCAATGAAAAGAAGATGGTCAATGAGACTCACAATACGAAAGGAAGGGTTGATTGGATTGATATTTTTAGCGGGATGTATATCTAAAGATTCTTAGCATGGTTTTAGAAGAATGACTAAGTATCAGGAAAGGTAAAGTGGGAGTGAGGGATCTATTAATAAAGTTCTCTCGCCCCGCAGAAACAGTTACTTTGAAGTTGGTGCTCAGAAAAGTGTACTGCTGTTCAGAAACATCACAGAGGTAAGCTAAAATTGAATAATAGTTGTATATGTACATCAAGATTGTTGAAAAGAAACTCATGAACTTGCATTTTTCCCGTGAGATAAAATTGCTGAACAGATATCGATCATTCGAAGTTCTATGACCCTCTTAAAGGTTTTTGTTATTCAAATTTGATTCCATCTATTAAAGCTTTCTGAACCAGTTTATTGTTTGCTATGAGCATAAGTTTATACGAACCAAAGACATAATTTACTACTAACAAACGTACCAATTACTTTCATCCAATTTTTATGAGATGTGTAGGGATTGAAAGCCTGTTTAGAGTTATTCTATCCGAATTAATTGTCACCTCCGTGTATGTGTAAGTCTCAATAGAAGTCCAACACATATAAATATGTTTTACAATACCCCACGGGTTTTTCTCAAGCACGAATAATAATTTGGAACATACTTGTAAATATTCATCAGAATTTCGTTACATCTCAACTGGCTACGAGGGTTTTTAATTTTTCCAAACAGTCTAATTTAATTCATACAAAAAATTGCTATTAAAATCAACCAAAACGCTGCAAATTCTTTCGCTGGGGTTTTTATTATTCAATGATTCATGATTTGAATTTCTACTTTCAAGTTTTTGGAGTGTGCGTGTTTCACAGGTGATAGAGCGATTATTGAATTTCAGGAGATATGCATAGAGCACGTAAATCTGTTCTCAACCAAAATACCTATTAGGATTAATCAGTTGAACATATTTGTGTGCCTCCTGAAATTCAATAATCGCTTTATCACTTGTGAAACACGCACACTACAAAGCTTAGTAGAAATTCAAATCATGAACGCAAGCCAATTGAATAATAAACCCCAGTGAAAGAATTTGCAGCGTTTCATGCATATCAGAATGCTTCAACCCGTGTATCGGCTACAAAGCCTCTTAGGAGTTCACTCCAGTATCCACATTACTATCACCACATCACTACGTCACTACGTTACTGCTATCAAAACAAAAACGATAATAAACCAAAACCCCAGTGAAAGAATTTCACTTATGCGTTTCATGCATATCAGAATGCTTCAACCCGTGTATCGGCAACAAAGCCTTTTAGGAGTTCACTCCAGTATCGACGTTCACTACATCACTAGGTTACTGTAATCGAAACAAAAACAATAATAAACCGAAATAACGCAAATGTTGGCACCATAAATCGGGCCACACATCGAAAATGGTTTGACCTACGGACCTTGGGAGGGGCTCATTCGATTCCTCGTGGAAAGTTCTTCAAAAAGAGTCCAAATTTAGGCCGCCTTGAGTTTTTTTGAGGTTTTTAGGGATTTTACAAAACTTTGACAACCCTTAAAGGGCACTTTAAATTAAGTGAGAGAGCTGGCTCAAGAATTGGGGCGTCGTCGGACCAACATGGATTTTTCCTGAAAATTTCAGCTTTTTTGCTTCAGCCGTTTGGGAGAAATCGTACGGCGTACGGCGGACGGACGGAAAATTTTTATTGCAGATTCGGATTCTACACCCTTTGAAACGTAAACCATGAAATTTTCAGGGGGGTTAGAATTTTTTTTTTCAAGAGCGATTACAATGGTTTATTATTTAAAAATAAACCAATAAAAAACGCTGCAAAATATTTCAAAATTTATAATTTCTGCATTACATAAGTAATGAAATAAAATAAAAATGAAGGTTCATTATTTCTGCATTAAATGATAAACGGGAATAAATAATGTAAAAGAAGGGACAGTACGGCGACAAGGAAGGCAATTGAGAACTCCTGAGCTCTTACAAAGTTATGCAGGGTTTCCATCAATCGACGAAACGCATCTATTGCCAGCTCTCGTATGCATGACATATTACACAAGTGGTTACAAATTAAATTAGGGTGCTGCAACTCGAAAGGTCCGATTAAATTCGTACAAATGATAACTATTAAAATCAGCCAAAAAATGTTTCTTTTTTCTCAAAGTTTTAGATGCATCTACTGATTTTTATACCTTTCAACCCTTAATACGATTCCGAGAATGCAGTTTGGACCATGATTGTGAGCTGAATTTATTAAACTTTGATTTCCTGATTCCTAAGAAATACTTTGTATGGCATTTGGCGGAGGCATGGCATTATTTTAGTTTTTTGTAAAACTGTTTAGATGGTTAGAGTGAAAGTAAACGAACTTGTTGATTAGGCCTACCGTGTAGACTTCCAGAGAGGTTTCCATTTTGAATGGTCTTTTATCAACCGGGAAAAAGTCTACCTTCGATCTTACGCTTTTTGTGAGAACGCACAAGTGGACAAGGACTCCCTTGGACGGTTAACAATCAGATATTCTAGGGCCTTCTTAAGGTCTCGTTTGTATCGCTTTAGAGGGACCATCGTTAAGGAAAATTAGGGAATTTTAGAGTAGTTTGTTCGGATTTGTACGAAGCCTCGAACGAGGAAGTGGATTTAGCCGCGTAATAGGTACCTACTTACACTTCTTGGGTAACCCGGTTGGCCTTATGAAACGGGTTTAGAATTTTTTTATATTTTACGGGGTCGTTTGAAACCTAACAGCTTACTACCGTATCATTTTCATTTGCGCCTTAGTTGAAAACGAAACAGAAGTTACCTCATGTAGTTGCTTACCAACTAGTTACTGCTAGGAGTTTGCTTACTAGTGAGTTGCTGTTACCTATCATACTTTCATGGTGGTGGATAAGTTAAGTAAAGGGGTTCTTCATCGAATAGATTGTTCTTTAACGTTAACTGCAAAGGACATGCCGCGGAATAAGTTGAGTAAGTGTCCACCTATGAGTAGGTATTCGAAAAGTTATGTAAGCAATGGTAGGGACCTAATATCAATTAAGTTTGGTACAAGATCCAATACATGAAGGATTTTAAAAATTCTGGGTTAAGTTAAACTCAACTTTGATTATCGTTTAGTTATATTTAGGAGCTTCACTGGGTTGGTACTATTTACCCTTTTCTCGATTCCTTTGGGGTCCGTATGTATTCGTGATATCTGATTTAGCTAATCCGGATTACTTACAGTTACATCATACTTGAATGGATTATATTATATTTTTAAGATCGATGTTTGTCGTAACTATAAACCCTTTGTGCCCACCCCCGCTGGGCTTCATGACGCACCCCCTTCCCACACTTAAAACCAGCCTCCCCTAGTAAGTTGGTACTCCCTCCTCAAAAAAAAAATGTAAAAAATACTCGTAAGCACCCCTTATTTTAACTAAAACTAAATGAAGATTTATAGGTATTGAACAAATTCAAACCCAGTCGGCAATAGACAAAACGGACAATATTCAAGCACTGTCATTGTCATTTATACATTTCAGATAGAAAAACAAACCATATGCAAATTAATTACAAAGTTGTGATGTATATGGTTAGTTGGCCCCTTAACGATTTAGAATCTGTCGCCTTGGGAGATGAACCGGACGCCTGCAAGCGTCTGATCATCCTCTGAGCGTGGCGGAGCATAATAATGCATCCACCTGCTCGGAACGCTAAATCGCCTGGTACCATATTACGACCGTTTCTAATATTACCTCATTGATGCTCTTGACTGCCATTTACATTTGACTTAAATCATATCTAGCGATGAAACATACTGTGTATCACGTTAAACACAAGGTTCAATACTTTACCCCCCCCCCCCCCCGAATTACAACTTTGACGATTTTCACGTTAAACACTGTGTCATCAACCCCCACACACAAAAATGTTTTTGGACCCCCCCCCCCCCCTGTGGGCACCCCTGTATAAAAAAACGTCAGTTCTACTCATTGGGGTAATGAATTGCGTAACTAGAAAATTGTAACAAATTCTGCGTACCTACACTAAACCGTAAATAGAGGTTTATTGCGACCTTTTCAATGAAAATCCAATGTTTTGAGGAAAGATTTGTTAAAACTTTCTAAAACGTTGGTGAAATCCTTTACGATACATTCTGAAACCCTGCTTAAATTAAATTAAATACTTTTCAGAAATAATTTCCATAAATTTAGTGATCTTAAGGAATTATTACATAAGTTAGGTGGGCACACTTTACTTTAAGGTGACCCAAGGAGATTTACCATTACCCATTCCTGCGAACATATTAAAATGCCGGAAGGTTGCCCCGTTTGTCAGAAGTGGAGGCAAATAACTTCAATGGGGATACTACAGGTAGACAAGCAGGCGTCAGGTATCTACTCCCGTTATTTTTCATGTCTCTCGAGATCGTTGAATGAATCCCAACCAAATGAAAACAATTGAGTGAAAATGTTGGGGAGAGGGTGTACACAGGGTGCCCAAGTAACTAATACCCCCCCCCCCCCACACCTTATCTTCTCTAATTTCTGGTAGGTAAGTTCTGGACAAACACCATTTTCCATTAATTGTTTTCGTAGTCGACACAAACTTTGTTTTTCAAACCGAAACTTCAATTTTTATTGCAGATCTAAATTCCATTCAAAATTTCCTGAAACTTTGACCCCTTACCCGATTTTTTCGGTCACGAGCAAACTGTCCAATGGGCACCCAAATCCAGGAATCTTGGAAAAATTGGGCAATGCAATTACTGATGTCCAACTGGCTCATGACTTACCTCCTGTTTTTCAACGCTAAATCGCCTGGTAATATTCGTTTCGTAATATTATCTATTGATGCTAATTGCTTCAAAAACGAGATTTACAATATCTAAATAGAAACATTTCTTTCTTGTTCATCAAGTTAAAAAATAAAACCCCAATAGTTTCGGAGAAAAACTTTGGGCGGCGGACGGATTTTCAACAATAAACCTGTGTAATCAACAAAAGAAAAAATTGTAACCCCTCCTTCCTCAAAAATTGTTCGTTTTCGTTTCAAGATACTTGTATCTCAACAATCGAACAAAAAACACCACAAATTATTACAAAGACGTTTATTATTTCTGTATTAGATGTCCCTGCTATGTAAATCACAAATCTATGCATATTGGACTAAGTCTGTGGTATATTATTTAAGCTCGACCCCTCGGACCTCCTCATTTTGTAACTGCATTCAAGATGAAAATACTTGAGCGGCCGTCAGCCTTTCAGACCGCCCATCTAACGGGCCCTGCAGCGTGTCACTCCTCGACCGCCAACCTGACCGTAGAAGACCAATTTGCATCACCCGAACATGAGGTTTTCAATTGCGGAACTAACAGATGATCGTACAGCAACCCAAGTGGTCTCATTCGATTTAACGAACTAATTTCTATCTTAATCCAACAAAAGAACTACTCCCTTACTTCGGAAGTTTTTGAGATTCCAATTTATTTTTAGTTTAATCCCTAATTATAATCCCTTAGGGTTAGATGATTCAAAGTTACTGGCACATCCCCCATCTTCAATTTTTTGAGCCAAATTTAGTTAAATTTGCCCCAAAAGTTTCAAAAAAAGCTTCAGACGGCGGACGAACAAATTTTGTTTCAATTCGATTTTTGTTGAACATTTTTTTTTCTATTCTTTTCTTGGTCAAAGGTTCATAATTGAAATTAATTTTTTTTTAAATTTAAATAGGTTGTGAGATATCATACTCCCGGCATTATTTTTTTGGCGTTCCGTTTCACTCTCGATGTCTCTATTAGAAATCACAAAACTTTCTTCCAACTTTCAGGCTTAGGAGTGCAACAAGAACAGATGTGGCTAAAAAGTTGTAATTTTTGTCCATTTGTTGTTGTTTTTTTCTTCACCTATGGAGAAAACGTTGAAAATGTCATAGGAGTAAATTCAAATCATTAATGATGCTTATAGAATTATATATTTATCCAAGTTTCATCTTCCATCAATCAATCAATTTCGTTCTGTAGTTGGTGGATGCGGTCTTACCTTGACCGACGCTGCTCACAAGATTTTAGTGAGTTATTACGTATCTTTTTTGGTGCTGAATCCATTCGCCCGCCCATTGTTCCGTTTTCAGGATTTTCGGTGGGGAGCGGTGGATTAAGTTTTCAGAATTGAGTTCAAAAATCTTCATTTCAACAACTTCCAGAATAAAAGGGTGATTTTTTGGTTTGATTTAAATAGCGTTTATTTCTTTGAATTTAGTGAGACCATGTAGGCTGTAGTAAACCTCATGTACGAATCCACAGGACCAAAAGGGATGCAAAAGGGTACCATCCAAATCTTACACTGCGGCTAAACTAGAACCGACCTTTAGCCGTTAGAAGCAGAACTGGGTAAATTGGTCGCTGGGGTGGTTACACTCAGCCAGAATCAGAGACGTTTCAACCGTGTTTTTGATCAGTTGGAAGCTACATTCTGTGTCTACAGTATGGAGGACGTTCAAGTAATGGAGAGTGTTTTCTAAAATTAACGTATGCTGTTTAGTGGTCATGAAGAAAGATGAAAAAATATGGTAATATTTTAATACAACAGTTGAAATTACCATTCATTGAAGTTTTTATCGAATTGATAGCCTATTTCAATTGAAGTTGATTCTTTAGCACAAGAAAACCTATCAGTCCCTTTCCTTTAGGAATAATTGGTGTTGTCTTATGGGTGGGGGTCATCCTATAAAATTTGTCATGTAGGTATCTCGTTTTCTATAAACAAACAACATGGCAATGTAGTAGTGTATTTGCTTCCAACTAAAACAAAGTTTAGCCAAGTTGTTATTAATGCCTTTACGGTAAACCTATGCCAAGTATATTTAAGTCTTGGATGGCTACAAATTGCCCGGATTTCTTGTAATGAGGAGCGAAGGGATGGTCGTACAGCCAACCGAGTGATTCCTTCAATTCATTAATTTCTATCTGAATCAAACAAATAAACTGCCTACTCTCTTACAACGAAAGATTTTTGAGATTTCGATTTTTGAATAGTTCAATCCTTCAATATTAGCCCTCAGGGTGAATTGATTAACGCCGACGAGACGCCGAAATTACTGGCACATTTATGATCGACATAGAGGTTTTGAGCCGAATTCCGTGAACTTTGCTCCAAAAAACTTCAAACTTTTTTTTAAATTCTATTTTTTAAATATACGTATCTTGAAACATAAACCAAAAAATGTCTATGAAATGAGGGGGGTCATAGTCTATTACAAAGGTTCATTATTGAAAATAGTACACCAAAATCCGTCAGTTCGCAGTCCGAAGTTTCTCCAAAAGTACTGGACCAAAGTTTACGAACTTTGGCTTAAATTTATTTGTCAGTAGTATCGGCTCACGGTCAACCAACTCTAAGGGACAATATTTGAGGGCTGATATATTAAAATATCTAAACCTCCACAACTTTTGATGAAAAAATATAGTTCGATACTGATACAAATTATTTCTGTGAATTGAAGGCAACGCTCCCGATTTTTTCACATGGTGAGGGAATTCGTCTCCATTCGAAAAGATCGGGAGGTTTGTCTTCAACGCGATGACTGTGATCAGATACGAGAACGAGTGATAGACGACAGTTCCTCGATCATGGTGGGTACTACAGGACGCTGTCTCCCAAGCTTCAAAGTAGAGTTGCTCACAGGTAGTGAGACCGATTCCTTCCCTTATTTTAGTTTTATTATTTCCTGTAAAAAGCATCTTTGTAATCGACCGAGAACAAAAAAGGTGCACCGCCCCTCAAAATTTGTTGGTTTACGTTTCATGATGCTACACAGATTATGAAAAAGTAAATCCGTCCGTTTCCCTCAAACGGTCCAAAACTTTGCAGCTAAGTTAAAAAGCCGAAGTTTACGAAATTTGACTAATCAATCTGGGGATTCGCCAAATTTGAAAAAAACTATGGTAGTCGGGATCCAATACATCCCTGCAGGACTCCAAAACTTTTAAATTATGGACGGGAGTGAATTCGTAATAAATCGTTACCTATATGTGCACTCCGTTACGGCCGATTTTCGTTACCCTTTTTTTCGTTCAACTAATAACTTGGTCCAGTTGTGGGACTCATTTCAGTATCAAATTTCGGTCTAGTTTTGAAACTCATTTCAAAACTTTCGAATTGTTTATGAAGGGGACAATTCCATTTTCGTTTCTTTTTTTATAAACGGATTATAAATTATTTAAAAACGGACAATAAATAACTGTGATCTGATAAAAACCAGACTCGGTGGCTAACCTGTAACCCATACATTACCTACTTACCAATATGTTTAGTAAAAAGCTAACAATCCTAGAACTCATTGCAGCGATTTAGTGTGAGTGGTAAGTCTAGGAGCATTTTCTTTTTAATGGGTCAGGATGGTTCAGGAATCGAAATGCTAAGTACTATGGAATATTTACTCCTGTTTTCATTCAATATTTCATATTTGTTGTAGCATTTAAGAAAATCCTGCGAATGTTGACCACACTCTTGTTCAGTCGTACCACCTCAAATTGTGGAGTCATACGTGCAAAAAACCAGATAGATTTTTATAGCTGGTAATGTTGTCAATGAATTGTTGAAATCTGAGAACTTTGAACTGATAGAGCGATAGTCCTGTTTTCAAATGTATTTTTTTGGTATAGGAACTTGGTGGTACCTTCGCAACTTAGCGAGTCAAGGGTGCTGTAATAAGATTTCGAAATTTCAGATATATCTAAATATATATTTATCATCTTGGAACAAGTAAGGTGTACTTATTAATGGTTTTTGAGGAGTCTATCACCGCCCGTGATTTTGTGGTGCCTATCACACTCCATGCTTACTTACTTCCTTCTATGACACCCTCATAGATATGTTCCTTCATTCATTGGCTATAAAAGAAGAATCTTCATTAGAAAGGCATCTGGTTTTTTCTGGCAAACGGTTTGATATGTAAAGAAAGATAGGTACTTGAAAAGCGCAGCGGGTTCGACGATTCTTGAGCGGCGTTGTATATAGATAAGGGTGACTTCTCACACATCCCTCACCAATTTGCACATCGTATCCAATCAGATAACAACTGACATCTTGATATTATTGTGCTTGTGTGCCATTCAATCAACAATGAGGGACGTCAATTGCCAAGTGAGAGTTCAGGGTGCTCAGTGTGAACCCTTTCAATCGACCAAAGGACTCAGACAGGGGGATGCTTTGGCCTGCATCTTGTTCAATGTTGCTCTGGATAGAGCTGTGAAGGATGCTGGTCTGGATCGGAGAGGCACAATATATCATAGGTCTGTCCAATTTCTCGCATAAGCTGATGACATTGACATCATTGGTAGAAGCCAGCGCGATGTGAGGGAGGCCTTCCTGGCACTAAACCTAGAAGCTGAAAAAGTGGGGCTTGAGGTGAACGAGCAGAGAACGAAGTACATGATTGCTGGCAGAGATAGCACGCACAAGGATAACCTTGTTGTTGGGGGATATACCTTCCAGTGTGTGGATTTTTTCGCAACTAAAGGACTGTTGCCCAGGATAGGACGGAATGGAGACGGCTCCTTGTGCAGGTCAAGGCCTGACATGGGCTGTAGCACCCAGGAGTAGTAGTAGTAGTGCCATTCAATTTAGATTAGTAATCACAAACAAGATTCCTCAGTCTTTTGTTTACGAGGGGCCAAGAGGTACTAAGAAAATACTTCGTCTTTTGACTCGTTGAAGAGGCTAATGAGAGTAGCAATAGCTGTACCATACCAGCACATCAAGTAATTAATATTTGAAGGGAGAATCCATTCCATTAGTATTCCTGTAGCATATTTCAATAACCTCTGATTCTTCAAGGAAGTTCCAGTCTTGAGAAACCACTGTTTCTTTGGGTTGAGATTGAAGTGAACTGGTTTTCGGATGTTGAACATAGTTTTAGTGGGATAAATTGAAGTGTAATGAAGACTGAAAATGTTTTATTGACTTATTCAACTGAAAAAGTAATACATCATTCTAGTAGAAACTATCCTTCAGAAAAATGCAGAATTGGAAAGAAAGAACAAGCTGTTGGCATCAGATACAGAAGAATACATCTATGTGCCATTACCATTTATGTTGCTAACGAATATAGAACTGGATAGAAACCGTGTTAAACCGTTTCATATTTTACTGTTTATTTATTATACAGTTTTTTTATTAATCAATTGAAATTTAACAATTTCTAGATGTCGCTGGTTCCACTTTTGTTCCGCGATTGGTGGGACGATTTCGATCGTGAACGCCCTTCTCGCCTGGTGGACCAACATTTTGGCAACGTTTTGAACCGAGAAGATCTTTCTTCGCTCGTCCCCTCCTCCATGGTCCGGCCTGCGGGCTACTACAGACCCTGGAGAAATCTCATTAATCGGCAAAACAGCGGCACATCCAACATCTCTTCAGATTCAGAGAAAGTACAAGTGAGTGGAATTCCCCACCATTTTACAAAACAATCGATTCCTTTATACCCCATTGTATCACAGGTACTTATTCAAATAATTTGTTGTGTTCATTATTATAACGTTTGAATTCGTTTTCATAGATTCACCATTCACTCACCTGAAATCCTAAAATGTATAATACCAAACCAATTCAACATACTTAATTACATAAATCGCTTTCAAAAAGACCTTTCCCTAGCTGGTGTGTGATAAATTGATGGATTTTCAAGACCCAGATGGCTACCTATTGAAATGGGAGGTAGTTTATTCCTAACAAAGATTCACCTGAGATGTGGGATCATAAACATCAATTCATCGCTCCGAAAACTACCCATTGAATTTAATAATTCATTAATCATTGCAAGTAAATAAATATCTGGCAATTACGTTTGGAAGCAAGATTTTCTCCCATCACAGGAAGTTAACCTTTGTATACTTTAAGCTGTATTACGAGTGGGTACAGGCTAACAAGATATATGTATACATCTTGTTACTTTTGCAGGTTGTGCTTGATGTTCAACAATTCACTCCCAACGAAATAACTGTTCGTATTCTGGATGACACGGTGGTGGTTGAAGGTAAACACGACGAGAAGATGGACGAGCATGGGTTCATTTCGAGACACTTCATTCGGAAGTATGTTCTGCCCAAAGATGCGATGATGAATGAAATCACGTCTGCCCTGTCCTCTGATGGTGTACTTACTATTACTGCCCCTAAGAAGGTATGTTAATCCTGATGATACTTTTGTATGTAAGGCCTCTCAATAATTGTATCAATTTTTGTAAGAGCCCACAGGAGTTTTTATCAATCGAGTATCATCCATGTTCCTCACTACCGAGGGTTGGAGAGCTTCCTTTGTTCAAAAAGTTGAAACAAATTTTGCCCTTCAAAATGCCTTGTTGGTTTTTGCGTTACAGGTTTGACGATCAATTTTGGTTCATAGTAGCATCGTTTGGTCACGCCTTAAACTATAAGAGATACTATAATATACTAGGAGAAGCCCCAACAATTGTAATATAAAATGTAGTTCAATATACTGACGAAGGACGAACCAAGAGTCGAGGATTATGGGGTTTCCCAGTCACGGTGAAAGAGATGGGGGTCACAACACCGTATAAATAAGCCTGGACCAGCCCAAGGGGATTCATTCTGATACTCTCTCTTGATTTTGTTACTCTCTCTTAAACCTAATCACTCTTTTAAAATGAGGCCCTAAATTCACAGGTATTGTAGCTGCTCTGCTTACTCCACCTATCTCTTCAGGTTGTAGCTCTCATTCTCGCTTCCTTATGTTTGCAGTATAGCTAGAACCCTAAGAACCCCTGCCCCTGTACGAACGACATGTAGTTGTGTTCCTCCTCGGCCAATTACTTGCTCCTCGACGTGTCTTAGCTGACACCTGAAATCAATTCGGGTGATCTTGCTTCACAGTCCATTTGTCACCCCTACAGTGAAACACGTAACTCACCATCATGTTCAAATACAAACAACACATTTGGCATTTTGGTGTGCTATTATCCAAATTAGTTCACACGTTCAAAATTTTGCAACTCAACACCAATTTTTCATCCATTCAAATTTGATGTCCCCTTAAACTCACAACACCAAGTTTAAGCTCAATTTTAATTAAATTCTCAGGCGTTACATGGGATAGCTTTTATATGGCTCATACTGATTAGCTCTTTATATTTAAATCACTTTCATCTAGTTACACATTTTTGTTTCACTCAGTTAAGCGTTTGAATTACTGAGAAAAAAATGGTCTAGCTGACTTGATAGAGAAAATGGAAATATTACTTGAGGGCATGCAAGACTTTCATTACGTATCAATTGAAGCTGAAAATGATAACAAGTATTCTGCTTTATTCATTGCAGGAGTAAGGACTGTACATTTTCTCCTTTCCAATTTCATTAGTTACGCAGATAAAATACACTATTTTTCATTTAGAACATGGGAGGGGTTCACACCAAATTGTCTTTATGTTATTTTTTCCCTACAAATCCCTAATACATATTTCACAATTTCTAATCATACTGAAAAATTCCATGACCTCTCGCTATAAGAGGAATTTCAGAGACATAACCTCAAAGTATCCTATATTCAACTATTTGTGATGTATGCTACAAACCTAATTATTGTACTTTAACACTCGAATCACATTTTTTAGTCATCCAGGGATCCAGCAGCCGGGCGTGTCGTACCTATCATACAGACTGGGGCTCCTGCCATAAAACCTAACCAAGAAACCAACGTGAAGATTGAACAAGCTAACTAATTTGAAGGACTTAATGTAAAAAATTTGCTTTGCAATTAATAACTGACTGCTTTAATGTTAATTATGTACTTGTTATAGTACCTGTTTGATTGTGAATATACTTTTTATATAATCAAACCATGCTTAAAAGTTGAAGCATAACTTTATAGTACCCACTTCCAATTCAAAGAAAAGGTCAACAGGAGATAATGATGATCATGCGAGGCAGGTAGGAGTAATCTTCAACTTTCAATAGTTATCAGTCCAACTGAAGGGATCCACCAATCATGACAGCAGTGCTGCCAACTTGATCTGTCTATTAAAGCTGTGGAGCTGAAACTTTTTATCCACAAGAGAAGAGAGAAGTTTAAGCAACAGTCATTTTTCTCTGCTCTGCTGAGGAGCTCGAGAAACTACCAAATGGGTTTGGTTTTTCTAGGAATAGATTGAAAATAGTAATATTCTGATATGAACCAAAGGAAGTCCATAGCCTAACCAACCCCATTATGGGCAATCATCCCTGAAATAGCTGCAAGAACAGCCACTGTGTTACGGTTCAAAACAACGCTATGAGATTTCATTCAATTGTGTTCTGTATTATGAATGAACATAGAGTTGATTCTATATTCGATTTTTAAATGTCCTCTTTTTTTTTTTTTTGAAGAAATGGAATCAACAGACATTTTTAAAAAATGAGATGAAACAGTGAAGTTAGAAAAATATTGAGATTAGTTTGATCCATCAGATCCCACAGGTCCAGTAAATTTCAAAAATGTGGTAAATGGATTTGAGACAGAGTAGGTAACCAGTTAATTAACAAAACAATAGAAATCATGTTGTTCACATTTTAAAGAGACAAATGGATCCCCGCATCTTCCCATTTCTTTTTCCTATCTAGGTACTATAACCATTGTCAACACGGGTGAAACAAAAAACTACAAATTTATGTGTATATAGTTGTATAATACATTGGATCTGACCACATGTTGTCTAGATGTTCACAATTCATTCAGTTCTCTTTTGCCCTGAGTCAGCTAATGTTTTCCAACTAAGATACCTCACACTTCCCAACTCAAACTTCTTAGTTTAACAATTTATAAAACTGGTCAAGAATAACCTAACTGAATTAGAAACGTTAGTTAATTGCAAAGTGTATCTATTGCAAATCATCCTCTTTACCCATTCAGACGATCTTGAATTCCGTTCCTTTTATATTCTCTACTGGAATTTTCAAATTGATTCAAAACGCAAGGAACTAATTACAGCTACCACCGAAGCTCGAGAAACACATTAGTACAAAAGTTAAAAAATAGTAGTTTTCGTGACACGACATGAAGTTCTCAAATTATCAAAGCTGGCAATAGTCAAAAGCTGTTCAGAGTATCAATGAACGGGTTGTTTACAGCAGCTCTTTAATGTGATAGTCTGCAATTTTAAGGAGGATTGTTTCTCTTTTATTGTTCTGGAGTTATCTTTTATCAAGCACTATTACTGTATCAGTATTTAGTATTCTATCAATTAAAAGTAAAAACTTCAATGCACACCAAGTAATATAAAATAAAAACATACAACGAAAACGACTTTATTTATAGTCAGCAGTAAGGGCAATTTATGTTTTCATACACCTTTAGAGAGTTAATAAAAATTAATAATTAGGAATAAATTGATATTGAGAACATTTCTGAAAGGCTATGATATTGGTTACTCATGAGTCTGCACAGTATGTGGCTATGGTTTATTGATGCATTTAAAATGATCTATGTAGATATAGACAGACCTGCCTATAATGTTGACCATATGCATATGCATACCTAATTCTCCACACACACAAATGAGTTTTCAGTACAGCAACATAAAACGTCAAGGAAGATTTTCTTGAAAGAGGATTTCTCGTTTTGAAATTACTCTTTCTGAGATGGTTAAAATTAATAGAATCACTTTTATTAGTGAAATTGTAAATCCAATGTTGATGATACAACATTTCATGTTGTGAATTCATCAAGATAGTCTGAATATCTTCGAGGCATTCCTCTTCACCTTAATCTTTCAATTTGAGAAACGAATATTATTAGCTTCATTCAAAGTAAGATGTCATTTCTATTTCCAATTAAGAATCTACAAGAAATTTGGTGGGTATTGAATTCAAGGCTCAATTCCAATGTTAATTAGAGGGAGCTTCTGATAACTAGAGGGATCCATTGAATAAACGGTGAACGAAAATTCACAAACTCAAGTCGTTTTTTGTTGTTTTACAAAGTAATGAAATAGTTGGCATTCCGCAAATTTAATTAAGAAAAGTTATTTTGAGGAATCTCAATGTCAGATAAATCCTGTTCTAACACGCTGGAAAATAATTTCCTTGAATGTGGCAATAACCAAGAGCCCTCATTTTGTCACAACGTGTCCAATTTTTACGTTTGTGAAATGAACTTGAAAAATAAATCAATGTAAAATTCAATAGCACTTCCAAACGCTTGAAGCAGCGCGAAAGTAGAAAATGTAAGCAAAACCCTGGAATAGGTTGACGCTAATCTGACTGGTGCATAGGTTTCAATTCAAAAGCTTCTACTTTCACGTGTTCCGTTTTACTAAAGCAGTTGATATCTCAAGACATGGGCAAGAGAGAAAATCTCATCCCATCTGTTTCAGATTGCTCACGTTCGAACTAAGAATGTTGTTTAATTGTGAATTGGTAGTAGTATAATGTTGTCACCTAATATCTTGTGAGATGGTGCTAACTCATACTTTGGGGTTTCAATGATCAAGACGTCATCATTTGGTTCTATCAAATAAAACTGAGGAAAACTAAATGAACTACTATAGATCCTAAATAATCGCATCCAATATTAGCAAGACCTTGATATCCTTCGTCTCAAACCAGCCTTTGAAATTGTAAAAATGATTACGAATTCAGTGGGAAAAATAGAAACGTACACAACTCCTCATTCACATTACATTGTTTGGAGGATCATGAGCACTGTCGGGGAAGTAAGAACACACTTAAACAGCAGATATGAATTATTATTACTTATTCATATTAGTAACATAAACCTGAATCAGTGGTTTTCATGGGTTCGGAATAGTTGAATTCATTATTGTGAAATATAAGTTAATTTTATGGCTGTCACATAGTCCCGAGTCACTGGAGAATTTCATATCCTGTTATCTAGAAGTATCCAATTAGGCTCGATTGAAAAATGATTGCTTAAACATGTCTTATAAATAATTAAATGACAAGAAGTTATCACCTTGTCTTGGCTTACCATCTCCTTCAAGTACTTGTTAGCATAAAACCAAAATTGTAAAATTTCGGGAATAAGTAACGTCTGGATGTATTACTTGAATTTTTACAGGCTTGGGACAATTGTTATTCTTTTCTGATATAAGAGTAGTTTAGAATTGTGTTTTTGACTCTGAATCTACCAGTGTTGTTTGTTGCCATTCAAAACATGAGAGATTATAATTTTTTCGCCCCAGTAAAATACAACATTACCACAACCTTTCTCATTTTTCCTAGAGAGACAACATTGCTTATATTCAGTTTCTTTTAGGTTACACAGCAATAACCATTGAACATAGAATCTACAAGGTTTTGGATTGTTCAACGTCAACAACCTTGTCAATGCAAACACCTTATTCGATATTTATAATAGATTGAGATATTTATAAATGCACCAGAGAGGAGAACCAACTAGAAATGAAAAATCTGTAATCGACTTAATTGAAATAAGCAAACTGCAGAAGAGCTTTGTTGCTGAACTGGAGTGTCCACTATCTTCTTTACATGAAACTAGTTGTGCAAATCAAAATCCGAAGATGAACAAAATTATAAATGAATAAAAAAGTTCGAGAAAGTGGCCTACAAAACCTTAAAAGGTAAAAGTACTTCAAATGAAAATAAATAGCCACCCAGAAATCAGTGACTATCTCGATACGGTATGGATCAATTTCAAGTTGAACTTTTTGGCAGCTAAAGAGCAGCTTTCCATGGAATGGATTTTAGCATTTCTGAAGACCATGAAAACAAACTTGATGGTGGACTGATCACACTTGAATTGATCTATGTGAGAAAAAGAAACTGTTAATCCAAGACTTTCAAATGAACAACTTGGAGTTTCCAAGAATATAAGCAGAGGGGAATCAAGTTATGTTCAGTATAAGAGCTGCTTAGAAAAAAGCTTAGGATGAATTTGAGAAGTTTGTGCACGAGCTCAATCCATTGTGGAAATGGAGATTATCTAGTACCTTCCATTTTCTTCATTGAAACGTTCCACAAATCATTAAGAGTGATTCAGTTACGTAGTACAAGGGACATATTGTGAAATCAGACAACAATGCCACTATCGTTGCGTCCATGTGACATAAGAAACCTAAAAGGCAAGCTTCCTCAAACAACGATAGAACAGGCAATGCTCAGATGTTAGGAATGTTATTTGAATTCCTGAATGGAAATGTGCTTCTAGTAACTGGTGTATGATCTTTACCTGTTCAACGTAATTCATATATATGAGACTATTTAGAAAATCAATCAAGATCATAATCCTCACATCCAGAAGTAACAGAAGGAGTCAAATGTAAAAGAAGGGACGGATCATTAGACCCCCTCAACTTTCATGATCGAATGACACTTTTCCTCTTTGGGAAGATGTAACGTCCACTCAAAATTATGATGATCAACTGATTGATTTTCTTTTGTTCATTTCTTTGAGGTCGAAACTAAGGATAATGAATTTAATTGATTATTGGGGATCTTGAGCATTAGCTTCCAAGGGGAACCAATCCTGCCGGAAGGAAGACACACATAAAATGGGATGACAATATCTATCAGTGGCAACCCACAGAATATCCCAGGAGTCAAAATTTTTCACGAATAGAGAAAGGAGGGGAAATTCCCTGAAAAGCTCCACATTGTAAGGTACAAGGGAGTCTAAGAAGAATATAATGATATGCATTCTATTTTGTATCAATTTCCAAAAATGTTCGCATGTGTTTCTAGAAAGTGATTGAATGATTACAGTAAATGATGGTCTTTGGGATTGAAAATATTCAATAAGTAACTGATTTTACTTTATTCTAAAATAGAGGTATGGTTGCATTCGCTCGATAGAATTGAACTTTCAGTTTTGCTCCAGAAGATTAGTTACCTACCAAAATTACTATCAATATCAGTCATTTCTGAGTTTTGTTTTTTGTTAGGCTAATCATCCTTTCGTATTGATGTTTCTAAATAAGAAGGTATTCCATAATTTTGAAAATAATTTGAAAACTAAAACATATAATAAATTATACTGGTTATTCATAAAAAAATGTCATGGATACTGAAACAAGGTAAATATTTGTCGTATATGCATGAACAATTAGTGAATACTGATTTCGTGAACAGAGAGCGGCTGGTATCTTACAGGAAGTTGGGATTCAACGATTTTTTTTTAAACTGGTATTCATGGTAGGACTAAACAGCCAGAGCCCAATCAAGCACATCAGTCCAAAGAAAACATGTGACAGCTAGGCTACGACCATGCTGAAAAAGTAGGTAGTCAAAACCAGAACCACCAGCAGGGATTGGTAATTCTGTTCCAAAATCCTATTAATCATCCGAAAAAAGTACAAATAAAGTTTCAAATCTTTCTATATAAACTGAACTTGAACTTCTTTAGGCACCAACGATCACCTTAATAATTATTCGTTGCTTTACTCAATGCATACCTGTTGCATTCAAGTATCTTACAGGTTTACAAGCTAGGTAAATTAATCAGCTAGATTAATTTCTAAAAATGTAGAAGTAATTTCTAAATTGTTTAACTTATTCAGGGAAAAAATATTTTCTGGGGGTGATTAATCTTTAACCATTAATCATGAATATACAGTTCTAGTCAAGTTCTTGAATGATCATGTCTAATACAGAAATTAACATTTTATGTTATCCCAGGTCATCACAACTTTTTTGTTGAGTTCAGACATGCATCTTACAAATTGGTAGAACACCAAGTCAGGAGTCATTTCCGTGATTTTAAGCAGAATGCCTAACTATCATTTGATCCTTCAGGTTGTTGGGTAAGTCACACCCTTTGTCTTTGTTTGCAAACTTAAGCCATCTAAAAATTATATGATTTTACTTAATGGATCTCATCAAGTATCCATATCTATATCTGTTGAGCCCAAAGGGATTCCAAGAGTTATTTTCAAGAAACAAATACCAGACAATTCAAGCATAGGATATAAATCGACCCTATGGCAATGGTAACAAGATTATAACTCGTAAGTATTTGTAATTGTTGGATTTCTGTTAGAGGTCAGTTGCTGACTATCCAATCAAGGTGTAGTGACACTGTCACTGGACTTGATTTGAAAAAAGTCTCAAAATGAAGTATCCTAGAAGAGAAGTACCTCAAGGCACCTGAGAGGAATGTAATGGCTGAATATTAACATCAAAATCAAAGTCGGAGACCAGAGTCCGTTTCTTACTCGATTAAATTGGAAACAGACATTGTCTAAGACAACTCATCTCAAGTAAAATCTGATACAGAGTCACCACTCCCATTGAAATATTGAAATACACAGGATGGGCTCAGCTTATACACCAGTAAAGTCAGGTCACATTATAGAGTTGTTCACAATTGAAACCAATCACTCAAATAAGGTGAAGACATGGGCAAAGCCACAAACAAAGTTTAATTAAACCATATCAAAGTGAATTAGAGCAAATAGCTCAAATTATTGTACTTCAATCATGCAAGCAAATCGCTGCAAATAATGAATAGATTTCAGTCGTCAAAAAATGGGACAATCAAATTTTTAGAAAAACTATTTATCTGCTCTGGTCCTCTTACTTCATGGTCAAGCAAGGGAAGCTTCACTATATGATAGTCTTCATACAAATCATGAACCTGTGAACAGAAAACGGAAATTGCAGTTTTCGAGAATCATTTCAATTTAAACAAAAGTATTAGTTTGGAAGACGTCATTTTAATGACAGAAAGTTTGAAACAGTTGTTTTTAAAGCCATAATGAGAGATTTGTATCCTCATTTGTAAAAATCTGGTTGAAAATGAAAATCCAAGCCAAACCTCAATTTACTTCATCATAGTCCTATTTTTTATTCCAAGTGAATTCATTTTTAGTAATCCACATGAAAATTATTTATTACAACAAAGTAGATCAAAAAGAAAAGAACCGGCAACACTCGCATTTTCAGGACAATGATCAGCTGATGGGGCTGCCACTAGCCCATACAGAGAGCAACAAACGAAAGTGCCTTAAGGTAGCTGACCATCCCAATTCGTTCAATTCCACCTACGATCCTGTATAGTTGTGCATCAGAACTGAGGCACTTTGCTCTTAATAATATTTACACTATCTGTCTCAGGCCTTGTCGTTGTCTGACCAAGCAGTTAAATTTCTTGGCAGTAGCTCCAGTAGTAGCAATACATAAAAATAAATAAATAAATAATAATAATAATAATACGGAGGAATTCCAGTTTGTGGAGGAAAAAAAAACGCTAGGAACCTTACATACTCGTTGTTAAGGGCTTGTGGCTAAATGGTGCTGTATTGCGAAGGTATTACACATATGTTAGGTGCGAATGTTTGTTTGTTGTTACAGTATATATACCATTTCACACTTCAGAAACAATTTCCAGATTTAATAACTTTCCCAATTGTACTGTCAAACTTTTGCTACTTTTATCCCTGGGATACGTCAATTGCTGTATTAGAAAGTTATTAGAAGGTATTCCTTACTGAAATTCATGCAGAATCGCAAAATTAATGATCTGTACGGTTAAAGAAGCATTTGAGACTTTAGAAAATATTTTTCCAGATTCAATAATTTTTCGAATTTATTGAGTTCGAACTTTCCCTCTTTCAAGCCGTGGGGTTTCTCAACGTTCCAAACGTTTTTTCCTTTTCAAACTGGAATTTATCCATGAAATCGATACGGAACGACAGAGTTGACCATACCACTTGAAAATGATTAAATTTGAGTTTTTTTTTTTTTTTTTTTTTGTGGTTTGATACCACCTAGTACTTTTATCCCAAAATGGATTTTAACGTAAAAGTATTTTCAGTTGAAAAAAAAAAAAAAAAAATCGTTTCCAAGCAGAAAATGTGGTTATTATGGCAGTTTTGGCGTGGTAGTGGTTTTTCGAGAAAAAAATTAAACACCTTTAAAAAGTCATATTTTGGGAATGGTTCAAGAGGGGAGTGTGTAGTTGACGGAATTATAGTCCAGTTCCACCCAAAACTTTTTTTACATCAAGTGTGGGACACCCTGCATGATTGTTTAGCTTTAAACAGTTCATTTGTAGTATCCTTTAGTTGACCTGGAAAGAATTCAATGATGCCTATTAAGATTAGGGCTTTGAAATTCGGACAAACAATTCATTTTCACCACCTCTCCTAACTTTAATATGTATTATTTTTAGTTAATCTGATCCCGAATGAAGAGCCAATAAGCAACATTTAAAATGAACAAATTCAAAATGATTATAACACACAAACAGCTATAGGCTTGGGGAAAAATTAAGAATGCACTCACCTGTTCCAAGTATTTCAGCTGATTGGACCGTCGAGTAGAACACAATGGGCAAAAGTTTTCTAACTTGGTTGTTGGAGCTGGTAGAAGTTGATTAACGATGATATTGTGACAATCAATTTGGCACTTGGCAAGTTCTTGAATCAAGGTTTCAGTTTCATAAACTGATAAAAACTCAGCAATGCATACACAAACAAAAGTAGTCTGCGCCTGGAAAATGAACCAACAATGAAAAATATCGATGAGAATCGACTGTTGAAATCTCAACACTGTTGTATGTCAGGATAGGAATAAAAATAAAATTTAGCTTATGAATCCAAATATAGAACTTTGACAACACTCAAGAGGAAGTAGCAAAGGAAATATCGTTAGATGCAAGAACCGTAGCTGATTTGGAAATAAAATCAGTACTGTAGCACTTCAATTCAATATTTTGATTCACTAACTCCATATACAATAAATTTCATCATCACATTTTAATTTCCTTAATGAGTAATGATCATTGACTAATTTTTCAAGTTATTTCCAACAACGTCTTCTTAAATAAGAACAATTTTCGCTTTTAATTTGATTTAATTTACTTATTATTCAATTACTTTCTTGAATGAAATCTTTTAATAAAATAGTGGTCTGGCATTAGTTTTGATAATAATTTGATACATAATGGACGTGTAATATTACTTACAGGATTTCTGAATTGCTCGTTAGCATTCTTAATTATTGACAAGATTTCATCCAGTCTATCTGCTGCCTCGTCATAATTGATTTGTGGTCCCAAAAACATGGAAAACTAAAAAATATGAGGGAAATTAACAATTCCATTTGGAACATGAGTAGCTGTATTACCATAGTAGTTATATTTCCTGTGATTTCTCAGACTGTTGAGATGTGTAAAGTGTTGTGAAAGGGAATTCATGGTATTACAGCAAAACAGGTAAATGAATGAAGGTAGGATATGGAGAAAGGACTAATGGCTCTCTGCTGGGAGGCCACCCATGATGTCTCCTGTTGTGGAACACAGCTTGAATCACAGCAGGAGTTACTTAAACCAATTTTGGCCCAGGAATTCAATTTTACAGGAAGTTCTGATCAGAGTGAAAAACGAGGTTTTTTTTGGGTGATTCAAGATGCCTTATGGGAAGGAGGTGATTGAAGTACAACAGAACATGAGGGTACAGGTGAAAATACATACAGGAAGTGACCTGTTTCACTAATTAAATGCCAGCAAATTTCATTTGTTACATTTTTTCGATTTGTATCCACAACATAATTGCACAGATTATAAATAAAGCAACATCATCAGTGAAGGAAATTATGGAAACTTCCCCCCCAAAAAAAATACTAAATGAAGTCGTCATTTTAATAAGTGTGTCAAAAATGAATATAAATGATAAATTTGACCATTCGAAATTTTTGGTAAGCAAATTACCAAATTATTCAAACAAATGAAGGAGAAAATCACCATAGTTTGCGCACAACATCATGGCAATAATTGGGATTTTAAAATTGATTTCCATTTATTCTATCGTTTTATTACCTGATTGAAAAGAGGTCGGGCTCTGTTCCGAAAACTTAGGAATCTCGTCAGTGCCCTTTCAATGATTCCTGGAAATGCAAGCAGTCTAAGAGTGTGGCCCGTGGGAGCAGTGTCAAAAACAACAACTGAGAAATCCATGCTTTTCACGAGTCTAGAAACATAATGGGAGAAACAGGATACAGAAGATGATAAAGCTAATGACTATGGGCAATACAAATCGTATGCCAATGAATAATAACATCAATTACAAAACAAGCAAAGAGTAACTACAGCGATTTTCCTCTACTCACTTCATCATTTCTGAATAGCTCATAGCTTCGTCAATACCAGGGAATGCGTTTATCAAGTCAAATATCAAGGATCTATTAGTACTAGTCTCATCTTGTTCAGCTCCTTCATAATATGCTTCAGGAATAGTATCAAATCCAGCACTAGGGTCCACTTCCTAAAATCAAATTGATATACAGGGTGTCACGACATGAGTTCATCAGACTTTGAAGGTCTAGAGGTCATTTCCAAAGAAAAAATGCCAAGTGATTTTCTTTTTCTTCTTTAATAGTTTTGTTTTCAAACTATTTTATTTATTTATTTTTTTTTTTTGTAGCAAGTCGATTTGGGGTGAAAAACGTCGACTCTACTGTAGAAACCCATGTTTTTACGTATTCAAAGTAACGAAATTTTCCTTTTTTTGGTCTTACAGAGAGGCAATTTGATGCTCTTTCCAACGGTGTAATTAAAATGATTTTAGAGAGTGTTTGAGGGAGTTATTGCCATCTTGGTTATGTGAGATCAGAGAACACAATAAAAAAGAAAAACATCTTAAAAGTTGAATAACGAATTTTTAGTGAGTTCACAAATTGACTCTCAAAGTTTGATGAACTGATGTTGGGAAACGCAATTAGTAATAAAAGAACTATAATGAAACGTGTAACAGTTTTGTGGAAATTAAACTATCAAACCCATCTAACCTAACCAAAACTGCGGGAACTTATGTGAATAATTTTCAACAGTGTAATCAATATAAGGCACCCTCACCAGATGTTCATCTCTAGTCCTGTAATCCACCTCTAGGTGACTAGTTTGTAAAGCTTTTTTAATGAAGTTGGCTTTAGACGGTGAAAATCTGCCTAGCAAGGCTTGATGCAGGAGTCAAGACTCAGACCGTTTAGAAGGTTTTATGACTCCAAATCATGACTCGCAAAGCTGATGCGGGGTGAGCCCCACTCAGTCGGTTTCCAGAGCGCATCAAAGGAGTTTTGCGTCTGGTGATATGCATAGAGTAAACACTAGTGGAGTAGTGCCTGTATCGTTAATTGTTTTATTTCCCATTTTTTTGCATCAGAAGGGAAATTTGCTCTTTCATTGGTTGAAAATCGAAGAAGATGTACCGGAAAGAATGAGATCGTAGTATGAAATTATAACTGAAACTGCAAATTGAGAACAGAACGTTTTGCACAAGTGCAGAGAAATCCATTCCAAACAGAGTTAGTTTGCCAATAAATACCAGTACCAAATCATAATCATTTGTCACGGAACAGTTGGATTAATTATAATAGTTGCAACTGATTTCTTTTGATCTTGGGGACGAAAAATACTAAAAGTAGGTGTTTTTTGGGAGAATCACTCTCAGGAGCCTCCTTAATCTCAGAAGATGAAAATTAAAATTTACATGACAATTCATTCTTATCATGGTAAAGATTCATCTCAAAAGAAATGGGCTAAACCAAAAAGTCTAGTGATATTTTACAGTATCAAATACTATACTAAATTCCCTACACCACCTACTGGATAATACACCGTGTGTAATATTATCCGAGCAAAGGTTTTAACAAACCGCTGCATATTATTTAACAAAGGTCGCCACCGGTAACTGAGCGCTCGCGGTTTTCCTCGCATGTTTAGGCTCTACTCACATATCAGTTTCGTTGCATTGCCTCGCGAGAATTCCTCGTCCTTAAGCCTGATTAAGATTTGCACCGTATAAAGCCAGCTTTACAATGGTTTACCAAGGTTACTGGACGAGTAGGTGGTTCAAAAGTATGTGAAGATGATGAGGAAAAAGATCCCGTAAGAACAGCATCACAAAATGAGAACTTTTTCCCCTAATGATTTTTCAATCACAAAATTTTCAACAAAAAAATTAAGCTACTAAACTCCAAAAACCTAAACTTCAAAAATTAAATAATCAAAAATTGTTTTCATAGAAATTCACTTGAGAAACGATCTCTGGATTTTAAGACTTCTCATATAGTGGGTATCATATAAGTGATATTCAACCCATTTCCTATGTATTCTGCTACTAATATCTGGGCAAGTGTTTAATAACTTCTTTTTTACTCAGCCCCAAATGCTACTTATTAGACTTTGAAAATTGATTTCGTGTTTTTTTTTATCTTACTTAACTAAAAATGCCCAAACTAACATAATTTGCTTTCAAATGTCAAGTTTTGGGTAACTGTTGAAAAGTGCGTTACATTCTCTATCACCTAACAACATTTTTTGCAGGGGGATGGAGAAGTCAAAATGGAGTACGAAAAGTGAATTTTGTATGAAATCTTGAAACGTGTTTTCCAAATCTAGATAATCCAATTAAATCTTGTCGTAGAACAGTGAAGGTAAACACAAAATGAGCCACAATGACAATGTCCATTACACTAGGCAAATGTATTTTCAACTATTGCATTTAGGGAAGAAAAACAGTTTTGAATGTTAGAAAAAAAATTGTATTTTTTTAAGAGGGGGATATGATTGTTATGTTAAAAGATGAAAATTCTAGCCAAACGCATGTTCTTCATGTCTATTTCCCTTGAATTTACAAATTTAAGATAGGTTTGTGCTAGTAATCATTCCAAACAATAACGATTTTTTGTATTCAATTGAGTAGAGTTGAGTAGTTGAGGAGGATAAATGAAGTTGTGTACAATATTGTTGCTGCTAACGATTTTCTCTGTTGAACATTATAAAACGTCTAAGAGCTCAAAATCTGGATTTTGTTTTATTGCATGTAGAAAAAATCGTTAAACATTAATATTTTAGCGAATAATCTTGATCACTTGTCAACGTTTGTAAATATTAGTGAATATTGATAACAAAATACTCAATGTCTGTATACTTATCTCGTTTGACAGCTTAATAAACCTTTGAACGAAAAACCAATTTGAAAAAGGATTACTATTACCACCGACCAACAGTTCAGTACCCACCTTTCTGTGTTCAAACAATAAAACTCAAAACATCCAATATAATAAATGAGTAAGAAAGCACCGTTATGTTGATTCAACAATCAACCAACTTACCATAGCAAACAAATTGTCAAACCCATTGACTTTGGTTGGCACTTTGGACAATTTTTGGTTAAATGCATCCGAAATATTGTGTGCAGGATCAGTGCTAATAATTAACACGGAAGGCCTCACTTCAGCAAACTTGACAGCCAGACTGCAACTGAAAAACAACATTTTTTTCAATTACGAGTGACTCCTGAAGGACAATGCTCACTAATATGGAAGTATGCAGAGAGATGGTTATAGTTGTTTGTTCTGTATAGTAAAAATCGTTGAAAACAAAATATTATTAAAAAAAACTAGTGTTTTCTTAGAAATATGGTAGTCTTTATAAAAAAAAAAAATGCCCCACGCATTTTCCTTTTGGGAAAATTTTTCACGACCTTAAAAGTGAAATTCAATGGTGGACAATTAGCCTCGTATATTAGGATCCAAGCCTCTCTTTTATACCAATTTTTAGTATTTTACCAAATTTTGGAAACTTTCAAATATGGCACAGCAAATGGTTATTCAAGAGTCATCTAAATAATGATTTCTTGATGGATAAACTTGGATTAAAATTGAGAGACCTTTGCTGGACATTTTCCTGATGGAATAAGTATTTTTTAAATAGTTTTCAGTGGCCATTGAGGTACATCTCTATCATGAAACTTAGAAGTGCGATCTTTCCAATATCCACATAATCAGGACAGCAATGATATACCCACAGGGTGACTAGCATAGCTTCCAGATTTATTGTAACATAATAGCTGAGGATGAAATGAGAACAAACTGTGGTAGTATTGTTTAACGTCATGCTATGACAATGTTAAGAGTCCACAGATCCTACGGTTTTTAAAATGCGTAATGTAGCCTGGACGTATTCAACATAAGTAAAGTCTGCACTAGAAATTTAATTAAATTCTACTTTGAATCAATCTACCAGAGTATGACTACCACGTGCTTCCTTGTTGTAACCAATAACATTTCAAGAACATAACCAAGTTCTATGGAGTAAGCTATAAATAACCAATGATGAATGAATCGTCTTCAACACTCTTAGTATGAAAGAGCTAATGAAAGCTCGAAACAATAATTTGAGTGTAGATTTTAGTCATTGCCTCAACCTCTTCTTGGGGGCTTTTTTTTTTTCAGGAAAAAACAATGAATATGAATTCTGCCAATGTGTCTATAATTTTTGGGATAACAGCTGATTGTACTGCATAGTGACTGAAGATTAAAATTGATAATAATTGGAGCAAGAGGGATGTGGATATTAATTTATAGAGTTGCCATCCATATGGTGTTTACACATGACACGCATAAACACAGGTTGTAGGATAACCCTACCACAAAAATGAAAGTTTCTGTTCTGCCTACTGCGTCAAATCTGGTTGGGCTTATTCGTTAGACTGACAACCCCATCATTCTATAACCTTGTATTTCAACCTAACGAACCCTGTGACAAACGTTTCAGTCATGCAGCAAGATCGTATGAGTGACTTTTTCTAAATTAACGTCTCACATTTTGGTTAAATTGAGTTGAAATTTTTGTAAAGAGGTCAGTTTCATCGTAAAAAAAATGTTTTAAATGATAATGTTATAATAATTTGGAGTTTGGTTTTGACTTTGAAGTTTTAGAATTTTTTTTTGGATTTTCATCAATTTTTTAGCACATTTAAATAAAATTTAAGTAAAATTTTCAGAATGCACTTAGGTTCAATTTTCGAATGACTTACTCATAGTTGATGAATTTCATTTTTAGTAGTATTCTGATAAAAACATAAATTTAACGATTTTTAGCCTTTTTTGTATCTTATCTTTCTTTTGGTACGCTTGATTTTTGGCAAAGAACGAAGTTTTCATCTTGATCCTATTGAGAGTTATCGTTTGGAATAACTTAAGTTTATGTACAATTCGCTAAAACATCCAGTATGACACTCGCCGCAATAATTGCTTCGACAAACACAATTATTGTCTTGGAGTGCATGAGGACGACCATTTTTAAAAACAAACGACACTTAATTCCACAAAATAGTAAACAACTACCAACATGAGATGAGCACCAGAGACTGCAGCTCCTCTAGACCTTTTGGCATGAAATGGAAAATTTAAATTCCAGCAATCAGATTAAAACCACAAGTATTCATAGGTTGGGAAAATCAATGCGGGTAAAAATAACGTTTTTAGCTCATTTAATTTTCAGAAATCTCGCTTTTGATTTGCATCGCAAGAACCCTTTGAAGGTACAAACATGATTCAACATCCATAGTGCTCAGAAAGGTACTTGGAAATCATTATTTTATTATTATCAGTATTTATAATTATTTTTAGATATTTTCTGACAACGGACCGAGCTATTTTGCTGAAATTACAAGGAGGTGCCTACCATAAGGAAAAATAACAGCAGCCGTTGAAATTAATAGTAAGCAAAGCATCACCAGGGATTTTTTCCTGAGAATTCAAGTTATTAACTATTATGTAGAGATATAATACGGCTTTCTAAGAATGTAAGTAATACACCACCAGTGTCCACAATATATCAACTCATGTCCTACAAGTTTTGATAGCCAAGAGAAATTTATTTCAGTTAGTTTTATAGGTATCATCCCACAGCTTGAACTCTTTGCTTATTGAGACCGTTACCTGCAAGTTGTTTTGCCCACACCTCCTTTTCCTCCAACAAAAACCCATCGGAGTGTTCCTTGATTTATGATATTTTTAAGTGTTGGTTCAAGAGATTCAGTTCCATCCTCCATTTTCACGAAGCTTGCCGTCGATGAACCTGAAGGAACTTGTTGACCAACCCCAGCATTACTGCTTGTTGTTGAAGCTGAGTGATCCATGTTGAAGCTATACACTGAAATTGATATTAGAAAGAAAATCACCAAACATGCATAATTTGCCCACAAATTGTAATATTATTGTTGGAAGATCAGCAGTTTAAACAGATAAAGGAACGTA
Organism: Creontiades dilutus; assembly: GCA_031894815.1. Classification (NCBI taxonomy): domain Eukaryota; kingdom Metazoa; phylum Arthropoda; class Insecta; order Hemiptera; family Miridae; genus Creontiades; species Creontiades dilutus. The sequence continues at coordinate 383,086 of JAVIWC010006795.1, forward strand.
TTGAAAAAACATGTGAGAATAAGAGGAAAATGCTAGATTTCTACAAAAATTTTCGTATAAAAAAACCGCCAATTTAAGGGGTTTGTTTCTCATGATTCACAAAAAAACCAAAATTAAAGCATACCAAATAGAAAATGGAAGATAGCGATAAAAAAAGTCTACATTTCGAGCTAATCAAACAATATATAGCTGCAAAGGTGACTCACTAACTGATCAAAATTATTGGACATTTGCAGGCCTCCTAGAGGAAAACTAATGGTATCCACCCCCACTAGATCAACCATGCTGAGTTCAGAGAAAATGCCTAATTTGGATTAACTCCTTCGAGTATATTCGAACTGTTCTAGACAGAACTGATATGATGGATGAGATGCGGCTGTAGTCAGTTCCACCTGTAGACTTGGTTCCTCATAGAGCTCCAGCTCGACAACGACACCTCCAATCATCATTCTAAATCAAGAGGAGGTAGAATCACAGAATAGGTAACGCACCTCTTTTCAGACCGTTGCCATATTGAAAAACCACATGTCTCCTATCGATATAGGTCCACACTTTCGATGTGTGTTCGAATGTGTTCTGTCTAGTTTGCTGGTCTGGATGCTCGCTACTCTTGCATCTCAAAAACAAAAAAAATATCCTACATCAATCCTTCTAGTAAAGTATAGATCAGTTGGAAAAATAGATCAGAATGTGTTAACACTATGTCGTGAAAATCATTCCAATATGGCACTGGTATCGATAGATTAATATCATTTATATCGATTAAAGCACACATCGATACATGTTCCAATGATCCTGATAAGAGGTGTGCGTTACCTATTCCGTGATTCAGCCAAAGAGGAAATTACATACTGCAACTGGTAACCTCAGCCAGTTTTGGTTTGGTCAAGTGTCATTACTACCCCTCTTCAACTTACTTGTTAAGACTGAGGGGACAGTAATATTGAATTTTAACAGTTTCATGTTTCACACTTCAGCAATGAGTGCTAGTGAAGAGGTTTTTGGCCGGCTAAAATGTGTATTTATTCATCCCCCACCGTGATGATTACCATTTGCAATCATTCTCATTGCTTCCATCGCTAATTTTCAGAGAGAATTGTGGGAACACATCGGTATAATCACAGAATAGATAACGCACCTCTTATCAGTGATAAGTTATCACACCGTCGCCCGCCATATCGATATAGGTCCACAGTATCGATATATAAATCGAAGAAACGTGTGATTAAACATCTGATTAATACCTCAGCTGTGCAACAATATGGGGGTTTTGTCCGAAAAAAAAAAAAAAAAAACATCTCAGCTGGGCGACAATATCGGGGTTTGGTCCGGGATTAAAAGAAACATAAATACGAATGAAAGCAACAATTTCGGGTTTGAAAGCAAAAATCTCCTATCGTCTAGTTTGGTGGTCTGGATGCTCGCTACGCTCGCATCTCAAAACAAAAAAATATCCTATATCAATCCTTCTAGTAAAGTATAGATCAGTATAGATCGTTTCAAGATGGCACTGGTATCGATAAATTGATACCATATATATCGATGTAAGTACAAATCGATACATCCTGATAAGATCGTGATAAGAGGTGTGCGTTACCTATTCTGTGATTCAGCCGACGAAAGGGGCAAAAAAATGGAACGACCTGCATGGAAATTCACCCCATTCGATAATCACCTGTGAAAAGGAGGCTTAAAGCTTATGTTAGGAATTTAAGTCATGATTATCAAGCCAAATAAATAAAATTGAATAATAAACCCCAGTGAAAGGATTTTAAACAATTGAAACATACACGCTCTCACCAGAGCGAACACCAATAAAGTACTATTCTAGAAAAACAGGAGCGAATAAATTTACCTGCGAAGGTGTATAACTCATTCAATTTATGATTTATGTCCCGTAAGTTGTTATGGTTGTACACATCAATAAGCAGCCAAACTGTATCACACTTTCCAAACTTTGGTTCAATATGTTTATATCAATGATTATTTTTCTTATCAAAATAAACATAAAAAATGCACAACGATAACGCCGACAACACGAAAGTAACTAATTTAACTGACTCCAACAACATGGGGCATAAATAGATAACATTATAACAGTTGTGATATCACTGCCCTTATCAATGCGAAGACTTGTTGTCAGCATTCAAGATCATGCCATACATCGGGAATGGTTTGAGCTACAGCGAGGGGCTGGATGTTTTTCACGGAAAGTTCAGTTTAAAAAGTCCATATTTAGGCCGCCTTGATTTATTTTTGAGATTTTTAGGGATTTTACAAAATTTTAACAGAGGAGAAAACGTGCGTACGGCGGACGGACGGAAATTTTTTTATTGCAGCTTTGGATTCTACACTCTGGGGAGTTATCGACGCTGTAAATCCGTGATCGCCGATTGTATACCTTTTTTGATAAAGTGATTTTCAGGGCTGTTATTGTCTTCCCATTGTTACTCGGTCGGTCAATATGTCCAGTGAATCTGTGAAGACTGTAAGTACATACGATCATTATTATTACGTTAATCCTCTTACTTTTATTATGTGATACAAGAGACAACCGTTCGCGGTTCATATTACTTTCCTAACTCCCCGAATCTATCCATTCATCGGCATGAATAGTTTACATTAGAATGAGTTCCCCAATGAATAACTCCGATTCAAATTTGGAATGAAATTTTACGATTCGGTCAAATATAATGATTCAAGGTGTAAGTTTAAGGCCTTCAATTGAATTAGTAAGCTCTAATGTCAAAACGTTCTTGATGAGGCTGCTATCAATGTCCTACTGGTTGCGCACTCTCAGGAGTTTCGAGTTATCATACAAGTTTTATTCTATATCGGATAGTCTGGGAGCCCAGGGTCGATTTTCTACCTCAAGAAGGAAAAACTTAGACCATCTACATTGGAAAAGCCCGTGGTTGAGGAAAAAAACCATCTATCTCCCGCCCAGATACTGTTAGAGCTGTGTGAAATGTTGGAATTTCGTCAAACTTTACCTGACTTGAGGAACGAATGAATTTTACGTCAAACCATTGCCATTCGGCTGTATAGTAACTACCAATACTACTCCCGCACGTATCCACCATCGTCATACATTGTCCGGCGCTGTACATGTTCCTATTGTTCCTATTTAATGGAATGGTTTTTTTTTTTGATATTTTGGTAGCTACTTAAATACATTAGCACACCAAGGAGCCTCTCTCTCCAGGGCTAACCCAGTAGTGCTTAGCGTTGCGTATATGCAACAGTGAGAGGGTTCAGTAGAGGGAAGCACAAAACCCAAAAAATGTTCAACTTTGGACTCGCCGGTTTTCTGATGTTTCAAGAAGGGTCTAGTCCGCAATTTAGGTGCGTGAAATCGACCAGTGAAGAGTTTTGTGGAATATATCTACGTTTTCCTGCGACCTATTTGTGGATTTCCTCAAATCATGGACCTCTTTGATCAAAAGTAAGTGTTTTCATTATTCTGTAATAAATGAAATCACGAAAGACGTATTTTCTCTTACTAAACCTCTTCCAAGGTTGAATGGGATTAAATGAATCGACGATTATGCGTAATCCGACAATATTTTCCAGAGTAAACATTGATGTAACATATATGCAACGCTAAGCACTAACCCGACTATTTCATTTCAGGGCACTGGTGGACATCGTTCAGCCAGGACTGATTGTCCAGGAGGCGATAGCACTTTTTTTGGCGGACGACGATGATGTATTCGAAAAAGAAAAATTCGTTGCACCTCCTGAACCCAATATTTCCGGCGATGAGGAGTCGGGAGATGAGGACGGAATGATGATTGACAACCTGAGTGGTCAACAACTTCGAGCAGAGGTGGAAAGCCTTCAATCAAGCAATTTATACCAACGAAACCGATACGATTTGGCTATGAGGTGTGGTCGCTAAATACTACCGGCGGTCATTTAGTAGATTTTGAAGTATACCAGGAAAAACGCGGGCGGAATGACAGGTCGCGAGCTGAATTCCGGAAAGTCGGCGGCTCCTTTGCTCCAGATGATCAAACATTTCCCCCAATCGAAAAAAATCTCAACCTTTACCGAATCCAAGTGAGAAATAGGAAATGGTATTGGCCACTCATCAATTGATGCTGAATGATTGGCTTGTATATCGTACTTCGTGGAAAACATCAGTCAGCTGAACTGCAGAAGAGCGATCGTCCTCACCTACCTCAGCTAATACGAAAAACCAGCGAAGGCTCCTGGACACATAGCATCTCGTTCGCTGAATGAATCGCGGTACGACCGAACTGACCAACTGGTAAAGAAATATCCCAACGATAAACGAACGAGATGCGCGGATGAAGGCTGCAAGTCTATCACTTCCTTCTGCTGCGAAAAATGGGAAGTCGGCCTCTGCATCTGCTTCTTTGCGCCATAACATTCACAATGACTATTGTATGAAATATAAACCTTTGATTTGTTGATTACACCTACATTTTTTTAAACAATTACTGAGGATTTTTGCTAACATTCATCAGAACCCTACTAGGTTTCAGAAATGTCTAGTGTGGGTGGTGAGTGCTTAGCGTTGCATATATGCAACATGTCGTAAAAAAAGCTATGAAGTACTAAAAACTTTATTATTCACATTTTTGGTGCTTGAGTACCCTAACTAGGAAGGGTGAGTTGAAATTTAGAAAAAATGAATCTGTTCTTCTTTGTTGGATGTGACATTGGTAGAACGGGCTCCACACTACAGAGGCGTAAAATAAAAACGGAGTAGGATAGAACGTTGTCTATATTTCCACGGAAGTAAAGAGTTACACTGTTAAATCGATTTCGACGGTTAGGTCATCATCAGTAACAAACATGAACTGATGATGACCTAACCGTCGAAATCGATTTAACCGTGTAACTTTACTTTCGTGGAAATATAGACAACGTTCTATCCTACTCCGTTTTTATTTGAAATGGGTTTCCACAACTTCGTCGTGAGTGACTTAGTCCGTACAGAGGCGTACTCTAAAATGGGCAATACCAATGACTTGTAGATGGTGATGAGGGCTGGCAGATAATTAAATTCACGTGTGTTCCTCTTCACAAATCCCAGTGAACGCATTGCTCTACTTGAGATGGCAGATATGTGCTGAGAATCCGAGCCTATGGTCCAGGAGCACGCCCAGGTCACGTATGGTTTCCACGCGCCGCAGTTCCTCATCGCCAATCACATACGGATAGATTAGTGGATCCTGAGACCGGTAAAAAGTCATCACCGTACACTTTGATGGGTTAAGGGCGAGACCTCTTGAAGGACACCACTGTTGGAGGGCGTCAAAGCTCGCCTGAAGGGCCCTACAATCCGCAGGAGTCTCGATAGAGCGGTACAACTTCAGGTCATCAGCAAATAAGAGGAAATGGACTCCCTGAAGAACTGAGGCCACATCGTTGATGGTGAGCAAGAATAGCAGAGGACCCAAATGAGACCCCTGGGGGACTCCTGATACTGCATTGAAAGGTTCAGAAGCTACACCACCCAGGCGAATCACCATTGAGCGACCTGTCAAGTAGCTCTACATACTCGCAATGTGCCCCTCAGCCGTGTTTGTTTCGCACATAATCGCGAAGATGTGTTTCATCTTAGACAACAGTCGCAAGACAACCGGCTTATCGCTTGAACAAATTCGAATTTTCCATTATAATCAACCTATCCCGTCTTGTCCTTCAGTCGACCGAAACTTCTCAAACAAACTAGGTACCTAACTACATGGAAATGCTCTGTGTTAATGTTTGTTCTTCACCTCTCGCTTACCACCACCGCTGATTTGACCGGAAAATCAACCAAGACCATCACGGACTGGTCCAATATGCGTCGTGAAGTTTCTCAATCGTCCACAAACGTCCGCAAATGATAGGCACTTGCGACCACCCTATTCAAATCGACGAATCCCGGTTTGCTGGTAGGCGTAATCGGGGTAGAATGCTGCAGACCTGTTCGTCACATTCCTGAAGGATGTGAAAGAAGTATACCGACCCTGAACTGTGATAGAGCCTCGACGAAGCACCTTTGAATGAGGATTTCTTGTAAGTTCCTTACACAAAGCTTCCTATATACGAGTAGCTTTTTCTCGTAGCACTGTATGGCACATACTGCCATAGAAACCAAGGGTTGTGGGGCGCCAGAGGGATGTGGGGCGCATACTAATATAGCACCCAATTTTTCCAGTATGACGAAGAGTTAATAGAAGTTTATGCAATTGCCATGAAAACGTTTTTTCATACCAGCGTATTATCTAGTGTATCTGTTCTTCTTAATGAAGATTCTGCCTGCTAAGTCCTTCTGGTGCGTTTGCAGTGCTTCGCTTTTGGATTATTATTTTCAATAATAAGCCTTTGTAATAGTTCAGCAAAAAATAATCATAAATGCGTAGATTCCAAATCTGCATTGTCCGTGTACAGATTACCGTCTAAGAAAAAATGAAAAAATCAATTTTTTCGCACCTTGACTCCACTTGGGGGTCTAGTTGGTAATAACTTCTAGCATACCCGATTGCCTCACGCAATTAGATGCTTTGAGCCAAAAATGGGTCCAAACGTGCAAAAAAAGATTTTTATTGAGATTTTCAAGTGGAGTGTCATTTCTAAGTAATTTTGGAGGCAAAATGGACGTGTTGGGTAAAAACCTGAGAAGTGGGCAAACAACAACCACATTCTTAAAAACATCTCAGTTTTTTCCATTGTATATGTATTCATTGAGCTGATTTTTATGGGACCCCCAATACCAATATCAAAATTGTTATGTTGAATCAGAGAGTCGCAAAAATGTATATTTTGCGGAATGTCCTCCAAAAGTGGCCTCAACAATTAAAGGAAATGAGTAATGAAATTACAGTTAAATAGTATCCAGGAAATTGGCCACCTGTCAAGAGCCGCTAAAGTAAGTGAAGGTTTACAATGAATCACTTCTGTCAAAGACGTTTCGATGAATGGCATTTCTGCCATGTATAGCATTAGCAAACTGAATTAAACCTTTAGCAAATTGAATTAAACTTTTAGCAAACTGAATTAACCTTTTCGCAAAATGAATGAACCCTTTTCGCAAAATGAATGAACCCCTTTGCAATTAGAATTAAACTTAACCTCCATTTGCGAAAGGCTGAATTCTAATTGCGAAAAGGTTAATTCTAATTGTGAAAGATTTAATTTCAATTGCGAAAAAGTTAATTCAGTTTGCTAAAGGTTTAATTCAGTTTGCTAAAGGTTTAATTCAGTTTGCTAAAGGTTTAATTTAGTTTGCTAAAAGTTTAATTTAGTTTGCTAAAGGTTTAATTCAGTTTGCTAACGCTATACACATGCCCATCAGCAGAAAATTTAGCCTATTAAATGATTATGGTTTTGAAGATGATGTTATCAAATCTAAAAACGTTTTATACTATTCGTCTAATTGAGAAGTGCTTTACACCCCATATCTGCTTTACTTAGTTTTAAAGGTCTGTTGTACAGAATGACTAATTTAATTTATATGACACTTTTTGTTCTCTCATGTCGATTTATTACTCAAAAATATTTTCCTAAGCATATGAAGAGTGTATGATGCAAATACATATTATTAACGTTTGGTGGTTGTACATATTTACAGTTCGTGAGTCTGGAGACACCAGGATATGTGGGTTTTGCTAATCTCCCTAACCAAGTGCATCGTAAATCCGTGAAGAAAGGATTCGAGTTCACATTAATGGTCGTTGGCGAATCTGGTTTGGGAAAGTCAACTTTAGTTAACAGTTTATTCTTGACTGACCTTTACCCTAATCGCAAGATCCCTGATGCTATAGGTAACAATAACATCAGATATTAAACTTTATCGGAAATAGGGAGTGATAATTTTTGTACAGTTAGTCGAAAATCAATCTTATGCATCTTCATGTTTTTTATCCTTCCATTTATGCAAGATAACATCAGAATGGTTAGAATGTGCCTTATTAACACTAATTTCGCAGAAGATTTCACATTGATAAGCATTCCTTTTGCAAGATTGCATTGATGTTTTCCTGACCAAGACCATTCACGTCATTTCCAAAGTTTCCTGTTCTCCAAAACTAGTACTAGTACTAAAAATCATCTATAACATTCATAATTGAGGGGTAAACAAAATCGAAATTGGTGGTAAAACTTAGTTTTCAACGGTTTTCTTGCTTTTCTTCATCAAGATTCCTATTTGTTGCCAATTTCAGTTATGTTAAACTTTGGGTGGGTACAAGTTATATCTGATTCCTACGTTCCCATTTGTAAAACTTCAGTTGGCTCAAAAATGTATGTAATATAATTAAAAACAGTAATTTTCATGGTTTTGGGGAAAGAAAATAGTAATCGCTTCCAGGTAAGCTTAGTACATACGAGAATAGTGCATGGAGAATTGTTTGATCATTACTAAATTAATTTGAACCCTTGTCCCTGTTGTATGTGATACATAATTTTATATAAACCAATAACAATCATTTTTTCCAGATAAAACTTTTAAAACTGTTGGCCTCGAAGCATCAACAGTAGAAATAGAAGAGAGGGGTGTTAAATTACGACTAACTGTTGTTGACACTCCTGGATTTGGGGATGCAATTAATAATACTGACAGGTTGGCTTCATATTTTTCCTGTTTGGTAGTCTCTCCGCATTCCATATAAAATGAAAGTTTCTTAATAATCCATTAAATTTTTCAGTTTCAAAGCAATTATACAATACATTGACGATCAATTTGAGCGCTTCTTACGTGATGAGAGTGGTTTGAATCGTAGAAATATATTAGATAACCGAGTTCATTGTTGTTTTTACTTCATCTCTCCATTTGGACATGGGTGAGTACAACTTGTTGCATCTGTGTAAAAATTGTGTGCTTTATATCTGAAATTCGGATTTACGATTTGTTCATTTGATATCAAAGGACTCAAGAGATTTTATTTCTTTCAGGATGAAGCCCCTTGACATTGAATTTATGAAACAGTTGCACAATAAAGTCAATATTGTACCTGTGATCGCTAAAGCAGATGTCCTCACCAAGAAAGAAATACTAAAGCTTAAGAAACGAGTATGTAGTCAAGTTACTTTGGTCACTAACTATTCGAAATTTCAGCAATATAATGTTAACCAAAGAATAATGATTTGGCTGACTATTACAGATTGTAGAGAGGGCAAGTTTGATCAGGTGGTTTGCAGATGGAGACTAAATTTGCAGAAAAATTGAATTACAAATGGGAAGAAGTAATTCTTGCTTTCTTTTGTTGGTACCAATGTTAGGTCAGAGTATTTCCGTAAAGCTGGGGTACCTACAAGTGATAAGGCACTAGCATTCACCCTGTTGAAAATACTTAATTTTGTGAAGATGCCACACGATATAGAACAGTGTTTTTTTTCTTCTGCCATCCCTTCTCAATATTTTCCATTTGCACGCTGTTTTTCTCCGACAGTCTGGTTCAATTTTGGCAGCTTGCATGTTTAAAAAGAAATTTGGATGGAACATTCACATTGAACAATCTGACCAAAACTGGAGTGGGCCATTGAACCACTCACTCCAAAGTTTGCAAACTTCATCTGAGGAAGGATTCCACATCTTTGGAGCAAGTTGTTTGATGGTCCACTCTGAATAGTTTTTCTCAGAGAGAAACAGTCAATAAGATGAAAAAATAACCTTTTATTTCGGAAAAAGTAATTCCCTGCCTTATTTTTTTTAAATTGTTAAAATTTTGAAAATATTGTCTTTTGGGGAGTGAATGATCATACAGTAACCAGAGTGGTTTCTTTCAATTTTGAAGGGGTTTAAACAATGTTTTTCTTGGTAGAGATCACAAAGATTCATTATTGAAATAGTAAACTCGAATTAATCACTTATTGAAATTTTAGATCATGGAAGAAATTGAAGCAAATGGAATAAAAATTTATGGCCTTCCAGACTGTGACAGTGATGAAGATGAAGATTATAAAGAACAGGTAAATCGGTTATAATTAATAATTAGTAGTTATAGTTACTGATGATAATGTAATGTTTGTAATGAGTATGGATAGTGGCACTGGTGTTGAAATAATTTGAGGATCTGTCATTATTCAACAATTTGTTTTTTCCTTCCTAGGTGAGGCAGTTGAAAGAGGCTGTACCTTTCGCAGTATGCGGTTCCAATACACTGCTTGAAGCTCGTGGTAAGAAGGTTCGAGGAAGGCTATATCCATGGGGAGTGGTGGAGGTCGAAAACCCAGACCATTGTGATTTCATCAAATTACGTACTATGCTGATGTGAGTTGAACTTTTATTATCATTTGTACCCCATGGGGGATTTTTGAACTGTATGTTATCTATTTAATGCTTACTAATAAAACCCTTCATTTTTCTTGAAAAGGTTTCCGACGATGGGGCAGTGTAGTTGGTTTTCTTGGTAGGTGAAATCCTCAAGGGTGTTGGTAATTATTTTTCTTCTTCAACTACTTTGTTCGGCTCAACTTGTCATTTTCCTTCATTTCTTATCTCTCCTGGGATGCCTCTCCATCCTAAAAATATTCTCCTTTTGGAATATTTTAGACGCATTTTAGAAGCTTTGTGAAATGAAGGGTGACTCTATTGTGTAGTAGTTGTGGGAGAACTGAATACAATTTAAGAAACGTATGTCATCTTTTTTTCCAACAGTCCTTTTCTGATTGAACGAAATATGGGAGGGACCCTATCTATCTTCCTTTGAGTATATTTTATACATTTTTATGAGTTTTGGAGGGGAATGTAACCTGATTGGAGCTGATAAGAGCCAATTGCTGCTACCAAATGAGTAACTGAACTTTTTCCAATCCCATACTCTCCTAATCTATTGATCAGGGTTTTCATGATATCCCTACTCCTTACCAACATAATGCTTGTGGATTCCTACTTTTCTAAGGCATGGCTAGCACCCTCTGAACTTTTCTGTTTTAATCCCATGGAGCTGCTTCAGGCTAGATATTCAGTTGTGTCTCTGTGAACAGCAAAATTTGAGATACTTTTGGTATAACTGTTGGATTGTCCAGGATATAATCACGCTATACTAGGTTTTTCGAAGACGTCAGTCATACTTGAATTGTGTGTCTCCTTAGTCTCTTTAGTTGTTTCATCTCTAGATGCATAATATTAATTTTCTACCTTTTTGTTCTAGAAGAACATTATATTTTCCATTAATATGTACACGGTCTATGGGAAAAGCTTCTGTTAATAACTAGGCGATTTACTTTAGCATTTTCTTTGGTTCCTCCAAGAAAAGACGAGCCACATAAACTAACTTAGATTTAAAATTATTTGAGATAGTTAGATTAGGATAAGATTATTTTGGAGTGTTTTTCTTTTCAGTCCTTTACAAATTAGAAAAACATTTTATTTCAATGTACCAAGTTTGGGTAAAAGTACCTACACATTTTGTGAAAGGACCTCACAAGGCACATTAATTTTTTTTTTTTTTACAACCATATAGTTCAGTAGAATTATACATGACCTGGGACTATAAATCATATTTTTTAATATGTTGTTAGGGACGCTTTTTGGAGTATGAATAGTACTAAAAGCGTGTGGAAACTCATAAAACCGCAAGATGTTAGTAGTTTTTGATTTTTCAGTCACGTATCTTGATTTTGTCATTTTAGCGAGAATGGTTTGTTTGAAGTGCAATTGAGTTTCTGCAATAAAAGCTCAAAATGGACTTGCCCATGTATATGAAAAGCTTGTTCAGGATCTTCTCTGAAATTGAAAGGTTTTCTTCCAACAACATTGGAAATGACGTTTCCATCTTTTTTTTTTTTTTTTTTTTTTTTTTTTTTTTTTAATTTAATTATCTGCATTAAAACTATAGGCGAGTTTGGCAATGACTCTGGCCCCAATTTAAGCCTTTACCGAGTTGATATCAACGTTTTGCCTTAGCAACCATCTGGGGGTGGATCAGCTTAATTTAATGAACGAATTTGAGCTGCCAACTGTGGACACCTGTCAATTTACGAATTTCTTTTTCTCACATTTACACCTTGAATAGATGCGCATCGTAGAAATATTGTACAGGAATACGCTGTATTCCTGTACAATATTTACAGGAATACGACATGAATACGTGCACACTGAAATCATACTTGTGATAACAAATTGTATCACATACAATCCTACCCATTTAGGGATTTGACATTGTGTTAATTGAGAAACCTCATAGGCCCATTTTTGAAATCTGCTGATCAATTATTCAGATAACTCTTCATCACACCCTTTATTTTCTCTCCATGTAACTTCCACAAGTTTTTGCAACTCAAAAATCCATATTCTTACTACTGTTGGTATCCCTAACAACATATTAAAAAAGCGTTTGTGCACCACCCATTTGTGTACGTTTCTAATCAACTAGTACTAGAGTTGGAATACTCCATTCCATTTAATGATTTTTATTTTTCTTTAATTTAATCTCAAGTTTAGTTAATTTTCAACCTGACGATTAGTTCAAAACCTTTTCTTTTGTTAGGCAGGTATATCTATGTTCATCTGCTTTTTAAGTGCTACTTTTAAACAGAGCATCAGGTTCATTAATCAAGGCTTTCTAAATTATTTCGAAACAGACTGATTGAATTTGACTATGCCCGCCACGCATTTATGCGGATTTTTTTCTGAATTCGTACTACAATTTTAGTTTTGTATTATTGTTGTATTAATAACAGATAATAAACTCACCACTTATCTACTCTTAGCCATACCAAAAACAAAGTAGGGTTTGTAATTTGTTTCAATTTCTATTTGTTGTTTTCTTTATATCATTAAAAATGGTGTAACAAACCGTACCTTTATTTTTAATTAATAGTACATGTTTGAAATCCACCTAATGTCTTACATTTCAAGATATGTAGGCTCAAACATTCCAAAAATCTAATAACAAAAGGAAATGGTTTGTTGACTTCTTCTGGACAATTTTTTTCTACCTTCTTACATTAGCTTGATTAACTTGCACACTTAAATGTGTGGCACATAAAAGTACAGAAGCCCTCCTGTCTAATCACCAGAAAAAGTTGGCAAAATGTGTAGTCACAGGTTTTAGTTCTGGTCCCTCCAAATTAGACTTCCATGATAAAACTTATTGAAAACATAGCTTTCCAACCATTAGCTACAAAAACTGTGGTGTAACAGGAACTATAATAAAAAAGATAATAGTTTTTTTTTAATGAATCATATCTTTTTGCAGAACCCACATGCAAGACTTGCAGGAGGTAACTCAAGAAGTACATTATGAAAACTATAGATCTGAAAGGTTAGCTAAAGGTGCCCCTGTGCGTAAGAGGACAACGTAAGTAGTGATCATTTTTTTCGTTTAATTTATAATGTAATTTACAACTCAAGTATTAGCAACACTCCTTTCCATGACTAATAACAGAAATAAGAGATACTGGTGGTCGTATAATCTCATTCTTTTAAATTGGGATTCACTGCTCTCAACCACCATAAAATGCGCCATACAACTAAATTCTTTTTTTTGGTTTAATTATTCTTTTAGGTCTGTGTCAGACAATGAAAAATCTCAGGCACAAATAGAAAAGGATCGTATTCTACAGGAAAAAGAGGCTGAACTCCGACGAATGCAAGAAATGCTTGCCAAAATGCAAGCACAAATGCAGCAGCAGCCTGAATAAGGCTTTTCATAAACATTCAGCTACACTTTTTTCTTTAATGTTCACACAATTGAAATGGAAAAGTACTTATCTAAGTTATTAATTAATATTTACTTGTGCATTACGTTCTCCAGACATCATTTCAGTTCAAAATTGCCTGATTTGCTGTTATATTTTGCTTTTGGACGCCTTAATTTGAGTTGCTATACTAATTTTTTTCTACTAGACCTGATTTGGTGTATTGCTTGACTTTTAAATCTCTAAATCTGAGTTACTACAATAAGTTGGTTCTAATATGATCTTTTCAATTTTGCAATAACTTTATTAATGAATTATGGAGATCTTGTAAACTGTTATGGGAGATGAATAAAATCATGGCTACAATTTTTCATTGATGAACAAACATTGATTTGTAGTTGAAAATATATTTTGCACAAAGAACATTTTAGAAGACTAATTTACGTGCCCAACATGTATTCCTGTTACCTACCTACCTTAGAGTAAAATATTGATCTAAAAAAACTCATTATATTATTGAAATGCTCAAATATATATTTTTTGGCAGTTTTTTTAAAGGTATTCTAGGCTGTATTCTGCCTGTAAAGTAGATGTATTCTATGTGTATTTAAATATTTAGAATAACAGAAGTCAGCTGACACAAATCTCGAACATGTTAAATAATTATGGATAGTGAAAGTATCGTATGAGTCGCATAAACCTGTGGTAGGTAATGGTTAGTTTCTACTGGAGTTTCAAGTTCTCACAACTTTTTATGTATTTCCACAGATCTTTTTCATGTTTTAGTATCTAGTCCCATTTTTAACCTCTGCTCTCTCTCAACTACTAATCCAAAATTTTGAATTCAACATTTCAGTTGAAATGTAAAAAAAAGTGCTAATTTATTTGAACAAAACAAAAATACTAACCGGACATATCTACATACTCCTCTTTTGTTTAAAATATTTTCTTTGAACCATAATAATCATTTGTACTGCTCACAGTTTATTCTGGTGTGTTCCGTTGAATCAATCTCTCTGCCAATAGTTTCATCAGTAGTGGGCCCAAAACCTCAACGTATCTGATCATTTTGGTGCCAAATTTTTATTGGTTATTCAATTTTTTTTGTACATCTTTACAATTGGTGTTTTGCTTGGCCTTTACTACTTTATTGCTTTGGTTAGCAAAGTTGTGCAATAATTTTTATTTTTTTTCCTTCAATTAGCAAGCCTCCTGGCTCCCATGTGGCTCATCGTTTTATTCTTGCCTTTCTTTGAAATACTTGATTTGTTCGTTGCCATTTCTTAGTTACTTAGTTCTATTTTGAAGTTCAAAGGCATATGACGTTAGACTATACCAATTGTATCTTTTCGTTCCCTGGAACTATACTCGTTTATCATCCAAAAAATCTCTTCGCCTTCCTCCTTGCTATTAAATAAATTGCAAATTTACTACATGTTGAATAACTGAAGCTGCAAAGGAAGAACATATTCTGATAATTTATTATTATGATTATGGGAGTGAAAATGATGTTTGACAGTTTATCTACACAGTTGTATATAGATAGAAATTACCTATTGATATGCAGTTAGGACGAATCAGTCTTAGCTGACGATAATACGACACTGTTGGAGTTGGTCCCAATGGCCAATTGTTTCAATATCTTGAGGTTATTACAAGATTTTTTGTTTGAATTAAGTCTTGGAAAACCCTGAAGTCCCACAGCAAACACAGGTTATCAAATATCCATCTCCTAGCGATTTTTAATCATATCCAACTGTTGCCTTGCAGTTTTATTTTACAATGTGCCATTCAAATTTCATGTCACGTTTTTAGAATTTGGATCGTAAAGTAATAGGTAAATGAAAGCTCCAGAATCAGTTACTTACGGTTAAATGTAAGAATTACTTCTGCTTTACATAACTTCAAAACAGCTTCCCTCAACATAAACATATTTCTAAGCACAGAGATCTTCCCTTATGATAGAATACTTACATGATAGGGCGCATTTTATATAACCTGTCTATTTGAGGGATTGTTTGTACATTCCATTCTTCACAAGTTGACTTACTCGAACATAAGCTGATGATCGATGATAATTTTGAGTGATGATGGTTGATTGTTAACTAAATTTACATCCAGTACCAAGCCCTCTCAAACATTCTTGCTTGATAGTCATTCAGATATTATCAAGTGGTGTTATCGTTTGAAGTTATATATGCCCTCAGAGAAATCATGATGATTTTGATCCAATTCAACTTACCACAATTGGTCCAATCAGTCACTGCTACCTAATTTTATAAAATAATACCATTCAATTTTGTACATACCTAGATTGACACAGACCAAATTAAAGTACTACAGTAGTGGAGGTGTATTGATTTTATTCGTTTCATGACTAAGGACAATGTTGTTTTGGATGTTATAATTATTTTCTCAATTCCATCAGGGCTTATATTGAAGAACCATTCATATTGTTCGCTACTCATGCTGTTAAGATTGTATCAAAGCTGATTTCAGTTATGGGAAATGTATTAGTACCCCAGTACTTATTATAACAGTGTATGTCAAATTTATGGTCTATTGCCTCTAGTAAAAAATTTAATTTAGACAATATTCAATCTATTTGTCAGCACTAACCGATGATCTTAACTTCTACTATGTCCACAAAATTCGAGTAGTCTGTAGATCTATTTATTTCTTTTGAATTCCAACCAAGCCATAGCATGAAAAGATTTGCCATATCGCCATCAATTTTATTTTTTAAGATTTTTCAATTCAATCAATTGTCAAGTGGGTGTTTTGCTTACCCCTTCAATCTGTGCTCATATAAAAAAAGTGGCACAACCCGTGCCTTCAGTGATATCTGCTATTTCAAGTGCTCGGAAATTAATTAGTGATAGCTCTCGACTGTATGTATGTGTACCTCAAATGCTTATTTATGTGCGTATGTATGTGACAACCTATACAAGGCTGTGGACTATTTCAGTTGATAACCCTCAAGCTAACTTATTCTATGACATATGTATCGTACGAGGTTTGTAATGTAATACCTGTTTGGCATAAAAAGATGAGTACTAAAGTAGATATTAGTTCAACTTTTCAAAATGATTAGTATTATTTTTTTTTTTTTTCAATATCATAGTACGTAAAAGTTCAGTTACTAATGAAAAGCAGGATAAGGTAAGGAGTTTGCCCACTTTGGGGAATTAGGTATCAAAAAACAATTTTAATTACTGTGATTGTTTATATTTTAAAAATTAACTTTGGGAATCCTTACAGGGTACCAATATTTTAAGTGTGGAAATTGCCGTGTTCTACAGTTTTTATACAAAGAAAAATCGTATTTGCAAGAGTTATGAAGCTTAAATACTCGTTCTTGAACAAAAAGGACAACTATTTGAACTCATTACTTCGAAATTATTGTAAATGTTCCCATTCGCATTTATTGAAATAAATTCAGTGTATAATTATTATATTCACCAGGTCACGATATCGTTTGGAGTCGTCGTACAGTTAAGTACGCTTCATTACCTAAAAATTATGTTAACTAAGACGGAATGTAAAAATCAGTTGGTGCATAATCATGCACAAAGAAACAAAGTTCTTCAAAATTATTGTCGTTAATTCTTTCGGTGCTTAATACTTTCGGTTTGGTGTACTTATTTGAAGCTTTGTCCTGCAACTAATTTTATAATCTATCGATGTGTGTTGATGTGGTAATGTACTGAATGTACCAAAATCTTGGCCGTAGTGTTTTTTCATTGAGCTGAATATCTACGCTGCCTCTAAAATAAGTGCTTTACAGTGAAGGGGTGATCACTTTAATGTGAACCTGTCGAACATTCAATACAAAAAGAAGAACTTTGGCGATCATAAGTTTTACATCTTCTGATCAATCATTGTAAACAGTTTTTATCCTTCCATCAGTCATGTCGAAAATGTGAGAAATATACTGCTTTAATGTGAAACAGTTGAAAATAGCTAGGGAAACAGTGAAAAACCATAATTCCAAACTTGAAAGATAGTTTTTGATTCATTGTTCTTCTAACAATTAATTATACGAATGCTAACACAGTTTAAAAGTCAAGTCCTCATGCTTAATTTTATCTCATCTGTTTTGTGCATATTTTTGTTGAGGACTTAGTTGGGGAGACTTAAAACGACATGTTAAACTTTAGGTAGCAATCATCAAAAAACAGTGAAATTTGATCTCATTCTGTGTTGATATAATTCTCTATTTTCTAAACTTTCAAGAGATATGAAAACTTTTTGCAAAACCGTGTCAGCTTTAATCAATAAATTTCATTCCACACAAAGCATGCTGCTAATTTGCAACATAATAAACTTTCGTTTATAATTATCGTTTAAAGATGAAGACCCATATTTGTCAGATTGAAAACACTTGTACATCACATCCATACACAAAAATGAATAAAACTCCATTTCAATTTTTGCGAAGGACTGAGAGTCAAACACTGAATTGAATGTGTAAAGAATGATTATCATAACTTTCAAAATCTCTGTATTCCGAGTATTCTGTTGCATATACAATAGAATCCAAAATTACATGATGGTTGGTTTTAACTGGTTACTAAGTCGACACACTTTTATGAATAAAACTATATTGTTTTCATGGCCGTACTAGGTCATTTCGGTTTCTTATATAACTTGAGCAGTATAATTTTGATGACTGATGATTTCGATTTTTAATTTATTTTGGTAGATTGAAGCTGACCATATTAATCTGTTGCTTCTTTTCTACTATATTCTTGAGAACATTTATCGAAGTAGGAGTTGAATTATTATATGTTCCTTCTTTCTGGAAATATATTTATTTGGATTTTCAATTAAAATGTATGACTAACATACTGCGTGTTTGTTATAACAGCTCTTTGATATTTTTGTACTTTTGATAAAATGCGTTGAAGTGTTTTTACTGTGTAGATCAATGTTAATGGTATGGTATGGATTTTTCTGTTGTATGGTACGGTCATAACTGGAAGGCATTGGCTGGTAACACTGAACTATGTGCCTCAAAATTCATAGCTTATAAATAGTTTGGTCATCATTTAGTACACCATTGGACCTATGCTCCACTAATGTAGGGTAATGTATGAGTGGACAGTGTTGCAAACAAACACGTTCTTGTATGTCTTCCTTCAATCTTTCTAATGCCTTCTAGTCAATACCAGAATATGTAGCACGTGAGTATGTCAAATAAATTAGTTTGTATACTTTCACAGAATGCGAAGGCATGGAGCTCTTACAGGTGGTCTATCTGTACCCATTTGTGTTTATTTTTTGTTTTAAGATTCTGATTGAATATGAATTATATTTTGTTCATTTGAAATGATGAACTAAATTTATCGCCTTCCTTCGTTCTCTGACATATTCGTGTTAACAATTTCCTGACTCATGAAACAATGAAATCATCTTGACATTTGTTCCAGGAATCAATCAAAATTGATGTATGTTTCTATGAATCAGAAATAAAATATATGTGAGCTCAAAACATAAAAATTGAACATTTTCATGTGTTTACTTTCAAAAAATAAAACCACTAGTGTCTCAGAAAGAAGAAAACTTCTACTTCTCTGTGGTTTAACCTTTTTGGTTTATTATTTTCAATAATACAATTTTTTAACGACCAAGAAAAAAATACATTTGAAATTTAAAACTTTCAAAATTTGTTGATTTATGTTACAAGATAACTAGTTTTAAACTAGTGGACTAAAGCTCACGAAATTTGTCTCAAACACCCTACATTGATTAGGGGTGTGATCAGTAATCTTGTCTTGGTCAATCAACACCTAAGGGATAACTATGTAATCCCTAATTATTTTACTATTGAAAAAGGCATCTTCGCTAATGAAAGGGCAGAAGAGCTCGTATAGATGGGGGATTTAAACCTCATTTGTAGTTTTTAATCTGTGAGCTACCTCCGGGAGTAAAATCAATTCCACCAGCACCAACAAACCCTTGAAAGATAGTTTCGAACTTGAAGAAATGCTCACAGTAAACCAGAAATACCAGTATACAGCCATTTTTATCTCCAAGATCTTAACAAGTTCAGGGCCCTAATGCAAGATGTAAGACCAACCACATGGGCAGTTGAGGGCATTGGCTATTTCTTCCATTTTATTGCTGAATTCTATGACTTCGCCCGCTTGAGTTGTATCCAAAGACATTCAATACGGACCGTTGATCCATAAAGTACCAGGGATATATAATTGATTTTTTTCTATTTCCTGTGAGAAGAAGGTACGAGATTGTGAGAAAAAATTATTACAAATTAGACAAAATGTACAAGGGAGAATCAAATACAACATCATTTACACAACTGGAAGTATTAGTATCAAAGGTACTCCCTGAGGAGTTAGCCCTTAATAATGTTTGGGGAAGATTATTTGGCAGTCCTGCTGTTCCACTAAAAGCAAAATCGTAGGTGTTTAACGCAACAAATCGGGCTATCCTGTGCTATGCTTCACCATGCTGGGGTTTTCAGGAGTATTCAAAGGCTGAGGGAGCACAGCTGATGTATGTAAGAAAGCTGTTCCGTTTACCGGGGTTTTTGCCCAATTACATTCCACATCTGGAGACAGGGGTGGACACAATATCAGCTTATACTCTTGAGGCTCTTCTAAAATACTTAAAGAAAGTAGCTCATCTCCCAGACACACGTCTTCCTAAAATAATTGCGATGGAAGTTATGAGAAGCAGGGTTTCATGGGCTGGACATCTTGGCCGCCTTGCCGTTGGATTGGGTGTGGATGGTTTGGATTCTCTGTCCTTTGAATCCATTCAGCTTCAAGTAGCTGAAATCCTCGAAAAGTTTAAGGAGCAAAAGAAGCAGGGGTTCTGGCAGAGGGCCATGAATTCGAAGAGGTTCACGCTCTATAGGGAGCTTGACCCTCACTACAAGGCTGCGAGTTTGGTTGGTGAGCAAGTACTAGATATTTTCTCGGCGAGGTGGATCTTCAAGCTGAAGGGAGAACTACTACACCTCAATGCAAAGCCAAATGCCACTGACCAGAATGAGGAGTGTGCACTGTGCAGTTTTCATGAAAAGGAAGATGTGTACCACTTTCTCTGTACTTGCCCAGTACTACCGGAGTTTAGTATTTATATTTTGTTTTTCATAGTAGTTTCTTTTTTTGGTTTCACCAGTTGACACCCCCGACAGACGGTTTGAAAAACCATGTCAGTATTGTTTAGGTATTTGTAATGTACAGAGAATCTTTTACTTTGATTTATTTCATCAATAAACTTTTTTCTTCTTCTTCTTCTTACTCCATGAGGCATAGGGCAGACTGCTCCGTACAATCAGGTCAAAAATATATTGCTTCCTAGGAGAATGAAGTTTGAAGTCAAACTTACCCCTCAAGATGATTCCGTTTCTGGATGAAGAAACCTAATAAACAAAAAACACTGCTCACAACCAAGGATCACTCGTTTAGAATGCTTCTGGGAGATTTGGCAGCATGTTTTTTGAAAGTTGTGAGACAATCATCCGTCAGTTTTCAGTCCCAAGTTTAGAAGACTCGATAGTTTTGGCAAGAACTCGAATTCGCGTCATGCTGGACTGAATGTGTTAACTTGTTCCCCGTTCAAGGAAGGGCCACCAGAAAGCGTCAGTGGTGTTGAGTCTACTTGAAATGATGATGTTCACCTGATCAATTTTCATTTGTTCATTTTTATTGAATTCGAAACTAGGGATGATAAATTTACTTAGTAATTGGGGTTTGATCTTGATTGATTTTTCAACTAGTCTCATATTAATATGTTGAGCAGTTGGCTTATGCAAAGCTCATACACTAGTTACAACAAGTAGAACATTGAAATGGAATTACCCTTTCTTTTTGGTGTTGGTTTACTGGCAACGTCGTTCATAAATGGGTCACCTCCCAAAAATTATCCACAATGAACGTGTTAAAGGTGCTTCTCATCTCAGAAGGAAACTAAAATAGCTTTTCTTGGTACTTCATCTATAACGTGTGGGCCCACATATCCCAGTAAGGTCTGCTCCGACCTTACTGATCAATGAAAGGATCAGTTGGATGTATCTCTGAATTAATATAAAACAATAAGGGCTGGTTTATGGAATCTCTTCCAGGGTCGAGAAAAAACATCCTTGGTACCTAGTTTAAAAAATGTGATTTTAATCGGACAGATATTAATATTTCCAGACACATTTAGATTAGTATAATTGTCAGTATCTACTAATAATTGACTGTTTGTTGATGAAAAGTGCGTGCACTCTCCATATAGAGCTAAAAATTTGAATTTTATGTTTGATAACAATGCAAGACTGTTGTTGAGGAATTTAAGATTTATTACTGAAAGAAATATATACAGGAGCAGATCAGTATCTATCGTTTATGCTTGGATGCAGGAATGTGCATTTCTGTGTTGAAATGTTTAGGCTGGCTTATACAGGGTGTCCCAGTAACTACGCTCCCACCCCTTATTTTCTCTAATTGTGGACAACAAAAAATCGGACCAACGCTATTCTTCATAATTTTTTGCATAGAGTTCAAAAACGACAAAATTGATAAGTTGATCCAAACATAGATAATCACTCACGAAAGATCAGCTAAAGGAAGCAATATTATCTATGCTTTATCTGTAGTACATCGCAAGGTGAACAAATGATTGAAACAATTAAGCAATTAATTGTTCGAATTGAGCTCCTCCTGCAGTAATGCACGCCCCTGTTCTGAGTAGAAAATGTTTGGTGTTAGCCTTTGCGATAGATTCTGGTAGAATTGGAGCGCAGTCCTCAACAAAGAATGGATAGCACCACATGAATCAGCGTTAAAAAACAATTAAAATTCGTGTGCCACACTTGAGGACTACCTTCATCTCAATTTTGGCGCAATCCCTGGGTTGCATCTTTGAGTGCTCGTTGAGCGGGTTGCGCTCGGTAAAAAAATCGATTGAGGAGCCAAATGTCCATAAAATTTTCCGTAGAATACGAATCTGCAATAAAAAATGGGGGTTGCCATTCGAAAAAACAAAATTAATCTTTGTTGCGCGCTGCGTAATTTTGTCATTTTTGAACTCTATGCAAAAAATTATGAAGAATAGCGTTGGTCCGATTTTTTTTGTCCACAATTAGAGAAAATAAGGGGTGGGAGCGTAGTTACTGGAACACCCTGTATACTAAAATTACTTAGGTTTTATAGCCAAAATTAAATGTTTCTAGCTAGGATTTGTGAAGACTGCTATATAAAGAAAGCAAACATTTCAGACAGCCACTCAGTGGTGGTGTTAACACTTCATGTGGGCCCTTCCTCACTTTATGATGGGCGTGAGTGCTATTTGAACCCCTTCCTTCAGTCACGCTAGTGTGTCCAATGTAACTGTTTGTGTGACAACCCATTAGGCCCACTTACGGGAGTAAGTTCTCCCCTTAAACCACTACCAATCCCAGTCTGATACAAGCAGTTCAGTATCAACTGTACCATTACTTCTTCAGAGAGGAACATGTTCAGTATATTGGTTTAACTTTAACATTCTATCGCAGCTTGATTGTAAAACTGGGTTCTTTACTAACTAGATGCATCAATTACATACCAACGCTAAAAGACGTTTAAGGAAAAAATAATGGTTTTTGCCAACTAAAATACGAAATATTTATTATAAAAGAACCAATTTACAGAAATGAGGTTTAGAAAATCAATATGCATTTACTGGTGGCAGCATAAATTATCTTAACGGCATACTTAGTAAAGTAATTTATCGACAAATATACATTTTTAACAAAAGATTCGGTAGTTTCACTTATAAAGGAAAGTGTTCAGGAACATCTTGCAAAATTCTTCAGGAAACAAGGTACTTGTCATTCTTAATGAATTTTCTGCCAAAAACATGCAGTCGTTCCACAACTCTGTATTGTATTTAAGATTGTCTATCATTTAACAGTATAAGTTTAAGTATTGTAAGCGTTCAACCAACAACAGACTTGGAGTCCCACTTGAAAACCCTTCCAATTTCTCTATCCCACTGATCAACAGTTCATCAATTTTTCCATTCTTAAATTGAGACTTTTTAGTCACTTGATATGTATCAGAGTAATATTCCATCATTAACACTGTAACCACTCATGCTTTAAGGCTTCTGCTGCCGTTACTCTTTTGAGTGGATCAAATTCCAACATCGGTGTTAAAAAATTGGAAAAAATGCGAGCTTCTTTCGACTCCCAATGGTATTTATCCCTGAGCACTTCATACAGACTCCAGGGTCTCAACGATTTTATGTTTCTAAGTTCACCTGTAAAACAAACAAAAAAACCATTAAAATAAGAAAAATAGTTATTTTGAAATTTCTAAGCACAGCGTACTGAGAAAACAACTATAAAACGCATATGCTGATTGAAATCAAATCATTAAGTTCAGCTTAGTTAGTTGTTATTGCAACTTAGTAAACATTTATAGCATTAGCAAACTGAATTAAACCTTTAGCTAACTGAATTAACCTTTTCGCAATTGGAATTAAACCTTTCGCAATTAGAATTGAACTTTTCGCAAATACGAATTAAATCTTTCGCAAATACAAGTGAACCTTTCAGTAAATTAATTCTAGTAGTGGGTGTGGGTAGTGGGGTGACCACATTCATTTTGAGACTCTTATTTGGAGCATAAGTATTTATTTTCTTCATCTTAGAAACGTTTCATCCTGCAGCGAGGACTTCTTCGGTGTATAACTTATTATGTCATAAGTACATTCAGAATTTAATCTGTGACGTAGTGGTTTTTGGGTTGCCAAACTTTCTTTGGCCTTCTCCGAGTAGCGTCACCCTTCTCTACCCGTCAATTATAGTCATACCAGAGTTTGAAGGGTTTTTTGTTTGTTTTGTGAGGAACATTGTTGTGGTGATGAGCGACAGCAATTCAAACAGTTCGGTCAGAGAACCTTTAAAACGATTTGATGGGACACTAAACCGCCCTTTTAAACAGTTTTTTCGTGTTTCCTCCAAAATATCTCCCTTTTTCTTCGTGAAAGTCAACGTTTTCACGAAGGAGCGATGGTCGAATCAGTGGTGATAGTGACTCACCTCCTGGTGTTAGGAGCACAACTCGAAGAAGGTTGTGCAGAAGGTTTAATTGTGATTGTGAAAGGTTTAATTCTAATTGGGAAAAGTTTAATTCAGTTTGCAAAAGGTTTAATTCTAATTGCGAAAAGTTTAATTCAGTTTGCGAAAGGTTTAATTCTGATTGCGAAAGGTTTAATTCTAATCGCAAAAAGTTTAATTCAGTTTGCGAAAAGTTGAATTCAGTTTACTAATGCTATACAACCAACATTGAATAGCATACTTTAGTCTCGGTTAGCCAGGTACCTAACATACCTCACTCCAGGGTTGGCCAGTAATTAATTGCAACAAGTTATTAAATACAACTGTTATTACTTTGAGTAATTTCTTGACTATTTGAAAAGGAAAATGAACAAAAGGCGCAAATAATTAAAAGTAATTTTTTTAAGCAACATCTTTTCACAATAGTACCTACTTGTAATCGGGATTGGCAATTGTAATTACTTATTGATTCAAAGTAATTAATTTACAAATCCAGTTAGATGGATTTTAGCTTGTAATATTCTTTAGCCATGGCCTAACGACCCAAAACATGTTACAAGAGAGCATCACAGAAATAATGATTTCTCCGTTTTCAATTATGTACTAACCAGAATCATAAAAATAATCTTGAGCATGTTTCCCTAAAGAGATGACATCGCATGGAACTGGTCCCAACAGCTCAATTATATGTGCAAGATGGTCCTCATCTCGAGTATAATACTGGCCTGTGTGAGGCTCAAACAGGTAGTCTCCCGTGGCCAATTCAAAAGCCTGTAACAGTCAGATTGGCAAGACATTCTTTTTATTAAAACTTTCGTTAGTAGGAAGGAACTTGGTGTGAGTTTGGGAGAATTGCCTACAAATTCGTTTAAACTAAAGGATTTTTATCGAAGAAATTCAAAAACTCGTCGAATAACTTGTCACAGAAAGTTCATGTAAATTTGATGGATATCTGATATTCATGAAGTAGGTACCTGTATAATGTTTTTAAAACAACATACCATACAAGCAGTGCTCCATATATCAGCAGCAGTGCCATACTCTGCCCCAATTATCACTTCCAAACTTCTATATTGTCTCGTTTGTATGGCATCACAGAAGTGGTGGTCCTGTTAAATAAGGGAAATGTCACAGCACTATAACAAATAGGAGACCTTTTTCATTTTCACCAACAATTCATGATGTTCCATTGATGAGAATATGTATCGTAGATAGCAAAATAGTCAATGATCATCCTCCTCCTCGTACTCTGAAGGCTTCATTCCTTGTGGTCTAAATTAGTCGTATCATTGAGTACTCTCAAATAGAACTGCTTCCTTACAAAAAAATTTGCTGAATAGCATTTTCTCTCTCCTGTAATAGCCCCTCTTAAGTCTTGTGGTACCTATTCTTTCTGATTTTATGGCAGTCCTAGCTCCGTTTTAAGGTAACAGGTAGTAACTATACTCACCATGTATCTCAGATGGTATCTCACCACATCCTGACTGAGTTTTAGAGTTTGTTCACCAATCAATGTTTTGTTTGCAAGAAAACAGGCAAGAAAAACAGAAACTTCTTACAAGGTAGAAGACTCCCAATGATGATTAAATGATAGAATGCTCTATCGAAATTATGCGTAATTGAGGGACTGGTTCAAACTTTCTGCTTCCAAGAGTTCCTACTGTTAGGCAGTGTAGGAAGTTATTTGTTGGATGAACATTGTCAGTGTAGTGTCAGGTGTCAACCAGAGAGTCCGTCCATGCCTACTCATCTATGTCTATAAGCTACATAAACAGTCTATAAGCTAAAGCTTCACTAGCGATGAAGTTGTGGAAAGCCATTTTAAGGCAGAAAACGGATGTTGATAAAAACGTTCTCTGTTTTCATAAAACATAAAAAGTTATATCAGTAACAAAACCATTCAGATTCATCCGTTGGTATTCGTTAAACACAACAATATAGTCTATCAGAATTTTTATCTTGAATTGCTCAGGCGTAGGAGCTACTTAACTTAGGAAATTCACATTCTTAAGACTATGCTTGTCGTAAAATTGATTATGATATTGTTTTAGTTCATTCGTAATTAGGTGCAGTAAGACCAGCTGATTTTTAATTTGACCGGCACGGGTTTCAGTAAACGGAGAATGAAAGGTCTCTATTCAGACAACAAGTTTCGGTAAGATTAGGGCGACGGGTTCAGGTAAAGGCAGGAATGTGTTCTCGCTTCGCTCGCATCTCAACAACAAAAAAATATCCTACATCAATCCTTTTAGTAAAGTATAGATTAGTTGGACAAATAGATCAGAATGTGCTAACACAATGAGTTACTTTCGCCTGTATGTATTGTTGTTTTACCCAAACTTGTCTTATTGCTCGTAAATACTTTACCCAAAGTCGTGGTGATTTTTACCAACAACCTTGGTGTTTTCACCGCCTTTTACCCAAACCTGTACAGCCCTTTAATTTTATTAATTCAATGCATCATAAAGGGAATTCTAACGACCATGAATCTTGATTTATTTCATCTGCTAATCACTAGCCAACCTCGACTATTAGCGTGATATAATAATTATATTATATAACAATTATTGTAGAATATATGTGAAATACTTACAACCCAACAGCCATTGCCAAGGTCAGCGATTTTAACATTGACCGTACATGCGTCTGGTAACAATGGTCGTGCTGAAACATTTCAAAACCAACCGGTAATGTCCGATGATAATCATGGATTTTTTCATAAGGAAAACGCCACTTTATACAGGTGTCGCGTGACAATCTATAAGTGTGTAATTATATTACTCGACTTGACTTCAACTCCAAATTAGGTATTACCTCTTACCTTCTTTGCGATCGATCCTATGATAAGAGTTACTTTTCACATAAATTGAGTAAAGCAAATCGCTATTTGATTCATGAGGATCAGAATTCCTTTCTCCATTAGCTTTTCGTAATGTTTCTGAAATTGAGTGATATTCATAACGATAAAAAACAAAAATATCCTTATTGAGGATTTTTCTGAATCCAGAATCAGCAATGTTGTTGTGATAATTGGTTAGTTCCGCATGTATTGTATTATATGATAACAACTATATAACAACTGTGGAATTTTCCAGGATTTTAAGCATAAGCATGTGCAGAGCGTACCTACTTACTTAATGGTCTGAAAGCGATGAATTTCATATGGGACTCTCTATACCTAGCTTTTTATCAAAATTGGGTTATATGCCTATATGGGCCAAAATTGATTTGTCCATTACAGTGATCAGTGAACACACAGACAGACATGAAGTCATAAATGACCAGTTTACTGTTATTACCTAATTCCCAAAGGGTGTTTTTGTTTCACTTCTGGAAAGTGATCACTGTACGACCACTAATTTTGCAGAGCCAATAAGAACAAATATAGGTACCTACTCAAAAACGTAATGTATTTACTTGAATCAGTAAATGTGCCTTAGTTTGATAACGTAAATTCATGTCCAACACTGCACTATTATTCCAATCAAGTTTAAATGAGCATATTCCAAATATGCTCATTTATTTAGCTTAATAACTGCAATACTCTGTAGCTGATTTACACTCCTTGAAAGAATTGAGGGATTAATGAATTGATCATAGTACTAACGAAATTGAACATAGTTCTTATGTTTTTTTTCCATATGTCAAAGTAAGTCCATTTCATTGGTAAATAAGTTGAGATAAGAATTATTTACACATACGTAGCATATTAACATTTAGTGTTCTTTCTTACCTATGTAAGTCATAAGATGACTGCTTAATCCATGGGTCTTCACTGCTTCAGAAGCAAGTTCAACAATGTACTCATCATCGATGCACAGTAAAATATTTTCTGGCTTTATATCTGTATGTATTATTCCACATTTTTCGTGCAAGTATGAAAGAGCTCTCAACACCTGAAACACCAGTATTATGAACTCTCCACATTTTTAGATACCGAATATAAATAGAACAGAACGTTATGTACAAGTATGCTCATATCAGCTGTCACCACAACAAGCACTTACACCTTTGTCACATAATTTATTTCTGTATGCTTCTCAGTAGTGAGAGACCACAATGTTTCTGGACTGTAGTGGAACAGGGCAACAACCAAAGGATACCAATCAATTTTTAATAGAATAAAAAAAGGGGCAAATTCCATTTAATATTTCAACTCACCAGTTGAAGAAAATGTGCAGTAACTGTACGTAGGATATCAACAGTATTCTGGTTTTAATTAGTTCAGATTATTTCAAATTAGTTTCAAATGTATCAATGTCATATTAAATATTAATTTATTAATATTATCATAAATCGCGAAATAGCTTACACAGTATGATCATACAAAGGTGATAAAAGGCTTCTGCAGTGGCTTCAATGAAGCCTTGGAATCACTAGTTAGTGCTCCATCAAGAGAAATATAACTGGTGGTAGTGGTGGTCAAACCCATGATGTTGGCTTCAAGTTATTCCCATACCTCCATTATAACTTTGGCAGGCATTAAAGGTAGCAGCAGAGTAGGCCTTAGTTGTAATCGATTTTACCACTAAGATTATAGCCGTCCTTTGATCTTTATGCTCATAATTGTAATTGAAATACGATTGTAATCATAATCGAAATATGAGTACAATGAGATAAATATCGAAGGAACAATAGAACGATAGGACCATATTTGACACTGTTAACGACCAAACCATACCTGCTCGAATGCTTCAAGGATGACCTGTCCCTTGGGAGTTTAGGGGATCAGAATTACATCATCAGCAAATTCTAATTTTCAATGTACCTATTCACATCCAGAGGAGAAGAGCAAACCTCATACCTCTTCCCTCCGTAAAAAAAAACCCTCAACGGTGAAAGACATACAAACTTTTAAAAATTTAAGAACACCTCAACAAAATAATGGAGGAAGCTCAGTTTTGCCAAATACCAGCCCTAGGGATCAAGTGATTTATATGAGGGAGAGGAGGATGAAAGGAACAGTCCCTGTAGAATGATCACCTGTCAGCGCAGGTCATTTCTATGATATTTATTTATCTTATTGCAGCAGGTCTGCTCCATGCCCATGCTGCTACTAAAATCCTAGATATCAAGGACTAAAGCAGGCACATCGAATGGCATAGAATGTAGCCACAGTGATCTGAAGGTTACTGCTGCACAACATTGTACAAGTTCTAATTTTTACACTGACTCATTTGACAAAGAGTATCTACTGTCCCATGAGTAACTCTAAAACATTCGCCATGGTGGTTAACGAGACCAAGGCAGTTCTGGTAATCATGAGGACTTCAGAAGCCCATTCTACAAAATAAGGAGAATTGGGGAATTCAGAGCACTATCAGAGTTCTAAACCATTCATTGATTCTTACACTGCAGCAATGAACTCATCCCACAAGCTGGGGTTCAGAGCAGTCGATTTAACTCAGTCACACAGTGGCAACAGTTGCCTGTAAAATTTCAGGGGCAACAGCTGTGAAAGCGACTTCCCAGATTGAGCTCCTAAAGCCAAGCGGCCCTGCATCAAAGATTTATACGTACAAACGCTAAATACAGACATGGATTTTGTTTTCTCAGTAGTCTGAAGCAGATATGCCAGATTTTTTTTTTCAATTAATTAGGTTCATATTTTCCCATAGATTGAAAACATAAGGTTGCCTCTCACTTCTGAGGGGCACCCAAATAACTATGTAGCACATTAAAATGGTTTTGATTCGACAGTAGCAGACTCCAGTGTAGGGTGGATAACAGTTTAGCTTGTGACAATGATGGGACATGTTAGGTGTGTTAGCGAACTCAACATTTAGGACAATCGTAGCAAAACAGACTCTTTATAAGTGCAAAGCATGTTAAAAATAAGGATAAACGGCTCTGGCGTCTGCTGACGTTGAATCTAGACCATGTTAAAATATCTCAAAAATTACATATAGGTAACAACGGACTCCGCTGTTTCAAGACTTCCTTTTTGGTTTTCCAGTAGTTTCTTTTTCATACATTCCTTTTCAGCATTTCTTACAACTTGAACATGGAATGAATTACTTCCTTAAAATTTGGTAATAGGCAGAAAACTACCAACATGACCTGCAAGTAAGATGCCTAATCGTGTTCGTAATCTTTTTCTATGCTAAGGTATTGAGTAGCAATGCTCCACTTCAACAAGATTACTTGTACCCTTAGTACAAGCTCATGAAGTTCAGATCAGAAGTACAGATCAGAGTTTACATGGGGACCCCATGTTCCCCATCGACTACGTTTTTGACTTATCACATTTAACATACATTTTGAGGAACTGTGAATACCTTATGTGATATCATTACAGCGGATACATCAAAAGTGATAAAAATTGTAAATAGCAATTAATGACTACCTACTCCACTCACCTGGTGGATAATTTTTTTAACTAATGGAAGTGGCAAGCCAAGGTATTTAGTATCAATGATTAACTTTAACAAGTTATCTCCAAGAACTTCAAACACCATGCAGATATGTTCACCATTTTCTCCACAGATTGTGAATGAGTCCAGCATTTCAACGATATGGTGATGATTTTCATCTTCAGGATCTGATGTCTTCACCTAAATAGACAGAATAATGCGAGTCCCTTCAAGATATTAAAAATGTAGATTCCAAAATGAACGAGAAAGTCTAAAAAACCAGAAAATCAGGAAATATTGTCAAAACTACCCCACTGCACGATATAAGTACACAAATGTTGAATAAAAACCATCAGAATAGTGTAGAATGAAATGCAATAAGGGAACAGCGATGTTTCGGTCCCTACTAGGTTAAGGTATGGTGTTTGATACAAAACGAACCTCCATTCAACCAAGAGCTTACTGGTTTTCGTATCCCAACCAAATACTACTTCAGAGTGCAATCAGCCAGTCCGCGAGAATAAGACCTTATCCATTAAGTGACAACTTTTCTCAGTATTTATTTGGTCATCACTTCAAGTTATTCACAGACGACCAGCCCCTGATACGCAAAGTACCATGAGAACAATTTTATGTTCTCTCTGCAAAGCGTCTCCAAACTTATACCACGGTGTTTGCAGATGTTATTTCAACATCTACTGCAATTTTAAAACGGCTAGCTGCATCAAACAAACTATACACACAGGATGAGATTGAACTATTCCAACTTGAGCAGATCAATGCGTTGACAATCATAGCAGAGCATATCAATAAAACCACCAAAAATGATCCAAAAATGAATTCTCACTTCTGAACTGAATTTGATTCTTTTCATTTGTGGATTTCTTTGCTCAGCTGAATTTTTATGGGAAAATGGAAGCAGAGATTAGGCAGGACGTGGTTCTAGGAAAAAACGCGACAAATGATTACACAAAGGTTTATTATTTCCGTATTCGATAATCCTTCTATCAATAACCGCATCGTCAGAACTGGACCGTACATCCAGAGATAATGCTTCCTACGTACACTCTAAAACAAACGTAGAAATCCAACTGAAATTTTACAAGATGAAATAAAATTAAAGGCAACTAGGATGCTTCCACTTGTTCCCCTCAACTGAATTGAAGCTTGGGAGACAGCGTTATACCAATAGATAGTATATCTTATAACATCAACCATCCTACTTGGGCTTTTGGCAGCCACGCTTCCTAGCTCAGATCTCTCATTGAAATATACGATTGCAGATCAACTGTCTACCAAACCAATTTTTCAAATGGTAAGCGAATGAATGATCGTGCTGCAACCCGAGCTGTCTCATTTGATTCACAGAACCGATTTCTATCTTAATCAGATAAAAAACTACCTTCTTACATCAAAAGTTTCTGGGATTTTAATTTTTTGATAATTATTATGATGATTTAATACCTCAGGGTATTAAGATGCCGAGATCACTGTCACATCCTGAATCAATGAGTCTAGAAGAGTTCATTTGAATATCAAGTACTTCTTAATTTTTTTTCAGACTGTTTATTTACCTGATATTTTATTGATTTACACAACGTATCAAGTGTCTATTCAATTAAACCACACATTTCTATCTCTCTTTCATTTCATACTGGTTACTTGAAAAATGGAAATGTAAGTATTCAACAGGGGTTTCAATTTTTTTCGTCTAGGTAATTCATTTTATACAATAATATTAAAATTACTTACAGCTTTCAACAATTTGATCTCATCCATTGCAGTCTCAACATACTGAGGAGCACTTTTGACAATTTTGAGTGCAACGAATCGCTTCTGTCTGGAATAGAATATACACTCAAATACAGAACGAGATCAATAAATATACGAAGACTCGAAATAAGGTGATGTGAAAAAACTCAAAAACTAAGGATTTAGAAAAAATTACTAGGAAGCGAAAGTTGTTTCAAGTTTGTAGTAAACCCGACCCTTGGCTGGTGATGCGAATTTGACGTGTATTGTCAATCCACTCACATTGATCAAGAATGTTTCGAATATAAATTGGGAGACGAATAGCTTTTTTTACTTCAAAGGATTTTGATGGATTGGTACTCACCTCAAGTCCCAAGAGAACCATACGGTTGAGAAATGTCCCCAACCAAGTTTTTTTATGATGTAATACCTCTCTTGATAGAGGTCTCCGATCTGGACATGATGGTACCCACCAGGGCAGTACTCGGCCGGATCTTCTTGTTGCTCAGTCGGAGTTTCCCCACCTTCTTCTGCTGCTTCTCCGATACCACTTTGTTCGCGGGGTTCTGATCTGGAAACAAGATAATTCTCTTTTAGGCTGGCGGAGTAGGTGGGGCCAATAGTCCACATGCGGTAAACACATAGGTACAGGGGCTTTTTGGAGGGAATCCGTTCTGTTAAAATTCTGGCCACCAGGCAGAAGTTCCTTCTTGATAAAAGTCACTTGCTCCCTAAAACCCAATCTACTTGTGTTCTAGTTTTCTTGTAGAAAATATCTGTCTAGCAAAAAATCATGTATGATGGGAAATAGAATCCCCCTACGCCTAACCGGACCGTTGATATTTATTTATCAGCTTTTCAATACGTGTCATTGTATCATATTTCAGGAGTGCCCCCCCCCCCCCCCAAGCTTCATGTAAGTTGGTACCCCCTCCCCAAAACGAAAATGTAAAACAGTATTCGAGCATTGTCATTGTCATTTATACATTTTCAAATAGAAAAACAAACCATATTTAAATTAATTAATAGGTTAATCATTATTAACGTTCTATCTGGTGATGTAATATATTTTGGAATGGTGTCAAGTTAAACACTGCTTCAATCAACTTTACCGCCCCAAAAATTTCCCCTCCCCCAATTCAATGTAGCAGTCTGCCCCCCCCCCCCCCCCCCTGCATATTTAATATCGACACCTTTTGAAATGGTAACATATAACATCAGTAACATAAAACAAACTCGCCCTATCCTTTAAAGCTTACAGGCCATAACACGAAAAAATCTTGATACGCAACCAATTACAACGCATTATTTATTTTATTATTGTTTTAAATAATGCGTGACTGCTCGTGTCATTGTGACGTTCGCGGGGGTTTACTGTTAGGTTCGCGAATTGCGATTATTTGCTAGTAGAAACCTCGAAAAACCGCGTTTTTGGCAAGCAGTATCTATGTGTATCAGGCGATCTGGCTGGCTAGACGTTAGAACCGACTGGACTCCATGTGCAGAAGAACGGATTTTTCACATCACATCAGCTTTTAATGGTCCGTACGGCTCGCAGCGGCGGACGGATATTGCGGATTCGTAAGCACGTTGTTCACTAAATTTGAGGGGGAGGAGGGGGGTATAAAAAACTTTTACAGGATGATTGCCCAGGCATATCACTAAAAATGAACCAAAAGTGGAAAAATTGGATTTGTACGGGGAAAAAAACTGAAAGGAGGATTTATAGGTATACATATATTTTTTTTCCAAATTAAGACGAAGTACCTTTGAGATGAGGAAGTTTTTTGGATGTAACATGAGGTGCCTTGTAAGAGAATTCATATATTCTGTAGTCACAATCTCCAATCGACCATTTTGTTTTCTTAACGTCTAATCATGTTCAATAATTCCAGTAAGTAGGCACTTACTTTACTCGCTCATTGCAACCTCATATATCAGTAACTTAACCAGTCACGATCCTTAATCAAACATGCGGATTAAACAGGCTGTCCACACTTATACTTTGCAGAGTGTTTTTAACATTAATTGTTGAAACCCATTTTAAAAACGCTGCAAATTCTTTCACTGGGGCTTATTATTCAATTGGCTTGCGTTCATGATTTGAATTTCTACTAAGCTTTGGAGTGTGGGTGTTTCACGGGTGATAGAGCGATTATTGAATTTCAGGAGATATGCATAGAGCACGTAAATCTGTTCCCAACCAAAATACCTATTTGGATTGATCAGTTGATCATATTTGTGTGCCCCCTGAAATTCAATAATCGCTCTATCACCTGTGAAACGCGCAGACTCCAAAGCTTAGTAGAAATTCAAATCATGAAGGCAAGCCAATTGAATAATAAACCCCAGTGAAAGAATTTGCAACGTTTCAATCATATCAGAATGCTTCAACCCGTGCATCGGATACAAAGCCTTTTAGGAGTTCACTCCAGTATCCACATTAATACATCACTACATCACTAGGTTACTGCGATGAAAACAAAAACAATAATAAACCAAAATAACGCAAATGTTGGTATCAAAAATCGGGCCATACATCGGGAATGGTTTGACCTACGGACCTGGGGAGGGGCTCATTCGATTCCTCGTGGCAAGTTCTTCAAAAAGAGTTCAAATTTAGGCCGCCTTGACTTTTTTTGAGGTTTTTAACGATCTTACAAAACTTTGACAACCCTTGAAGGGCACTTTAAATGTAGTGAGAGAGCTGGCTCAAGAATTGGGGCGTCGTTGGACCGTGTACGGCGTACTACGTACGGCGGACGGACGGAAAATTTGTTATTGCAGATTCGGATTCTACACCCTTTGAAACGTAAACTATGAAATTTTCAGGGGGGTTAGAATTTTTTTTTTTAAGAGCGATTACAATGGTTTATTATTGAATAATAAACCAAAAGAAAATCGACAACCTTAGGGGGGGGGGGATAAAGTTTGTTCCTTCTTAGCCATACGCTATTGGAAGCTTATTTTTAACTACAGGACGAAAGTAGATGAAATTTGGTTAAAAAATCCAACATTGAACCTCAATATACCAGTACTCTCGGCATCTTAATCAATCAATCCTGGGGAATAATATCATTAAACAATCAAGAAATTCTTCAGATGTAAGAGGGTAGTTTTTTAATTTTTTTTTTTTTTTTTTTTTTCAAAAGAAATTCTGTGGATCGAATGAGACCACTCATTTTGCTGTAGGATCATCTGTTCCCTCATAATTTGAAAAACCGGTCAGCTAGACTGTCGTGGTACAGCCTTAAAGTTTTTTGATGGGTGGCTGGTGAGAAGTGTGGCTGCGGACAGACCAAGTAGCACGGTTGACTCTCACGATTATGGTATCCAAAACGCCATCTACCAAGCTTCAATTCCGTTTAAGAGAAAAAGTGGAAGTATTCTATCATCCTGTATTTTAATTTTACCATGATAAAGATGAGTTGGATTTCTACAAATGTATTTTCAAGTGTAACTGGGAAGAATTGTCTCTGATTATACACTCCACTTCTGGTGGACCAGCGAACCAGAAGTTGTTTGCGTAATTTCTGCAAAGCCAACGTGTAACAATAAGATTTCGTTGAAAGGATGTAAGTGTGGAGGAGGTTACCAAACACTCCTATATTTATACACAATCCACTCAGGTTTTTCCAAATTTTCGGCGTCTATCTGAGCAGATGGATGGTGTCCCCAAGACTATTACTTTCTCGAATTATTTCGTCCCTTGAGTCGTTGACTTTCGGCTGCTTAGCCCACAAAGGCAAATCGCCCAAATGAAGAATACTGTATATTTCCACAAAATGAATGAGTTTTAGAATTAAATCGATTTCGACGGTCATCATCTTGACAAACAATAACTTATTGTTACCGTTGAAATCGATTTAATATTCTAGGTAACTAATATGTTTCGTGGAAATAGACAATATTCTTCATTTGACTCCCGTTTTCTTTTTTGAAATAGATTTCCACTATTTTGTCACAATCGACCAAGACAGATCGCAGCTTTGTATTTTGAGCCAACTGTACCAACCAAACAGCATTGCAAAAACTCAAACAAACCAAACTCATTGCAGTCAATAGTTATAGAAGTATCCATAGTTGTAGTTTACTTCAGTAAGTTGTAGTACTGAAGTAGTTTACTTCAGTAAGTTATCCTGAAGTAAACTTTTAGAGAAACTGCAGTCATTATACCAAACCACACTGAGCGAGAAGAGGGGTGTAGCTTTCCATGTTATTTATGCATTAAAGGTGTTAGGTACCAAAACAACCACACGTGGACTAATGTTAATAGTTGGTTCATCAACGCACGAAGTTCAGAGGCTAGAAAAACGAGATAGAATCTAACTACCTTTCACTGGTTTCCAGTGGATCCCATGGTTTAATATTTGCCGCTTCGTCTTCGTCTTCTGCAACTGTATGTTCTGTTTCGTCAGAGGGAGTTCGGGTCTGGTCCCTAGTCGATGATCTTCAATACAGAATTCGGTAAAAATTCAATCATTGACGTCATGAGGAAAATTAATTATTAAAGGGGGTAATGCGACTACGATTACAAATTTATTCTATAAAAAGGTAATGGGCGATTCCAAGATAACTGGCTTCTTTCAGAGTTCACATTTCAAAACAATTCGGTGTTTGGGATGGATTCTTCCATCACTTTTATTGCTGAGGGGACCCTTCTAAATATATTCCAGTGATCCATCAGAATTATAATCAACGTTTTAGTTAAAATTTAGCATTTTGAAATTCAGAACTGTTACGGTAATGACAAGTCCAATATCATTTCGTGGCACGTCTTCATGATTTGTTTAATTATCATAATATTCAGTACGGTAGGGAACTGTTTGAACATAATTCAACGGCAAAATATTCTCAATTGCCTTACCAAATAAAATAATTACGAAATTAACGTTCTTCCAATACAAATAATATTCATTTATTGCAATCTCAGAGTGACACGTGAAATAAACATTCTTCTAATACAAATATAATATTTATAGCAATCTTAGTCTTTCAATATAAAAATTCACGGAAATGACCAGTTGCTTCAAAAACCGCAGAAAAACTTAGTTGCCTTGGAAATTAAAAAAATTATAATAAATCCTAGAGTTTCATTGTTATTTAGGATCTTTCTACGCTGATGGCACAAAAGTTACTTTTTCTGGGGTTTATTTCAGGAATCAAACGTTATCTACCTACTTATCAATCTTTATTTCAACAGAATCCAGTAAACTGGAATGAATAATAATTATATTGCCGTTATTTTTTATAATCAATCGTTACCACGACAAAAACGTCATTACGATGACGAGAACTATCTGTAGTGGTAGTGACAGGATTTCGGTAACGAGTTGACATTTCAGATTTCAAATGATCTCATCTTCTCCAAAACTAAACAAAATAAAAAACTTGAATTGATGTTTCGTCGCTCCCAACAGCAGAATTTAAAATAAATGTTTCACTCATTTGTACGAACCTGGTTTCATACTTTCACTTGCTGAAACCGAACAGCGACTGTTAGCCTTCTTTTCTTTTGTCACCACTATCGGTAGGGTTGGCAACTGTCATTCGTTAAAAGATTCACCAGAATTTCCCCTACGTGTTTATGTACTCCCACTTTCAATTTCAGTGATGATAATGACTTTTTGTCGTCGGACGGTCGTTTTTCATTTTTCGCCTGCTAGAAATTTCAAAAACGAAAAGGGAATCCTAAACAACCATGGAAACACGGTGACAACGGCTCACTCATCAAAAAGAACTAAAAACTAAGCCCTCTAGTCACAACCAGCAGCTGAGAACACACTTGGAAACTCATGGAGAATGCTGTGGAACACGGCAATGACATTTTTCCACTTTAGTCTTGAAAAACTTCCCGAAAATGGCTGACTTTGATGAGTTCTTTGTTTTTCCTTCAAGAATATAGTATACAAAATTATCAGCTATAAACTTGTTGCAAAAGCAGTATCTTTTTCCGACGCTAAAATGGTCAGTAATCGTGGAATCACCCAGGGATGTTCCAGAACTACTCATGCGTCTGAATTGCCGTATTCTATTGAATTTAGTGGAGAATGGAATTATTTTGAAGCACCCGAAGGTTTCTGTTATTACTATACGTACAACACTGTCAAGTTCAAATAATCATCATGATTCCTCCCTAAAATTACGTGATTTGTTGCCTTATCTCATCATTAAGGCATTTGGATTACATCTAGTTGACGGAGCTAATTGGTCTCGTCTTT
The DNA here is from genome assembly GCA_031894815.1 of Creontiades dilutus. Classification (NCBI taxonomy): domain Eukaryota; kingdom Metazoa; phylum Arthropoda; class Insecta; order Hemiptera; family Miridae; genus Creontiades; species Creontiades dilutus. The sequence continues at coordinate 422,073 of JAVIWC010006795.1, forward strand.
CAGTGTACCTCGTTGTTGCATTAGCTCTTGCATTTCCATTCCTCAGGGAAACTATTTCATTGGTATTTTTGCTATCCTGTGCTGAGCATTCACCTTTGAGCGAATTGTTGACTCGTTTTCAACAGCCAGTATGCACGTTTTTAACTCACACCAAACATTAATGAGCTTCCTCGTGTGAGTAGCTATTGTCTGGAGAATCTTTTCAAAGCATATAATTTAATTTATAGATCAGATGCTTCAACATTATCCACATCATCGAACTCACAGCTATACAAACACTTTAATTTAACTGTCTTTTGGTCCGTGGCCAAATGATAATAACGTCCAAATACCTCAAGATTATTAGTTTTAGATTTGTCAAAAATTTTATTTTCAACAGATATAGACACTCCAGGCTGAAAATAGTAATTTCTTTCAAATCGAAAATAATTTAAATCCATACGGACAGAAAAACAAAATTGATCTTTCTTAATAAAAATTTGAGTTTGGGCCAGTGAATCAGTCTGTCGGCCACATCATTGCAGCTAGCCACCTCAATACTGTTGAACAGACTAACCACATCAAAAGAAGCAAGTTTGGCATTTGGAGGCGTCTGCATTTATTTAATTTTGGAGACTAAATCATCTGAATTTCGAACACTATGTTTCGGCCGAAAATTAATCGTATCTCTAAATGATTATTGAGGTTGTTTTTAGCTATTGTAATGGGGCACCAATGTAAGACAGAGAACTGTCTTTATCTGTGCCTTTATCAATTTTTAGAAAACATGATTATCTTGGGGGTGGGCGTTGTGGGTTGATTTCTAAAAGTTTCTTTTGCACATATTTTGAAAAATTTTCTGAACTATTATTTAGATTACGGTTTCATTTTTGATATTTAACGTTGGGATCGAATGTCACAGCAACGCAATTATTGACATCCAAGTATTTTGAAGTATTTTCGATATAAGCATATCTGGTCATAATTGCTGATGAGTTATCTTTTATTACATCTTCACCAGTGAGATTGAAGTTCCCTTTCACCTGTCACTATTTAACCACTGTTTTCTCCAACGTCCATTCGGTTATTGTCTTGTTACTGATGATGGATTAACCGTCAAAACTTTAATTTCATGGAAATAGACTACATTTTTTCTATTAAAAAAAAAACAGACTTTTCTTGACATTGGTTTTCCGTAATTTCGTCGCGAGTGGTTTGGTGCTTACTGAACATATTGAAACTTGCCTCGTAGGAAGAAGGTTGGGGACGGCAGACACCCATCTTCTTTTGGAGAGTACAGACTGCGGTGTCAGGGGCTCAGCGACAGGAGGTGGAGGCTCCTTGAGCGGTGTTGGAGGAAGGTATTTGGTAACTTTGTATCCTTTGGTCGCTCGTCGACTACCACCGATCTTGGATACCCATGCGGACACTGACATAAACGCGAGGATCTGAAGTATGCTTTTGAAGAACACATTGAGTCCGGGGAACCTGGACGGTAAACATCAAGGGGGTTAAGTTAACTTTTAAGCTGGCGTCGGCAACTCTCTTAACATTATTGTTACCTCACTGTTTTTGTTAAATCAGTAAAACACATGCATTATTAGGGATTGGATTCTTTCTGAAGGGTCAGATACATTTTTGGCAAGCATATCTTGAAAAACCCATCCATAACATACTTTTTTTTAGAAAGTATGAAAACATTGAGTTTAAAATATGAAGTTGCAGTCATGCAGCATGATTGCATTTCCAAAATTATCGTATTACATAAATTCTATGTTAAATTAAGTCAACATTTAAGCACTTTTGGGCGCACAAAAAATGTAACCATCAATGCTATTGCGGAAAAATCTATTCTAAACAATCTTCTATTCAAACGAAAAATTTAGATTTTTAAAATTGTCACCATTAGTGTCTATATTTTTGCATATTTTAATGGAATTTAAATACTATGTTCAGCACGAATTTGAGCTTCAATGTTTTTTCCGTTATTGATAAAATTCAACAATTTGTAGTCGGTTTTGTAATTTTTGGTGATTTAAAAAAAAAGCTTTTGGAATTTCGGATTACGCGCTTGATTTCATGAAAATTTGACCCCTCAACTATTTTTTTAGATCACGCACAACTTGCTGAGCGAGTACTTGGAAATGCAAGGTTGCACACAGCTGGTAAAATAGTTATTTCGAGCTAATTTTTTTAAAATCTGTGTTGTTTTCGCTTGGGATTTCAAATTTGAGCACGTTGAGCTCTAACTTCGGTTTTTACACGGGGGAACCCCCATTTTTTATTGCATATTCGGATTCTACGGTCGATTTCATGAAAATTTGCCCCCTACTTTGATTTTTTTAAAATATTTTTTTCAGCGAACAAGCGCAGTTGACAAGTTAACAAAATTGCGGAGTCTTAAACGTAGCAAACCCAAAGTGTAACTCATTACGCAGATTCTCGATACCATCCGTTTTTTTCAGTTGGTTGAATTGAACGTTTTTACACCCGAATTGAAGTTGATGCTGTGTTATACTTTGGGTTCGCTAATTTATATTTGCTCAATTTTAATGATTAGGTAATTGTGGGTGCTCGCTGGACGGGTTGCACGCGAACGAAAAAATCAGATGAAATTTTCAAGAAACGGAGCTCAGAACCCAAAGCTGAAATAAAAAAGAGTTTTTTCCTCTATTAAAAAAAAAAATGGAAAAAAGGTGCTCTTTGCGCGCATTTGCACACTTGCGCAGTTCGCAACATGCTCATATTAAAATTCTTGGTTAAAACGTGGAGATTTAAAAGAAATTATTTTCAGCTCAAAAATAGTTATTAAAAAAAGAAATCTGCATGTTTTTTGCCAAGGAACTCAAATATGTGGACCTTACCTTTTGCGCAAATATGCGCAAGAAAGATCAACTTTGTTTTATCAATCAATCAATTGTTGTATCAGTCAAGACTTTGTAATCGTATGGAGAGATTTTTTTACTACACCCCCAAACTAGGTCGTTTTACGTTTCAAGGTGCGTAGATTCCAAATTTGTATGGTCATAAAGGTCTTCAGAATTGATGTACAAAATTCCTTTCTTTCGTTTATGGACTCCACTTGGGGTCTAGTTTGTCCTAGCTTCTAGCCAGCTCGATCGCCTCACACGCATTGATGCTTTGGGTCAAAAACGTGGTTTTCGGTGTTTTTACTGATACAGTCAAATGGGATGCCATTTCCCAGTAATTTTGGACGCAAACTCAACTAGGACATGTTAAGTTCCGTAGAAATTCCCCCATAGAAAATCGTGTCAATTTCTTCACTTAAATGTGACGCCCAAACCTGACTATGACACAAAAGAATCACGCATTATTTAAGAAATGATAAATCCGCATGTTGGAATTAGCAGCTTTAGTGCCTATCCCAGATTTGTAATCTACGCTAAATTTCATGAAGATTTGAACCCTCATTAGATTATTTCCGGCCAAGCGCAACCCGTTCAGCAAGTGCGCATACAACTAATTAAAATTCAGCAAACATGAATTGGCTATCCCAAAGTGTGACTCATCAATTTTCCATATTTTTCAACGCTGATTCGGGTGTGTGATGGATATGGTTAGTTGGCCCTTCCCGATTTTAGAATCCGTTGCCTTGGGAGGTGAATCAGACGTTTCATGCGTCAGGGTCATCCTCTGAGCGTGGAGGAGCATTACTACCGCATTCACCTCAATGGAAGGGGCAACTATACCATTCCATCACCTAACAGGGGTGGGAGCATTTATTTAGTCAAATGAAAAAGGGGTGATATTATGAGGATTTATAAAAAAGTTTTCAACATTGACACCCTACAGGTAACCTCTTCTTATCTCACAAATTTCAGTTTTCCAAAGAGATTTGGAATAATTATTAAAAACATAACTAAATCGATAAAATAACAATTGATAACCTATTACTACATGTAAGTTGCCAATCTTAACAGCTCCCCTAATAATCAACTGCATGGGATTCACTTATCACTCTTTGGAGAATCGATGATTTCCTTTTCAAAAAGTGACGTTTTCGGCCATCAATGTGATAAAATAAGGTCAAATCATCATGCATTTAGCGTTGAAAAACAGTGCTAAACCATGTGCAGCACTTGAGGGAAATCTTTACGCACTTACTGAACAGATTGTGCACGACCAAAAAAATTGAGTAATGGGCCAAACATGCATTTTTACGGATTTTAAGGTGGGGGGGGGGGGGGGGTTGGAACCTCAACTACGCAGACCCTTTATAAATTATTTATATGTCTGGTTGTTGCAGAATCAAATCTTCGAATAGTAAGAATAACAATCTTCACAACGATGAGAGCGAGTAGGTAAGGTCTTTAAGATGTAGACCGCTTCACCATAAAGGAGCAAGCCCTTTAGGAAGACCGCTAGACTGTGTAGTGGGAGGGACCGTTTTCCGAGAGGGGAAAACTACTACAGCACACTTCTGATCTTATTTCCTAGGAAAACCCAATTCAATTCAGAGAATAGTTGGAGGGAGTACTTTCTGGGCTGAAAATCACTATTCAAGTGCGGGTACTTCCCTAGAAGAGTGAACACCGCTTGACTGTAGGTTGTGAGGAGCGTGTACGTCCAGTAAAAAAAGACCTCTTTACTCACGAGGGAACGAAGGGTTGAATCCCCCTTAGGTTTTTAGGTTTTAAAAAGTAGAACAGGGTACTCATGCGGGATGTGGGCAAGGAAGTAGTCTTTTCAAGGGTGCGCCACAAGGGCTGCTAGAATCCCCTTCCAGGATGCCGGCAATTTTCCTCGGGGCCTTGTCCTTCTAGTTTACTCACTCGTATTTACAGCGAGAATATTTTACATCATCACTTATCGGCCTAAATTGTTCATTCAGAGGCGTGTATTTTCATAGTCGCACATTTTCAACATTGTAGTAATAAAATTGAAATAGGTAGGGGAGGGCTACTGATATGAAAATATAGAATTACGATTATCTGGACATTTGGTGTTCGACATTGTTTTCTTCAGGAATAATACAGGAATAATACAAGAACAATACCAAATGTTGACAATTATCAGGAAGCTATTGTGGTTTAGAATTTTTAGAATGAACGGTGTTCGGTTGGGCAAAGTTTGTCATGATCGGTGAATCGGCTAGAGGAAAGGGAAAGAAATTTCGAGTAAATATAGTAGATGATACAGGAACAAAACGTAGCATGAAGCATGAGCACAATGAAAAGCACGCAGGTAGAGGATGCCACTTAAAATCGATATATTCAAACCATAAGAGTGAAGGATAGTGACCAATAATAACGGTGTAATATAATTACACGCCCCCCCCCCTCCCCGCCAAAAAAATATACTATTCGCAAGGCACAGTGCAAATGTGATTGTTACTGATGTAGTGCACAGTGGTTAATTTGTAGATATAGCACGGTGGATGTTTTACCGATTAACTTGCAAGACAAATGAAATTGAAATAGTATCATCAAATTTAAAAACTTCTTGACTCGAAAAGACGAACATTCGCCGTCATGATCGTTAGGAAACTTCCGCCAGCTTCGCCACTACCGCAAAAAGCGACCTTGTTGGCTGTTAGCCCGCAATCAATTCATTACTTGACTGCGGGATGCTAGAGATTAGGAAGAGCTTCAACTGCCCCAACCCCCTCCCTCACCCCATGATGTTGAGAACAAGAAGCATTTTTATCGAGAATTATGGTAAATGAATATCTATATTTATTCATATTGTAAAGGACACGTGGCATTTTTACTCCCACGCGTTAACAATTGTCTCCATTTCGAAATGAGCTTATTGATTTCTCTCCCACGACGGCTTGGTATTCGGTCACTGACCCGAATTTTAATCTTGGCGTTTGAACCATATTGAGCTGAAATAGCGGCTGTATTGTGATGGGAGATTTAATAACCTCATCCAGAAAGCCTTGGTCGTGATTATTGAAAAATGTATACTGCAAAGGTTTCATTTAAAAATCTCCCCTATATGAGGAAGAGCAGCGCTGCCCGTTCGCACTGGCACATTGGAAAACAGCTATCCGAATAAGACAAAATCAATAGGGAATGGCCCAAATGATTGGTGTTTATTTCATTGAAACAAGGTGAGAATGAGAAAGCAGGTGCTGTTACCTGGTAGCAGGAAAAATGAAATAGAGAAGAAGTATAAGGTGCATGTCGGGAGAAATCAAATCATTTTTCAAATCAAAATGAAATTTCTAAGTCAGATGAGCGTTTATGCGATCAAGTTGGCTGGAAGTTCGGACCAGATAGACCTAAAGTGGAGTCCATGTGCTAAAGCATGGGTTTTTAAAATAAAATTGGATGCCTTTTATGGTCTTTACGGCGGAAAAAGGAAGGGATTTACAGAGAAGAATGTCTCACTGATTTCTGTCCGATCTTATGTTTTAAACTGTTGAATTCGGCCGAGTAAAACTCCAAAATCACACCAGCAAGTTGAATTTTGTTTCCTCCGTTTTTTTTCACTAACAAATCAAGGATACTAAATTGTATTGAGTACTTTCAGTGTTTTCAAATGTGTCAAAGGATTTGGAGGCACAGTATATGTTAGTAACGAACTTCTACCAACTAGACACAAGCAGTAGACACAAGTAGACTCACAGCTGAAAATGGATGCGAGAAGCCAAAATTGACGAGGTTACGGCTCAACAAGCAACAGCTATTTATGCCATTCACCTTAATCACAAGCTCGGTGGCACTAGCACACTATGATTGGATAGGTAGTCCAGGAATCACTCGATTTGAGAAATGGAATAGCAAGTAACTACTAAGAATCGAGTTACCTAATCCGATTGTTTGGAATGAAATCTATCCGAGCCTAATGGGACAATTACCATTCTCGTGAAAAATTATGAGATCCTAATGTTACAGTGCTTCGCCACTTGGGGGTGGTTGAAAGTCGTTCAAATACTTTCTCAATAGGTATCACTAGATATTTGATTGATGAGCCAAACTTCGTACACATTGGTTGTTCTGGAAGGTTTCGATGACGGAACAATTAATCATCAATGCGTTAACAAAGGCAAAAACCTAAAAAATCGACCCTTCCCCTGGATTTGTGATCATTGCATAGATCAACCCATATTTTCTTGACCCATGAAATGAGGTGAAATTATTTTGTAATAGTCAAAATTTGACGTTAAATTTAACGAAAAGATTAGCAGAGATATTGGTGGAAAAAAGATATATATTTCAATTTCTTTCGACAAACTTTGCTTCGAAAGGGAATATTCAGAGAAGAAAAACGAATGAAGTACCAAGCAATTATTAATATTTTTTTAGCAATTATATACTATAAAGAGATTGTGCCATTTTGATAAAAACATCCAACCACCAATTCAAGATAGATGAAACAAATCTGAAGATAGAGCGTGAGAGATCGATTTTTTCTTCTTTAATTAATAGTAGAGGGACTTTGCATTCTGAATTTCAGGACCCCTCCACCAAGACACGGAGAATTGTCGTACATTGCGGATCTGTTGTTGGAGGATAGGGAATTGTAATCTTGTAGGAGTCTATTTGTAGAGCACCGGTAACTAACATAATCTGGGAAAAATCCCATCAAAATCGGAGGAGTTTTGGGCGTGACAAGGAATCATAAAATAACGTGTGTAAGTTATGTAGTCCTTTTACAGAGGACTTAAAATAATAAAACACAGACATCAGCAGTCCTCCCTTCCCTATAAGAGTTCGAAACAACTAAGGCTCGGGGCAGTCGTCGTTTTCAATTCGCAAGGTGAAGTTGCGCTCTCTTGTACCGTTTGTTTTAGACAAATGTATATAATACAAATAATAATAAATGTATTATAACACAAAATAATAAAGTTATAAAACAAATAAATAATACAAGTGTATTATAATAATGTATAAGTTGTAACTTTTAGTGTTTGAATAAATTAATTTTTCAAAAACCACGTTTCTACGTTAAAGAACATTTCTTGTATACAATACATATTCTGCGCGAGAGAATAAAAAATTATTAAAACGGGAATGATTAGACTCGCAAGTATTGTGAGGTGGAAGCAAGAACATTTTATACACATTTTCCGAATCATAATTTTTTAAATTAAAACTTTGAGCAATCAAAGGGAGTTATGGAAAAAACATCAGTATCTGGAGAATTGTACGCTAGTTGTGTTGCTTGTTGCAGGAGTCCAAGAAGTGTTAGAGGTACAGGTAATGATTTGGAGCCAATGGCATGTGGAGGAAAAGAGAATGGCTAGAACAGTAGGCCGGTACATGAAAGGAGATATAGAGTAAGGTGGGCCCATTAACATCTTGTGCAGAAAACCATGTCAGTCGCATTTACAAATTCCCGGGTCCATCATAGGACGCGGATGGTACCTAATGCTTTCCATCACTGAGCTAGAAGTCCGCATAACAAAGAAGGAGCTGCCTGCTCCAAGGAATACTTCTGTACAGCGCTCAAAGGTGACAAGATAACTGCGGATTATTTTATTACTAAGCTTCACTAGAACAACTGGATCGAGTAAATATTATTGATCGCATTAAGAACCCAAGGGCGTGGTATGATGGAAGAGAAATGAAATGTGTTTGTCGAACGTAATTTATTGATTATTATTATTTAGTTCATTGTAGTTTATTGAATAATTGTTTACAACATGGGTTTTTGAGAACTTGAAGAAAACAACAATCAGATGGGTTGAGAATTGGTGTTAGTAGCACATGAAGCCAGTAAGGGGTTGAGGTTTTTGAATGTTTAGCGCGGGATTTTGTTGGTCTGATCTCTTTTCTTCGTGTTCTAGTAATCAAACAGAAACAATCACTATATAAAATATTTCCTAATCTTTCCTCATAATGTACGTTGTACGAGTTGTACCTACTTTTCTAAGAATCAAATCAGCATCGCAACTACACGATAAAAATCAGCTGTGGCTCGGTACTTCAAAAAAATTAAAGACCTTGGTAGAGTTCTCCCTTTTTTTCGTTCAACTGTGAAGTTAAAACCGTCAAATGTCTCCTTAAGAATCCTTAACTCGGGTTTGTATCTAACGTTGGGCCGTCCAGAATAGGTAGTAAACACTGGTTTGTAGTAAGTTATTACTGCGAATGAATGTAGAACTTCAAAAACGCCCATGTTTCTCCTAACATTTTATTTCAATAAACGCGTCCCTTCTGCCAGTATCCGAGACGAAGTGGGTCGTCACACTGACTGAACTTCCGCCAACTAATGTGTTCCTCTGAAGCAGCGCATTAGTCCGTGATGCATCCTCATAAAGAGGGGTATGTCGACCCAAATCAGAGTTAGAATAATGGATTAGATTAACATCCTTTCAAAAGATACAGAGACGCATGTATGGGTAGAATTCAACTAAAATTCATTTTTTTAACACGAAAGTTCTTCAAGTAGGCCTGCTAGAGTGGTAAGTGCCCGAAGTATTCGTAAGTCTAAGATTGGGGTACAAGAAACACATGTTTACGATGTTCCACATCGTCATCAGGATGTGGAAGTATGGTCAAAATTGTCTATTTTTTCAGTTATAGTACCTATTCGAAGTGTGAGATGTCATTTTATACAATTTTTCATTTTAAAAATAGAATGAAACCAATTGCATTTCACCAAAGTGCTTGAACCTCAAGAAATATAAAAAACATATAGCAGCTTCAAGAAATAAAAAACGCGATATTTTTCGGAAATAATTTCTGTAGAATAGTAAGTACTTACTTCGAAAATTCTCATCAACTGTAATCACGAAAACCGTCAAATGTGTGCACAAAATGTTGCTGAACAGATATACTTGATTTTAACTAAAATATGTTAAAACTCGATTGAGAACTACAATGATATGGTTAACTATCCTTGAATTCCTTAGTATGCAGGGTGTTTCATTTCGTGACGGTTACAGGCCAGGAGAAGATTTTACGGAATATTTCTGATCGAAAATGCCTCTTAGCAATTTTTTTTTTACACCCTTGGAAATGCGGTTTTTTTTTATTTTGAGATTTTTCTCAAATTTGAAATCGCACGCCAAATGTGGGAGATATGGACGTTTTAATGCGGTAAGGTAAAAAAAAAAAAAAAAAAAAAAACGAGAAAAACTGCATTTTCAAGGGTATAAAAAAAATTGCTAAGAGGCATTTTCGATCAGAATTTTTCCGTAGAATCTTCTCCTGGCCTGTGACTGTCACAAAATTTAACACCCTGTATAATAATAATTTAGAATTTTCGAAATATACCTGATAGTTAACGATTTTTGTTCATGTAAAGTTCTTTATTTTGTTATAATATTGTTAAGTTATAATAAGTTCGCTCATTTGTTCATGTTTTCTGACTTGGACGTTCATCCCAGACAGTACTTCTGGGTGGATTGAGACTTTAAAAATACAAATTTTTTGCCAAAACGTCAATCACTCTAGAAAGAAGGATGAGTTCATTAGACAGCTCTATAAAGTGCTACAATTTAAAACCAAATGGCCCTTAAAAAACTGAATGATTGATGAATGAAATTCGCTCAGCTTGAAATGGTGCACGAACGGTAATACTGATGAATCTTTCATATTTTTACCCAACTAATCTTGTGTTGAATGGAAAAATAAATAAGTACTCGTAATAATCAGTGAGGTAACCGCTTTTGGGTCCACTGAAGAGCTAAATGAATGAACCAAAAAGCTAATGAATAATGTTTTCTATAAGCGGTTTTGCGTCTTGATTATTGTGCTCTATTACATGATCCATCAATGGTATAGTCATGATCAGCACGTATATTCTTGAAAGAATCAGTCTCAAACAGAATTTAGTCCACTCGGATGCGAAAATTGTTTTAATATCTGGTAGGCAGTCTGTTGCTGGCGTATTGGTTTTATGTTGAAAATTTGTATCTTCATTTATCGAAACGTAAAACAACAAACGTTGAGCGTGTACAGTCCAACATTAATTCAAATCAAAAGTCATCGAAATTGTAGAAAACCGTTTCCAAGGCAAATGATGAAAAGTTGTCATAATAAAATATCAATATCGATTATAACGAAATAAAAATGTATTCGTTATGTCTTGTTATGCACCAGTGAATGTTTTCTTGCTGTTTGAATTTTCATATGGTCGCAAATTTGTTTCACTAGTTACAGGTTGTACTCTCCATAGGTTGTTTCTCCTTAGTAAAGTTTAAATAAATACTGCTTTTTTTCTTAGTAAAGCCCTTGACATATATTTCAAACGGATTGCAACTATCCGTTGGTTTTAAAAAGAAGGGAAATATAAGCCATGCATATCTGTTGGCAAATGTGCCAGTTCAAACACCGTGCAGTTACGCTCAGTTAAATACGACACACAGAAATAGGGTTGTAAAAAAAAAGAATTGCTTTAAAGATGTACCTATCTGAAATATTAGTAGGGTTATTGTTGGATTTAATACGCTTATTTAATTGTGTGTAATTCAGATTATTAAAGAAATAAACTGTGGGTAGGAATAAAAAACCATAACAAAACGCAGTTTTGTAGTTAACAGTTCCATTATGACGGATGTTAAGAAGAGAGAGTCTTCTAAATTCATAATGTTTACTTGGGAGGTTGAGTGATGGACGCAGGTTCATATTCAAATAGAAGCGGCCTCGTAGGTTCATGGTTGGATTCCAGCCCTCTGATCACCTCACAAATGGCTCTGCTATCAGTATCCGTCCAAAATATCCGGACTGTATTGTTGACCTCGATCTCCCCGTTGATACCATACCACTCGTAATTGATCGAATAGTTGAATCCAATAGCGTCGCCCGCTGAAACACTCATCAAATCCATTCTACGACTGCCCTATGCCGTAGCAAAACATCTTCCCCCACATATCTATTAATACGCGGGGAAACTACCTCTGTTGCCAAGTCTAGCTTTAATAGTTGGTCATTTTATCGGGATTCTGCAGGGTTTCTGAAAGAGAAATAATTAAATAAACACTGCAAGGGCGCAATGTAACTCGTGCAAAGGAAATCCATTGAGGTGAAGAGCCAGGGACTGGAACGTAGCGTGACAATCAAATCTTTGTCTCCGTTTGTTCTTCTCTATTTTTGGCACAGCCTCGTGGGCATTCTTGATAACCTTCGTCATCTATATTGGCATAGAGTAAAGATTTTATAGGCGCCACCTGTTGTGCTCGGAGCTGCCAAGAAAGCGCTGAACTTTGAAGGTACTTGGTTTTCATGAATGAAGAGAAAGGTGCAATCAAAGAAGGCGGGAGTTATCAACTCTACAAATTTTCGGCACGTAATTTTCATCATAAATGAATTTTTAAGTTCTAAATGAATTGCGCAGGAGACTAAATAGAGAGAGGCACATCAGTAATACACATCTGGACGAATATTATACAGAGGAAATATTTGATTTTTTGTTTGCATGTTACGATTTAACATTTAAACTTAAAGGTTCACGGATGGTACGAAAAGCTAGTGTACGAGTCCTTAACACATTGAGACATTTTCATGACAGATGTGAGCTTATAAAGCACGATGTCCCACCGACTCGCAAAACTTGGACACTAAGACAAGGAATAATGATCGTGGAAGATCCAATTTTAACCAAGAAATATATTTATTTTAAATATACACAACAAATGAACATTAATCCATTGGCTTCATTTTTGTATGTTTCCTAAAAATTTGCTACGAATTACACTTGGGGAAAAAATGTTTGGTAGACCTGATATTCCTTTGCAAGCAAAGTTGCAAGTGTTCAATGCGGTTGTAAGTCCAATTCTAGGATATGGAGCGCAGGTTTGGGGATTTTTGGAGTATGTGTTTGTAGAGTCTGTGCTATTATTGTTCATTAAAAAGATTTTTCATTTTCCTTTATTCTCTCCAAACTACCTGGTTAACCTTGCTAACCAAACTGGAATCTCGCCTGCCAAAGATTATTGCCTGAGATCATTTGCCATGTGATATACTGGGCAGAGAGCTACAACTCACCGGCTGCTCGTTACAATATATCCAATCCGCTGGCAACTATGGATGCGTCGCACTTGAAGCTGAGCATAGGACAAATTTTAGCAAGCTTCATTGAGGAAAAGGTGAAGAGCTTTTAGGCCAGAGCTGATGCATCAGAGACACTCTTTATAGAGAGTTACCTCCAATTGTGAAATGCGCAAGTTTCAGTAGGCAGCTGGACATCAGTTTCCACGAAGCTCGTTGGTTCTTGAAACTGCGTGCTGAGCTCCTTGGTGTGAATGCCAGACCCTAAGGTGCATGTCCTAGAGAGGAACGCTCAATGTGCAATTTAAGGGAGTGTGAGGACATTTTTAACTACCTCTGTATTTGCCACATACTGAGTGAATTTAGATGGCGGGTACTAGGGTGTGGTACGCTCACCAGAGACGGGGCAAAATGTATTCTTAATTGGGGCATGGGTTGGTCATGTGTTGTTTCATTTGCAGAAGCGCTTGGAGCTATAGGAATGTTTAGTTAGTGAATTTAATTTTTAGAATAAGAAGTTTATTATTTTTATGTTCTTAATTTCGTACTCGGATTTACTACGAGTTGCTGTTATTGTACAAGTCGGCCAGGGCTCGAAACTCCGGCGGACAGCTCAATCAGCTATGCTGTATTGTTTATTAATTTTCGTTAATGCGTATTGTGAAAAATTTATTTTCAATAAACTTATTTCTTCTTCTTTTTCTTCTTCCATTTTCGTATGTTTGTGTTTGTGCATCTAGGGTAAACGTAACGCACAGCTGAGACACTTTTCGTGACGATTTTTTGTTTATGTGAGACAGCAAAGACATGAAAATGTCACAACTACTGGACCGATTGTAAAAATTTGTTCACTATTAGAAAGCTACGTCTTATCCAAAGAACATGAGCTGAAGTATATTTTCAAAAAATGAGAGATCCCAACCTAAAATGGAACAACGTAAGTCAAGGTATGAAAATATTACCCATAAAAGTCTAGATTTCCGGTCCTCTGCGAAAACTATCAACTATTCACTAAATAGTGCGCTATTATTAACAGTACTTAGTCACGACTGTTCACGAAAATAGTCCGAGTTGGATTTTTAAGCCCAATTTCGTAAACGTTGGCCCTGTAGTCCCGGAGAAAAGCTTCCAACGGCGGACATTGTAAACGGATTTTTGAAATCCACATATTTCGAAACGTGAACCTTCAACTTTTGAAGGAGGAAGGGGGTTGTTTATTATTATTATTTTTTATTCATGGTTCATTGCAAAACTTTATCATTGAATATAATAAACCGAAAATTAGCCTGAACACTAAAATTGTTAAAATATTGAATATTTCCTTCGTTTTCTGTCGTTAGTAAGCCAAATCGAATCACATGGGGGTTTTCCTGCAAACACTTAAACTTACAAACTGTAGTTCGGTAACTTCACGCGGATGGGCAAACTTTTTTTTCGAAGTTGTTTAAAAGCGTTGATTTTTTTACGTTATAGACTTAATGCTAGAGGGAGGTAGGTCTCTGATGTACCCGTACTCCCTAAAAAATTTAAGAGTAAGAAAAAACTGAATTTCCGTTATAAAATTGGCGGTTTATCAGAGAGGTGAAAGTTTTACATTGCACATCATAAACGAATGAAAATGAGTATGATCATCTAGTTATCACCAAAATGGTAAAACTGGGGAGAGCTGCGAACCATCTCACGTACGGTAAATACCAATCGACCTCTAGCATTGCGCCCTCTCGATCTTCTTGTCTGATCGTATAGAAAAAACGACAGCAAAAACTCCAAAACATCGTACTTTTTGTCTCATTTTGGAGAAAATAAAGTGATTATCAACAATTCACGTAAAAAGTTGGTATCGAATTGAGATATTCGGACTCTCCCTTAAATTTCCCAAACGTCTACCACCGTTCGAAATCTTAGAACATGAAAAACGTTAAAACTATATCATGGAAATACGAAAAAAACAAAAAAGGGACCTTATATTCGGGTCCAGATGACCTAACGCCATACGAAAACAACAGTCTGAACCCAAAAGCGAAGGAACAACTGAATTTTGTGGCTATACATTATTCTTCAGGCTGCACTGTCAATACGCCAGGGGCCAATGACGCCCAACCGTTTCTATTTCGTCCTTTCACCCAGGTATTCTACTTCTAAATATGTATAATTTAAGATGAAAACGTTTTTTTCTTAATGCGGACTTGATGAAATATAAAAAAAGAAGTTTTTATTTAAACTTTTCAAAGTTAGTCCATATTTCATGTAAATTTCGACATCGCGGCGAGAAAGAGCGCGCAATTTCGCACAAGAATTGGTCACCATACATTTTTTTCGAAACAATAACGGCAGGCAACTAATGCACAACTTGAGGTGTGGCACACACCCCTAAACTTCTATTACCACATTGGAACAACATACCAAAAAATCAGTACCTTTAAAAACATATTAAAAAAAGTTTAGCCGTTCGCGTAAAATGCCCATTTTAATTTCCATTTTTTTAAAATAATCTACGGAAAACACGTTGTCGAGGCTCGGTGTATACTTCTCATGAATAGAAAGATGTGAACGAGTGGATTAAAGCAAAACATGCAACCTGATTCTCGCTCCTCTAGTAAACTTTCGATTTGGTACCTCGTTCTTAAGGATAGTTCATTAATATCTTCACACAAGGCTTGTACACTTTAATTCACAACAGGTAATCAAAATGTCCCCAGTTTTGGTAGCTGCATTGATGCCTTCTTCGGGAAGCAGCGTCAACGGGCCCTTCGTTTGGTTAGGCACCTGCTGCACTGGTGAATCCTTTCCAACTGCTCATCTCTGCCCTCCACCCTTGCTTCTTGCTAAGACCTATGCTGTGAGGCCAAAGACGAGTTAGTAAGAATTGATGAACCTACTAGCCGAAAAAGCTGACTTCGCATTCACCAAAAATTAAAAAATGTCCCTCGCTCTGAGTTACGGTTTAATGAAACTGTGCTAGCTTTGAGTGCAGATACGAACCATAAGAACTAGGTACCTGCCAAAAGTAAGCTTTAGGAGCCTGAATCATGTAGAATACATTCCTACAACTCATCGTATTCCTGTAACAACAATGTTTCCCTGTTGTAAAACCATAGATGACAAACAATAATCTTGGAATACTCCACTGAGCACCGGCTTCTCCAAAACTTGTGAATCTAAGTTTACGAATGTGACTCTAATAAGATACGTCGTCTGAGAATGTCTTATTAATTCAGTATTGTTTTCAATCAACTTTTAGTTATTTTATACTTATCTAAAACTGAACTCAGAACCTTCCGAGTTATTTAACGATGTTTTGGTTTCCAATTATACCTCCAAGTAAGGAAAATATTGTTACCACTTTTGGGAAATGAAGAAAATCAATCTCCCGCAAGCAATCTTTCTAAGCATCTCAACCAAGTCCCCCTCGCCTCCCAGGGTCCGCCCTATGGCTGAGGGGTGTATTCCAAATATTGTAAAACTCGTACTAATATTAGTACTTTTTCTGGAATAACCGCACTATTCATTTCATTTTTCATCAAGTGAAATCAGTTCGCTAATCAAAATCTCCACTCGGATTTTACGCTTCAAACCATTCTGGAGAGAAAATAGTCCGCAGCGTCAGTTTTCATGTCCGTGTGTCTGCCAATCCTTGCAACAAGCTTAATTTGTACAGTTTCCCCCTAACTTTGATGAAAATTTGTGGAAATGTGTGGGTTGAGTTGTGTAACAATTCCGTGAGAACTGTTAAAGTTGTATATGGTCCACTATCAATTGTATGGACACAAATTAGTAGGTCACTTCTCACATGAAAAACGGTGAAAGAACATGAACCAACAAGCCTGATTTCCTCACGGTCTATTCATCCGACATCGCTTCAATTTAGAAGGTAGTCGGGAAAAGACGATTTAATCACACCATAATAAATTGTCTCACGATCGAATGATTTTAGTTGCAGCGAATGTTCTCATGTGAGCTTGACGACGACAGTTTTCATTTGGTTTTTTAATGAAATCGTCCGACAGTGTGCGGGTTAGGCTGAGGATGGTCCACTATGAACTGCGTTACTCTGAAGTTGATAGGGCTCGATCTGCATGCATACAGGTAAAATGAATTAAACATGATTTCCTCACGCCTATTCGCTCGATCTCTCTCAAATTTGGAGGATAGTTTGCGATTGATTGCCCCAGTACGAGTTTCTTCACTATCGTATCAACAGTTGCCGCAATGTACGCAGATATCTCAAATTCTTGTAACGAGCATGACTTCTTCAATTTTCATCCGATGTCGATGAAATGTTCAAGAAATGTACGCTTGAAGCATTCGGTTTGCTACCAACCACATCGCACCCGATCAACTGAATGCTTTCAAGCACGCGCAACAATACATCCAACAAAAATATTTTTCACATTTCCTAATTGCCTGGTTGTGACAATCTTCCCAATCTCCGTCTTAGATTAGATTCTACCCAACCAAAGGAAACCTCAATGGAATCTTTTAAGATTATTTGAAACATGTTAATGGTACCAATACGACAAAGCTACGTGCCACACAATGTGGCTGGTGATTTTCAGATACTTTTACAGATTATTCCTTAAGGTTGGATTTTTGAGACGAATCTCGGGCTAAGGACGGATTTTTGGTTCATTGTTCTTAATAATGAACTCTAGTAATTGACCATGAAGAAAAGCATTTAACCTATTTTGTTAATTCAAGTTGTAAGATAAGTAGATTTCAAAAATCAAAGTTTAAAAAATCCTCTTGGAGCGGTCCGAAGCTCTTTCCCGAAACTACTGGAGCAAATTTTATGAAATTAGGGACTCAAAAATCCCAAGTTTGTATACAAACGATACACACTGAGGAAAATCGGCAGTATGCTGTAACATAGGTATGCTATGATCATATTATGATCGGCGCTTGAAAGTTTTGCCTATTGCCATTTACCCTACCAACGAAAAATTCAAAATTTCCGAGATTTGTTGCACAAGTAGATTAGGATTAGGGTCGAACAAGAAAAAAGATTGTAAATTAATTCATATTATATGAATATAGTGAAGAAATAATCACTTCCCCCACTATTCACCCCCTTCCGCGATGAAAATGGAATGTCCTGAAATACTTTTAAGTACACACAATTACACGATATGAGTGTACGAGGTACCAAGTTAAGATAGAAAATGTAATCAGTGATTTACGTAGAAGATCTATCTTAATAATTTGTAGCATTTCGCTACTGATATCTGTCATTTCAATCAGTCCATTGGGACTACCCATATCGCTTTTAGTTCTTCCAACAAGCTTTTCCGTTTTCTCGCATTAAATGCAGAAAAAAAGTGCCTCTTTGACAGAAAGAAAAACCGTCAATATGACTTCGATAGGAAACGAGTATAAACATACAGATAATCTCAAACAACGATCGAAACAGATGAATATATAACAACAGCAACCGCTATGCTATAAATTTAGTTTATTTAGAATTGTGTACAATGCGCAGACTTCTATAGATAGGTGCCTAAGTCTACGTACATAGATTATCTTGCATTATAATGTTCCTTAGTAGAATCTTGTGCCGATGCGTGTTACATATATATGGTCTAGTGAAGCAGTTGGGTGTTTTATATAATATCCCCAATTTTTTCGCCAATCAGTAATTATGCATAAACCCGAAGGACGTTCTACTTGGAAGAGGCAATTTATACAAAAATAATAAACCTCGAGTAATGTTTTGGAGTTGTTTCCTTGTTGAATGTAGCGTTTTGTGCATGAAAAAAACTAACGCAGGCTTGCTCATATTATTTTTCCAGATGGTTCCCTACTCCATCATTGCCGATTCGGTTTCCACGAAATAATAAATTAAGAAATGTCCCTTCAATTCCATTTCTAATTGCGCGAAACCAGAGAAATCACGTCGTTTATTGATTTTAATTTGCTACGAATGATACACGAGTTAGATATGTTTTTTTGCCAAATCACGTAGTTAATGGAATTAATGGAATTCTTAAACATTTTCAACATTTTCCTTCCCATTCAAAAACCGTATGTCGGAAAATCCACATGATTAAGCTGGACGTAAGATCTAATAACCATATACGAACACATGTGATAATTGCAAACGTTGCAAGTAAAACATTCAAGAAGAGATTTGAACGTTACTCGAGCATTTTTTCACGTTTTTGAGCACTGTAACGTGGCAGTGATGAAAAATTTTGCATCAAATTCGATAGGAATCTGAATTTGCAACAAAGAAACAAAAACGCCAAGCTCCCGACTGAAAAATTAAAGTTATTGTACACTGCCTAGTACATGACAAGGCGTTGGCACTAATGTACGATAGTCTACTGAAGAAAATTGAGAAAAAGAGGGTTTACAATTGATTTTTTTTTCTAATTTCCGGATATATGGAGAATATACGCCATTACATCTTGTTCATAAATTAACGAAACGTCGGAGTTTTCAAATCTGAGCAATCTTGCTGAGCGTTGGCAATAATTCTAACTACAATAATTATAACTATTTGTAAATGTAATTATAAACTATCATAATTATAGATACCTATTGCCAACGCTCAGTGAGCCTGCTCAGATTTGAAAAATTCCAAACTGCAAACAAGATTCCAAATGGGTTAAATTGGTCTAACTACTAGAATTTCAAAATTTTAACCCCTCAGCGGTAATTTGTTAATTGTGCCCTTAACAAGCCAAACAACGAACGAGGTTGGAGGAATATATTAAAATCAGTCTATTTTAAATTCCAAGTCAATTGGATTAAATAAATGTATGTATAATGTAGGTTGGTTGGGTACTTTGGGAACGCTGATCATGGCAGAACATGAGATGGTAGTTGGTGATTTGAGAATAGAATGCAGAAAGAAGTTGACACCAATCTTCATTTCTTGAACCCATTAGTTGGAAAATTGGAGCTTTATTGGTATTATCCTGCCAGATTTTTAATGTAGTTAGCAAAGGATGATTTTGACATTAATGAAATTCTTGCAGGCGAGCTTTCTTGGGTATGCTTTTGCAGCGCAATGCGCCGGATTCCCAACCATAGTGATGATTGCACACCTGTGATGTGCGTTTAAATATTTTATTTGCAGTTTCATTGTTCGATTTTCGGTCACGCAACGAGGTTTCCGACCTGTGAATCGCTCGGGTGGGGAAGGTAATCCGCCAGGGGTGGGGGCTTGTAAATGAGGGCTACGGGTAGGTTAGGTACTTACAGGCTGAAGAATGATCTGCAGGACGGAGTTCTTCGTCTTCGAGGCCTCGGCGGTGATAACGACAGGGACAGATGTTCTCGGAAGGTCGGAAGTTCCTTCGTCGCACCGTTTTCGTTAGCCACCGTTCCTGCATCTGTTCCGTCACGGGCCCGCTAGTCCGAGTCTAACCTTCCAGTTTTGACTATCAGAGCGGTATCACACGCGCCCCCTTCGATACGCCCTCGACACTCTGCGCAGGTCCACGCATTTTACACCCGTCAATTCTCCTTCACTCACTACCAACCCTTCCCCGCGAACCCTGTCTCACCCAGCCTAACTCTCACGTATCCACGCAACCTTCATCCCCCGCAATACTACTGGATTCACTTGTTAGGGTTCCACTAACGAAAGTGTACCCCTTCATCGTTTCCAGAGCCCATCTAAATTAACCCTAAGAAATCACATGTGCATTTTTGAGGCACGCAGCGACATAGGGTTACAAATCTACGCCAATAAACAAATGTTGAATATTTTACGTCATAAACCGATTTTAAATTGAACTATTCTCGCTAAGAATGCTAAAGCCATCTATCTAATCAGTGATACGCATTAGTAAACAGCTCAAATGGGATTGCTAGTACCATAGGGATGTTAGGGGGTCCAGAACAGCTTTGACCAGCTTTTGGCCATTAGCGTCAATGGGTATGAGGTGCTGAGAAGTTAGAACCCACTAGCCCCAAGTGCGGTGTATGGGCGAAAGGGCGGATTTTGGTTAATTATTTCCTATAATGAACCTTTGAGTTCTACTAAGGACAAACAATTTACCCTCCCCACCTCAAAAGATGAAAACTTGGGCTGCCACCAGCCACGCGGTCGAACTCAGTCCTACCGCTGAACGGGGTCTGCCGCCCGCGTCTTGAGCTCGATCGGCTACCTGACCGATTTTCATCACATGAAGATGTGATTTTTCAAATGGTGAACGATCGGATAGTCGTATAGCAATCTAAGTTTCATTCGATTCAAGGAACTAATTTCTATCTTGATCCAACAAAAAAACTACCTCCTTACATCGAAAGTTGATGAGATTCAGTTTTTTGTTTAATCCTTAATTATAATCCCTTAGGGTAGATTGATCAAGATACCGATATTGGAACAGCCATCTGTAGCTTTTCTCCAAAATACTGAACCATGGTGTGGCAGCAATCTCAGCATTTTATGGATTAATCTGTCAAAAAAAAGTCTATGTAAACAAAGGGTTTTTTGTTGGATTGAGATAGAAATTACTTCCTTGAATCGAAAAAGACGATTTGGGTTGATGTAAGGTCATCCGTTGGCTCACCATTTGAAATACACTGCCAAGAAGATGGCACAGCAGCTTCCTCGTTACAATAAAATTGACATCATTATAAAAAACGTCTGCCATGTGGGTGTGGCACATAGCTTCCTCGTATCCATAACATGACTGTATAGAGTATGCAATATGGTTCGATCCAAGCTCGAGGCTAAAACTTTATTTTCTCTTTATTACTCACGAGGACCATCTTTACATCAGTCCGAACAATCCCTGAAAATTTCATCGAAATCAGTCATGAACTCCCGGAGTTCTGCGTGTAACAAGGATTTCACGTTTGCGGATGCGCAGAGGCTACTATTAATCCGGGGGTCATGAAACCTATAAGGGACCATCTGCACCCCAACCCGCACAATCCCTGAAAATTTCATCAAAATCGGACTATAACTTCGTGTAGTTTTGCCCGTAACACGGATTTGCTGACAGACAGACAGACACACAGGAACCAAAATTGTTCAGAAAGGTCTAAAACGCAAAATGCGAGTGGAATTTTTGATTTTGGAGACAAAAAAATTTTCACATTCCGAAACTGAAAACAATGCTTCCGCTACCTTGGTAGACTCGGGAGCAATACGAACGAGAGGAGCACGTGCATGATACAGAAAAGTAGTAGAGATGATTGCGGAGGAATACCTAGGTAATACCGTTGGAGCTTCGCCGTAGTAATTGATTTTGGACTGTACTCAAAACACCAATACGTTCCCACTCTAAGGTTGAACAATTAACTTTCAAATGAGCTCTGTAACGATCGATGAATACCTGAAATGTAAATCCCACTTACAGCAAGTATACAGTTCAATTAGGAAAACTTATTTCATTATTTATTCTCTTAATGAATTCATTTTTTAAAATCATAATTAAAGAATGCTTTTCATGGTTTCATTTATTCCATTGGGACATATTCAGCATGTAGTTCATAATTTGTACCCAGCCCGATTGCCTCTCACGCTTACATGTTTATTTACTTGAATGAACGGCAATAGCCAATATACAAAGAAATACAAGAGGAGTTAATAAATTACAATATGATAATACAAAAGGCTAAGAAGTAAATAACAAAACACGGAGACAGAAAGGATGCAAAAGTACAATAAAAGAGAACAAATCATTAATAGAAAATTTTAGCCAGCAGACTCCGAGGCTTTCGGCTTCAGGGTGTGGAAAGAGGTATTAAATATATCACACTCACTTGAATCCAGAAAAGCATCGACCTCACGAGGCAAACGACACAACGGTCTGTTCCGACGGAAATTGTGAGCTGCGAAAGGCACCTGGAATAAGAGTATTTGGCGAGTTGTGTAGGGAGGCACATTTATATTGACATTAGAGAGAAGCGATGGGGATTGAAGAGCTCCATTCACAAGATAGTGAAAAATATTACGTCTGCCGCCTCTCTACGGCTTTCAAGAGTCGGCAACCGGTACTCGGCCGTCAGATGCCTGAAATCAACCTGCTCCATTGTTATCGTCAGTAACGCATGAACTTCCGTTGAACCCTCTCCAATGGATGTCTGTTTGGTGCATAAAATGGGGACCAAACTATACTCGCACACTTCAAAATTGCACAACAGCACAATTGCTTCAATAGACGAGAAGCCACGAGCGCACCTTTTTAGAAAACCAAGGGCTCTCAGAGCTTCCAGAGCTACCGCATCCACATGGTCGATAAAGGTCAGTATCGAGCATGAGTCAAAAACATATGATTTCGAGGTTTTTACTGACATAGGCAAGTGAGATGTCATTTCCCAGCAGTTTTGGACGAAAAATGGACTAGGATGGGTTCCAGATGCATGGAAATTCATCCATAGAAAATGATCGGGATTTCTGAATAAAAGAATTACCCCTGAACACCACAAACAAAACACGAGCAATCACTTCCGAAGTAATTTTGGACACCGAATCTTGCGATGGGTCCCCGACCAGTCCAAGCTCGTCTGCATTAGAAAATCTCATTTTTTGTGTAAAAGTGTTAAAAACGGGAGTAAATTTAAATTTTTCAAATTTTGTTTTGACGACTTGGCAGTCAAGAAATGTGTAGGGAAACAATAAACCCTTGTGTAATAATTTGGAACGTTTTTTCGTGTTTTGGTTGTCCATTGCCCGATTACGAACGTGGAAGAGAGAAGGGGTTTTTCAAGAACTATTCATGTTTTGTCAGAAACAAGGCCCAATGTCTTTTACAACAATCCAACATTTTTCTTAAAATTGCTGGAGCCAACTTCACCCATTTTGTAGGATTTTGATTGAGATCTTCGTTTTTCTCAACTAATTCAATGTTCTCTCGGGCAAAATTAACAATTTCATAGTGTTTTTACGCGAGCCCATACTACGAATTAGGATTTTAGGCTTTTCTTCTGAAATTTGAAAAAAAAAAAAATCTTAAACGCAAGCCTCGCAAACTTTTTTCTTCTTTTTTTTCATTCTGTTCAGTAGGATTCAATGAACATATTAAAACTAAACTCCCGAGAACAATTTTAGCTTTTTGGAGAAGAAACAATTTGAACTTTACGGTTGATTTATCAGCTAGACTTAATGTACCCGTAGCTTTTTCCAATGAAAGTCATAAGCTTTTCAACTAATCTCATAATTATATCAACCAATTTCATACATTTTACTTAATGAGGTATCATGTTATATCAAGTAATCAAAGGAGGAAAGAGTGATAAAAATCAAATATGGATTGGAATATGTATTACATAAAAGGTAACAATTGAAACATAAAAAAGGTAAAATTTAAATTAAAATTTCAAAAGTAAAATTGCTAAATGTAATATTTAACATATGGGTCGCTCCATACCAAGACAGACTCGAAATGTATGCGATTCTCGCTGAAACGAATGGTGACAACACCAGACTTCTCAAGTGACCATTTAAGTTAGTTTTGTCGGATGCATAAACCCGTTCGTTTGTGAAAATCGTCTACGGCATTTCTAAGCTGTCCGACCAAAGTCAGGATAATCGAAGAGCCGAAAGACGGCTATAGTTTGTGTTCATTTACGATTGATTGCCATGAGTTACATTCATCTTTTTGCTGACACTGTGGACCCTTATCAAACCAGGATTCCGTAACATTACCAACTCTTCCCTTTCGTCTCTTTCCTCGCTGTATTTCCTTCAGCGAGGTTTTCCCTATTGCATATTCCCATTCATCGTGGTGCGCTATAGCTATTGAACATAGCTGGTAGTAACAACCAAAACCTTAGTGACGAAAATTAGTAGATAAAAAACAGGTAGTTTACTAGATAAATAAGGATCAGTGACATAAACAATATTATCTACCAATATTTTTTTCCTCATACTATCCGACGTGTTCGCTAGGGTGTGAGTTGTACACAGGAGGAGTGTGACCCCCTTGCTGCTTCAGAAGCATTAACATTGGCAAAACCCTACACAAAAATCATGTCAACATACTCACTTGCGGTATAGCTGCTCAACTGAAAGCAAATCATCGCTATCAATAGTGAATGAACACAAACAATAGCCGTCTCTCGGATATTCGATTATCCTCACTTTGGCTGGACAGCTTGGAAATGCCGCAGACGCTGATCACAAACGAACGTTTTCATTCATTAAATTCATATTCATTTTTCATTTTTAAATATTTATTTTTTAATCTGGTTTATACTCTAACTCTTTGTATGAACTCGATTTAAACCATAATATCTTACCATTGTCCAACAGCACAATTCGATAACACGTTCGAGTCAATAAACATTTTACTAAAACTGAATTTGGTCAGAAACAACAAATGATCAACATTGCAACCCAATGCTACGGCCAAATCAGATTGGAGTTGATAATACACGGCGCACAAAGCAACCCCCCCTTCAAGACCGAGCGGTCGTGCGGGTCATTGCATACCCTAGCTCCTGACCAAGACTGCCTCCTCCGCAGCTTGCCCAATTTTCAAACATTAGGTATTGTTTAGTGATACAGGGTGCCCCAGGACAATCTGACTCCTTCGTGTTCTACAATTCATTTCCGACTGCGATGAGTTGCATTCATCTTCGAGACTTTTGGAAAAACCTCAATTCTAACAGAAAACACTTGTTTTTCTGCAGTTAAACACGATTTCATTAACTAAAAATATGTTTAAAAACCAAAACGACTACACCGTTGGAAAGCTGACATTTTGGCGCACGTTTTACCAGGCCTGCACAGTTCTGTGTCAAGTATTCATGGGGTTTCTCGGCGAGATGAAAAAACAGGCGATTTCAAGATTTTGACAAAACTGCCGTTTCGCGCAGCAATCGCACATCTTCAATGCAATTTAAAAAACGTTTTCTGACATCAAATAGATAGAAAATTTAACGCTCCTTCCAACGGTGTCATCAAATTTGAGCTATCTCCAAAATTGACGGAGTTATGACAGTTTTAATGACTTAAGATCGAAAACACGAAAAAAATCTTAAATCGCGAATAGCTCGGAAACGAGGCCTCTGGCAAAAAATTGCTAGGAGACATTTTTGGTCGAAAATGAGTTGTAGAACACGTAGTAGTCGGATTGTGCATAACTCCTGGGACACCCTGTATAGGCGTAAATATTAAAAAAAAAAAAAAAAAAATTATTGTACTAGCTCACATAGTTGTAGCTTTAATAAGCTCCCATAGGTTAAGATAATTTTCCAAAGGAAGGAAGTAAGAAAATCTTGAAAGTAAAATCACTCGAAAACGAAGCCTTTAATTTAAAAAAACTGTATGAGGTATTTTTTGTTGTAAATGAGCTGTAGAATGGATTCCCTGAGTTTTTCCCATAATTAAGGCAGACACCCAGTATAAATAGTGAATAATTGCTATTGTAACGACTGAAAATGATAACTATTATTATTGATATGAGTTCGGTAATTAGAGAGCAATTACATATTATTTTGGATGTTTTATTCAAATAGGTACACATGTGATGATGATGACATGTGCTTATTTATGTAAGACTCATCACTGATTGTATTGTAGCCCTTCTCCTACAGGTATGCTGCAGATAATTCATAATGCATTTATGTGACTAGTTAAGTCCATTTTCTATAAAATTTGAGGTAACAACCTTCCTTAAGGATTTCAGTGCGAGGAATCGAATGGCGAGGTCATTTTTCTTCCTAACTGCTTAGATCCTCTTGAAGATGACGGTCAAAGTTTTCGTTTTCCTCAAAAGTGGTTTAGTCCGGGGTGAGTTTTGAAACGAAACAAGCTTAAATTTTTCTTCATTAGTGGTCAAGTCCACGAGTTTTGTGTCAAAGCTGACTTCGTCCATGAACCCACCCTTTGTGAAGACATCCAAAAAGTAAGATTTTAATCTTTCTTCTGTTCTTGAACCTTCAATGCTTTCTCTCTTGTTAAAGTTGGTAGTACCATCAACTGATGCCTGTTCAGAATGTATGAGGCTCAAAATCAAATGACTGTGACCTCCAATTCTTCTCAAAAGCTGGGCCTGGGACAAAATGGAGAGTACCTACACAAATTACGAGCGAACAGCTTCTATGACAGTCTTCGCGACGCTAATGAGAGAGTCTTCCAAATTTAATTTAGTTGTCGAATGAATCTGGTCTTGCTCGAAGTGCCTGATCAAGCAGCCTACTACAATAGGCAACTACACCAATACAATAAGACTGGTAGAGAGACATTCGAGACCCCAGCAATCGAAAGAAAATGTCTTCATCAACAATTGGTCAGAGAACGAATACCCAAAAAATGCCAACGCGATTTCTTCCATTGTCTTCCACCACTTGTGCAATGCTGATCTTCCTGGGTAAGAGCGAATTGAATTGTTTGCGGACGGGCGCGGTGGGCAAAACAGGAACATAATTTTGTTGTACATGCTCACAAAATGGGTGGCTGCTCCAAGAGCTATAAACTTGATCACTATTTTTTACCCTACCGTCAGTCGTTCATTCTTGCCGTCTGATCGCATCCTCGGAAGTTGACATGCCAGGAGAGATTTATCTACAAGAACATTATGAAGAACTTCATGTTTAAAAAGTGAAAAAAACTCTTTTAAAAAAAATAAAAAAAATTGAGCTATCAAAAAATGCTTATATTTGCTTACGTTACATTTTAAAAAAGTAAACTCATTTGGTTTGATATTTTTAGTAATTTATTCTCCAAAATTTTGAAAAAGAAGACCAGAATTTTATACTTACTCAAAAACACGCTAGGTAGGGGTGTTTGAATCACGTCATTACATTAGTTTCGAAACTGGTTAGGTCCCGCCAGTTCTTTTGCAAAACTCGCTAGGTCCAGCGTTTTGAAGCAAAACTGGTCAAGTCCGAAGGTTTTTATCAAATTTTCCCCCAATTTGGGAAAGTTTAAGTAAGTTTTGGATCTGTGTCAAGTCAGTGAAACCTAATCTTTCAACAGGAACCAACAAATGTCTGGTTTTGACCAAAATTCTAGCTCAATACGTTTTTGCCGTTTTTTTCGAAATGTATCTAAGTGGACCTAACCAGTTTTGCTACTCAGCTGCTCAAATGATCAAACTGAATGTTATTTTTCTTTTGTTCCAAAGTCTCACAAAATTAGGAATCGTTATTATTAAAATGAAATAAATATAGGATGCCTTTTATTTACGTTGGTTAGGTATTCAAAATCCATAATCATCAATTAATGATATGTTATGTCAACAATTATTATCATTAATTATTACTGTTCGCGCTAGTTAGTTAATTATTACTTCACCAGTGTAATATTTCTTTTCATTTGTTTGTATTTATCTAAAACCATCGGCCCAAGTTGTAGACGTCTCACCCGGCTTATCGCTACGAGACCGATTGCCCTTCATTGGGATCAGGCAGGATCCAACTTGCTACGAGAACGAGACGTGGCCTCACTCGAATCGTCCGCAGTCCCGTCTCAACTTTACGAGGAGAAACGCATATCAGTAATCGTCATCCAACCACTTCACGGTGCCCACCCGTTCAATTTATAGTGCCGAGTGCGGACAAAAATTCGGCGTACAACATTGTCCAATTTACGTGTCGTTGTGGACTGCCGGGGATCCCCAATTTTTTACGCTACCTTGCATCGCCATCGTCTTCCATCGTCTCCATCACCAAGTATTTGCTGATAAACATTTCTATTTTATTGATTTTAAGAGCTAATTCTTCTTCAGGTTTTTATTAATTTCCATATTTGTAGCGGAGCTCCCTAGGTTTTCCTGAATTCATTTTATTTTTCTTAATAGATCTGGCTTGATTTCATTTGGTTTTTTATTTCATAATCCCGTAAATCCAAACAATTACTAATTATAATTAATGATGGATTTTGCAGTGGCGGCTCCTGAATTGAAACCCCGGGGGTACACCGAGACCTTGAGGGACAACCACAAAGGAAACGTTCGACAAAAATGTGCTTTTCTCAGCCAAATTCAATCTTCAAATACCAAAATGCAAAGGAGATCACTCTTGTCCGCTTTCTCTGCGTCAAATCGTGGAACAAACGACTCAATTCTACCCTTAAAGAACTGGAAAAAATTTGAAATGATTGTCAAACTTCAAAAAACCGTGTTTTGCAATTGTTGAAATTCATACCTATCTGTCAAGCAAGAATCATGATAGAGGTGAAAGCCCAATTCCATCTTCAACCCAAGCTTAATTTTTATTATTGAAGCATAGAAGACAAGGGAAGCAGAAAAGCTTATTACTTACCTCACATCTGCAGAGCCAAACTACTTTTTCTACATTATACTTTTAAAATTATTTATTATCATGTATATTTTTCATTTTGGCCAGGCGATGCAAATGCGCCTATGCTCCTGTCAGCAACCACCTCTGAAATTTCGAATACTTAACCAATGTAAATGAAAGACTTATTTTTATTCCAGTTTAGTAGGGATGATTCAAAATTCTTTCATTTAAAATTTTATTTTTAGGGGTGGTGCGTCAAGAAAATATTGTTAGATATGGGCGGAATTTTTGTATGGGATCGTGCCTGACAGCATATTCTGTTAGTGTAACGGTGAACTACAGTAACTAAAAGGACTTTTGCAAAGGTGCCGCTACTATTCAGTATAGTGTCCATGAGTGGGCCTTCCTTTTCTCCTTCCATGCATGCCAGTACATGGTAGATGAAAACATGAACCTCCATGCCCTAGAACTACTCACTAGTGGCTAGTACCATGTATCAGACCCGTCATCATATAAAATTATATAAATATGTTAAAATGTACAACTAATAATAAATAAATAAATAAATAAATAAAACATGAACCTCCATGCCCTAGAACTACTCACTAGTGGCTAGTACCATGTATCAGACCCGTCATCGACAAGAAAATGCTTCGCTGCGATTAATGGAATCTAGAATCCGCTCGGGGCGCTAAGCACGTTAGTCCTGTCAGCAAGGATCAGTTAGGGCTGCGTTTAAAGGTAAAATGTATAGTTTAGTCTTGTAAGATATTTGTACAACACTTAATATAATAAGGACAGAAACGAATACTGTCATTCAACTTTTTAACAAGCTTGCTCGAAGAAAAATAAGACTGCAACAACCTCTAACTCCTTGAGTTTTGACTTCAAAGTTCTAATTCAATAGGAAGATTGCAACTGATGACATTTGTTTTTCTGGGTTCAGACCATTCAAATCTATCAGGGAGATTGTGAAATTGCATACACTTGAGACTTAAACGTATTGTTTATTTGGTTCCTCTTAAATTATACCTGCATCAGGGAATTTTGTAGTTTTGGATTGGCAATTCTGACCTAGGGACCAGAGAGGAGCGACACTTTGGCGACACCGCTTCATTTGTTTGTATAGTTGGCTGTTGGAGTCATTATCGGAAATAAGTAAACAACTTTGCGTCTTTGTGTGTATTCTAGTTCCTTCGGTGTACACAATGAGAACGTTCCAGGGCCTTCTATTTGATAATATAACGTTCTAGTACATTCCAAGTAAACATATCAACCGTTTCTATTTACATTCTAGTGTTTAATTAATTTAATATGAACTTCTAGAAGACTTGTAGTTTATAAAAGGCTTCTGTTGTGTTAGGACGTTTAGTTGTGTCAATTTAGAAAATATCTGTCACAAGGTATTTGGGGAAGGGACCCCCTGACCACCTTGACCCTTAGGGATATTCCCTTATTTTAATTATTACGTCTCTATTGAATAATCTGTATTTTTCAGTAGGTTGGAACTTTCCAGGGATGTTTACTGTCCTTGCCCCATATATCTTGTTTGTTGTTAGAGTCCGCTTGTCCAACAGCCTCGGTTGATAGCCTTTTTGTAGCTTACTAATTTTTTGGTGGGGTTGTATATA
This sequence comes from Creontiades dilutus, assembly GCA_031894815.1. Lineage (NCBI taxonomy): Eukaryota > Metazoa > Arthropoda > Insecta > Hemiptera > Miridae > Creontiades > Creontiades dilutus. Next base: position 452,734 of record JAVIWC010006795.1, read on the forward strand.
TACCACAGGGTTTCCTTCCTTCAGTGCCCGTTGCTGTCAGTCACCTACTGTGTGAGTTCACCATAACCACTATCACCTATTAAAAGGATTCTGCCGATACTTCTGAACATTTGGAGCCTTCTCAATTACCCTTTATCCCTGTGAATATCACAATAATGTGTGTCCCGCTTTAAGGTGATTACAAATATGGTCACCTCAGTCCATAGATCAACTGTCTACCTGACAAATTGTTCAAATGGTGAGCGTTCGAATGATTGTACAGCAACCTGTGGTATCACTTGATTCATGGATCAAATTCCTATATGATGATGATATCCTGTCACTCCTAAAAGGAGCATAGGGCCGTTGTGAAAGATCGCCATCCGTCTCGAGTCCTGGCCACGGACTTGATTTCCTGCTACGTCTTCCCAGCTCGGTTCGCCTCAGCTTCAATGGAACGCTTCCGTGTCATTTGTGGTCTCCCTCTTCTTCTAAATCCCTGGGGGTTCCATTCAAGTGCTTCTCGTTCTATTGCGCCTTTGTATTTCCTTAAGGTGTGGCCTATCCATCCCCATTTCCTTTCCTTGATCTCAACAGAGACTGGTTTTTGCTCAGTTCTCCTGAACAGCTCATCAATGAAAATGACATTGGGCCACCAAACTCCTAAAATGCGCCGCAGACAGCGGTTCACAAAAGCTTGTAGCTTGCGTGTCAAGACACATGTGACTTTCCAAGTTTCTCAGGCATAAAGGAGCACTGACTTAACGTTGCTGTTGAAAAGGGGAAGCTTTGTCCTGAGAGAAATATTTTTGTTTTTCCAGATAGGGTAAAGCTGAACGAACACACCATTTGCTTTCCTTATTCTGCTTGCAATGTCTCCTTCAGTACCCCCACTGGCATCAACGTTACCTCCGAGGTACTAGAAAGAATCCACTTGTTAAATTTTCCGCCCATCAACCTTCAGTTCAGCTTTCAATGACACATTCATCTTAATTTCTTTGGTCTTTTTTGTGTTTATCTGGAGGCCTGTCAGTGCCGAGCACTCAGTGATTTTTTCAAGCTTATGAGTCATATCAATCAAGCGCTGCAAGTATTTGAGATTCGATCAATCATATTTGATGGATTAATCCTTAAATATAATCCCTTAGGCTTATATGATAAATATGCAGAGATTACTGGCATATCCTGGATTGATGGAATTTTGAGCCAAACATTATAAACTGGTTCTGAAGTTTCAGAGAAAAGCGTAAGGACGGATTTTTTTCTTTATTCGGTTTTTGAAATGTTGATTGGTCGATTACTAAGGTTCATTACTGAAAATAATAAACCAGAACGGAAAGAGCTAGAAAGTCAAGGTACCAGAACAAGGACAATATACATGAATCGAGTTTCAACTAAGCACTGCTCCATTGTGAATAGTTTGGTCCTTAGTTTCCATGCATCGCTCCATACACATGGAACTGGTTGTATTGTAACAAGAAAAACAAAAATATTCTACGTTTGAATGATAAACAATGTCTATCAATTAATATTATATTTGTTTTCAATGGTAGTTATTTTGTTTATTGTTTTGTGTTCCATGAAAACAGTTAATGCATTTATGTAGTAGTTGTTGTGAGGCGCATGCGGCTTAGCGGCCTTCGAACGCGTTAGCGTCGCTCAGTTCCCCCTAGACATTTGACAGGCTCACAATGATGGCCAATGTGACGTCACGCGAAACAAGACGGGTTTGAGATCAAAATGGCGAATTGTTTCGGGTTGACAAATTTTTACGCTGGTACGATGTTGTAGTTCGGGAATTTTCGATGTTATTGCGATTGTCCGAGTTATGTTTTCGCGTAGCTGAATATCGAAGGAAGGAATCATGACTGCGAATATGTACAGAGTTGGTGGTAAGTCATAGTTTTGATTACCGTAAGCCTAAGTAACCACCGGCAGAAGCGTAACCTCGACTAGGTACAATTCGGTGTAAACCTGAAAATCAGTACGCTTGTTTCTGTAATAAATCCTCATTTTAGTTATTTCCCAATAATTTTTCCGAAGTTTATTGCTTGTTTGCTGCCTTTGTTTGGATCAGTCTTCGAATCATAACCTCTCTGGAAGTTTTTCCACTTTATTTTGAACCTCCCACATTCAGGCTGCTATTGTTTTGTTCGCCGCTCTGCTAATAACTTTGGTTGTTGGATTTTTGCACTGCTTTTGCTCCTGTTCTTTCATTCTCTTCACTTCCCATTTTACTTGGCTACTTGCTAATTTCCCGCGAAGCGTCCAATGAAATAATTTTCACTCTGTAAATGTTCGTTCCAAACTAATTATGTACTTAATGCTTAGACAGACTCCAACTCAAAACTACTTCACTGATTATTTCGCATTGCGGCCTCCATAAGATCATGAAATCGTACCTAACAGTCTCTAGTACAACGGGATCATTCACTTCTACAATGTTTACGTTTTTCATAATGTAAACAACTAATATTTATTAGCAAATTCATAATTTATGACGGCATTTTTGCTGGGCACATATAAGGCCGAAGGTGAACCAACTCTAGTTCAAGCAGTCTCTTTGGTCTTTCCTGCCTTGGGAGTCTTTGGAAACCAAAAGCAATAAATTTCCGTCTACCCCCTCGTGGGGATCTAAAATCGATATGTCGCTTCTGTGAGTTCTTTTGTTTCTTATTCGAGTATTTTCATTCTGAAATGTCTTGTTTGGGATCTTCACTGGATTGGTAGTCGAATATAAATAAAATGGTCGCGGATCAAATGAACCGTAATTACCAATTACTGAGCTTCTTAGTTTGCATGAACCTTTTTTAAATAACAAGAATTACGCGGGGTCGGTTTATCTGCCTTTGTCAACTGGTAGGTGATTAAGTACTGTTGTCAATTGAATGCACTTTTAAATAGAATATCACTGTAATCATCGGAGTAATCCACGAAGTTAAATTTATATTGTATCGCTATCGTATTAATGTTCCATATCTGTTTTACTTATCTCCGTTGCGCGTTTTCATATCTCCTTACGTGCTCAAAATAATTTCAGGGAAGGAAAAACTTCATTCTAAACATATTTAGGGTTGCTGTACGTTTTCGGAAGTTTGGTATATTATTTATCGCAATTTTCCGGAGAATGGCCCCTCATCAACTTGGATTGAAATAGTGATAGAATACACATTGATTATGCACCTTAAACTTGTATTTTCCACTTACTCATGATGTGTTGAAATGATTTCTCAGTGACTTTGTGGCTCCAGTAACTGATTTATAGATTCAGATGTTAGTACATAATGGTGGTTCATTGAATTTAATAACGTTCATGATTCAATCGAACCTTCTTCAATTCATTTAAAAGAGTTGGTATATTTGTTTGACGTGATAACGTTGCTTGAGTAAAACCATAATGACAGTTGATAATCAACGTTAAAGTAAATTAAAAATAATAAAGTTCTGAAAATTTTTGATGATGGTGCAGCGCATGATTGGGAATATAATGCACGAAGCCCCAGTCATGCTGCAATGTACCTTCAAGCGTTGAAAACTGATGAAATAAATTAGAGGTATCTGGTGTGAGGGTTCACATTGCTTTCCGCGGGTGCTATTATGTTTTAGCCAATTTAAATGGTACTGTAGCATCGGGTTCAGTTTTTAAGGTAATCATGTTTGTATACATACACGTCACTGGTCACTGGCGTCACTGGTAGAGACAAAACCAAAACAAATAAACAGGGGAACTTGAGTGTTTCGCTTTCAAGCTTCATCGTCAACTGAAGTCCTCATCCACTCACCCCCACCCCACTATTTCGGTCCGTGTCGCAAATTTTTAAGTGATTATATATATATATACAGCTGTTATTATTTTTATTTATTCATTTTTGGTGAGAGTTTAGCCAAATCTGTACCTGTTGGGCCATTAGCGACTCTCCACGAACACCTTGATACCTATCAAGTGAGGCACTGAAATGGGCACGATTTTAAACTACAACTAGTGCACTAAACTAAGACTAGACGAATAGGCTTACTACATATAAGTGAAATGAAGCCATTACTAAGTGGAAATAGAAAAATCGCAGATAAGAAATGTCTCAGTTCGTAGTAGAGGCGAAAAGCTCTCAGATAGGTTGGCAAGGACTGGACCCTGTCTGGCCGAGATGGAACATCAACCCAATGAGGGGGGTCTATGCAAGACTGAGGTCTGTAAGGGCTGGGCAAACCTCCAAAAAGTGGTGGATGGAGCGAGCAGCCATACGTCTCTCACACACAACATCACAAATTACTGCTCCAATTAGATGTTCACGAGTAAGTCGGGTATGGGTAGTAGCTACTCAATCGCACGATTAGATTTGTCCTTGAGAGTTGGGTGGCGGTCCTGAAGGACACCACGCAGACCAGTGACCTCAACCTGCCATTGCTCACGGCAGGTGAAGTTGGCTTCATGTAGTTTGTAGGTGATCCGATCCACAATGCGCAAAGGCAAAATCTCTCATGCTCAAAATCACCAATGCTTTCCTTGCAAGAGCATCACCTCACTATTTGTCATTGATACCCACATGGCTTGGCACCCACATAAAAGCGATGGCAGCAGCTAGGATTGTGGCTTGATAAGTGATATACTGAGTCTTTGTATTGGGGTTCTTGATAGCCTTAATGGTACCTACTTTTACTGGCATATTTGCGAGCTTAAGAGCTGATCTGAGCATGACGCTTGAGCTAATGCACTCGCGCTCTGGCTCCCTCAAATGTAGCATACGTTTCTGTATTACATTTTTTATTCAAAGTCTGTCGTTCTGCACATGTCTTCTCGAACATTCCTATTCCACCATGGGACATGATTGCCTCCCTTGGCGGGATCAGTTTTGGGAATAGCAGCTAAAGCTGCCTCAATTATGTCAGAGGTGAAGTTTGGAACGTCCTCCTTAGTGTTTCCACCGAGGTTGACAAGCACCATCTGCTCCTTATAGGCACTAACCTCCTCCAACTTCCAATTTAGTGGAGGGATGAAGGGTGAATTCCGACTTCCCGTGTCTATGTTGATAGGGAAGTGATCGAAATGAGGTCCGGTTATGGATCCCAAACCCCCAGCTATTATTGTGGACACATTTATTTTTTACAGAATTACGATATATCCACTGTATGACCATCTTGCCCCATTTCTCTAGCACGTGAATTGTATTTAGTTATTAGTTCAAACCCATTGGTTTAGCGAATCACAGAATGAAAATAGAACATCCTGTGCCGTGTTAGGACTGTACGTACTGTAGGATTGCGCCAAAACAGTGGTACGCAAAGGAAGGGAAATGTACGTTAATGAACGAATTTAAAAAAATTATTACATGCAATTTATTATGTATGACAAAGTTATAATATACCCTACCCTATTCAGAAATAAACCTTTGTGTGATGGGCGGTTTCCCCTATACGTCAAACTGCGTCTGCGGTGGAGAGTTGAGAACTCCATCACAAAAAAGGCAGAGGTGATGAGTAGAGTTCGAATTTTGCATATCAGGTTTCTCTAATAGAAAGTGTCATACTTATCCAAATTGAGGTATTTGGAGATGTTTTGAACATTTAACATTGACTTTAAAATTGCATATTTTGCTGGTTTTCGCCTGTTATACGCATTTGCATATAAATGGCATATTTCCAATTAATATCTGTGTACCTCCACTGAGATGCACTCTTTGGGTAGTTGACCGGGTTTTCCCCGACCGGAGATTGAAAATGACTCTATCAGACTGATGAAGGAATTTCACAGTCGAAAACTTCGAAAAAAGTGTTGATACTCGGGGGAAATTAGTCTGTACTTACACTTACTCATTGAAATTTTAATCTTTTTAAATTTTATTTAAGATTGTACCGTTTTATCTGCTGTCATTTTATAAAATGTAGGTGCATGATTAAGAGTTTGGGGTTACGTTGCTCAATAAAAAGTAAAAAACCTAAGAATTGGAGCAAAATTTCTACTTGCATGGAATTTGGATTTTTTACGTTTGCGTATTTTGCTAACTTTTGTTGCATATTTTGAAAATCGAGCCCAACTCTACTGATGAATATTGATATTTAGTGATGTATTTGGGTAGGTAAATTCTTCATTTGAGATGTACTCAAAAATGCATAGAGATGTGGATTTTTTCATCCGTCATCTGAGACTCTCTGCTGACATCTAAAATTCATAAAATTGGTGGCAAATAAAATCGGATTTCACGGCACAATGTTTTTAATGAATTATTTCAGAAGGTCGTTGAGTAATAAATCGCTGGTACTCCTAAAGATGTGTAAAGTTGAATTTGCCGAATTTATTTTGAATCTCCGAAAAGGGAAACATCAACTTCAGTTTATGTTTTCGCTCCAGGACCACTACCTAATAAAAATAGTCCAGTGAAATACGGACTCAGGTGGTTTGGGGAAAGCTGGAGATCGTTCTAAAACCTTGAGATAATCTTGAAAAATAGTGATCCAAGTTTGTAGACATCCGTAGTGTGAGATTAACTTTTGGTGAACCAAAAACGTCGAAATTGTCGGGCTTTCTTCAGCGTTTAGGACGGCCCTCTGAATCAAGGCTTCGTCAGTGGAAGGACGCCTATTAGAATCAATCCAGGGGGTGTGGGACAATCCTAACATGGGAAGAAAAAATGAGTCGTTTTAGTCTTAGAACCTTCGTTTCTAAGATATTTAACTTTTATGATTTCTTTTCCCACCTTCCTTACGTCAACTCCCTTGAGCTAGTCTTGAATACCTATTCCGGGGACCCCATTGGGAAGAGCGCTGAATTTTTCACCTCCTCGAGACAAAAATGAGAAATTTTCAACGGGGCTTAGAACGTGACGAATTAGTCCGAAGAACAAAATTCTAGAATTTATGGAAAAAAATACTTTTTTTCCGCGTTTTCTCATGCTTCTAAAAAACAGGTTTTGTAATTCTCACTTCCTCCGCAAAACTTCCCTTAAATATCACTTTCCGATGGCATAAGAAACAAAATTTTCACTCGAAATTTTCTGAAGGAAATTACGTTTTATGTGCAGAACGTGGGTTTGTACAGTGAGTTCGGCATCGAATCTTGCGTATCTTTTTTCACTGGATAGAATATTGATTCCCTCGATCGCCCGTGTTCTTCAAATGAGAGATCAATCAACAGTGGGCTTTCGATTCAGCCTTTCGATCAGGGGAAAGGGACTAATAATTCCTCATTTATTGAGGGGGCTGCCAGTGCAGGGGGTCACTATTCAATTCAGGAAAAAAGATGCATAAAATCCGATGCCAAATCCATTTTTTTGTTAAGCAAGCGGATTTTGGGTGTATAACGGTGATTTCTCGGTATAAACCCACGTTTCCCGCATTTAAACGTCATTTTCTTACAATAGTTTTGCATCATTTTTTTTCGTTATACCGTTCAAAAGCTGAGATTCCGAAGAAGTTTTTCCTGGGGAGGGGGCGTTGAAAAAGCTGTTTGTTATGAGCGGGAGAAAACATGGGAAATAATATATATATATTTTTTAACCATCAAAACTTGATCTTCGGACTGATTTGTCACATTTTGAGTCATGTCGAAAATTTCTTATTCGGGAAACTCTTCGAGATTGGGAATTCACGTTCTTCACTAAGGTGTCCTCAACATTGATTGTACAGAGCAGTTTAATGTAGTTATGGCCAATTTAGTGACTTAGGATTGGAAACATGAGAAATATCTTGAAAGTGGACAACTTGGAAACGAAACCTCTAAAAGCCTCCTTTGTTGGAAATGAGCTGTAGAACATTTTGCGAGATACCCTGTACAAAACATATACAGGGTGTTCAGTAAAATTATGGTACAAACTCAGGGAATCGATTCTACGTTTAATTTGCAATCGAGAGTGTCTCAAAGCATTTTTCGTTTTGAGGCTTCGTTTTCTCGCAATTTAATGTCTTAGATTTTTTTTTTTACTTTTCAGACCTTGTCCCACTAAAACAGCCGTAGCTCCCTTAATTTTGGTCTAAACGAAAAAATAAAGTAACCATTGGAAAGAGCATGAAATCTCCTATTACCCTGATATAAAATTAATTTTTTTAACCAGACCTTATTGGTCTCAAACTTTGGTTTCAAACTTTGAAAATTTCTTTAAAAGCATCGTTTTTCTTTCGTTTTTTTTGCTATCTGTAGGGAGCTATCCTCGAGAAAAACTTGCCCAAACACACAACTTTCCAACGGTATACTCGTTTTTAGGTTTGGACGTCTTTTTCTACGAGAAAAATGAGTTTGAATGAAAGAAAACGTGGTTTATTTTGAAGCAAAATCGAGTTTTTCATGATTTCAAAACTTGGCGGTTCGGGTCAAGTTAGTTTCGTATCCTACATGATTTTTCACGCTGAATCGAATGGTGATACTTCCAATCCTCTCAGGCAATCCCAAAAGAACGTATCGTAGAAACCCGAGACCCGATACATGCTCTTTCCAATGGTTACTTTATTTTTTCGTTTAGACCAAAATTAAGCGAGCTACGGCTGTTTTAGTGGAACAAGGTTTGAAAAGTAACAAAAATCTTAGAAATTAAATTGCGTTAAAACGAAGCTTCTAAACGAAAAATGCTACGAGACACTTTCGATTGCAAATTAAACGTAGAATCGATTCCCTGAGTTTGTCCCATACTTTATACTTTAAATTTAGGTTTTTTAATCAATAATTTAATATAGGTATTGTGGAGAAATATTGTGGTTAGGAGAGAAAAAAATCGACTTTTTACATTGAGTGGAATGATGTACGTTATTTATTTCAAATCAAATCTAAATTCACCAATGAATGTATTTAATAAGTGCCAAATAAATTTCAACAACTTCGTTGTATTAAAAGAACGATGCAAGTTATTACACAAAGGTTTATTGTTTCCGTGTCAGTCCATAACCTCTCTATGAAACACACGGTTCCTAAGTTTTAAGAAATAGCCTAAATGCATTAATGCATTATCTTAACTCGCCGCCTCGCAATTGTGTTCTACATCCCTTAAAAAGAGGTCCGTTCATATTTCAGCAGTGTCGATGGATTAGGGCAGAAAGGAGCCACAAGGGTCCTTTAGCTGGTCAGTGTGTCTCCATACCTCCTAATTGACTTCTAGATGTTCCAAAGACGTTAGAATGACTTCTTCATAAATGTAATTCCGTAACCTCCAAAAACTTCACTTAGTAACCCGCGAATGGAAGAACTGGAATTTAACGAGATTAGATAAAACACCTTACTATGCTTCACTTGCCGGCAAAAGTATAGATAACAAAGTTACGGAAACGCTGGTTCGATCTTCACAATTTACTAGGCAATTGTTTAGACTCGTTCACATTCGTGTTAACGTTAGTTCTGTCAAAGAAGGAAAAGAGAGTGAACGGATAAACGTAAAGCGGTTGGAGTGAGATCATTCGCTCCATAGAAGGGATCACTATCAACGACAAACATTGAAACAATCATGTTTTTCAGAGTTTTCGATATTCTGATTTTGGGGTATTTCAGCCCGTTGACTTCAATCTTTAGAATTTACAGAAATTGATCCTAGAACGCAGTGACAATTAGACCTCAAATTGGATTTTAGGTCCGAGTTGTACTATTTCAGGCCAGATATTTTGGCAAACCCCGGACGGATTTTGTTTTGCATCGAGTTCTGCGCACCGCGAAACGCGAATAAAATGGAGGGGTCTTATGTTTTGTCTTTGATGTGGTTGGACTCTCGTCGTTGTCAACTTCATCATCAACGGCTGGTCATTGTCGTCCATGGACTCTTAGCTGAGGCCCCCCTCTTCTTCATCCTTTGGCCACTGCCCGTCTCAATCAAGGCAGATTGTTGAACATTTTAGTCCAGCCTTTCGACAGGTGCAACGGCTTTGCATCCCATCCTACACTATGGAGTTAATTAACAGTTGGCCCTTCGATCCATTATTCTTGCACAGTTTAGCTTCTAATCCCGTCAAAATGGTCTAGACGGAAGATCTAGGACTGCTAGCGTTGACCACAGCAAGGCCAAACTTCAGTTTTAAGCTGAGACATCTCTGACATCTGTTATATTCTTTGAGGTTTTCCACATCTTCCATGAAATTGTTTTCTTTTATGTTGGAACGTGTGGTCTGATAACCGCTGCATCGGAAAGACGTTCTTTTGTTTCATCATTCCTGAAATTATTCACGTTGTGGCCGTAAGTACGTAAGGAAATCATCAAATTAACAGCTCGAAACCACCTCAAACCGAGGATCGGATTTTGGATTCTTTGATATCTGACATAGTAACAAGAGCACCAGTCTACACATCGAACCAAAAACTAAAATTCCGGAGAGGGCCTTCGAGTCCTACTTCAAGAAGGGAGAAAGACCCCCATTCTTTCTTGGGGTGGTAAACAGTCAGGTTTCAATGGGATTGGAGTTGATGGAGCCCCAGCTTGGACTTTTTCCTGGAAATATAAACAAAGTTAATGCACATTTATTGAAAAATATCCTATTCAATAGAAGAAACAATGGTGAGGAAACAAGATCTAGGATATTCAAAAGAAGGATGTTTTCGGAATTTGTCTCATAATTGTGATGAAAATTGGTCAAATTCTAAAATTCGTGCGTTTTTCGAACCCACTGTTAGATTCGCCTCAACTTTTATTGTTAGGGTGTTTTGACAGGAACAGTACTTTGGATGCTATGTACGATATAAAGTCGGCAAATGGTACATTTTAGCCAATATTGGAAAAATTCTCGTTTTTCAGCCGCCGATTATTATCTTATAAATTAGTCCACTTTAAAGTTGGAGAGATCAATCGAGGCAGAATTTTATGCTCTTTTATTTGTATCTTGGTTACGATTTCGCTGGGATGCGTTGTTCAAAAGTTATGAGCGAAAAATTGAAGAAAGCCCGGAAATTTCAACGTTTTTTGGGGGGTACCAATAATTAATTTCACCCCGTTTGGGGTACAAACTCAGATTACTTGTTTTCGAGACTATCTTTGGGTTTTCGATTGATTTCCAGCATTCCCCGTATCCTCTCAGGATAACCCTTCCCCCTTCTAATTGTAGTAGAATAAAAAGTCTAATTCCTTCAAACCCTCTACCTAATCAACTCGAACCTAAAGCAGACGAATGATGAATTAAATTCTAGTCGAATGACACATGATGCGAATAACAGTTTGAAGGCTGCACAATCAAGTAGCGCCCTTGTTCTGTAAGAAAAATACTGTTTGTGTGCTGTACTGTGTGTACAGAGAAGGTGAACCGAAAATACTATTTCAAGTTGGAGGGACGATCAAATAGAATCTATCTGACGTATTGTTTACGGAGTTTTTCGTTATGCAAAGTGTGTCGATGTTATACGGCTTATCGTATCCTGGAAGGATGCATTTTTTCGGATTCACCACGGGATTGCTCACAATGGGCTAGAACCCCCAAAACCACGCCAAAACCCAAATTCAGCAGCTGAATTTAGTACGAAAATTTCTGAGATTGAACTCGCGGATTGTGAGGAATCACTTCAGTTCTAACATTAGCGTTCTTTTACTGGTGCGAGCTGTCAACTAGCAGTTTTGATATGAAGATATATTCTCCTGCGGGATATCAAAAGAATATCAACATGGATGTGAATGAAAACGCGCTTGCTCTTATAGCTACAACGATCGAAGAGCTCATGCATTTCAATGGAATTCCCATTTCAAGAAATCGAGTTTATTGTAACTTATACTATCTAATGACGAACTGTTAATTTTAGTGTTATATTTCGTTTCAATAATTTCCTTCCGATGGATGCCGACGTTGATACGAGCGTAACTCGTATAGTTATCGCAGGTAGCAAAAAGGGACACAAAATCCCTCAATAACACATTTTTTTCCGGGGTCCCTCCTCAATATCCCCCTTCTTCTCTGTGAAATAGAACGTTTTCAAGGTTCTTGACATAACTAGACTTCAAGAGGGATCGTACAAAACAAGGATCATGGTAGTCGGGTGAGAATTGTGGCTTGGGCAGCTTCAAACTGATTTGATGAGACACAAAATCACTCAATAAAACATTTTTTTCCGGTTTTCCTCCTAAATATCCCCCTTCTTCTCTGTGAAAGACAACGTTTCCAAGGTTCGTGACGTAACTAGACTTCAAGAGGGATTGAACAAAACACGGATCATGTTAATCGGGTGAGAATTGAGGCCTGAGCAGCTCCAAACTGATTTGATAAGGCACAAAATCACTCAATAACACCGTTTTTTTCGGTTTTCCTCCTCAATATCTCCCTTTTCCTTCATGAATGTCAACTATTTTAAGGTTTGGGACAATACTAAACTTCAAGTGGGATCGGACAAGGTCTGAATCATGGTAGTCGGGTGAGAATCGTGGCTTGGGCAGCTTCAAACTGATTTGATGGGACACAAAATCTCTCAATAAAACATGTATTTTTCGGTTTTACTCTTCACTATCTCCCTTTTTCTCCGTGAAAGTCAACTATTTCAAGATTTGGGACAAAACAATACTAAACTTCAATTGGGATTGAACAAAACAAGGGTCATGATAATCTGGTGAGAATTGAGGTGAGCAGCTTCAAACTGATTTGATAGGACACAAAATCCCTCAATAACACCGTTTTTTTTTCGATTTTCCTCCTCAATATCTCCCACTTTCTTCGTGAATGTCAACTATTTTAAGGTTTGGGACAAAACTTAACTTCAAGTGAGATCGAACAAGGACAGAATCATGGTAGTCGGGTGAGAATTGTGGCTTGGACAGCTTCAAACTGATTTGATGGGACACAAAATCTTTCAATAAAACATTTTGTTCGGTTTCCCTCTTCACTATCTCCCTTTTCTTTGTGAAAGTCAACTATTTTAAGATTTGGGACAACGCTAGACTTCAATTGGGATTGAACAAAACAAGGGTCATGATAATCGGGTGGGAATTGAGGCCTGAGCAGCTCCAAACTGATTTGATAAGGCACAAAATCACTCAATAACAATGTTTTTTTCGGTTTTCCTCCCTAATATCTCCCTTTTTCTTCGTGAATCTGCAGCAAACGCCGACTAGTGATCCACGTAGAGGTATGCAAATTAGAAGTAATAATCCGTTATGTAATAATTTGAAGCGTCTCGACTTGCTCATGATTTTTTGAAATTTCCTCTTCCCATGTAAGTGAAATCTGCAGGATAATGGAATAGTTCTTCGTGTTTTGCTCTCGCATTCCGTCTATGGTTGTTTGTTTTGCCTTCTCTTACGTTGAATAAGTACGGGAAGAACAACAATATTGTGTTCAATAGAATGAGTGAAATGTTTTATTCGTATTGAATGGGGTCATTAGCTCTCAGCTGTATCTTATTTAGTTTAACATCTAACTGTGATAGTTAATTAGATTTTCTCGGTTGCCGTTGCTGGGTGTGTGTGAAAATCTTGCTGGAGAAGAACTGAAATTTTCCGCTAGTTTTGAGAAAGTTGTCGAGAGTGGCGCCCTGTCGGAGTGGAAGCCTAGGCTTAGTATGATGTGGCTAAAGGCCAATGGGTTTCATGCAACAACTGAAAGCAAGTTCATTAGACCAGAGGAAGGACAATGCACGGCTCAGAACGTGTCGGGGGTCGTGGAAGTCACGCTGCGGTGCGGGGGGACATCAATGGCTCTCCCTCCCTAGAAGAACGAGAGAAGCGTACAGACAGAGGAGGTTCGAGCGGGAGTGCGTGCGAAGGAAGAGAGAGGCAGGGCGGAGAAATGCTCGGGGAGAAGAGAGAGGGGTGATGCGGCAGTGGCAAATGTCAGCTGGAGGGTTCGTGTATTACCTCTCAACTCCTCTATTTCTCTACTCGCTGCCTCCAGCCGAGAGAAGAACCCGGTGATAAGGGAAGAGTCTCCGCGGCCGCGAGCTTCATCTCAAAACCGCTGGTTGACGGCTCGCATCGGCCTGGTCCCCCTCTAACATTTTACAAACGGTTCAATTTACTTTTGGTGTTGTCGAAAAATGTAGTTTGAATGTCCACAGAATACCAAATTATGACAAGTACTGGTTTACCGTACGGCAGTAGATTTACACTGTTTAATTAAAGTCGTACCTTTCCTGATTATCTTGGTACCATTTTGGTTTTATTAATTTTGCTTCGCTCTGCATACAGCCGTTACAAGAGTAAAATAAAATAATACATAATTTTTATAACAAAGTGATTAACTAAATTGAAACTAAAAAAATATAGTGTTAGGTAACTTAAATTTTGATCCGACGTTTGCCAGTAATCGTGAATTCTATACACATTGAGATCGCCAGTCCCAACCATGGTGTCGATGTTCATTGGGTGCAGAGTTGTTAGGAAAGTAATTCGATTACCCATTACAAATTCCAATTACTTTTGAAGACAGGTAATCGCGATTACCATTCCAATTACTTTTGAAGACAGGTAATCGCGATTACCATTCCAATTACTGTAATGGTAATCGAAAAAACCATTCCTTTTTCCGATTAAAAGTAATCGTAATCGAAAAACCGATTGCGATTACTTGTAATCGGAAAAAGTAATCGTCATTCCGATTACCATTACAGTAATCGGAATGGAGTACTGGTAATTCGATTACTTTTTTTAATCCGATTACTCCATTGGTAGAATGCAAATTTGATGGCACAATGATAGATGAAACAATGTTATCTATTTAATATCGTACGATACAGATGTCATCTATTTAACACTTGCTATTCGCGTTACGTGCTATGCATTATACATCGATTGTAAAAGTGTAAAAGTCCGTAAGTTGAAATTTTTCGAAAATAGGGTTATGACATATCCTGGTTAATCTCCTGCAAAATTTTTATTTTTCGTTATTTTCTGTAAAAAGTGTTTTTTCTTCTAAATCGACTTGTTGTTTTGTAAGGAATTAATTAAACTCGGAATTATTTAAAAGTAATCGGAATGACGATTACTTTTTCCGATTACAAGTAATCCGTATTTCGATTACCATTACTTGTAATTGGAAAAAGTAATCGTTTCAACGATTACCATTACAGTGATTGGAATGGTAATCGCGATTACTTCTGGAGTTATTTCAACCCCAAAACTTCGGATTTTCAATCTCCTTTTTACTGAAATTGTTACTAGCCAAATATGCGTCATTACAATGAAAGTAATCGGAAAATTATTCATTACTCAAAGTAATGATTACATCTCAACTCTGATTGGGTGGGTCACATTATCTATAATGTTGTTTGTCAGTCCGATTCGATGTTCACTATGCTCTTCGCATTCGAGTATGGGGAGGTACCAACCTCCTCTCATACAACATTCAGTTCAAGCCCTACTATTTTTCCGATTACTAATTAGTGAGGTCATTCACACCTCGCCTGGGGGAGATAGTCTACGCCAGCCCAGTATTTTAGATCCCCTGTTTTATAATTCTGATTTTTGGCTTAGTTTCTATTGATCTTTACAGAAAAATCCGGTAATCCGTTGTAACAGCAGGTCACGGGTAAAATCGCCGAAATTCCCGAAAAGCGGTTGACTATAAATCCTGATGCTTAGGTTGCTTCCCAAAAGTATAAGTGAATGGTGATATTTTGTAATCACCACTTAGGTGTATTCTCGAAAAAAGAAAAATGGATGAATAAATTTTAAAATATATATAAAACAAAAGTAATAATTAAAATATAATATGCAAAGTGGTGAAATTTTCATTCCGGTTCGGAATTGGAAATCCAATTTTCATTTTAATGGTTTTTAAAAAGGACGCTCTACTCATTTCCTGAGAGGAAATCGGATGAAACAGCAATGTTGGATAGAAGTGGTTTTCTGGTCAAAAACGAGGTTTTCAAAGATTTCCAAACGACTGCCCTTCCGTTTTTTTTAGTGGGACGTAACAGATATAAATTGAAACATTTGAGATCAAAAAGCAATGTTTTGAAACCTGTTGTTTTTTTTTTTTCAAAACCCTTAAAGCGCTTTAGCACTTTAAATTAAGTGAGAGAGCTGAAATATTGCAAAATCAAGATCTAGAAAACTTTCAAAAACAGTAATTTAGAGAATTAAAAAAAAAAAAAAAAAAACAGGAGATACAGGCGCCCATCCAAAAATGTGATTAGAATTTGTCATATTTCCCTCGCTGTTAGATGTGTTTTTTTTTTTTTTTTTTTTTCAATAACTCAAATAGGCATTTTTACGAACCAAATCAAATGTTCAAAATAATTTTCTGCAAAATCAAGTTCTTTTAATTAAATTGTTCATTTGACCTAATTTGGGATTCTGACCACATTTTATTAGAATTTGAGTCAATCTGATTTCACATTGATTTTTTACGTTCAGATTTATTGTGTGAGAGAGATTATCAACGGTGAAGGTAATTTGCAAGGTGAAATTATCCCATCATTGATCATATCATTGTCTTATCTTATTATTGATCAGCAAGAGGAGAGTTAACTGATCTATCATGGAATGCCCTAAATTCACTGCATCACACTATCGATGGGGAAAATTGTGAAATCGTAATAATGCATAGTATCCAAGAATGTTCGACGGTATCAGCTTTGCATGAACCTTCATCTCATATTACTAAAGTTGAGGACGATTTCAGATGTATCCGTATCAGATGTATATGTATACATATGATAAACAAAATAATGAATATAATCTTAAATGTGAATTAGCTCCAGGTTCGCTTTCTGAAATTGCTTAACAATTTCTTTTCGTTGATATTTCAACCGGAGGTCATGTTGAATTTCGTGGGACTAACGAATGGTATGAAAAATACAGAAAGTCTGCACATCTGTTTTCTTGCAGACTGTGTTTTGTTCTTCTCTGCCAGTGTTTGTCGCAACTTGATCATACCAAGAGCTAAAATGGGGAGAAAAGAGTGATTATAGTGCAGAATTGGATTTGGTAGAAAGAATGCAAATTATTGTACAATAGGTTATTATTTTATCCTCTCCATGTCAACCATTTGTTAAATGGTTTCAAGAAACAAAAATGTGTGTGTTTAAATCTAATCGTTTACATCCTTTGGTTATACAGAAAATTAGTGTGCCACTGGCAACATTCAATAGCTGAAAATAAATCAAAAATCTTCTGCACTTATACTTCTATGATTTGTTGTCTAAAAAGAATGCTGTCTTTTGTTGTCGATGCTGGTTTAACAACGGTATATATGGATCGACTATTTCATCCAGGCAATAAATCATTCAACAGTTTCTGTTGGTCGAGTTATCGAAAATAACATGACTTGTTAATCCTGTTTGAATCCGTTGGAAATGTTGACTAGTAGGTACGCAGTTTGGTGGGACTGTGAATTATACATGAAGATGAGAATGGGGCTTCAAAAAACAGGCTCCTCGAGGGTCGCTTTAGTATTTCTCACCGGGCACCGATGCATAAGGTGTGTCCAGTCTATCACTCATGTTTCTGACGCAGCTGGAATCAATCCCGTGTTATTTACAGATCACATTTGATCAACTTTTGAGGTACCTGTTACACCTATTCGCCTCCGCGAGACTGCACATCTCCCATGGCAAACTTTCGAGGAATGGGATTTCTCATTTTCGTCTTAAGAATCGAAATTCTGCGGCCTTCGACACGCCACTGGAAATTTTCAGCTCAAAATTCCAATGGATTCGGAAAACTACTATAAAATTGAAAAGAATATGAATTGTCAGTGTTAATGCCCCCTCCCCTCCGAGCCACCCTAATGATCCGATACACTTCATATTACAACTTTTTGGTAACCTCAGGTCGAGGTCTTCCAACTGGTGAAACTGGAGCTTCCCTCTCCAACGTGAACCATGTTTTGAAAATACCAGCAGCCAATCCCGGCTATGGGGTCTTGGAAACTCCCAACTCCTCTCTTGCTGCTGGATAGGAGTCAAACCATCTTTTGTTTGGAACAAGGGATATATTCAGGATTAAGAGGATCTAATGCTCTCCTTTAGTGACTTCGTTTGCAGGCCGACGAACTCCTATTCGGCATAGGGGGTTATTGTTGCCCGATTGTTCCTTTCTGTGGCATTTACGAAAATGAGGTACTCCTCTATCTCCCCCCTCCCTTCTAGGCTACCTATCAAGATATGAGAACGTTTCCGAGGCTGTATTTTATTTTTTATATTTATTCCCATTTCAACACTCGCCCCTGTACCGCGGTAGGTCATGCAGGTTCGGAGTTGGTAAATGTCTTTTTGTATTTGTTAAATATTGGAAAAGTATGGTTAGGGACTCCTAGAGATAGTTGGGGATGGATGGGGGCGGTTCAAGCCGCAGGTCTAAACCTTCCTCAACCATCCCTGATTATCTCTAAATGATCCTAATTATATTGTTTTCACTTTCGGAATTTGAACATTTTTTTGTCTCCAAAATCAAAAATTCCACTCGCATTTTGCGTTTTATACCTTTCTGAACAATTTCGGTTCCGTGTCTGTCTATGTGTCTGTCAGCAAATCCTTGTTACGGGCAAAACTACACGAAGTTATAATCCAATTTTGATGAAATTTTCAGAGATTGTTCGGTTTGATGTGTAGATAGTCCCCTATAAGTTTCATGACCCCCGGATCAATAGTAGTCTCTACGCATGCGCAAACGTGAAATCCTTGTTACGCGCATAACTCCGGGAGTTCTTGACCGATTTCGATGAAATTTTCAGGGATTGATCGGTTTGATGTGGAGATGGTCCCCTCTAAGTTTCATGACCCCCGGGTCAATAGTAGCCTCTGCGCATATGCAAAAGTGAAATCCTTGCTACACGCATAACTCCGGGAGTTCATGACTGATTTCGAAGAAATTTTCAGGGATTGTTCGGACTGTTGTAGCTTTAGTCAATAATAATTTTCAATGATCTATACAGTCATGTGATGGATACGAGGAAGCTATGTGCCACACCCACTTGGCAGATGTTTTCCCCTATGCCTAAAGAAATCCAAAATGACTTGATCCAATTCTCTATTATGACATGAAAACGTTTTTCAGGTCGTGTTGATGTGTTACCAAGATCTGGTGCACTGGACACACTTGCAAATGTGCGTATAGGTCGGAGATGGGTTGGGAGTTATGGCGGAAGGGTACCCAAAATTCAGCAACCGTTCCCCTTAGAACATTGCTAATGTCAGTGGTGTTTAACGAGTCGGAGTGATACCTCTAAGAGAAAACTCAAAATATCGGGGTTGCACAACTAGATTAAAAGTGGACTCGAACTGTAAAAGAATCACCGATATTGTAATGTTCTTTCTGACGTGATCCCTTGCCTATCCCTTTTATTGTGGCGTCCACATAAAAATTGAAACATGACTCTTGAATTTAATTTCGTCGAAAATCCAAAAACTTAAGTGGTTTAGAACCATCTTTTCACGGTGAATGAAGATGAACTAAATCACTGTTATTTGTAACTCATGATTCGGCGAGGCAATCCCTGTCCATGCTAGTCAATCTTTAGGTGTAACACATGATTTACCCCAATGGCAATAATACGCGTTTTTGTTTAAAGAAAAGTCTGTATGTACATACCAAGTACAATGCATACCAAGAATTACACATTGTACAACGTATACTAAACATATATGTACAAATCTTGCCTGCTTCGGACGACATTTTCACCAATCATAAATCTCGATTTTTTATTCATTTTATTCAGTGAATAATGATGATATCATGTATTAGATGTAGTTTTAATTATCAACTTGTTTCTATAGGATGTATGGTTGTATGGTATTGAGGGAAACACCAAGTTTTAGTATTGACATCGATGTTAACACGAATTTTGCATACATTTCCTATTTTGTTTTCAGATTATGTCTACTTCGAAGCTACAAATACAAATCCCTATCAGATAAGGAGGATAGAAGAACTGAATAAGGTGAGTACTAAAACACATTAACTTGGTTTCGTTCTTAACAAAAATAGATACGAATGTTGTTAAATAGATACGTTTTTCTACCGTATCTAGTTTCATTGAATGTTACTGTATAGGAATATGAATTTAAAGTAGTAGAATATGAATATACCCATTGTATTTAGTTAGCCGTTGGGAGTTCAAATCCAATGTTGGGCTACATCTTTTTTGGAGATAAGATTTAGATTATGATTCGTAAAAACATGTTTCTGTGGATATGAATAACATTGAATTCGTATTCACGTAAGATTAAAAATAAAAACGCAATGAGGAATAAATTATAGGAATAAATGAGGATGATTAGGAATAAATTCCTGATCTTGGCATCAGTGATTCGTCGCAGAAAAATGTCATTAATGATAGGAATCGACCTATAATTTTGAATATAATGTTCTAATTCCACATGGTGAGCCTCGCTGAATATGATGTTGCAATTTGAAATAACCAATATTCTTGGGCGAAAAAATGTTACATTTGAACATTATGATGGTAAAAATTACTATAATTTAAGTTTCAAGTTTTTGAACATGGTGCTAAGAGTAGTTCTCGGTAATATTTAACAAGGTTCCCAAGATTAATTGTTCTGAGTTAGTCACTGATTCTGCGATTACGAATTTGTTCATAATCATTCACAGCGATTAAGATTTTAATCTTAAATTTATTCTCTGAATTCGAATGAAATGTTATTATTAGAATTTCATAGAAAACTGCTCTTGGAATGATATTTTTGATTATTTTTCCGAATAAGATGTTGCTCGACACAATCTGGACTTTCATTGGGGAGTAGGTACTGAACAATTAACCGTCGAAATTGATATTACTTCGTAACTCTATATTTCACCTCCTTCCGAAATTTGGTGGTTTATGTTACGCACATGGGTAATTTGAGAATTTATAGTGATTGAAAAGCCATAACAGTTGAACAATTAGACATGTCGGGTTGAAAATCGGAAGGTCGAGGTTCATGCTTATTAGCACGTTGATCCCATAAATGAGGTCGGAAGGTCTCCGAATAACTTCGTTCATTATGTATCCGTTATTAATACTATTATAAGTGACCATTATTTGGTACAATTTTTATAATGATCTCCACTCCTAAGATCATCTGGTTTTTGTTCGAAATGTTCTTCTATGAAGTTTTAATGGATGGGGTTCAAAGAAAACGTTTTCCGCACATAACTGGAGCCTCGTCAAGTGAATCGATCATTAATCCGTGCAGATATGTCACAATGTATGTCTTGGGATCCTTCATAAGCGAATTTTATGTGGTTAATGATTCGGAACCAGTTGGTGCCCTATTGGCACAATTCTCCGACGATAGATAGATCAATAGTTTATTTGACAAAATTTTCAGCATCCTCAAGCAATAATTCTCCAATGAATAAACAATACAGCATGGTTTAAGTAACCGTGTGCCGGAGGTTCGAGGTTAATAGATATAATATTAATGTAAACTGAAAGGGTAAGCTCAAAAGGAAAAAATAATTAAAGTAATAATAACAATAGTTAGTACACTGTAGCCCAGCAGCATAATTTGCACCAAAAGACATACACATCAGTAACCCAGGTCTCCCCCACCTCTAACGCCAGTTAAACTCCACCACCATAAATCTTCGGAATTTCCATGCTCCAACGCAGAATTTAACCAAAGGAGTCCAGTCGGGTCCATTCAAGATGGAGACAGCCTCTCCACGAGTCAGGATTACACGACGGAAGGCCCGTAGTCGGTACTCAGCGAGAATGGGACATACACAGAGGAAGTGGAATTCATCTTCCCTTTCCCGCATATTGCACTGCGCACACTCCTCTGGCGTCGAGATCGGATATGGCTTTGCATTCAGCGAGATCATCTCCGTCCTCATCCTGAAAATCCATCAGATAGCCTCGACCGAGTAACCAGAATTACCCGAGAAATACGCGCAGCGAACAGCTGGATCCAGTTCACGGTAGAGAGGGAAAGTTTCGGTGGATTCAGCCCTTCTCCAGAAATACGCCCTCTTTTTCTCCTTAAAAGCCTCTGACATGGCATCAGTCTGTGATCTGAGCTGAGCAGGGTCCATAGTGTATAATATGTCAGGCAAGCTTAAGTCCTCAGCTCGAGAGCACCACTCCTGAGCCCAGGATGTCCCAGCACAAGCCACCTCCTTTGTATCGGATATCGATAGCTAGTGACCAATATTTCATTTCAGCCGATATATATTTTTTTTTTTTTGCGATATATCGGCTTAAAATAATATCGATCGTAAGTTCCATTTTTTTACTCCACACGAGTTTGAAAAATATGCCCACAAAAATGAGTTCGTCTGGCTGGAATATCGATATCTATCCATGGATAATATCCATAGGATATCAAGTAGCGGTTTTGGCTGCGGCCAAGAGCCTTGGCCCAGGACGATAAAAATAGAAGAAGAAGAATAGTGGTTTGGAATTTCCATAGGAAAATTGGAAGATTGCGGTTGGTGTTGCTTATCAAACAATATAATTTGTTACAAAACTATTGGTAAAACGAAATTAAAAATAATAATACATTAAACTGAACATAGTTTCAATTTAAACATATTTTATCTTAAATCATAAAAGGCGTATTTTTCTGGTTGATTGATAGGTATTAATTAAATTTTCTTTTTAAATCAAATTTGAACTTCTGCAAACTCAATTGTGCCATCTGGTTCTGCTAAGTGCATTAAATACATACATTTTATCAACTTTTCAACCAATATTTTTCTGAAACTATCAATATTTTTTTGGTCGATACTATCGGTAGTGCCTACTATCGATGATTAACCTACGATATATATCGGCATCGATATTTTAATGCCGATACTATCAAACATCGATATATCGGTATTTTATGTTACGATGGCCATCCCTACCTTGATAGTCAACCCTTAGGAGTAATAATTAAGGAATAAACTATTAATAAATCGTATTCTCAAACAATTTTGATGTAGGAGGGTGGTTTTTGTGTTTGATTCAGATAGAAATGAGCTCCGTGAATCGAATGATACTCAGGTTGCTGTACGATCATCTGATCGGTCACAAATCTCAGCCCTGTCTTCTAATTTGTGAACGCTAAAAGTGTTTGGAGACATTCCCGTTGCAAGATGAATGCTATAGATAGATAGATACATAAAACATGCTTTATTACAAAATGGATGAAAAATTACAGAAATACGTATAACAACTGCATGAAATAATTGTGGTCCAGGTGGACCGTCCGACGAGTTCGCCTTTCATAGGTAAATATTTAATTTTACAGATTACGCAAGATTTCCGATAGAATCACCCAAACAGCCGCTAACACAGTCAACATTATTCTTAATCAATTATAGCAATTATAGCATATTCTTCTCAAAATATAACAATCAATAACAAATTAACGAAATGTCACATGCATAGAACAATTATAATTTTTTCCCAATACTCACAAACTAAATTTATCCTACATTAACCAAACTAACTAGGTATCACAGACTCTTTTTTATTAGGTAATTGAAATATAACAATTTAATAACAATCTCAACTACAAGGCGAATATCGCAGTCATCTTCTCCTTCTCATTTGAATGAACTTCTCAATTTATAATTAACTGTATTGTGCTATATATTAAAGCCATACTCGATTATTGTTTTGTATCTCAGGCTCCATGCTATCTTACAATATTTGATCAAATTCACATTTCCAGTTTTTAGTAACGCTAAATATTCATTCCAGTTCAATTCCAACTTCCCCAAATACCTTCTTTTAGCCATACAGAATGCTTTACACTTACAAATGAAATGAAAACAGTTCTCGATTTTTCCAGAGTTACACATATCACATATCTGGTCGTTGGAATCGTAGGGCCTATACTTTGAAGACATAAGATCTCCTCTAACTTTGAAGAGCCACCTACAAAACTGAAAATCTTTGAACTGACTTGAAGGAACCGCATCATTTTCGAGTCTAAGGGCTAAATATTGAAAATGATTCTGGGAACACAGTGCTTTCTCTTCATATTATGCGTTGACTACGCCGTCTGTAATTTTCAAACTTTCATCTATACGCGCTTTCCAATCACATAGATTATTGAAGTCCAGCGGCGGTATATCATACTTATCTCTCAAGCACTGCCATTCTTTTATCCAATAAACCTCAAGCTCCACGCACTTCTTGGCTAAATAGTTGGGTAAGCGATTACTAGGCATCTTCATCGCTTTTAACAAGTAGTTAAAGTGCATTCTGAGAGTGTATAGATAGAGAGGTTTCAATTTAGTTTTTAGTTTGGGGTGTTTCTCGGAAGAGAAAAAATGAACTGAATGAATGCTATACGAATAGATTAGTCTCCGATTGAGTTTTTCGCAACTTATTTATTCATTTGTGGACGTGCGAAGCGTAGATAGGTGTTTCATTTTATCTAGTTGAATTTCAGTTGTTCTGTTCGTTGATTTCTACGACGTGCTGATATACAGTATATCTCACCGTTGTAGGTATTCCGATATCAGCTTTTGTTTCGTACAAAGGGACTAGTGATGTTTAGTGTGCGCGGAGTTATATTTAAGACGAAGTCATTGTAGAGGATAATTACAACGTAAGACACACTGATCAGCTGAAGGCTGGCTGTCGAGGTTAATTTCTTCCCTAATCGATCCGTCGCACTGAAATATAAATGGGGCGCTTTTTACGATCTAGAACAGGGGTCTCCAAACTACGGCCCGCGGACGCCGATGGAAAAAATTATGTCACCGCCAGAACCGTAATGATTTTACATACTTGAATAAATACAAAATACATTTCTCTTAAATACTTTGTTTTTATATTCCAGAAAGTGAAATTGCTACTATTTCTTATTGAACAATGAAAAATTAATAATCAAGGAATTGAAAATATATATTTAATCACTAAAAAATAAGTTTTGGTTCTTATATTAGGCATAATTTTGAATTTGTCAAACTTGTCTAGGAGTGCCTAACCCTGTAATATTAACATGATAGCATGCTGAACACAACGGAATATGCCAATAAGTAGTATTTTTTACTCCAGCCTGATGATTTGTTTCTTGTAGATGGGGAATCAATGAAAAGCAAGCTATGAAAGAAATTTCCCGGTGTAATTAAGTGATGAAATGATTGGTTCAATAAAACAATAGTAATGGAGCACAGTGAAACAATAGTAGCGAACTATAAAGGACTTTTCAGTTCGTACCTAATGAGGGTGATGAATACATTTTCAAAAAAATTGTATATTTATCATTCCAAGCTATTTAATTATACGTCAATTAGTCCTAGGTCAGGAGCCATTAGAGTAAATGTGACTTCATCTAATGATTCTTATTGATAACATGGAGTATTTCTCAATACCATTACTTGCGGTAATCATACGCAGAGGCGCTTTAAATGAATATGATATTCATATAAATATATATGAATTAGTATAATTTAGAGAACTTACTGAGCGGCTGGCTTTTTATGGGACTCCAAATTCGCTGAGGTAATGTAAAAGTTTTTGCAAAAAGATGGAACTGTTACATGAATCGTGAAAATGCAAAAAAATCGTGTTCTACACGTATATTGGAATGTATTTTTTTGGCTAAGTAAAGTCGGGAATTTCATATCAGATAATGAATTTTGTTATCATACATTAAGCTTTGATCTGGCCTCTTTAATTTTGAATGGTTCATAAATTGAGTGATCTGAGCCTGGAATGCTACTCAGTGAATTGAAATTATTTGGATTTGATCTCATTTTCATCCCAAATCTAATGAAATCGTCTGTGATTGGGTAGCGTAGGCCGCAGTGGCGGATCCAGGATCTATGTGGAGGGGGGGGGGGGGCTCAACCTACCGGGGGGGTCTGGGGGTATGGAAAAAACCCCACAGTGAAGCTGGGTAAAATTTTAAGAAAAGTAAAGGCAGAGTGATGCGTTTTAGGCCTATATTTTTATATGTATACACGTACGCCATATACCAAAGGCGTAGGACGGCGGCACGAGTTTGGCGTCCATAAAGCGGCTCTTTAGACGTTTTATTTCATGTTGAAACGCTGTAAATTCTTTCACTGGGGTTTATTATTCAATGATTCATGATTGCTTTGGAGTGTGCGTGTTTGTTGCGGCCTACCAGGGGCACGGGTCCCCCCCCCCCCCAGGCGGATCAAAAATACACTAGATATAATAGAAATACATTACATGTTTTTGAGATTTTGAAATTTGAATTGATAGTTGTCTCTCAAATACTTAAATGGCTATACTGGTTTTATTTCACAATAACTAAGGACATTTTGGTGTATTATTCAATAATAAAACATTATAATCGCTCTTGAAAAACGCTGCAAATTCAGCGATTCAAATTGAGCGATTATTGTATTTCAGGACACAATTATGATCAACTGATCAATCCAAATAGGTATTTTGGTTGAGAACAGATTTAAGTGCTCTATGCACATCTCCTGAAATTCAATAATCGCTCTATCACCTGTGAAACACGCAGACTCCAAAGCTTAGTAGAAATTCAAATCATGGATTATTGAATAATAAACCCCAGTGAAAGAATTTGCAGCGTTTTTCAAGAGCGATTATAATGCTTTATTATTGAATAATACACCAAAATGTCCTTAGTTATTGTGAAATAAAACCAGTATAGCCATTTAAGTATTTGAGAGACAACTATCAATTCAAATTTCAAAATCTCAAAAACATGTAATATATTTCTATTATATCTAGTGTATTTTTGATCCGCCTGGGGGGGGGGGGACACGTGCCCCTGGTAGGCCGCAACTAGATCTATGAATTTCGTCCTGTATGGATCTGCCAACACAACTCTGGGATCCTGGTTGCATCCCATGGATCCCGTTGCAAATCCGATTATTGAAAGAAGGTTAATCCAGTCGATATTCGTTTTTACATATCAGAATCCGGATAAAAAATTACATTATACTACTGACAAGTTCTCGTTTAACTTAGTAGTAACTACTTAACCTTTTTTTTTTCAAGTTTACACATTAACTTCAATTAATCCTCAATATCGAAATGTAATTTAAGAACCAATTGGAATGGCAAAATACTTTCAAGTTAATTAAAAAATAAACTTTCTCGTTTACCGCTGTTATCAAGAGCTGCAGGGATCGATTCAATGAATAATTTGTAGCAAAAAGTGTTTCCCGGAAACAAATTTTTCAAGCTTCGTTTTTGTGTTATTTCACTTTTGCTTTTATCATGGAACGCGGTATGGGTGACGCGAGATTAATATATTATACAGGGTGTCCCAGGAGTTATGCACAATCCGACTCCTACGTGTTGTACTACTCATTTCCGAACAAAAATACCTCTTAGCAATTTTTTGCCAGAGACCTCGTTTCCGAGTTATTTGCGATTCAAGATTTTTTTCGTGTTTTCGATCTTATGTCATTAAGACTGTCCTAACTCCCTCAATCTTGGAGATAGCTCAAATTTGATGACACCGTTGGAAAGATCGTCAAATTTTCTATCTATTAGATGTCAGAAAACACACAAACACGTTTGTAATTTTTTTATTCGTGAAGTTCACATGAGTAGACTTAGTTTCGTTTAGTTTGAGGCGCCATTTTCGAGTCCACTCTCCTATGGCATCTGTTTTCTGGAAAATTTGGTTTAATCTTTATTCATTATTATCATTTTCAGTATTTTTTTCTGAATCGAATGATGACTCTCTGGGGATTTCCAGGCCTAAATTCACAGTTGAAAATTTCAATTAGTAAGATACTTTTCATTCAGCCCTTTAGAAGAGAGAAAAGACCCGGAAAAGCCACAATTAATGATCGAGGAAGCCCGAGAGAGTCACCATTCGATTCAGCGGAAGAAGATACATAAAATACAACGCCCAACTAATTGTTTTTGAAAAAGTCGATTTTGTCTGAAGACGTCGATTTCACGGTAAAAACCCACGTTATCCCATTTTCTTTGGAAAGAAAAAACCCATTTGAACAAATATTTTGCTTATTCATTTGGAGAACCTAGAGCTTGGGGATGTTTTTCCTGAAGACTCCATTGATTTGATTGATTTCCTTCACAGAAAGTAGATGAAAATCTCTATCGGAACTTATCAAATTTGAAAGTACCTAGTGAAATGATTTGAATCAAAATGAAAATTCTGCGCTCTCTTGGCATGAAATTTCAATTTACCAATTTCAGAAATCAAATTTTTAGGTAGAATGTTGATGCGAAGCGGTTTACAACTAGGTTACCCCGATGGCGGGTTACTTTGCGATAAGGACGAAAGATACGTTCGTTCGGATCGCATCGGTGGCATTGTAACTTTCGTATCGCGATACAGATTCGTAACGGTGTTGGCGGATCTCCTAGGAACTTTCTATTCAAGGTGGTGATTGCATATTTATTGTCCCAGCTTGGTAAACACACTAAACACGTGAGTTCCTATTACACTTTTTTCTTGTCTAGTAAATCCAAGACGCCAATGCGCCTCAACCCGATTTTGAACTGGGAATGGAGTGGTTTGGAAAAGCCATGAAAGGATTGATCATTTTCATGGACAGTTTACAAGGAAGACGATCGATCTATGATGGAGGTCGATCTACTCACCATGTAATCAATCTTCTTGTAATAATTTTCAAAGTTAGTTTGGTGCCGATTGCGGTTAAGCTTCAAATCATGGACAGTCAATAGTTCAAGGTTTACTTTTTCTATTCTAGATTTCACTTACAAAGGTATTCCCACTGTGTATAACCACTGATCTACGTTTTGGGGTCTAGTAGCTTTGTTGGACGCACCAAGGAAGAAGTAATCGAAGTTTCAATAAATAACATCCCTGAAGTTAGAAGACATGTATATATTATTACCAGAGTTCCTGGAGTTGGTCCCCAAGTCGAGATTCGCGAAGAAAGTTAGTTGTGGGCAGTTTTTGTAGTAGAGAATTATTGATTAATGCCTAAGAAAATTTTTTTCACAGCACGTGTGTTCTCATTTGTGATTTATCTGTTATTTGCTGATAATTATGGAATAAAAGTCCGTTCCCGCACGAACGAAACAACTTGCTGGTCTGTAATATACCTAGTATTTCTACGATAATTATCATTCATTTCAATTCGGGAGCCGCCATGATGGGTGGGTTCGGAGCAGCCTGGCTCCTGATTGGCCGACTGTAGAGACACGGATTTGTAGGAAGCTCAATCCAGCTCCACAATAAATAAATGTTTATTCAATTTATTGATATAGAGTTTATTCGATTTGTTGATGATTGTTTCAGACGCCGAATGGAAACGTGGAAGCCAAAGTTATGTGTTTTTTCCGAAGAAGAGATTTGCCAACTTCGTTAGTCACACTCGCCGACAAACATCAAGGTAAGCAATTTCTGTTGGTAATTACAGATATGGAATCCAGCAGAATCACTTCATTCAATCAATTCCTCTCCAAAATCAAGTCACAATAAACTCGAACAGCACTCTCGTGAACAAGGATCTATACTTGACAGAACACACAACCCAACATTGTGATAATAATGATAGAAACAAGGACATTTTTTCGCTTCCGAATCTGAAATTTGCTCTTGTTTGGAGGAAAAAGAGAAACCGATGTTCTTTCTTTAAGTAACTTGATGAAACTCTCCGAAATTTACGCTTATTTTTAATTGAACCGTGCAATTAATTTAAGTACTTGTATAGTATACAAGTATGTATAATGAACATATTAGGTTCATTTTCATGTCTGAAAAAATCTAAATAAAATAACTTCGGGAGTAACCTCTTATGGAAATGATTAATGCTTGAAGACATGTGTTTATCAAAAAACCTACCTTTTTTTATCCAGGATTCCTTTGATTTTTAACGTTTTTAGAAATGCGCTCATTCGATTCAGGGAGAAAAATTACGTAAATATATGCCCCTTCCCCCTTCAATTCCATCCAACACCATAGGCATTATCTCCGTCCAAAACGCTGATTTTGTAAAAAAAAAAAAAATAAATAAATAAACCCACACGTTTTTCCACGTTTAACACCAAATTTTCTGTCAATAATTACTATAAAATAAACATTTAATAAACCAATAGAAAGCTGATGAAATGTAGATGTTTTTACCGTAGAGGTCATTCATTTTCCAGCAGATGGTATGGTGGTTAATCAACATTGAAAATTGTTTTCAAAAAAGCAGAAAGTTGACAAAAATTCAAGTTTAGGCTAGGAAAAACCATGTACGACGTGACTCAGGAGAAAACTGTATTCACTAACTAAAAATTGAAGAAGATTCAACTAATTAAACTAACTAAAACTATAAAATAATTTATATAGTAAATTAAGGGAGTTATGACCATTTCAGTAAATAAGGTCTGAGATACGAAAAAAAAAACTTTAGTTTAGAACAGGCAAAAAAACGAGCGGAAAAAAATACGGTAAAAACCGAACACCCTGTACAAGCTGCCAAATTCTCTTCTTATTTTGGTGCGCTAAATCCACAATATACAAAAATATATCCAAATACACAAAATACAGGGTGTATCAGATAAGGTGCGCAGTACTTCACCCACGTATTCTACAATCAATTCCCAAAAAAAGTGCCTCCTAGCAAGTTTTTTTTTTTATATCGCTTAGTTTTTGAGTTATTTCACTTTTAAGATGTTTTTCGTGTTTTCGACCTTGTATCAGAATAGCGGCTATATCTCGCGCGAAAAACTTCACTGGTCCGTCATCTGCACGTTGAAACTCAATCAGGACCTCTGTTGACCTCAATCTCTTCGCTTTGAATTTTTTCAATAATTTAATTTTAAATATTTAATTTCAATAATTTAATTATAAATGTTTAGAATTGAATGAAAAATATTTTTCAATAATTTATCATCTCTGTTCCAACACGGCTCGGTACAGTTTTGAGGAATACGTGGATGTGATTTATGTCTATGGATTCTGCAGATGACGGACCAGTGAAGTTTTTCGACATGTCTCAGCCTGAACTCCTCATTCGATAAATTTAAAATTGCACCTTACAAGGTGAAACAGATTAATTTTGTTCGTAAAAACGCCTACTTAGGTATTTGAAACTCATTACGAAGCTTCAACAACCTCGACTTGCTTCGCTGTTTTTTTGTATTCAAACGAGGTTTTCTCGACCAAATAAAATAGTGAAAATTGTCTTACTGAGACAAGGTCGAAAACACGAAAAACATCTTAGAAGTGAAATAATTCAAAAACTAAGCGAGATAAACAAAATTTCTAGGAGACACTTTTTGTTGGAAATTGGTTGTAACATACGTTGGTGAAGTACAGCACACCTTATCTGATACACCCTGTATATGTGCATTTGGAAACATTTTTGTATATTGTGGATTTAGCAGCAAAATGTATTGAGTTGATACCTTGTGTGCGCTGCCTGGTTTCAATTCTCGACGGATTTATTTTTCTTACAAAAGCGTCTTCCAGCAATGTGAAAAAGTCAATGCAATTTTTTCTCCTTGAATCGCTTTTAATAGTTCTTAAATTTCAGTTCCACTACCTAATTGTTTTCTTCCGTTAATGAATTTGCTAAATTTTGTAAGCAAATGAAATAATATGGTAAGGATGCGAGTGTGTGTGAAGAGAGAGTGTGGTGGTCTGGGTTTGTATTGATTACTCCACCACCACTTCGCCCCCTTTTTGTCCATCTTCCCCCTTCCCTTCGCCCACCCTCCTCTTTATCCCATACTCATTTACCCCTTTTTTCTTTCCTTAGGTGCTCGCTCCCATGTGAGCCCTCCCAGGGCTGCCTTCTATTCATCACTTGTTTCCTCCGTGTCATAGCTTTGTTTTTCATCTCCTAATCATCGGCATCTTCCTTTAGTCTCCAATGTCTTGAGAGAAGATCTCTTTCTTGGAATTTAATCTTTCATCTTTAATCTCATATCAGGATTCTTTGCGCAGCGACATTTCACTCGTTCTATATTCTTTTCTATCCTTCAATTTGTGAAAAGGATAATTTCTTTCAATTGTCGTTAATTAGGGAAGAAATCTTATAAGATGCCTGAGAAATTCTTTCAGGAGCAGCCCCGGATCCGTTTGAATAGGTTTAAACATTTAGCATCTTTAATAAAACATGTACTAAGTAATTTGGTGGTTGTATATGCATTAATGCTACGAAAGCAATCATCTCCCAAAATCTCAAGTCTTTGAAAAATCAATTAATTATGAGGGATGTCAGTAGTTGTATGAGGTAATTTTTGCTCAAGAATAGATGCTGCACATAAATGAAACAAGTTCATCATAATTTTTCAAGGGAGCAGTCAGGAGCCAACCTGCAAGATTATCTGGATAGTTGTTGATTCAACGATTTATTCCCGAAAGATCGGTGTTTGTTGGACCTCACATTTACTTATAATATGATGAAAAAACAACAATCAGAAATGGGATAGAGTTTAGAAAATAAGTTTAGTTTACCTCATCGTTCTCTACATCGGCCTGGGAAGGAACCGCAGCGCACTGTACTATTACACGTCAACTTTTTTTCACGTTTAATCATGAGAATCTCCGGATTTTTGTAAACCAAATATTTTACATATTTCCAGAAGCGTTCGGCTTCTATGTTGCTCCTATTTATTTCACCTTTTTGATTCTGAATCCTATTGGTATTTTAATTGAGATTCGCCGAATACCTGTGGGAACAAACTGAGTTACTAATTTGCAAAAGTTCATAAATATTGGTGTAGATTATATAGAAAAAAGTCGAAGAAGGGAAATTGGAGCGTACATAGATTATTAATTGTACTACTACGTTCATGTTTTTGACGATATCGAGGGGTAGGGGATGTTGCTATTGGCTTTGGGACGGTGGCCTATGAATTTATGAGTTGTTGCCCAAAACTACAGCTGTCGAAATTCCAAGACTGAAATTCCTATTTTTATGCTGAATTTTATTACATTGATGGCCATATGTTGATGGCCGTGGGCGTATATGGATGCATCAAACGTTAGAATATTCTCAAGTTTGATATTTCATCATATACCTACCTACTTTACAATGTTTGCACAGTGGTACCAAATCGATCGATCGGTCCCTTAAGATGGTAATAAGGTCAACAGATAGTGGAAAATATAGGATTTTTTCAGTACATAAAATAACTTGAAGTCAAGGTTGAATTTTTGCCTGGTATTGCTAATGGGAAGTGTACAGACGATGAAACGTTTCAAGTAGTCTTAAAAGACGTGGAATACTAAGATTCACAGGGCGTGTTCTCAAAGACATAACGCCTTCAAGTGGATGAGTCGCCCTGTATTAAAGGTCTGTTTCGATGCTCATTCTAAATGTCAGTGCAAATTTTGATTTCCAAAAAAGACTCTCGTTTCCGAAAGTGAAAAAAATCTTTCTGCTACCTGTAGGCAGACTCGGAAGCAATTGGCAAAACGTTGGTAAGAAGAAATGAACTGGCTGAACGGGATCTGAGAAGAAAGGTTCATTAATAGAGGGGTTTTCCTTAAAAGTCTGTCAGCTTTAAACTGTTTTAACTATGGATTGGAGATCGTCGTGCGTTTGATTTCACCGCGGATGCTCACAGTAAATCAGTTATGGGTCGTTGGTAATGAAAGCTCAGATTCGGCCAGCCAAGCGGAGTTTAATGCTTTCCTCTTTTTCTGCTTCCTATATATCATTTCCGAATTTTGTCAGTGGGTGGATTACTGAGACATCATATTTAAATAAAAATTGAAAATTTCTTTTTGTACTTGCCATGTGCTGCTCTTGCCTTTACAAGTTTACCCTTGGATTCGTCTGAATCCACAACTTATCTCTCAGAACGAAAACTCTTATTCTTCCTACGAAAATGTCAAAGAACATTTCATTCTCAACACTAATTACTCAAATCCATCTTCCATCTTAACACTAATTTCTCAAAAGTGTTAAGATCCTGACGCAGGTTTCATGTTCTAAGGGGCCGAATCGTTTTGTTGGTCGTCGAAATGTTACCCTTGTTCCGAAGCGAAAAAAATAGAGAGAAAATGTCTCCTATTTCCATTATTGTTGTGATTTTCTCTTGAGGATAAGGTGCCTAGCAAAGCCTTAAATGGTGCATACAGGACATCCAGTGGTTGTAGGGCAATGGCCAAACAAAGTTTTACAGCACCCAGATGAATGACCATCCAGCCAGATGAATGACTTAGAATATGGATTTCACTGTTGGAAGGAAGAAAAGCAACTTGAACGTTTTCGAAATATTTTATAACACAAAATAAAAACAAGTCTTACTAAAATTCTCAAATAAAAACATAAATAAATTCAAATTCGGCGCTTAATTTTATAATACAGGAACTGAAATTCAGGTAAACGTGTGCCTTTTGTAACGTATTGATAAGAATCAGTCTTAAATACTCTTAGGAAAATATTTCAAAAAATAATTTTGTTAGCTTGGTAACATGATTAATGACTAAAGGTTTGGTTACAAAAAAAAAAATTACTTGATATGTCAACGTGAATGAAGCTAACGTATGAAAAATATTATCAACTAAGTAGTGAAAGTAATGAAACAAATTGATCAGTCCCTAATCAGTCTTTAAGACATGGACTGGCTTAACGAATTTTGAAAGGACTTAAATCTTCGTGAAACACGAATCGTTCTCTGCTGAGTATTTAGTATTAGGCTTTGAAAAAATCGAAATAACGTCAGAGGGAACAATGCTCGAGACATCGTTTATTTGAGGGAAAACGAAGTGGTCTCCCCTGTTTCTCAGAAAAGAAACATCTTGATGTCCCGGAAAATGTTTT
The DNA here is from genome assembly GCA_031894815.1 of Creontiades dilutus. Taxonomy (NCBI): domain Eukaryota; kingdom Metazoa; phylum Arthropoda; class Insecta; order Hemiptera; family Miridae; genus Creontiades; species Creontiades dilutus. Next base: position 487,191 of record JAVIWC010006795.1, read on the forward strand.
GTTATGATCTTACCAATGTAATAAATACATCTTTTCTTTGCCAGAAAATTTATGAGAACCTAATTTTCGAAGTCACTTTTGACCAAATCAACTTTTGAAATCCAGATTAGAAATCACTTTTGTAATCTACATTAGAAATTCTAGTGGTTTTTGTAACAAACATTCGATTTCAATGTAGAGGAAAACAGAGTACTCGCTTAGGGGACTCATGCACCCCACATGTTGGGAGGAGAAACCAGCTTCTCTACCTGAAGATGTTGCTTGTCACTTCTCTTGCCCATACAATACGAAGAGTAAAGCAGATCCATGAAGTTCAGATCCATCCGGCAAGCTATCCAGAAAATGAGTTTGAGCAGCTGATTGGTTGGACATGATGATATTTTTTCCGGATAGGCACTTTTGGAGCAAACTGTACGCATCAGATTTTTCAGATATTTTTCATTCCACATCTGCGCAGTTCACTACTGCGCATATGGAATGGCGTTGGGAACGGAAACATCTGAAGGAAGAAGTGCAGGAAACGAGTTGTTGGCTTGTGCTCGGCTGATTCCCCTCCACTGCTTTTTACTAGCTTCCCCTATCCGTATTTACAAACGTTCCAGATGGGTCTGAACCCTGTCTAACTGAGGTACAGCACGGAAAATCATCCACCAAGTAATTTCTTGGGTGAAGCATATATTTTTGAAGGCTCCTCAATGGTGCATTCTGAACTCCGTTCTGTCTTGATGGGGAACTTGGATTACTCTGCAAATCTTAGCGCGGTTGAGGAGATGAAAATATTAGAAATTGTCAGAGCTCATTTGGTGTTTCCTCCATTATTCTTTCCAAACTTTTCCTACCTTCTGCGTTTACGCCACAATACGATCATATAGTGCGTAATTCTTCTGAGAACCAAAATTTTTTTATGGTCTTTTCCCAGATGATACTTACGTTTGTTGAACGTTGTTTGTTTTCCGCTGAAAGCAAGTTCATCACAAAAGCTAAGGCTGCTTTTGAAACAAAGGAATCGGTGCCATCTTTGACTTTCCATTATTCTGAAGATCTTCCCAAAGTTGGAATTGTGAAGGACCGAGTTAGTTGAAGTGGTCGCTGCAATAAACGGAGTAATAGGAAAAGAAACTTGCTGGCTCAGAATCCTGGTTGGAGTGCTGCGTTGGCCTTGGAGATGATTCTGCCTGGCAAGCCTGTAACTTGAGGGAATTTCCCTACTCCAAACTAGAAACAGCATTATTCAAGTGTTTACCTCTCACGCCAGATCACGTTGAGAGATCTGTGCAAGATGTATAAGGAATTTTACGATTACCAATCGATAATCTAACTTTAGATAGATGTTCGACAGATCTCCATTGACTGTTTCAAATATGGATAAAAAAGGAACAAAAGAAACCCCCATTTGAACTATATAAATTGACTGCTTATCCCATAACATCATCCCTTGTTGAACAACTCAACAATGGATGATTTTATCAAGTTAATAAACTGTGTACACAACCCGTACAATTCACCACCAATGCTTGTTTATTGTTGCAGGTGCCTTAGATGTGGATGGAGAAAATGGAGATAGAGAAGATTTGTCCCCTAAACAGAGGCACCAATTGACGCACCGAGAACTGTTTCTCTCACGACAAGTTGAAACTCTTCCTGCAACTCTCATTCGAGGAAAGTGTTCTGTAACATTGCTAAATGAGACAGAATCTCTTCTCAGCTACCTGAATAAAGATGTACGTTTCTTGGTTTCCTGATGACTATTTACAAAATCTATTGATTTTCATCGATCATTTCAAGACCAATGAATGACATATTTAATCTATTGCTAAGACTTCAAAAAAATTAGTACGTCTCCACCTTTTTATTTATATGTATACATTTTTTTACAGGATTCTTTCTTCTACTGCTTAGTTTTTGATCCATCACAGCGAACATTGTTGGCTGATAAGGGTGAAATTCGAGTAGGACCTAAGTATCAAGCAGAAATACTTCCCAGACTTAAAGAAGGTAAATTAATGAATATTATATACATTTATTAACTACTCTCTAGCAATTATGATTAAAACAAAAAAATTATCCTACGTCAACCAACTTCTTATAGTCACATCAATAAATCAGTGTATATTAATTCACTAAGATTAGTATCTGATTGAAATGTAGACATATTTCTCAATATTTCTATTATTTTAATCTCCCGAATTTGAATTCTCTGATCCTTCAACTCCAAAGTTGAAATGCATCCCGTATGGTAGTATAAATGATACGTAACTTGTGTGTATTAGCTGGAAGATACCTGAAAATGAACTGCTTGGTACAGTCGAGGCATATAGTTGAAGTGTACATTTAATCAACGCGTATTTGTGTCAAGATTATTTGCACCATTTTTCGTTAATTTTTTTAATTTTTTAGTGGATTTGTTGTCACGAATAATGGAAATGGAGAGAAATAAGAGGGTTGTAGTTTTCCATAGATGATAATGCCTATAATTTTAATTTAATTGTCATACTTAATGGTGTCAGCTTTTGAACACCTAGAACTGATTGTCTTGTTAGAGACTTGTCTCAAAATTCAGACATTTGTTTTACCAAGTTTTGGTAATTTATTGACCTAAAACCCCTGATAACTTCAGTTAAACTTGTTCGCATTCCAGGTGAAGTTGATCCTCGAAAATTCGAATTAATGGAAACTCTTCAATGGACACCTGAACATAATTTGACTGACAAGCAAATTGATCAGTTTCTAGTTACATCGAGGTAAAGATTTTTTCCTACTAATATTATATATTTTGTACGAATGCAGTTCAAATCTCTGTATTTAATCCTTCAACGAAGAGCTATAGATTGAAACCAAAATACAAAAATTTGTTGTTTGCTTGGAAGTTATGGTTACAGTATGGTTGAGAGATGGTGGGATTCACCTAATCCCTTCCTTTTTTTATTTCTTTTGTTAACCCACATCTGTTTCTTTTAGAAGAGTTTGAATGTTGAGCAATGTATTGAAATTAAATTGGCTTTATAAAAATCAAATTCGTTGTTTCATCCAAAATTCAAGGTACTGTTGCACACCTGGATTTTCCCATACGTATCAAGTCAAAATCAATCGTTTATTCAGTCACTAATGCATTTTTTGCTTCTACTATTTTTTTCAATATGTGTTCTCTTATTGATAATTTTTCGTTTCAGGTCAGTTGGAACATTCGCCAGAGCATTAGACTGTTCGAGCTCTGTAAAACAGCCTAGTTTGCACATGAGCGCTGCAGCTGCATCACGTGACATCACTTTGGTATGTTGACATCACTATCTATTGAGGATGTTCTAGTTGTTCAACTCTTGAGTTCAACGTAAAACTATTCTGATTTTTCCGTCTCATTTATCTACTCCTAAAGGGCTACTTATTGATTAATAGTTCTGTTCACTTATTCACACGTGTTACCAGTTCCATGCAATGGGCACTCTTCACAAACACAATTATGTGTTATCTGAAGCTGTAAGTTCCTTAGTTCCATCAACGGGCCCAGTTCTGTGTCGTGACGAAATGGAAGAATGGTCAGCATCTGAAGCTAATTTATTTGAAGAAGCATTAGAGAAATATGGCAAAGATTTCACCGACATCCGGCAAGATTTTGTAAGTTGTACATTTTCAACTGTGATATAGTACCTTTCCTTCCAGAAAAGTTTAAATTTGGGATCCCTTTCCTATCACACTTTTCCAAATACCTTCAAAATGTCTCTGTTCTGTATTGAACCTCTTATTGTTATAATTTGTCTTATCATAAAGTTTGATGTAATTTCTATCAAGACTTCTCTGGTTTGCAAAACTTGTGCTAAATGTTGAGAATATATCTCAAATAAAATGTCAATGCTGATTGATTTTTCATGTAGTTCATGAAAATTTACGAAATTATTTCCATGCAACTTTGAAGAAAATGAGCTAATTGTTTGCCACATGATTGTAATATCCGACTTAAACCGTGTATTTATCATTCAAAAATAAACTTCATAAGTAATGAAAACAGTAGAAATGATAGTTTCCAAATTCCAAACTTCGTCTATTTCCCTGCATGTCATATTTCCAATATTACACCATTTTATCACTTCATTGTCCATCAGTGTGGTAATCAGACTATGTATGCTGATTTGGGAATAATAAAACTAATCTACTTTACAATCTCTTGCAGCTACCATGGAAAACATTGAAAAATATTATTGAGTATTATTACATGTGGAAAACGACTGATAGATATGTTCAACAAAAAAGAGTAAAAGCTGTTGAAGCTGAATCCAAACTGAAACAAGTTTATATTCCTAACTAGTGAGTATGATTTCATGTATTAACTGATTCCAGAAGATGGCATAAGCTGTTTTATACTTTGGTTTTCTTAATCCCGCTGCTTCTCAAGACTCGAAAATTGATTATCTATCATTTCTTTTCAGTAACAAACCTGCTGGTACATTGAATAACAATAAAGGTGTACTGAATGGAACTACGGAGCCTTGCATAGGAAAGCCTTGTGAATCATGTGGAGGTATGTTATGCGTGAAATATTTCTTCAGATATAAATTTGAAGTTCTCATATTTTAAATATACAAATTATCTTCGGTGGAGAACGATTGAAAATTGTATATCTATTAGGTTGCCCTCAACCTTTTAGGGCCTGTCTTAAATGCTCAGGCAGCTCCTGAGTTCTGGGTTTAAAGGGCCCACTTGGACTAAGACAATGTCCCTGTCCTAAATTATTTTTCCACTCTTCCATTCCACTTATCTTCTAAGAAGCATTACAAGTTCATGAATAGTTCAAATTTAACCAAATTTTGTGAGAATTTTTGTTATATTGTTTATTATTCTGTATGAATAACTTGAAAATATCTACTCTTTTCTTTTATATTCAACCGTTTTCTAAGCAGTTTTGGTCCAAAAATGTTCTGATAATCAAAATATTTCAAATTCAACTTCATGCATAGCAAGGTCGAGAAAAAAAGTATATTCAACAAAATTCAAATTTTTTCAGTTCCAGGCAATCATGTTCGTTCGAAAAATTGCTGAATTCTTTATCACTGTTTGGATCAGTCATAAGTTCTACAATTTCATCCTCTGTAAAAGTGCAGCAATTCCTTCCAAAAATTGTTCGTTCACAAAAGAATAATAATTTGCTATACAAATTTGATAATAAAGAAGAGAAAATAAGTTGAAAGAAATATGACACACTGGTGTGGAAGGGCCCGTAGTAACTGAACCATCTGGAAGGAGAAATGTTAACCCACTCACCTACCCTTTAATGTCTTATGTTCAATGTGTACTCTAGATTCTTCTAGAGTCTTCCAATTACTGCTCGAACAAAATTGCAAACTGGGTATGTGGGAAGCCCAGCGCAGGGGCAGACCTGGGCTGTAATGTTCACCTGGCTATGCGAACCCTGGTGCTAAAAGGTTATAACTGAAGAATCACTGGTTTTGGGTGTAAATTCTTCCTTACTCGCTTAAATTATTCTATTGTGACGCCTCTTAGTTCCTTAGTTTGTTACAAACTTGGTATTTATCTGCCTGCAGCTGCTGTATCATCCCAGTGGTATTCTTGGGGCCCATCTCATATGCAATGCAAGCTGTGTCAAACCTGTTGGAATTACTGGAAGAAGTATGGTGGACTGAAAGTTCCATTAGTAAAAGTTGGTGAGTTGATAAGTTCATTATCTCTTTCCTTGATTTTATTTCTCCTTTTCTTATTACCAATCAACTCATTGTCAACTGAGACAATGGCATTTTTGCACTTACTAGACTTCCTTCCACAATGCCATCCGTGTGCAGCACATAGTACATTTTCTCTGGGTTACGTGGCAGTAGCAGCGTTTTCTATGAAACATGTTTCCCAAACTTCGTTTGTCTCATTTTTTACCCTTTGTTGCTTAACCTTTTCCTAGATTCATCGGAATAACTTGAATGTAAATTTTCAGGTGAGAGTGAAATAGATTTGCCAAAGAAGAAAATAGGTGATTTATCTGATGAGGGTGAGTCTAATGTATTGCATTCACATTATCCTGTATCTAATGCCTCAATAATTTATTGTTATTTGCTACTTATTTAAAACTGGATTTATCATAATTTATTATAATCCATATTTTATCTGAAATTTCAGAAACTTGCTATTGATGCAAATTTTTACTATTAGACTTGGAAAAGTTGAGATCACAATAATTGATATGTATTTTTTTAAATATTTGAGTCACGTTACTGGTAATCATTCACTTGAATGAAATGAGGGATCTATATAGATACATTTACCAGTTCCTATATTTTTATGGGAGTATATAACTATCTTCATATAACGATGGTCATGTTATTTACTGTTCTATAACTACTCATTGAAAAAGGGCACATTGAAATGTTATCCAGTTCCATTGAGTTGAAATTCTGAAAGATGAGACTACGTAGACTTCTAGAAACAATATAATGTGAAACTTGTATTCATCTCGTTTCAATTGGGTGTTCTGATGAACCTATTCTGAATGTGCTCTGTGGAGGATTCAGCTCCTATGTTGACACATAGCTTTGTTAATTTAATACTATCATAGTAACAATTTTTTTGGTTTGGAATGTCCCTTACAATGATGTAATGTAAAATATTCCATCTCCTGGGACCTTCCAGCTTTTGACAGGAAGGTCAGCACATGATTGTTAGATCCAATAAGTAGTATTTATTCAATCGAGTTTACTGTTTGCTTCACAGAAAGAACTCCGTCTTCACTGTCCCATAGACCACATCGCTGCAGTATTATCGGGTGTGCCAGGGTAATTATATCAAATGTTTTAATAACATCCATTTTGTAGCCCTTTCTAATTTTAATAAATATTCTTTGTTTTTTTTAACTATATACAGGGTGCTTCAAAAAAATGCATACACACTTTGAACTTCCACAGAAAATTTATTTACCGTTCTACAAAGTTAAATTTCAGGAAAATAGAAAGCTGAAAGTCCAATGTAAATGAAACATAAATATAAATTATAAACTTATAATTATAAAAAATATAAATAAAAGCCTTGTAGAGCGGGAAAACTACAATAGTTTAAAGTGTGTATACATTTTTTTGAAGCACCCTGTATATTATACGAATTTTCCTAAATTATTGAATTATATTCAAGTATGCGTTTGTTATGCGTTTGTGTAGCAAATTAACTTTTTTTTAAAAAAGCCATTTATTTTTTTACGCAAATAATTCTATAAATATAACTTTATCGATTGTGTTATCGTCGATTTTCAGCACATTTTATTGAGATTTGAGTAAATTCTTCAGTACAGTTTTGTTCTGAAAAAAATTTTAATATCCTAATTCATGTTTGATCAACTTTTGAGTAATATTCTGCTAAAAAATATAAACTTTGCCATTTTTTACCGCTTTTAGTGATTTTTTAAAGTTTGAGCAATTTATTTAATTGCTCAATAAGTGCTGTTCAAAGATCTCAGCCTTTCCTTTGGAATGCTTGTTTTTTTTTTTGACGAATGGACGAAGTATTTATCTCAATCCTGTCAAGAGTTATCATCTGTTACACATACATATAATTATACATGTATTATTTATTTTTATTTCATTAATTTTTAAATTGAACATGGTTTTTTAAACACATGACAACGCACCAATCTGTTTTATCATCCTCTCTCACCATTTTACCACACTCCACAATATCACTCTTCATCTCATTTCAATCCCTCTTTCCCCTTCTATGCCAAAGAAGAAGTAATTGAAACGTTGAGGCGTGCCTTTAATTGTGTTTATGTTTTATTGTTAAAAGTTATATAGTTCAACGAACCTTTTCAACTTGATGTGAAGCAACATAGCGTACCTATCAATCCCCTTATCTTCTGTTCAATCACCACTAGGGAGTCGCAACCTCACTGACCAGATCTCTGCCGTTTTGAATCGTTACTTGCAACCTGTGTTTTTCCAGTCACAACTTACCTGCGGGTTACACACGATTTCCTTGATATATTGAGAGCAGTTGATCTTGTGGTTCATCCATAACGTGCTCCTCTCCTAGCTACGATTGATGTTGCAAGAGGTCACAGTTCCATCCCTCATGATAAAGGACTAGATTCACTGGAGTATTACTTGCGCAAGAGACCGCTTCCTCCTTAAATATCGCCGTTTTTCCTACTGAAGATGACAGAATTTATCTTGAAAATTAATTATTTTGATGGTCTCCATCTTATACCTTCCAACTCATGGCTCGTTCTGATGAAAAAGTTCCTGCCTAGAAGGACTGGAATGCAAGGAGTGCTGAAACTGTACATCTGGCGCCATTTCATTGATATTTTTTTGATTGGGCAGCATGTCTCAGAAACTCTGGTCACATTTTCACAGAAGTTGATGGTGCTGGTGGGAGGAGTCTTTCATACAAAAGTTCTTCAGAAGAAAACTAATGCACAGCTGTACTTGCACTGTACAAAATGCCACCTGCCACATCTAAAAAGTCAGCCCTTAGGTCTTTATAGTTTTCAGGACAAGGTATCTGCAGCGACCAGGCAGGTCTGCAGGAGTACCTACACAACCTGGAATCCAATCTCTCGATGGAGAGATGTCATCCTGAACAGCTTTTGGAGGATACCAACCTCTAGAAAATCACTTACCACACCCTGGGCCATTTTTTGTGGCTTTGTTCTATTCTGGTGTGTAGAAGGTGAACTCAATACTCTGAGATGCACATTTGGTATTGGTCTCTGATAACACAATTAGAAAGGTATTTCCGATACCTTTCATTTATCCTACGAGCTCTCTGAACCTGGGGGATTGTCTGTCGCATAAGGTGCTCTCTTGGCCTCCTCCAAAAAAGAGCACATGCAAGTTTTGTCTTATGGTGGCACCAGGACTACAGCACACTACGTAAGCACTCCATTCACATAGTATTTGAAGGGCCCAATGCTGATTGCCAGACAAGGAAGGTTGTATGTATCCTGGAGTTTTGAGCCCCAAGCCTAGAAGTCTGTTAGCCTGAGAGTTTTTCATTTATTTAGAGGGACCCAGCCCCTTGGTGATAAAATAGCTGTTCCGTTTGAATAAAACTTATTGGGGATTGTGCCACAAAGGGATTTTAAAATCTGCAATGAGTGAGTGCACAGTACTCCAATCATGTGGAAGTTTTTGTTATCCCTATGAAATGCAAATTTAATCATAGTTATAAGGCTGGCCATTGAGTTATTTCCCTACAGTTTTTTCTAAGCAGTCTTTCATCAATTTTGCTATTTTATTTAGCCACCCAGTTACGTTTGGCTAGGTTGTCTAGAGTTTACAATTTGTGCTTGGATTACAGAGGTTTGTATCCAGCTGTTCTCCCATATCCCCCCTTGTAATGATTTACGTCTACAGGTGGGGTTGAGTGGGAGTTTAGGGCGTGATATTGTCCAGATTGTCCAGCAGTGGTTCTTCTATCAATTCCACTATATTAGTACGACCTTAGTGGGGAGTTGTCTGCCAAGGGCCATTCCATTTCAACCTCAGAGAGGCCATCATGGCCTCTCCTTTCATGAAGATGTCCACTGGTCCATCATGAAGTAGCTAGTTAAATTGCATGACCCCATTGAAATATCCTCAAATTGTATCCTGCATGGAAGCATTGTAGCCCTCATCTAAATACTGTTCTAATGGTTCTATAGTTTGTTGTTGATTGGTGTGTTATGTGTGTTCCAGGAATTCAAAGTTAAAGCACAGCTAGCTAGGCACTATGCTACTGCTCATGGGCTAGCTGTTAGAGCTGGTTCACCCCGTCCAATTATGAAAACAAGAACTGCTTTCTACTTAGCAACTACTCCTTTAACAAGAATAGCTAGACGGTTATGTCGCAATCTACTCATGTCACGACATGCTGCAAGATCTCCCTTTTGGATGATCAATGTACAAGCAATTAAACAAGAATGTAAGTGAATATTGCAACACTCTTTTTGATAAGTTCAAAAGTCACTCAAATATATATATTTATAATATATAATTAATACCCAGTACCGATCATCTGCCTAGTACTTTGATATTTCGTGTTTGATTGTAAGCAAATAGTGCTTGGCAAATAGGTTGTTACAAATAAAACTGATTCCCAACCACAATTATCCTAAAAAAAATCAGATACCTTACATCATACCAAGACCATCTCCAGTTGACTCATCATTATCATTTCAATATTTTTGCAGGTCAGTCATTGATTGCTGGTAAAAACATAGTGGAGTTGCGGTCTTTGCTTGTTTACAAGAGGAAGGATCGTGGAAGTGTTACCAATATAGCAACGAGACTGGGGATTGCTAGAAATCATGAACTCATTGTGCCTGAATGGCTTTCTCCAACACCTCCAGAACATATTCCACGTTCTGAACGTATATCATTTCCAAAACCTCCAAAGGCTGCAGGTAACTTAACTTCATCAATCTTCGCCTTTATTTCATTGTAATCCATAATCTTGGCAAGGCCACCAGCTCTGGCACTTCTTCAATTATTGTACTGTTATCTCATGCAAAAATCATTTTGAAAATCAACTTGACGTACACTTTTTGTCAGAATCCTTTTTTGTGTTTGTGAGATCTGTAGGGTTTTTTTTGTCTAGCCTAGGGAGAGAAGTCTTGCCAAGAGTTATGATTTCTAGTTTTTAATACAAATGATGAATTATGCATTTTTATACCTTCTGGAAGCATGTTGTAGAATTTCAGAGGTTATTCGCGTGTTGAAAACATGTTGACGATTTTCAGTGGTTATGCACATTTTTTGAGTAAAGACTTGAAATATTTTCTACATTAATAATTATGATATTTGAATAAATTTCATGCATTCCATAAATTTGTTTATCCTTATATGAAATGCTGATATTTGAGCATGTCATCAGATTTATCAGAACTCGTATGTTGTGTGATTTGATGTTTCCATAAGTACATAAATTACTTCTGAAATTCAATTATACAATGTTTCCTAAAGGATAATTGGGCTTGTGTACCCTAACAAATTTTTTAACAGCTAGAATAAAGGTTCCTGGATCTACAACAAATGTGAAGCCTTAGAAACGAAAGTGTTTCACTAATTAGGCACTCCATTTTGATGTGAAAATTTGCTTGTCTTTACTAAATACTAAATACTTTCTTTGTTATGAATATTAGCATAGTTAACTACTCCACTCCTTTGCAGACTTTTTCTCCACACAATTAGTTCCCCACAAGTGCTAATATTACGGTCATGAATAGCAAATTTGTCAGGTGGTTGAGCCAACAACTATGGCTGAATGGATTACTGAAAACCATTCAGCTGTTTGGAAGGCTGGATTCAATGATTTTTTTGTCTGATTTTGAAATCAATTCCGTGATTAACCCAATGCTTGGGCAGTGGATCTTTTCAATTAGAGCATCTCTTGCGCAATCCAAATTACTCCAAAGTTCTTGATAACGTCAGTTCTCTTCACCTCGCCACCTTGGGTTGGCTTCACAAAGATGCTAACCTATGAACTCGAATGAAGTACTCTTCATCATTGCTTGAAGTGAAGGCCCAGGCTAGCAAGCTTGGAAACTCCAATTCCCAAACGAGACATGAATAACTTGTGGACAGTATCCAATGGCTTCAGAGATAATAAATAAGTTGCTTTAGCCCAAGTCGTTTAGTCCCTTGTTCTTGATGGCCTCATGTGGCAAAAACCCGTTGCCCCGCTCATGAGCCTGTTGCCTCGGTTATTTGATACTAATATTTAGTACATTTCCTTGATTTGAAAATCAATGGGGGTCTTTTAGCTTCTGTACTAATCATCACTCTTTATTTGTGTGAATAGGCTATTTTGTCAATCTGTTCTTTTTTGTGTTGTTTATTAACCAATTGTGATGAACAGTTGGTGAGTGACTTTACTGTTTTTCGTTGACCATTCAAAGAATTTAGCACTTGTTCATATAAGTATCCCACTTGACCATAAAACTGGTGTTGCTAAATCTCTCTGAGGAGAGTAGTACCTGAGGGAGCTCCAGAGCTGCTAACCAGTCAGTTAGCAGCCAAGTCTCAGGCTAGTTAACTGTTGTACCAATATTTCATGGTTCCCATAACCATTGATTTTGTACCTATTCCACCATGTGCCTATCTCAAATAAGCAAACGAATACTCGAGATTTTGCTTGAAGTTTGAAAAATGTACATACCTTCTACTTATTAAATGTAACTTCATACTCTCCCATTGTCAAAGAGAGTAAGACTAGGTACAGTCTGCCTTCAATCCTTCCTTGTGCACAATCATGCTATGAGAGATGTATTCTCTGACATTATAAAAGTCCTCAACAAGAAATCGACTAAGAAAACATTCTACATAGCCTGAGCTCTCTTAATCACCAAGTTTTAGAAAAAGATTTACAATCAACCGATTCTCGCAACTCCTTCCACATTCTGCCTTCTGCAACACAAACACAGTCATGACCTTAATACATTCCATATGTGGATGTCAGGTCACCCCATTTTGTTTTGTAGAAAGGTATCAAACACAAACTATTAGTTACCCTGAAAGAAAATCAATATACTTTCTTGCTGTTATGGGCAGTTGTTTTGTATATTCAATTCAGGTCCCTGTCAATTTCCTATGCTCTGCCCTGTCTCCTCCTGAATGGTTAAATTTGACTCTAATAACTTTTCTTCTATTTTTTTTCGGGCAGACGGTAGTCTCCTGTACGAAAGGATTCCCAACAAACCAGATTTGGACAAACCTGGTATTCTCCCTGGAACTCCAATCACTGGAACCAAACGAAAACCATACGAAGAAGTCAATGGTGTAGACGGTAATTGAGACCATTCATGTATTTTTACTAACTTAGTATTCTTTTGATAGTTGTATCAAAACTACTACCTACTTTATTGCAGCCTGAATTCAGTCAGGAGATGAATAAGATGACTTTACAACATTTATCCCCATACAACTATCCCTATACAACTTCATGTTTGGGCTGGACTTGTTATTTGAATATTTTTTAATCAGTTCTAATTGAAATCAATCCCAGAACTCAATCAATAATTTGTCCAAACAATAAGTAGGTTAGTAATATAAAAACAATGAACTAACCATCACTCTATTTATCTTTTTGATGCTGACTAAAGCTATTAGGTATAGAACAAGGTGGTTACTAATCTTCTCATTGTCGTTAAATTATGATATTTGCCCACAGTTGACTTTGGTGCCATCATTCATCTCCCATGCCTGGTTTATTAATACATTCATTGGCCATGCTATAACAACAGTATTATGTTATCCCTTCCAAGCAGAGTATCCTTAGAAAAATTTCCTTAAATTCCAAGGGGAATGAACAGAGGCAATGAATACCATATAGTTATGGCGTACCCATATCTCATTTTAAACTCGTTTTTCAGTAGCTTGGAATATTCAGGCTTTAAAGATTGCGCCAGGAAAGGGACATAATCATTTCCAACAAGGCTGTAATTAATACTGTACTGAGAATAAAATAATAATTTACGTACCTTAAGGAGTCTATAATCGCTAGAAGGTATATTTAAAATGTCTTGCCTCTTGACTCAAACTGCTGTTTACAAAGGACTACTCTGGTGGTTGAGTTATAAATGTTACCAAACCAATCATTGACGACATTATTGTTTTGGTTCCATGCATTTCTTCTAGATGTGGAATGGGATAAAGGTACGTTTGATATTTTAAAATATTGTTTGTCTTTACCAACATAAGTATTGTTCTTCCTTTGAAGAATTTGAACTTCAAGTCAGGTGTGCAATCACTTTATTTTCATTATGCTCTACAAAATTACAGTAAAATGCATCTTTTGGGAATTATTCAAGAAATATTTTCAAATTTGGAATTTCTCCCAACTTTGTGAGGTTTTATTCTCTATTCCACCAATTTCGAGATAGCAAATGAAGACTTCATCTCTCAGAATGTACTGAATTTCAGAACCTACTCCCGAACATTCTTCAGCAATTAATACCAATTTTTGGCTTCAGAATGAATATGTTCTTGCTGATAATCGAAGCTTTTTTGTAATCAAAATGCTGTTGAATCAACTTGATTGTTTTCCTTCCCTGGATTTTCAATGAATTTTTACATCTCAGAATAAGTTCTGTGTTGTATGCGGAGAAGATATGTACTGTCCTACCTTTCTACCATTAACTCAATTAGTTGATTAATTGATGGTGAGCTGCAAATTATATAGGATCTTAATTGTTTCAGGAAACCTAAGCATGCATGATGGGGTTTCAGCTACTAAAAGGCTCTCGCGAGATGTACTCAGTGGTGGCCCCATTGGTAGAACTGTCATAAACCATTTGAATGGTAAGGCACGAGTAACAACCATGTCCAGAACTGGACGCAAGCAAGTAATCTCTTGGATGGATGCTCCTGATGACGTTTATTTTAAATCTACAACTATTACAAAGTGAGTTTCTCATAATTAAAAAAATTGTATTTTATAACGCTCAACAGCACTATTTGCAGGAATGGTTTCATTTTTTCAGTAGTAATCAAAATGTACTGCCATGATGTTTGTTACCAACTGTTCTTTTCACATTCTTTAATCCTTTCTTGTTTTGCACCTTGGTTTTCTTTGAGTGGTACTCCACAAAATTCACTAGTCTTGCTTCACACACCATCAGTTAGAATTTATACATTATAATTTTTGGATCTTCCCTTTTCAAGTGTATATACAGCCTGAATTCTCTTGGTACGGGACTGTATCTGAGTTTAGTGAAAAATTGTCTTGGTTTACACATTTCATCATACTTACATTCGCCTCCTTGGTTGGATATTTTAAATACCAGTCCTTCCTTTCACTTTTAAATTCCATAGCTAATGGAAATTATTAGGGCAGTGAGCATATTAGATCTCCTTCCAGCAGTAGCAATTGATCGGAGTATTATACTTTATTTTTCTCAAGTTGGCATGTTGATTGAGTAGGAGGCGTCAATTGTTTGCTGACACATCATTCGAGTAGAGGAATCTTCAGTTGAATGGAGACTTAGATGTTGAAACTTGTGTGCCAAAGTTTGAATTGATGTCAGCATCATTTTAAGCCTTTCTCCGGTCCACACCAGTAGCCACAATTGTGCAATATTACTCTGATAAAGCAATATTATCATAATAGTAAGGTGGATATGGGACAATTGTAAACTCTTCTCATACCTACTTATTTGCAAATGACACCAAGTATAGAAAACTTAGATCCTCCCTAGAAAACAGCCAGTTTTTCGCATTCTAACAAGATTTTCTACTCTGTATTCAAAACCTAACATTCTTGGGGAGTTCATAGACCTAACATTAATTTAATCCTGCACTTGAGGACAGAGGCTTTAATGAATGCTCGAATATACAAGGCTTTTTCAAAAGGTCATTAAGTTTGTTTTGTCAAGTGTTTTTTGGAGCATTTAACGTATCCAACAAAATTTGATTTGCACTAAAAAGATATCAAATTGAAGGCCCTTTCAACTGTATAGCAAAATTTGAAGTTAATTCTTGAATTGAGGGAGTTATGGCCGTTTTACTGAAACAAAGTTAAAAAATAAAATAAAATAAATAAATAAAAACAACTCTGGAACGAATCCTCTAAAATGAAAACTCTAAGAAACACTTCTTGTTGCAAATTAGTTGTAAATTACATGGGTGAACTTTATTGTGTACACCCTGTATAAGTTATAATCTGGTGTTATCTCTCAACTACTACTCTATTTTCTGATACCTAATTATTTTATACAAAAATTTACATTTTGTCACAGAAAAGTCCGGAAGCAGTTGAGTGGTATTCAACTAAGAAGAGCAGCACGTAAACCATGGAGGAAGTTGGCTTTAGTTAAAGGGATGGAGGACATGAGTCTTGTCTTAGAATGACAGAGCGAGCAGTGGCGGGAATCAATGCGGCCGTCACATTAATTAAGATAGTAAAAACAATGAGTGGATGGTGATGATAGTTTTGTGCTTATCATATTTCACAATTTAAGGCAAGGGACCTTTATTCTACAAAATGAAAAAGTGTACATAGTAGGTATTTATTTTGGACTATTTATAAAATAATTTTCATTACCTAAAATTTAGAGAGAGAATTCTAAAAACAAACTATGGTGAAACATGATTATTGGATATGTGTGTAAATATGATGTTTGTTCATGGATATTTGTTTGTTTTTTTTTTCTGTGCGGATTCTCCCTTGTGATTAGCATTGCAACATAGTGTACATAATGAATAGAGTTTAATTTATAAACTCGAAGCCATAAATATTTCTTTAAAGTTATATTTATTTATATAATGTCATGTATTTATTTTTAATTTATGTCTCAGGTATGAATGTGTTGTCATGCTTATTTTCTTTATTTGATACAAACTCCTCTCTGACCATTTGTATCATTAAGGGATCGTTTGACAGAACTAGATAACTCCAAATTCAGGATAAAGGTTTGCTATCCCGTTTAATTTGCTGGGAAAACAGAATTCTTCGGGACCCACGTAAATTCTTTCACAATCCAGTTGGTTTGATTGGAGTTTGACTGGGTTTTCCCCTTTACATCAGTTATTAACCTCTCATTCACCCCCACTGCCCACGCCACACCACCCTGTTGCATTCTCACTGTCTCTGTGTCACTCTTGTTGGTTGCGAATGATGTTTAGAAGCGTTTCACCAAGTCAATAGCCAAACGAGTCATTCTGCATAATCAATCATTCAGGAAACTCCATGGAAGACAAAATGTTGCGGGGCTACTACCCTTTTCATGACACATTCGGCTGAGGTAGTCCCCAGTTCTCGGGTTGTGGACCAAGGAAGACTTTACTTTTTGTGTTTGCAGTACTTATATTGCAATTTAGCACTTCCTTACCTCTGATGAGCAGAGTCTATTGATATCCACCTTCTATCACAACCTAGTAACCAGCCCTGGAAAATTGAAATAGATCGATGAATGTGGTGACATCAATTTGTGTGAGTTTCTTAATTTCCCTATAATTGTTTTATGTAGGTTAATTTCGTTATCTATGGCAAATACTTTGTTTTCTCCTTGAGTTCCCATCCGGCGAGATCGCCTTTTCTGATTCACTAATCACTGAAACTAGACTTGTTCTTAGAATACAATTTGTTTGCTCCAATATGATTGGATATGTACATCCTAGGGCGGATATTTTTCAATCCTTTTCACCCCAAACATCAAAGTTGGACAATGAGTCCTGATGAAACAAGGCACCACCAATAGTACCAGATCTCTGAAATCATAATGATTACTCTCACATCAACCATTGATAGTTAGGAATGTCAGTAGTTGAGAAAATAGGAACCTCACGTACATAGTTTATTGAGATGGTTGATGTTTGAGTAGAGAATCAAGAAAATATGCTCCTGTTTTGTTCTATGTTGTAATCACACTTTTCTTCTCTTGAAAAGTAATAATCTATTGCCAGTCCACCATTGATCTCAGAATGCAATTTGTTTGGTCCAATATAATTGGATATGTACATCCAAGAGTGGATATTTTTTCAATCCTTTTCACCCTAAACAGCAAAGTTGGACAATGATTCCCGATGAAACAAGGCACCACTGATAGTACCAGGTTGTAGTAGTACAATGATAGTAGTTTAGAAAATAAGAACCTCACGTATATAGTTTAATGAGATGATTTATGATTGAGTAGAGAAGAATGAGAAAGAATGTGCACCAGTTCGGCTCCATATTGCATTTGTCTCAACAAATAGAAAATGAGACCAGTCATGAAACAACACACAAATTGATATGTCACATATCTCTCCCGTAAGTCTGTTTAATTGAGAAAAATATATATATATATTTTTCCAAATGTCAGTAAGCCAAAACTTGGAAATCATCTCTGAGTTTGGGGCTGTCCCGTTCTTTGGAACATGTTCTAAGAAAATTCATATTCTTCGAATCAATATGTCTGTGCTTAAACTGAGGTCCCAATCTCAATTCTCTGTGGTTCGCAAGTCACCTACAGATACACATACTTGAATGAAAGGAGTTAAATACGTATATCTCAAGCAGCCATTGGAATTGTGTTCCAAAACTCAAGGGTTTGATAAGGCTTCAACTCGTTTACTGAATTCGTTGTTCTTCATTTGCTAAGGTTAACTCTAATTAGTAGGATTTGTTTCCCCTATTTTAATCTACATAAACAGGAACACAGGTGTAATATCAATATTTTTTTAATACTGTTCAGGCACAAATTGAATACACTGTGGTTTGATCCCTATAATCTGTGTAACTTATGTGATGTTTATGATGTTGATACTAAAATGTTGATGCATACATCTTTTTTTTCTATTATCGCTCTTTTCTCAAAGAAGTTGAAAACCAATAATTTTTCAAGTAGTTGGTCTAAATATATGTCATTGAGAGTGATGTAATTCATGATTACCTATGGATGAGGTTTCAGAATTATTGGGCGACAAATCAATGGTTTGTCACCACTCTTCTAGTAAGTACTGGAATTTTCTGTAAATATGAAAATAAAAATTAATTTTAATATTTTAACTTTATGTCGTTGACTTCCCTGAAACTTGGTCATTAGTACATGGGGAATCACGAATAAACCCGTTTCTCCTACTGCTGGTTGGAATGTAATATTTCAATTGTATTTAACATTTCTTAGATACATCTTCGATCTGCCACTCTTATTGTTATCAGTTTGGTAATTCTCTCACTGTAGTTATCTAATTTTCGTAACTGACTGGTTTGTTGAATTAGATTGGAAAAGATCTTTACCTATCTCCAGATTTACATCATCCCGGATTTCGTAATTATTGGTCATTCATGATGCTAATTCCCCAACTAGTCACTTGGGGAACATTTTCATCCATCACTTCATTAGAATAGTACTCCTTGTGCAGACAATTTAAACAATTTTTTTTTGTCATTACAGTTAAAACAATGTGTGTTGAAATGGTTGTAGAGAATAAGAGTGAAAAAATATCCCATTTTATGAAAGGTGGCTGGGGGATCTCATTGAGTACTAATAAATGTAACATATAATAGTAATTTTCAAATCAACTTCATAAATTAAATGTTCGTATTTTTTGTTACCAACAATCTTACGGACTATGATTTGGTCATCTATATGAGCTTCATACAACAAATTATCAATGAAGTATGGATTATTGGCATATTTGTGAATGGCGTTTTAAAACACAGTATGTTTCATATTATCCATCATTTAGATGTAAATCGTCAGTTTTTTCAGATAAACATTGAGGACTCAGAAGAAGTTGTAAGAATGAAATTTTGCAGATTTAATGTTTCACAAGATGTATGTAGCTGTTTCATGAAATTTCAGGAGGACTGCTCCAAGTTAATTGAGCAATTATGTCTGGGATAAATTAGTATTGGAAAAATACAAAGATTTGTATCCCGTTTTGCTAATAGTCAGCGCTTCTGGGATCGCAGTAAAATATGTGTGATCTGATCAATTTGGCCGTTAATGTCAACATTACACTAGTTGCCCATAAATTCAGATTCCCCTTCTTGCCATTACAATCTGGTTTGTGCATCAAACAATACAATTCAGCTTATGCATGTGTTGTATTTGTTGTGTTTGAAAAGAAGGAAACCCGCTTATTTGATATTCAAGTTCAAATGAAAGCAGATGAAATTCTATAAATATAGATATCAGTGACTTGTACAGTAAATCCTTATATTTCTATAATAGTTCAAAGTCTTGAAATAATCCAGGCTGAGTGGGACCACTCTTCTGTGACCCCTTAGTGAAAAAACCTTCATGCCATCAATCATAGTAAAGCGCAGATTGTGTCAAATTTGGCAGCATGAAAATTATGTCCTTTTAAAAATACTAAACGCTCTTTAGGACATTTGGTAATCTTCATGAAGCACTCTTGAACTGGATCCTTGGATTTATAACGCTCACTTGGGTGGAAATAATCAGGGGAAACTAGTGTGTGAATTTCTAGAATCCCAGGTATTGTAAGATGAAGAAAAGCATGGAAAAGAATATTTCTGCAAGTTGTTTTCATACAGTGTAAATCAGAAAAAGTGTAGTTTCCCGTGTGGTAAATATTGACGTTGGCATATACTCTATTGACATTTAGTATTTAATTTTTGTTGGATGCAGGATAGTCTTTAGGTTTTTTTTTTTTTTTTTTTTTTGCAGTCAAGTAGTAGTTGAAATATGTTCATTGCGTTTATTCTTAAATCAAATCATAAATTCATCTGTAATAGTCGCTACCTTGCAAGTCTGAACTAAGCCAATGGAGAAATTGCAATCTTGAATGAAATGTGGAAGTTCATTTTCTCCCAAAATTGAAGTACCCGTTCATTCATACTGGTGAACAGTAATATCTCAATCTGTGTCTCCATAAATCCTAGAAATGAATCTGATTTGTTCGAAAATGCCAATTGATGCTCTAAAATAATTAAGCTTTAAATTGGTTCTTTCTTGTGGACTATGTTTATTTATACCTAAGCATTTTAAAATTAGTAAATGTATTGGTGCTATGATTCTTACCTTGGAAATCGCCAAAATTGAAGAAGTCCATGCACCTTGTACTTTTTAATAGTAATTACTTATGAAAAGTACTCAGCCCTGATGGTTTTTGTCATGACTGATTGACGACAAAAACTGACAATTTTATCTTACATTAGAATAATTCAAGGCAGGAGTTGCGTAAAGTCAATCCCTGTGTTCTGATTATCAAGTAACATCAGCACAGAATCCCATTGAATTTCTCGAGACAGAATATATATGTAGATATTAGTCAACAATGGACAATCCTTTGTTTTCCAAATTTTCAGAATAATTGTTTTCCAAGAGTTTGGATTACTAATACTACCACTCTTGAACAATTACTTGGGAATAATCAATTTAAAAAATCGTAATTATTTTCTAGAAGAGCAATAATGATTCAAAATCCTGATAACAATTCCTTGAGATAACGCACTTATTCATTTTATGTATTCAAATCAAGATAGATTTCACCCTGAGAAGTTTGATGCCAACTGTGCTGTACTATGATGAGCAGTTTATATTTTCATGATTTTAAAAGTTTGGAAGTGCTGATGACGTCACACTGGGCAGTGGCAGCTATTCTTCATTACCTAGTAGGAGTACTAGGACGTCAGCAGTGAATAAAACTTTGAAAACCCTTGAAAGGGAATCAATTAATCCCAGGAGGGCGCGATTAGTGACTTTTTATCATTGAATCTACTTCCGTTTGAAAATAGCAAAAGCACCTTTTTGAGACCCTTGGGCTACATTTGTCCTATGTTACCAAGTTCATTTTGCCCATGCCATAGATGGGCATGAACTACAATGCTATCTAATTGACTTAAATATTCCAGTAATTTTGGCTTTGGTATTTGAAGTTTGATTTTTGCCTACTTGGATGTACTGGGATGACTTTATACTGTCCATGCCTATCGGTCTGACAGTATAAATTTAGCTAAAAAGGACACACCAGCTGGATCAAAGTTTCAAGTGGAGCTCTTTACCATTAATTTTGTATGAAAGACATGCTACCCAAGAAAAGGTGCCAGATCATAGTATAGATTCTACCAGTACGATATCATAGCTCACAGTGAGAAACTTGAAAACAACCTTGATGCATCAATAGAGCAAAGTGCTGCCTTGTTAATTACTGTCCCAATCTGGTTCACTTACATTTCAACCTTTTTTAAAATTTCAAATCGATTTTATCACTTTCCAATATTTGATGCAAATTTAAGGTATTTTGATCTGAAAAAACAAAAAACGCCAGCATATTAACAATTAGTGACAGGTTACTACAATGATGAAAAAACCTGTTGGTTTGAGTAACTGAAGTATTTAATCTAAACAACTTAAATATGAACAGCTGGCAACATTGCTTGTGTTTTGTATGAAACATGGACATATTTCTTCAATTCTAGGTGAAGCCATTGGAAATAACTTCTCTATAGGGTGTGCACGCAATTAAATTTAAAAAAAAAAAAATGACGTTTATCATTTTGCAGAAAATTGCTCATTCTATCTATAAGGAGCTTATAGCTCATAACGACTGCAACCACAGTGACAATCCCGTCTAAGGATATCCAAAATCCAACCCTATGAATAATCCTTAGATTCCACCGGTTCATTGGATGGAGGATTAAAACTGAAAGAGCTCTGTTAGACAACATTTCCATTGTATATGCGGGGGGTGGGCTTAAGCAAACGTGCGTTCTCATTACCAACTTTTATAATTTTTTCTGTTTGGCTAGTAAAACGTGTTGTTGTTCACTAAATTGTCAGATTTTAGAAGTTTTAGTTCTTAGGAGAAGTTACATAAATGACAAAAGATACCGATTTTCACACTTATTTAACTAGCTCCACTTTATTTTATCAATATGTTTACTTAACAGATAGATAGGCACTTGGATAATAAAATTATTTACAAATGGACTAAAATTAATATTAGAATGAATTTTTAATAACATCACATTATACAATGACAACAAATTTATGAATTATTTTCAAATACGCGTGAAATATTTCAGAAAAATTAAATCACTGACTGAAGATACAATCATTTTGTTTGGGAATATAGTGGCCAGGAGTTAATTTCGGGTGCTGAGAAAATTGTTGAACCTAGCATGAGTTCTTAGCAGAAACATCTACTCATATGAGCGCATCTTATAGATTTCTTTGTCCTTTCCTGGTAATTCCTCATCCTAGTGTTAACTTCAAATTTACATTTTCATCGGATAAAGATAATCATTTTTAAACATCCAAATTTACGAGAAAAAATTGAGCTATTGACATTATTTAAACATTCATGCAAAAAAGGTCTATTCCAGAAATTCCTGAATTTGGTATGTGTTAGCATGCCCATATGTCAGCATACAGTTGTTTATCTGTATGGGTCATTATCATGTCATGGTAACTGTCCTTAGAGTTGAGATTTTTTTTTTTAAAGCCACTTCGCAAAAATTAGGCGTTCCAAATGAAAGGATGAGTTGAACAAAAGATTTTGAGTACAACAAATTGGGAAATATGTAAGGAACGGCTGAAAACTATTGAATTTATATTTAGTAGCAAATATTGCTCAGAAAAGTTGATCAGCTATAAACCACAACATTGAAAAAGTTATGCTCAAAACTGTATGAATAATGTTCGCAAATTTCATTAAATGTGCTTGGAAATCGATGAAACCTGCAAAAATTGGTTATATTGCAAAAATTATTTTGATTGTTTTTTCAAGCCATAAATCTTGACAATTCTTGTTACCCAAAGGGCTCTAAATTCAATTAATTTCTCCTCAATATAAGGTGGAAAATGATGGAGGTTCGTCCATGAAGTTTTGCCTTATGACTTGAACGATATATTGAATTTTTAAATACTGAATAGAAACTCTAAAAAACTTGCTTTTTCTTCACCAACTTCTTCTGTTGACTAAGTGTATTCATTCCACCAATAATAAGATTTCTTTGGATCATTTTCGATGTAAATGGAAATAGAATAATGATGTAATCATGATCTTTGAAAACCTTCTTCCAATGTGAAAAATTTAGTTAGGACCCGACCAGAGAATCACTAAAATAATACTGAAATCTGTTGATATAGAGATATTTAATGAATCTAATGTGAATATAATTGAACGAAAAACTCAACCGTTTCCAATGTTCTCTGTACCTATTGTTTCTTCAATTTAGTTCTTACGAGTTAGGGCTAGTTAGGATAGGGTTCTTCTGCTGCCTGAAAAATGCCCTGCTCCCGTATTTAAATGTAATATTTTGGGGTCTTCTGAAACCTACCAGTTGCAGTTTTAGGATCGAGTGTCTTTGTAGGGAGATGGTTGATCATGTTTAAACTTGCACCCTTGATCCATCTTTCTGTCTACTTGTTCCAGGGTTTTTTGGTACCTACCTTGTTCAAGGAATTCGCAGACCTCTTTACAAGTCACGTACATACTCATATTTATCTAGCTTGTATGAATAAAATGGGGGATGAAGTGAAGTGGATTGTCATGTGAACGAAGTATATTATACAACTAAAGTGGAATGTTGCACATTTTTCAACTAAATTATTGTCCACTTTTTATCTGGCGGTCAGTAAAAACGATTCTCATATGAACTGCTACACAGACATCATTAATGTCTTACCTAACTATCAGAAACTACGGTGTATGTTGAGGTGTGTACTTTGCCACGTATTTATGACAAAACTTGTAAAGATTTCAAGGTGAAAATTCAGTCCGGTACCTTTATTGACCTTTCTTGGATTGAGGTGAAGATCTTGCGTTTTGCAATCGCTAAAATAACCATTCATGTTGAGGGATTGAATATTAGCGAGTGGTGGGAAGATAACCCTTTGAGTTCATGAACCTTGAAGAATTGACAGTTCGTTGTCTCAAGAGAGCTGTATTTTTCTCCCTATACTGTGAAAATAGGCAAATGAATGATGAAATAAAATAAAAACAACACGGGTCATTCAACTAATATCCCCTCATGAAGTTTTTTAATGAAACCTATGACGAAATTTTGTCTGTGTGTGACGTGTCAATTTTTTTCTTAAATGAAAACTATTAATTGCTTCACAGTATTTTCCATTCTTTGTTTGATGTTGACAAATATTAAACAAACGCGCTGTATAGATAAATAATATATACATAAGTATTCTTTGATTCATGAAGGAAATAGAGCACATACTATTTGCTCTTCCTATTTACATCTTCTTTTAACCCTTTTATCATTATGTGTGTGATAAGTTGGTGTTCACCTACATGTTCATACAAGAACTTTAAAAATGGTTGTTGCCAACACCACCTGCGAAGTTTGGGGAATTCTAACTTTTAAAAAGAAAAAAAAAGTGATGATGATACCTAGGATTGACAGTCTCATGTGTTGATTGGGGGGGGGGGGGTTATTAAACTCATTGGCATTTATTGGTTACCTATGTATAAAAAAAATTAAAGCAATAACATGTCTTCCCAAGAATGGTAGAAACATAGATGGGTACCTTACATTGCAAACTAATTAATGTATGCCGTATGAAGTTCAAATGTGATAATTATTGGTGTTGTTTTATACGAATCTTTGACGAATAAAGAATCTGTTCAAGTCTTGTAAATTGTTGCAAAACCGTTGTGCTTGATAATTCGGTACCTATCATTTATATTTGGTTGACTCTTAATTTATTTTAGGTACTTCTTCTCATTATTGTAGGCATTGATGTACTCTATCTATGTAGTTGAAATATCTGCTTCCGTAAGTTAACCTATCACTGAACCAGTACGATTCTACATTTTTATAAAATATTTTCTGTATAATTCAAGGGAATGAGTAGGTAATATAAAATTTTCCATCTGTGATTCAATTAGATCCCTGTATAAAAATTACAGTCCTATCTTTGGCTGAGTCTCTATTGTTCAATTGTATTACCTAATTCTATTAGGTAGGCAACCATCCGCTCATTATTAACCAGTAACTTGGTAGTTGATAACTTTTACAGTTATTATAAATATTTTGTAGAATTGTATTTTATTCATTCTCTAATGTTCCAATGGGTTGAAGATTCAATTGTGTGTGTGGTTACCTGGAAGATATTATGGTTTATATTTTAATTGCCTAACATGGGACTCTTTAATTTGTAGGATATCAGGTATTTTATATTCTATTATTTCGTAGAGGTGTCTGAATGTAAGATGGAAAAACTAGATGAGAGGATAGGTACCTACTGTTTATATCCTTTTTTTTCAATTTTTATTTTTTTGTAATGCAAAATAATTGAATAAATTCGAATGATGATTAAGTAACAGCTTACTATCTAGTGTTTAATGTTTTATCTGCGCTGAATTCAGTTCTTCTGTTTGAATATAATATTTGATTCAACAACCTCAGTGTGGCTTTAATGTATTTTTTCAACTTTTATATGAAATGGCTATTTACAATTTTGCCACTTAGTCGCACTGCTCTACGAATGAAATATGACGAGTGTGTGTATGTTTTTTGGGCGTTTACTACAATTATCGATTTCATTCCATCATATTTGGAACTACAAAGAGCACAACTGCCAGCACAACTCTGTATATTAAAGCAATGAAAATTAATATACGTAATCAAGTTTATTAAATTTCATAGGTAATTATTGATTGTTGATGTATGGTGCTCATATGAGTATTTTCTACTGTATTATACGTAATTGCAGTGTTTAAAATAACTGTTGGAAAATATAATTGTTTTGCCTAACATTGTTTGTTGTTCCATCAGTTTTTATTTATATTTGTACAAATTATTTTTTGTAAGAAGTCAAAAGTTCACGTAAATATTGGTCTATTTCTTCTTTCCTCCTCTCCTCTTCCGGACACCTCTCATTTTTGTTTTACAGCTACCTGGCTGAGTGTTTACTGCCACAATAGGTGTAGCATACGCAGGGGTCATTTACTGTTTCAAAGCTCGTTGAAACTGGAATTATTCGTGTCAACAAAATCGAATGCCCCACTCTAATAAGGACTTTCATTTGGGTGATGCTACCTTAATTCACCCTGCATTTATTGGCACTTGCCACAGTTTAAACCTGACACAATATCGTAATTGTTACTAATTTAATCATAGTATCATCTATAATTGAAATCAACTAATTGAAATTATAGTATCATCTATAATTTGTTCTCTGGTACCAGGAAAGGTGCAAGGCGCTAAGGAAGAGTACGCTGAAGAAGTAATGACTAAGATCCAGTAAAACCAAAAATTTCAATGATCGATATTTTTCTTGTCATTAAAATCATTCCAGCAGTCGCGTAGATATCAGAAAAACAATTCTGCCTATAGTCTTGTATGTAGATATGTATATAAATTTGAGGGAAAATTGAAGAAATCATAAATGACTGATTTTTTACATGTGAGAGAGGAATTGTTCTTATTTACACAAATAAACGTTGCCACAAGGGCAAGGAGGATGGTGGGGGACAGACGCCCCTGAATCAACGTCAACATGCTCAAAAAATTAACAGATTCAGACTCTAGGGTTTTGTAAATGTGAAAAATGGTTCCTTTTAATGGAAATAATTGTAGCAAACGTGTTAAAACCACAAACTTGACTAAGTTGGTGGTGATCGATGGAAGGGACCCAAGACCGCTACCATTTCAAAACTCCTTATAGTCACAGAAAAAACACGAAGGACATGGTTTTGCCAATTTTTGTGGAATCGCCTGCATATGTAGTTTGAACATGACATGTGTGATGGATATGGTTAGTTGGCCCTTCCCGATTTTAGAATCCTACGCCTTGGGGGATGAATCAGACGTTTTGCTGCGTCTAGGTCATCATCTGAGCGTGGCGGAGCATTAATATCCGCATCTACCTCAATGGAAGGGGCAACTAACCATTCCATCACCTCACACATGCCTCTACAGTTGTCTTGACAAGTATCACAGGGTAAAATAATGCACAAAACATAAAATTTGGGTTTAATGTGACAATAACGATTGAACAATTTTGCGGGAAGTGAAAATTAAAATAAACAGTTGGTGTAACGGCAATGTTTGAAGCTGGGACCCTCTACCACATTGTATCACCTCTTCCTCCTGAAACAGGTTTACAAAGTTTGTTTTAGAGAATTAATATTGAATTTAGTGACGATGGTTTTCAAGGTTGTGGCAGTAATGATCAGGAAGTGAGTATATTTTTATACCAAGTATTGTTTTCCTTCACCAAGTGCCTCTGCAGTATTGTACTCCTCCATCCCATTCGGTTTTTTCCTATAAGCAGATCTGCATTGGGCAGAACATATTTTGGTATGTTTGAGTTATACTTCATCATCCTGCATAGCTAGCAGCAATGCTCAGTTCAACTTAGACACCACAAATGAGCAGCCAGAATTCTGGCCAGATGAACCTCAGATAGCCACTACAGCAATCTTTTCAGGGAGCTGAGGGTCTTGATGCATAATCTTGATCTTTGGTACGTCTGAGACTATTCCAATGAATATTTACTAACCTGATCCCGAACAGTGACTTACTCAGCACCTATTTCATGAACTAGCTCTCATAAAAAAAAGTATCCATACACAGCATACTCTTAAATTGAACTCTAACCTTGAGATAAGTCACCATTCGCTAATTATATTGCAATGAAAGTTCAGGATGTGACTTGGTCCTTCCCCTGTTGATGAACTCTCCAATGATTTTTTGGATTCAGTGCTGGTTAAATGAATATTTAATTAATGTGATCATTATCATTGACTGTGATCTTGTGATAAGTTCTGTTATTTTATTTGCTGCTTGTTGTGTTGTAAGAGTGATATTGGTGTTTCAATTTTTTTTTTCAATGATATCAACCATACTTTTCATTTTCATCTATTGTTATTATTGTTTTCAATTGTATGTACCAGATAAAACATGCTTAGACCAAATGATTACATCACGAACTGCCATATGCCTTCAAGAAATATGAAAAGAACTCACACAACTTGAATTGAGTGTTTGAAATTGACATTTCATATAGTTATTAACATTAAATTTGTGATACGACGTGAAGTGATGAAGCTTACCAGAGGGTGGTAGTTGAAACACCCAGAGAGAGGCCTCCTTGGTAGCGAATTGAGGTTCAGCTTGTTGCACGAGGGAGTGCTATTGTTGTCATGAGGATTGTCGTATTCGATTTTTTCCATACTATTTCTTACTTCTCTGAAACAGCTTTGATGTAAGGCGTTAACCACTATCAGCAGCAAATTCGTATGGGGAAGTCTTTTCACATAAAACGGCCTGAAAAGCAAAAACTAATTTAGGGAGCAAACAAAAAGCTCATCTTTCATAAAATGAACATAAATTTGTATATAATTTTAAAGGGAACACCAAAACTTTCGTTAAATATTTTTATATTAGCATAAAAGGCATAGTAGGTAAAATGCGCTGGAAAAGAAAACAATCAATGGTAATCAACATACATATTGATTAAATCAATGAGTTCAGCAGAATGCTTTGGGCTGTCCAGTGGAAGTTTACAATATCCTCATTCCTGTCTCATAAAGTTATGGTTTTGGATTCGTTATGGTCGAGAAGGCAATATTTAACCACGAGGGAAAAACTTTCAGGAGACAAACCGCTAGTACTCTATCTTCTATACAGGCTCCCGACCTCTATTTCCTATTGCTGTTGCCATGTTGCAGCACCAAGATGAGTTTATCTCATTTTTGCTCTCATCCCAATAGTAAGTGACGGATTGTCAATCTGTGAATTGCGTTGGGTTCAGGATTACCCACTGATCACTCGAAACCTGCTGTCGAATCTTTTGAAAAATCCCAATCAGTCAAGTCCTAGAGCAGTGTGTACTTATTTGAAACTGAATCAATAAAACCTCATCAATTGCTGTCCCCATTGTGGCATGGGACTGGTGCTGGTGGCTACTCCCAATTGGACAGGCTCTTTACCCTGGCACCTACAGCACCAGACATGTCATTTCTGAAAATAAGTTCTATCACAACTTTTCAAAATTTGCTATTTCTTGATTCTTACACAACGACCGTTATGAAATTGTTTGAGCCTACCTATTAAATAATCATGCAAAATACGGTAAACCTGAGATTTGAAAGGGAAGGTGTATGAACATAGCTACGGAATCGTTCCATTTTTCAATTTGTGTTAATTGATTTCTGTAGTAATTATTATTATTCTTTCTTTGTGTGGATAAGTAATACTTCTTCACTCTATTGATTTCCTCCTGGGAATCCATCAATACTTTGTCCAAACAATGAACAAATCATCACTTACAAATACCTTTATGATACTGACTGAGGTCACTAATTAGAGAACTAGATGAATTTCTCGTTTCTGTTGAATTACGGTATTTTTGGAACAACTTCGATACAATGTACTTACAATAATGATCTTCATGTAAATATCTTTCCCCGGGCTTCTATGAATATTGTCTTAATCGTTATGTATTGAAAGCTACTCATTCAGCTTATTTTATTATTATCAATAGTTGAGATTTTATCTTCTACTTCTCACCCAAGGTTGAAGAAGTATTGGGATCTCATTTGAAGACTGGAATGAGACTCAGGCTCATGTTCTTAAAAAGTAATTGTCAAGTACTTCTACTCATACTTCAACTCGAGTGAGAACAAGAACAAACATTGAAATATTTCATTATATGAGGTGCAATGGACTAATTATAAGTCATGTTAGTGAATTGTTAGCTTCTTGGATTGAGGCACAAGTTAAAAGGAATATTTGAATGAGCAAAGAGAGATCCGGAGAACAGCACGGATAGTCTATAAAGAGTAGGTTAGTTCATTTATTGGTAGCAGTAACAACATGGTTTGACATTAAAAGCACAATCTTCAAGTTTCCATACCAAAGGGTATACATTTATCATGATTTGATATTTTAGATTTGAAAGAGATTAGTATGACAGTATCCATCTGCTAAGGTGTTTCAGAATGGTTGAGATAACAAAACAATGGTAGTTGAAGAAATGGAATGAATTTTAGTAATGCAGATGACAAAGTGAAGTGATTTCAATCAAGTCAAATCAAATTGAAATTGAATGAATTGGAGATTAGAAAAATACAAACGTTGACATACCTTGAACAGTTAACAGGAATTTCCGAGCTGTAACCTTCCTTGCTGAGGTGTTGTAACATGTAAAGTTTACCTCTTTTATCACAAGCTTCTATGTGAACTATTACCGTTGGTTTGGTTTTATTTAAAAAATGAACGTATAAAGGTTTTTCGGACGAGGTCTCTGGAATGTCGGGCGAAACTTCACCATACCAAGCTGTCAAACAAGAAGATAGGGAAATAGTTAGCAATAATTAGATATGAACTATTTAATTGACTCAAGATGGATGTACGATTTTTTTTTCAAACGTCACCGCCCCATTGAAAAATTTGCGCTCACCTACCCTATAATGAGTTTCCTTGTTCGAACCTACCTACATTGTAAAGTTTGTTTTCTCATAATACTTTTACATTGTTCAAGAATTTAATGGCATAAATAATGATCCAGATACAGTCTACTGGAAACAGTCTACTGAGCTCATGTATAGGTATGGAAGCACCGAGTCTAGATAAAACAGGCTGTTTAGAAGATATGGACGTAGAAAGCCTACCTCATACAGAAATAAGATTCTTACACCCTCGTATAAGAATTTGCTCCGTTTCTTGTTCATTACTTTTAATAATGAGAAAAAAATCAAAATCAAAATGCATAGAATCAAATTATCGAATAAAAACAATCCGACAGTTTACCATGCAAAGGTTTCCTCCAAAACTAGTAGACCAAAGTTTACAAAAATCATCCAGCTTGGATGTGCCATCAATCTTGGCGTCATGTTCAACTAATCCTGAGGGATGGTATTTTATTGTTCAGATAATAATAACTGGATACTGGATGAATACACTATCCATAATGCTGTCTTTCAAGTTTCAATTCCGTAGCAGGTCGTGGATAACACGCGGGAGCATTCTTTCTGCCTGTACAGCGCAGTGACTGATCTGCGTTTCATAGATACAAGGGTTTTGAATATTTTTTGGTGGTTTTTATTGGTCGGTTTTGATAGTCAGATAGGAAATCATCTCAGTTGAGGCAAGCAAGAAAAAAATGTTTGGCTCATGTTTTAAGACAAATATACAAACTTGTGAAAAAGGAATAAAACAAAAAATGAAAATAATAATAATAAATAAATAAAATCCGTCCATACCCAGTGAATGGTCCGAAGCTTTTCTGTGAAACCAAAATTTACGAAATTATGCTAATAAATCATCTATTTACCAGTGATGAGCCCGTAATCTCGACACTCAGTTAAATGTAATTATATGCCGTCCATTGATTTGCATAGGAGGGCTATCTATCTGTTACAGAAATGATAAACCTTTGTGTAATCTTTTGCAGAATTCTTTTTTACAGTCCCTCTGTCCTGTAGGGATTGGGAATAACTGCCCTAGGAATAGGGGGATAACTACTGGCCCTCAGGGAATATCCACCCTACTAGACACAATAAAAGGGGAACAACAACCCTCATGATATCACAAAAGGGAGTGCTCATTGCGCTAGAAACGACTTTTGGAAAACGATCATTTCACACTAACATCATCTCAAGGTGAGCCAGCAATGGCTTGTCGATAGTACTTGGAGTGAATAAATAATACGTACATCAGGTAGCCAATTCTGGTAATTTGTGTTTTTATGACATTTTACGACAGCTAACAACCTATGAGTAGGTTGAAGTACGAAATATTGTAAATTATTTTTAATTATGAAAACTAAACATTAACATTATAGTTCAAAAGTTCAATACTTACTGTCATCGTCACCGTAGACATTTAGGTAGTAACTAGCATTTATCAGATTCCAGAGAATTTGGCCGATTAGCCACTGGACAGCATGAACGAGCAAATTAAAAGGCTAAACAATAAAATTAGAGCAGCGTGAATTATTAATATAATACAATGGGTAAGTGCACATAATGTAATAATAAAGAATAATCCTAGTCAGAGTTTGGCCTCTTTGGTGACATAAGTTATTAAGTTATTATTGGCGAAAACCTGCCAGCATTTAGTTTGCTGATTTACATGCATATTGGGTAATGAATTGAGCCAGCGAAAAACCAGAAAATATTTAACAAATAAAAACTGAAGTGAGACCAGAAAATTTTATCGTATACATACGATATTTTTTACGATTTATATGTAAATCCCCACCGCTATTATTTACTCCCCTCCCCCTTCCAATCAATCTCCTATTGAATCAAGTATTCGATTTATAAATGGGTCTTAATTACCTCGAAGATAGAACAAGACCAATAAGAAGTTATATTGAACACATCTCTCTTAATTTTTCACTAATTCCCAGAATGAACCGATTAATTATAATTGATAATTATCAATGAATTTAAAAAAAATCAATAAAGTAAGTACTTGCCGTAAATAGGAGTCGAATAGCACTGCTTGCAACAGGAGTTTCCCAAGAGCAGATACCTTGGTAGTCATGAATCAGCACTGCTCTGAAGATGTTCTTGGTAATCATTGCATCCATGATAGCACTTTCCACATCTCCAAAGAATCGTCCAGTATTGTTTTTCTCCTCAGAAATAACGACATAGCCGTTTCCATCGATGACGTAGCAATCAAGTTCGTCTGACTCACAAGACAAAGTGCATTCGTGACACTGTAAACAGGGTGACAGTCTCTAAATTTTTTCACTCCACAGATAGGCAGAAAATGTCCCTGTCACAGTACGTACATAGCATGACATCGTAACCAATGTACAAGTGTTTAGTTGTCCACCATTCTACAAATGGTAGCATTTGTGCTAAACTATAAGCTTGCTCGTGTGTAAAAAGATTTTTCTAATTCCACGTACTCTTTTTTCAAAATAACTATTTATGGAAAATATTCATTTTCAATTTTTTGTTTGCAACTTTTCAGTTAAATACATAATAATTGTTAGTTGACATAAAGACTTCCTCTCACATTTTGCGTTTCAGACCACTCCTAATAATTCTCGTTTTATTTGTGTCTATTGTGTGTCCTCAAACCCACTAGTTTTTGGTTTATTATTTTCAGTAAAGAACCTTTGTTATCGACAGGATTTTGACAATTCAATGAGTTTGATAATTGGTTGTAAGCTCGAAATTCATATTTTTACATAGCAGTTATTGATGATTGACTAAGCCTCCAAACACATACACGTTTAGGTTTCTTTTCGAACATAAATTTCATTTATTTGCAGCATCATCTAGACTAAGCAATGACTGTGAGGATCTTTGGAAAAATCTTGTAAATATTCAACTTTGATTGGCTACTAAAAGAGAGGATTATATCCTGGGTCGTTCTGGATCTTGAATAATCCGATTACACACTCATTCAAGTGTCATGCGTATTAATTTGGTTCTTCCCCGTCAGTGATCACAATGAGCGAAAACGTTGAAGAAGGTAGGTGTGTGACGGCACCCACCTATTGACCCCTGCTTTAATCAGTATGTCCCCACCTGTAAAGAAATGGGGGGAAGTAAAGCGCGAATGAAGCAATTTGTTTATCAAAGAGGAAATAACTGTCAAACGTTGTTACATAATTATCAGTTATACAGGGATTGCTTCAACCGACTCAGCGACCCAAAAAACAAGAGAACCCTCCTCAACAATCCCTGAAACTATTGTTGACTCATTCCTCAACAACATATGATCCATTCATCTTCCCATTTACCCTGACTGAGTTGAGGGACTCTCCCAAGGAACACCTCCCCTGGCATTGACTTTACTTACAAATGCAACCATCACACTCCTACCTCTGACCTTTGTGAATGGAAAGTACCATATTGTTTTAACAAGCTTGTTCAAAGCATCCTTTCTCGAATCATGGAAGGAATGTATCATTATCCCAGCCTGTAAACCAGGTAAGCCTCATAAGAAGGAAATTCTTTTCGTCCTTCTGCATTAGCATCATGTGTGTTCAAAACATTTGAGCGAATGCTTAAGACTCGACTGGTGGCTGGAATCAGAGACTATTACCTGGTGGACAGTTTGGCTTCTGATCATGTCAGTCAACAATGGATACTTATCACAGTTTCGGGAATTAAGAAACCACTGTTGGCTTATTTATCAACAAATCTGTTGAACATGTAAGTTGTAACATGGGGTGGTGAGGTGATGGAATGGTATAGTTGCCCTTTCTTTTGAGCTGATTGCTGTTTAATGCTCAGAGGATGACCCAGACGCTTTAAGGCGTCTGATCCATCTCCGAAGGCGACAGATTCAAGAATCGGGAAGGGCCAACTAAACATCACCATTTGGATGTGAACACAAGATTTTGCTACATAAAATAATTGTAATATAGTAATCTTTATTCACACCTATTTACTCCTTCTACCTTCGCAAAATTATTGAAAATCAACAACAATAAAAAATAATTACAGTAAACATAGAATAAAAAAAAATAAAATTATAGAATATTATTGAGATTTGACAGTCTTACGTTAGGTTTGGACGTGATGTCGCGGAAACGCTTATATAATGCAGAGTGAGCAATGTGGAATCCCACAACAGAACCTGGAGCTTCGTGTCCTCCATCCCGTGGAAAGATAGCGTGGCTTGCTGTAACCTTCAAGTCATCCATAAATCCTGAAAATAGCCCTTATTGTTAAAGATAGGTGAGTAGCTGATTTCCCTCCCCTTCACACACGTCCTTCACCCCTCCACCAGCAACAATAATTATTCTGACTCATTGACAATTTTTGATCCATAATTTTCAAATTCTCCAAATAAATCTTAGAAATTCTGGAATATCTATTCACAAAGTTTCTTGAGGACATGAGTTACAGTGCATAATACTAAACTTAGAAACTGGATCCGTTTGGAAGTACTCCAGGTTTGGTTGCATCATAAAACATCATTGTCAACCAGACAAATTTCAAGTAAGATCCATTAATGAAATGTCTATAGGAACCACCTTGAATCGGAAATTAGAAAACTGACACACTAACAGGCGATAGTGTTTTGGACTCAAATCAAACTACCCCGTGTTATCAATTAGTACCCCACTTTTTTGCTTGAATCATGCCTTCTTAGCATAAAGTCCGCTATAAAAATTAATAACCTTTGTGCCAGATTTATGACAGAATTTTCTGAAATATTCAATTGATATGGAGATGAGAGTTCAATTCCAGTTATAATTTGCGTGAAGCTCTTCAAATGTACTTTCTGAGAGGAAAATGGATGTCAATGAGTGCCAAGTCTGGGCTGTATGGTGAATTATTTTATAAGTTCCGGGTCACAAACCTGAATCATAAGGAACCGAAAATACAAAAGCCTCGGAATCTAAGTGGTGGTGGAGGACTGCACTTCTGTACCAAACTTCGTCGAGAGCTTTTTTGTTCAAGTCACCCCAAGACCTGAAAAAAAAGGATATTGATAATTATGTGAAATGAAAAAAGTTTGCCAAATTGCTAGTAGTAGTTCGTAGCTTCATCATGAATGTACAGATTATTAAAATGTAAATAATCTTGTGAAATCGAAATCACTGTCTAATTCTCACTTTCTGCCGATTGAGAAACAGAAGTAATTCGAGAATTATGATTCGTGGCAGTTTCCCATTCAAACTTGTTTGGATCATGGAGAGTTATGGGGGTGTGTGACTGGGAAAGATGACGATCTGTCAATAAATGTTTAAGCTCGGACTAAGATAGTTCCATTAGTTGACCCTATAAATCCATGTACGAAGGGGTTATAACTGCTTAGGAAGTGTGGAACTGGTTGTCTTCAAGCTTTCAGGGCTCAGGTTTGGAAAGAAGAGTTTCTTTACTAGGAATGCTTATCATTTACTACCCATCTTGAAATTGGTTAACAGTCAAGGAGTATGGTAATAAAATTATTTCTACAGTGGTTACCATGAGAATGGAAGTAAGGACTACCATGCTCACAGAATCAGCTGAGAAATACGGACCAATGGTCAATCGGTGTGACAGTGCTGGCACCAAAATTACTGCAGATATGATAAAAATGAAGCTTCTTCAGGGTGTCTCTGAAGTAGGTATGAATTTGGATGAAAAATCTGGCGCAATATATTTCAATCATCAAAAGAATAACAAGTTCATCAAAAAGTCCTTTGATTCTGGATCAGGCAACAACAGTAAAGAAAAAGGTCAATGCCATTGTTGCAGTGGCTACTAAGGACACATTGCTAAAAATTGCGACCAAGTGTGACCAGTTGATAGGTGAGATAATGACGATGATTAACGCTGAAATTTTAACAAAACAGGATATTTATGTTTTGTGCATGCCCTCTTGATCATTCTCAGTTTACTTTGATCCATTTGATCAGCCATTTTCAGCAAAAAGTCATACCCTTATTAGATGGCCAAGACAATCAACTCTTCAACTGACCAGCTCAGGCGTTTATTCATTCCTGACGTCAGGGATCATCCTCTATAGTAGTAGTGAAGTGGGGGTTCTCTTTGATCTTGTGAAATAAACTCTCAGTACCTATTCAATTGGCTGTGACAATCTCAAATGTCTGGTGAACCCTTTTCCAGTTATGAAAAGTCCACTGCAGTGTAAGCAAAAATTTAATTGTCAATAATTAAATTGACAAAAATTAAACTCATTACTAGACATCGTCCCTCTAAAGATCTGTGATAAGCTTCACACTGTTTACTTTGCTAGTCGAATTTCGAGCTCAAAACCAGTTCTCTTCAAGAGATACAGGTCGCCTGATCCAGTGCCACCCCACATCCGTTCTCCACAGAACATCTTCGGGAACATTGTTCATCTACATTATACATTTTTCAGTTAAGTGCTATATGCTCTTTAGGATTAATATCAATCAACAGGGAACCATGTGTAATCAAAATTAACATTTCTAAAATGTTATCAAAAGTAAAATAAAGTTATGGAAATTATGCGTATGCAAGGTGTTTTGTAGCCCAGATGGAGTTGGCAAAATTATTCTGAGGATTTTAGGTTGACCTAAAAGAACGAAACGGCTACCAATTGGGTATAGCGCTTTCTGGATACTCAACAGTGTTCTGCACCTAATTCATATGCATAAATGCCAAATGTAATGCTTAGAGCATAGATTGCAATTAATATGAAGGTGGTTAAATCTGTAGGTAGTGAATCATCCTCATGATTCTCCTTTATCATCCCTTCAACATCAATATTATAGGTGTTATATACGTTCAGAAGATGCATTCGATGGATCAAACAGAGGAGCAGATGGTGGAGAGAAAGGCTTGAAGGAGAGAATGTAATGAAAAGTAGCTTGACAATTCAAGAAGTTACGAGTGTGCCAACTATTAATGTAACAGACAGACATTTTTTCACAAATCATGTTAAATACTCATTTAAAAAAAGAAAAAACAAATTACTTCTCTGTCTCTGGTTGATCAGGTATAACTTGCCACCTGGTGAGACCACTCTGAGTGGCAACAAATCGAAGTGAGGCATTAAATCTAGACACAAGTTCCTCCCTGGAACAAAAAATGTTAGAGTCAAAAAAGGAAAAGAGCATCCACACTTCCTATAGTTAATTTAAATTAATTATTAACCTCCGGGGAGATCGATTGCACGATTTATTCCTAAAAAAATTTCCTTGTCAAAATTTTGTAAGCCCTTTATTTATTTTTTTATTATTTTTTCACTTTCAAGTTTCTTTTTTTTTTTAATTTTCAACTTTACATCACTAAAATGGTCAGACATCCACTAACTTAACTCAAAAGTAGATATTACCTATGGTATTTCAAATTTTTTCATATGAAAATGAGACAAATCAAGTTCTAAATAGATGAGGAGGCTAGTCCTAGTTGCAGTGGTCACGACAACAGCAATCATAATGTGTGTCGCTCAATGATTCTTTTAGCGATTTTTCGTGGGAAATGAGCAGTTAATTCAGTGAAAAAAGCCCAAACCAATACTTGCTCCCAGCAACCCAGCACATAGTGGATGTGAATGGATATGGATACGCCATTGGTTCAGTTTTATCACATGAACGAGAATGATGTGGTCTACTACTACAAATACCTACAGAACCAGAGCCTAACTACTGTGTTACCAGGAAGTTTACAAAATTAGGCTAAAAAATCATCCATTTACTGGAAATGGTCCCGTAATATCTCCATCATACGCACAATAACAAAGCCCTATCCTTCTTTTTATGTACAAAGTAAAACGAAAAGTGAGGGCACGCGTGACAGGCTATTTGTGGTAGGTACATACTCAGTTCTGTCTCTGGCAGCCCATTTCGATGATTTGTAAGACCCCTCCGTGATTTTAGCATCGAAAACTAAAAGTTGCATCAACTCTTTATCACCTGAAACAAAATATCATCAGTTTTAGCTTCAAGCAAATAATCAGTTTTAGGTATCATTAATACTCAATTTTTGCAAATTTAACAATAATTTTGTGTACTTAAAGCTATTTCACTCCAAATCAATAATCAAGAAAGTCCAGTTCGTCGTCATCACCTTTGTTAATTGATTTATTAATTTTTCTGGAATTTGGAAAGCACTATTACTTACCCCTTAAAAGTATTGTATATTAGTAACTAATTGAATGAATAGTCACAACTGAACTTACAGTAAGATGCATCTGCGTCCACCACAGGGCGATTACATTCCTCTAAAAAACGAAATGTTAGGTAAAAATGAAATTACCAAAATAATATAAATAACATTTGAAATAAAAGAATGAAAGAAGTAGTTTAATTAATCTTCAAACAAATTATTGGAGTAAATTTGCATCTGCGAAGTTTTGATACTAGTGGAATAACTTCTAAAGAGGATTGTACTTCGACCAGAAATCGATCTTACCTGATTCTCCAGGCTCTGAATTGATTTCTTCGTGGAAAAATCTATCTTTCCATTCCCAATGTGGTAAAAAGATTTTTTCCAGAAAGTGGTGAAGTTTTTCTTCTGCCGAGTTGAAGTGTTTGTCGCCGTTCCGATGGTAATCACAGTAAACCCTACAATCCATATTTTAAAATTGCTTTAACAAACCACGATATAAGAGCTGTATTCTCACGTTGTTCCCATTTTAACACTAATGGGTAGTGCTATCAGTTAGGCAACTATTGTGCTGAGATGAGTATGCTGAGATGAGTGCTAACAACTCAGTGAATAACATGTAGGCAAATTTTGAAGAAACATGACGACCTTATGATGATGCAAAAAGCTTTGGAGTGTGCGTGTTTCACAGGTGATAGATCGATTATTGAATTTCAGGAGATATGCATAGAGCACGTAAATCGGTTCTCAACCAAAATACCTGTTTGGATTGATCAGTTGATCATATTTGTGTGCCTCCTGAAATTCAATAATCCCTCTATCACCTGTGAAACACGCACACTCCAAAGCTTAGTAAAAATTCAAATCATGAACGCAAGCCAATTGAATAATAAGCCCCAGTGAAAGAATTTGCAGCGTTTCATGCGTATCAGAATGCTTCAACCAGTGTATCAGCTACAAAGCCTTTCAGCAGTTCACTCCAGTATCCACATTGCTACATCACTACATCACTAGGTTACTGCGATGAAAACATAAACAATAATAAACCAAAAAAACGCAAATGTTGGCACCATAAATCGGGCCGTATATCGGGAATGGTTTGAGCTACGAACCTGGGAAAGGGCTCATTCGATTCCTCATGGAAAGTTTTTCAAAAAGAGTCCAAATTTAGGCCGCTTTGACTTTTTTTGAGGTTTTTAGGGATTTTACAAAACTTCGACTACCCTTAAAGGGCACTTTAAATTAAGGCTGGCTAAAGAATTGGGCGGTTGTCGGACCAATATTGATTTTTCCTGAAAATTTCAGATATTTTGCTCCAGCCGTTTGGGAGAAATCGTGCGTGTACGGCGTACGGCGGACGGACGGAAAAATGTTTATTACAGATTCGGATTCTACACGCTTTGAAACGTAAACAATGACATTTTCAGGGGGGGTTAGATTTTTTTTTTTTCAAGAGCGATTACAATGGTTCATTATTGAATAATAAACCAAAAAGGAAAAATTTGGGTTGTGAGCTACTTCACCTCTTGGTGACGAACCCTTGGTAACGCTAAACGAACTAGAACTGAGTGTTACAGGAGGCTTGGGGGCCATGGGCTCCATGGGCTACGTAACTGTATTTAGAAGCTTGGTCACTACAAATTCTGTTAGGCTAGGTGTATATATCCATTATTTAGTTCTCATAGCAGCAAATATATTATCGCTAGTGTTAACTCTCCAGCAGGGGAGAAATACAATTCTATCACTCTATTTTGATAAGGGAAAGGTCTTCTGGTGTAGCTGTAGAGGATCGTCAGTACAGCTGTATTATTCCACGATTTTCACAAATCAGGATATGTATTCACCAGCAAAGAAAATTAATTGATGTGAAGGCATGATTTGATATGATTAGATACTAATTCAAGTCTTGGGGATTGACAAAGAATAGTTTTTATTGTAACGACTTAATGATCTATTACAGGTTAGTAAAATAAAGAGTCGATAACCCTACTAGGGTAGTTTGGTAGGAATAAAAAGAGTTTGCTTTAAAGAGCCCACTCGAGATTAAACCCCAACGTAATATAAATGTCACCTACATACCAATCTGGATGTACTCTCCAATTGCCTTTGAAATAATTAGTGAGAGGTATGCCTGTGGAAAAAGAAGGTTGTTTTAAATTTCATGGACAGGTGACTTTGAAGTACCAATTGGAAAAAAATAATAAAAAAAGTGTAGGGAATATTTCGTATGCTCTTTGAGCTGTTTTTCATCAAGGAGGATAGGGCTAGGTTTTTATTTTATATGAATGCCTGACATAAAAATAGAAAGAAAATTGGTAGGTGCCTATAACGGCACCTTAACAATGCAGTCACAGTACCTATAGTTTTTTAAACATTCTCTCCAGGGGCACACACAAGTGCAGAATACCTACCTATTCAGATCAAATGATCACAATTTCTTGAGCCTATTTATCAAAATATAGGCGCTATACAAATTGGTTGCTTGTTGTTCTGGGTTGGTAATATTGTATTAGAATTGGCAGAGACAAATGCACTATATTCTTGGGCTTGATTATTCCCGTGATGAATTTTCATTCATTCTGACGTCCCACTCGGTGAAAATTACATTCGAACTGGCGTGCATAGATGGACAAAAGTGCGACCCTGTCTTTCTTTACTTGGACGTTATTTTGGCAGTTATATGCTGTTGTTTATCGGAATTTCGCTGGAGTGCCACCATTGCTTCGAATACATTTAGCTAAAACAGATTTGTGCACAACATATTGAAAGTGGAGTTAATTCGTAACGCAGTTACTGCTGCCCCCACTCCGTTCTCTCCTCATCACTGTTTCCAACCCAATGTCATAATTCAATTGCACACTAAAATGTTTTCCTTACACGCATTTTTACTGTTTTAAGGAAGGGGAGGGGGGATTAACCATAATTATCATGTATATATGATATCTATAATATGAACTGGAAAGATTTGGTCCTTTTTTCTTCTTATATTCAAGCATCAAGGTCGTAAAGGCTGTGTTCAATTGCAATGATAGAGTATTGAAGACTGACCCATCTGCTTGGATCTGCGTATTTCATCGCCAGCCTTGATCCAGAAGTCACCGTATGAGTCCGGAAGCACTAAACCCATTGTGAATGGGGTTTTCGCTAAAGGTGCAAAATAGTAATTCCTCGTCTCCACCCCCACTCTTCTCTATAATAAGAAAATAACGAAATGAAAATTTATCAAAAACATGTCACTAACCTGATGTAAATCGATACAATAGAAAAAAGAGAACTCATATTAAAATGAAACTTAAGGGAGTCATCTAGTATAAACAGGTGAGGTTTGATTTTTTGACTGTTACGTTTCAACTAAAAAACTACACGACCGATTTTAAAAATTAGTTAAACATTTGAAAGCTACCTACATCATTTCTGAGTAACATGAGATGTATTATATTTTAAAAAATAAGTGGGTGTGGCACATAGCTTCCTCGTATCCATAACTGACTGTATAGATCATTGAAAATTATTATTGACTAAAGAACTTCGTTCAGTTAGGCGAAGTAAATATTGAATTAGGGTAAATTTATTGTTATGCAGGAGCATAACTTGAGAAAATGAAGGTAGGCATGTTCGAAGCTAAAACTTTATTTTCTCTTTATTACTCACGAGGACCATCTTTACATCAGTCCGAACAATCCCTGAAAATTTCATCGAAATCAGTCATGAACTCCCGGAGTTATGCGTGTAACAAGGATTTCACGTTTGCGCATGCGCAGAGGCTACTATTGATCCGGGGGTCATGAAACTCATAGGGGACCATCTACGCCCCAACCTACACAATCCCTGAAAATTTCATCAAAATCGGACTATAACTTCGTGTAGTTTTGCCCGTA
The DNA here is from genome assembly GCA_031894815.1 of Creontiades dilutus. Classification (NCBI taxonomy): domain Eukaryota; kingdom Metazoa; phylum Arthropoda; class Insecta; order Hemiptera; family Miridae; genus Creontiades; species Creontiades dilutus. Next base: position 529,951 of record JAVIWC010006795.1, read on the forward strand.
ATAAGGATTTGCTGACAGACAGGCAGACACACAGACAGACACGGAACCAAAATTGTTCAGAAAGGTCTGAAACGCAAAATGCGAGTGGAATTTTTGATTTTGGAGACAAACAAATTTTCACATTCCGAAAGTGTGAAAACAATGCTTCCGCTACCTTGGTAGACTCGGAAGCAAAAATGAAATCTCTACCTAAATTGGAACAATATAACTTAACGTATTCAACATTGTCTATAAAAATCATTGTTTCAAGTGCGCAGCTAAAACTATTGACGATGTATTAAACATTGTAATATAATGTATTACCTTAATATTACTTGCTTGCACCACATGAGTTTTAATTGTTTTTGAACCCTGATTCGCGCATGTGCATCTCGGATTAATGATCGTTTGACCTCTCTCGTTATATTATACGCTCCCGCCTGTCGAGGCTCAATGCACTCACAAGGGATGATTTAATTTTTGAAAAAACACGAAGTTTGTATATTAATAACAATAACTGTTATTGTTCTGTTACTGATAATGACCTAATCGTGGAAATCGATTTAGTGTTGTAACTGTTTGAATTTTTACGGAAATAGACGAGGTTTATTTTACAAGCTCTGCGTTTTCCCTGACGGGTTTCTTTCTCTTGTAATTGTCTCTTGTTGATTTGGCAATCAAACTGTAACGATTCGGGAATTAACGGGATGCACTCACACCAATCAGCGTTGAAAAGTCATGAAGATTGATGTGTGCCACACTCACTTCGGTAGAAAGCAATTATCACTTCAAATAACGTTGGTACTTATACATAAAGCGTCATATTTAGTCTAACAAAAAATAATAATAATAATAAATAAGTAAGAAATAAATTTAAAAAAAAACCTATATAGCTTTTCAAAGTCAGATTCGGAAATTTCCAAACCAATTTCAGAATTTTCCACTTCAATTTCAGAAACCGCTCCCACCCGGATATTGATCACATTCTGAAATTGAAATGGAAAATTCTGAAATTGAAATGGAAAGTCTGAAATTGAAATGGAAAATTCTGAAATTGGTTTGGAAATTTCCGAATCTGACTTGGAAAAGCTATATATATAGAACGAATTTATCAGGCACAAATGATTCATTGTTGACTTGCCATTCTGCGCGGCTTCAACTATTTCCAATCATTAGGAAAAACAAATTATTTGAAAATAACAAGTTACAACTTTGTTATTGGCTACTCACGAAATCGTCGTAATGGAACTTTATTTTGAGACCCAACTTTTTGCTGCCTTCGCTGTTAATCATGGCCTCTCGCAACTGAAAATATCATAATTACGGTAGCTAAATTAGGCTGAATCGTAAAGTGATTTCAATGATCCATAAATCGCCCATTTGATTTGGTGATGATGCCCATGACACAAAAATGCGAGCTTGGCTTCTAGTGATCTGAATTAAAATTCGGAAGGTGGTAACAAACTTTTTAATGAGCTTTCAAATTCAATTCCCTTTTTGAAAAAAAAATAGGAGTTGCCATGGTGCAGCATTACTCGCATTTTTGGGTCCGGATCACACGAACTTTTCATTATGTTAAAAACCCACCTATTTCTTTGGGATCATTGTTAGTGATTAACCCAAAATTGCTTCAGTTACATACCTCAAGGATTTCTGGGCTTGGAGTTCTTGGTGTTTCAATATTATCGTCTAAATGCTCGATCTCTGTTAGGTCTACGCTGTTATAATTCCTTTTCAAACATGTTTTATACTGAAACACCGAAAGAATTAAACAATACAACAACTATCTTTGTGGGATAATTCAAAAAGTATAAGAAGATTTATAAAGACTATGAAACTGTTTTTCTAAAAATCACCTGTTTTGTTTTCCACAGGGATATTGTTACTTACAACTGGTCTCAAATCTGGATGAAACATAATATATCCGTTGTTGGTAATGACGAAGGCGTAACCATTCGCTCCGATCTAATAACAAGGAAAAGATAAGCACATGTAAAATGTGAAGTCGAACAGGTGACTGTTGAATCAACCTCATAAACTTGAGATTGTGGAGGGCAAACCCAATTGTCGAGTATGAACTTCAAAGCGAATTTTTTAAATACATTTATTGTATAACCCTTGTAACCGTGTATTTCTCTTTCCACGAGTGGAAGCTAGGTATCTACCTACAATCGCCAGTGCAGGCGATCTATCTTCTATTTTATTGTGGTCTTATCTGCTCTTCTCGTACGCTACTTTGCTGTATTATGTATGACACCCAGCGGAACCATTTTACAGGGGTTCATAAAGGTTCATCACTAGGGCTAGGATTTGCATGTAATTACACATCTTTTCTGGAGCCTTATATCGCCATTTAGATCAAAGAACTTTACGTTTCACATGGTTTCAGATTGATTTAGACCATTTATTTTACATATTTTTACATATTTCGGTTTAATTACATATTTTTACATATTTCAGTCATAAGTACATATTTGGTTGCATATTTACCAATTATTAATCAACCTCCTTCAAAAGTGAAGCAACAAGAAAAAAAGGCTTATTATTCATAAATAATAAACCAAAATTGGTTGGTACCTACATGAAAAAAGAAGGCGATTCGTCATCGTCACCTGCTTTCAGGCAGCTCAGCATTATAGGGAGAACAATCCTAGAGTACCTATCTTGCTCTAGCGCTATCTCGTGTACCACAAGTACGAGTATCATCCTAGGACAGCGCCTCTAGAGTGCATGTGGACATTTTTTTAAAAGCTCCAAGCCGGGTGCAGCTGTTCAAGGAGATATATCCCGAGTTACATTTTCCTCCTCAACCAGCAGTAGCAAGATGGGGAACTTGGTTGGATGCAGCTGACTACTACAGCAGTAACTTCGACAAAATATAGGATATTATTTCACACCTTGATAAAGACTCGGCTGCAGCCTTTCCCCGTGCCATCAAGTTGATGGAGAAATGAACCTTGAAAAATGAATTGGCATTTATCAGCAGCAACTACACCTTTTGGGGAAAACCATCGCTTAGCTCGAATCTCAAACCAGTCATTGGTAAAAGCGTGGACCACGACCGAATTGCAGTCCAAAAGTTGGAAAATATACTGGGAGACGTTGCAAACAAAATCAAAACAAAAATCTGAGACGTTTTCACCAAAAATCCGGGATGGAAAGATATTCTGCTGATCGCTGATATCCTCAACGAAAAACAAGTAACAGACTAGTTAAGCGTAGAAGCGGCTTTCTTCAGTGTCCCAATTACATCTGTTGATATCGAGAGATTTTTCAGCAGATACTAGACCATTTTAAGACCCGAACGTCGAAGCTTTTCGTTTGAAAATTCTAAAAATCATGTGGTGGTAGATGCAAATAATTTTGATTAATAAAATTCCCTTTGAATTCAGTGCAATTGGCACCAGTGTTTATAATTTTCGATTTTACATATTTTCTATTTTATTTTACATATTTGGCAAAAATAAATACATATTATATGTACATATTTTGCATTTTTAACTGCATATAAATCCTAGCCCTATTCATCACATTTCAAAAATCTGCATTTTTCGAAGAATTGTAGATACAGGAATGGATTAAATCTTTAAATATTTGTAATATTTTCTAGTTTTATTTACAAATGTTCAATTCGACCCCCTCCTGCTGCACAACACACATCTAGCGTATAATCGAATTCCTCCCATACATGCTGAAGCATATCTGGAGTCACTTCGCGAATGGCGAAAGTTATGCGATTTTTCAGCTCGTCCAGGTTGGCTGGTAAGGGTGGCACAGAAACTCGTTCATTCACTTATCCCCGCAAGAAGAAGTCACAAGTTGTGAGGTCTGGGGATTGAGGAGGCCAAGATGAAACACCTAAATCTGAATCCCCTTATCGCTCAATACATCGATTGAGAAGCTGCTGGTTGAGGTATCGTCAGACTGCTGAATGCCAATGTGGCTGTGCTCCATCTTGTTGAAAATCAAAAACGTCCCTGGCTTCCTGTGGTTGAGGGAACAGTCACGTTTGCAGCATCTGTCGGTAGGTATCACCGTTTACTGTGTATCCATCACTGGCGTTCACCATCTCTGCAGTAACTAACAGACTACGCCTTCCACGTACACCCGAGAGACTTCCACTGGCACTGAAAAAGAAACTTGATGGTCCCCTCTTTCGAACGGTAGCAGGTTCATTGATCTTCAAACATCCGTTGCTCAGCTATTCCTTATTGAAATGTGATGAACCTTTATGGGGTCCGGGAATGAGTAATGACGACGCCAACCAGAAGACATCAAATCTTAACACTCAGTTGATAGAACAGATCACTCTATTTCCTTCCTGAGAGGAACAATTCCAACACGTTGACACACAACTTCAACCAGGGGTTTCCCTTCATGTACCGCTCTTCTCTAACAACTTATATACAAACACGAAAGGTCTCACATTCTTAAAACCTCTTCGCTTCTTTCGTTAGCTCAAACCATGCGAATCAATATCTCATCGACTCCTGTTAAAACCCGAATGAACGTTTCTTAATAGTCAGTTGACGTCTAAATCACTCAGTCAACTGAGTTCCTCTACTGTATCTATTCATTAAAGGCCAACACCAATCGATGCCCACCAGCATTTCTGCAACCAAGTTATTATCCTAAGGGATGGTTAATTTCATTTGCTTGCCTCATTAAAATCTGACTATTTCACACATACGTAAGATACCCACTAATTTGATATAGTTTTGAATTGAAGTCTGACAGGCCTGCTGATTGAAAAGCTGACCCTAACGAAATGTTCCTCCCTTTAATAAAAACGCTGCAAATTCTTTCACTAGGGTTTATTATTCAATTCATTCATTTGGCTTGCATTCATGACTTGAATTTCTACTAAGCTTTGGAGTGTGCGTGTTACACAGGTGCTAGAGCGATTATTGAATTTCAGAAGATATGCATAGAGCACGTAAATCGGTTCTCAACCAAATCACGTATTTGGATTGATCAGTTGATGATACTTGTGTGCCTCCTCTACATCAGTTTACCTTTGGCTACATCTTTTAAATTTTTATTTGGGGAAGTTTTGACGCAATACGAGTGCTAAAGTGACTTGATAAATTAAAGATGTTCTTATTGTGGAGGGGTTGAGGTTCAGTAAAAAAACGCTGCAAATTCTTTCACTGGGGTTTATTATTCAATCGGCTTGCGTTCATGATTTGAAATTCTTCTAAGCTTTGGAGTGTGCGTGTTTCACAGGATAGGGCGATTATTGAATTTCAGGAGGCACACAAATATGATCAACTGATCAATCCAAATAGGTATTTTGGTCGAGAACAGATTCACGTGCTCCATGCATATCTCCTGAAATTCAATAATCGCCCTATCCTGTGAAACACGCACACTCCAAAGCTTGGAAGAATTTCAAATCATGAACGCAAGCCGATTGAATAATAAACCCCAATGAAAGAATTTGCAGCGTTTTTTTCATTCATTTCATTCATTCAAACGTTCCCTCGCAGCAGTGCTACCTACTGGAAAGAATTCATGAAATTGATTTAAAAAACCCCAGTGAAAGAATTTGCAGCGTTTTGCTTCTGCTACCTTATATCATTTAAACTGCGCTCCATATTTGCAGTTCCCTTTATACTACCCAAAGTCTCTCTTGATTTCATATCAGACCTACATCAAATTAAAGGAAATGGGCTCACTCCCATATTCGAGTTGAGGGCGCTTGGAACGGCCAGATGGGAAACTGCCAGTTATCAAGAAGGCGATAACAGAACTCGAAAAACGCAAATCTTGGCCGCATTAATCATGCCATAAATCGGGAATGGTTTGACCTACAGACCTGGGAAGGGGCTCATTCGATTCCTCATGGAAAGTTCTACAAAACAAGTCCACATTTAGGCCGCCTTGATGTTTTTTGAGGTTTTTAGGGATTTTACAAAACTTTGACAACCCTTAAATGGCACTTCAATTTGAGTTAGAAAGCTGGCTAAAGAATTGGGGCGTTGTCGGACCAACATGGATTTTTCCTGAAAATTTCAGATGTTTTGGTCCAGCCGTTTGGGAGAAATCTTGCGTACGGCGTACGGCGGACGGCGTACGGCGTACGGCGTACGGCGGACGGACGGAAAATTTTTTATTGCAGATTTGGATTCCAGACCCTTTGAAACGTAAACCATGAAATTTTCAGGGGGGGTTAGAAATTTTTTTTTCGAGAGCGATTACTATGGTTTATTATTGAATAATAAACCAAAAGCGAACGGACAGGAGCTCTGTGAAGAGTTGAAACATTCTGCATCATATTATGTCGATGCAATCATATTTTATCACTAACCTTGTAGGGCTGTGTGAGACTCTTGATGTCAGAAATGAGCACGTCAGTCCCAGCAATGCCCAGAAGATCCGCCTTCCGTGTCTGTAAATGTATCAGACAATTATAATGGTGAATTGTAAAATGGAATGACAAGAGAATTGTAGAAATACTATCAGGAGAGAGGAAGGTTTAGTAAGATTTAGAATAATATGGTGTGTACTACAGCAATATCGTTATTCCAGTAGGTACTAATTAGGAAAACAGAGATTATTCTCAGTGTTTCATATCCGCCCTGTGGCAGAATAACTTCCTTTTTCGACTTAAGGATGAGGAACTCCCCTCTCCATGTTCGTTATGCGGACTGTGTAGAGGAAATCTATTGCGAATAGCGGATTATGTCGCGAATAATTGTACAAACACCTATGTAATAAACTGAAATTGGCTAACTCTCAGCAGATTGTTAAAAAAATTACGTCACAGAGGGCCGAATGTCTTGAGAAAAACAGCCTATTTATCAGAGATGAACTTACTTAATATACAAATCAATTGTGTCTCCACACAACTGCACACTTTCCGGTCCATTATTTTCATTAACAAACTTCTGTGATCGACGAAGAACTAATTTTTTTAAACCCATCCGAAACTTTTCTCCAAAAATACTGGACCAAAGTTTACGAAATTCGGCTCAAAAATCCTAAATCGATCTGAGATGTGCCAGCGATCTCGGGGTCTTGTCTAACAATTTAAGGATTGAACTATTAAAAAATTGATCTCAACAATTTTCTATGTAAGAGTCTAGTTTTTTGTTTGATTTGGGTAGATATTAGTTCCCTGAATCAAATGAGACCACTCGAGTTGCTGTACAATCATCTGTTCGCTCACCATTTGGGCGCTGGTCAACAGCCCTAACAGAACAGTTGATGCAATACTAGATACCATAATTGAAACTTTAAAGATAGCGTTCAATTCAATTAAGGAAAACAAGTGGAGGCATTATCATTGCCTGTATTGGTTTATTATTCAATAATAAACCATAGTAATCGCTCTCGAAAAAAAATTTCTAACCCCCCTGAAAATTTCATGGTTTACGTTTCAAAGGGTCTGGAATAAAAAATTTTCCGTCCGTCCGCCGTACGCCGTACGCAAGATTTCTCCCAAACGGCTGGACCAAAACATCTGAAATTTTCAGGAAAAATCCATGTTGGTCCGACAACGCCCCAATTCTTTAGCCAGCTTTCTAACTCAAATTGAAGTGCCATTTAAGGGTTGTCAAAGTTTTGTAAAATCCCTAAAAACCTCAAAAAACATCAAGGCGGCCTAAATGTGGACTTGTTTTGTAGAACTTTCCATGAGGAATCGAATGAGCCCCTTCCCAGGTCTGTAGGTCAAACCATTCCCGATTTATGGCATGATTAATGCGGCCAAGATTTGCGTTTTTCGAGTTCTGTTATCGCCTTCTTGATAACTGGCAGTTTCCCATCTGGCCGTTCCCAGCGCCCTCAACTCGAATATGGGAGTGAGCCCATTTCCTTTAATTTGATGTAGGTCTGATATGAAATCAAGAGAGACTTTGGGTAGTATAAAGGGAACTGCAAATATGGAGCGCAGTTTAAATGATATAAGGTAGCAGAAGCAAAACGCTGCAAATTCTTTCACTGGGGTTTATTATTCAATCGGCTTGCGTTCATGATTTGAAATTCTTCTAAGCTTTGGAGTGTGCGTGTTTCACAGGATAGGGCGATTATTGAATTTCAGGAGGCACACAAATAAGATCAACTGATCAATCCAAATAGGTATTTTGGTCGAGAACAGATTCACGTGCTCCATGCATATCTCCTGAAATTCAATAATCGCCCTATCCTGTGAAACACGCACACTCCAAAGCTTAGAAGAATTTCAAATCATGAACGCAAGCCGATTGAATAATAAACCCCAGTGAAAGAATTTGCAGCGTTTTTTTATTTCATCTCGTTAAGTCTCAGTTGTCCTATTTGAGGATTTTTATCTGTGTTTCCGAGTGTACTATAGGAGGGCTAGTTAAATTTATTACGTAGGTTTTCATCTCATCACAACTGTACAATTCCTTCAATTAATCAAGACAGCGAGCGCCATTAACGTTATCATCTATACTGCGATGGTTTCCATGAAAGACGCCGCGAATACGCAGCATAAGCTCTATTTTGGCTTGAATGAATTAATAATCAAATAAAGATCATCGCTATTCAAACGGCCAGAAGACGCCGATTCCTTCATTCCCTCAAAATTTGTTCGTGGACAACTCTATATGCCATTAAACTAATTTCCATTGAAACACGTCTGTCAAAACTAGCAAGGTAATGTAATAATTAATGATTTGATACGGCGGTACAATTTCAACTAGATTTATGAATTCTGTTTTAGTTAAATTTTCGTAGCATCACAATTTTAGTAAGCACAAAGAGCGTTACATTTTCGCGAACTTACCCCATTTTCGCTGTTCGCTTCAGTATCAAAGGCTGGTCCTGACACAGATGTCATGAATCGATACTCCTCTTCTGTCATTGAACACCCATTAGGACAGAAACAGTCTTGTGCTTGGTTCGCCTAGAAATATATTCGCAGCATAATTTTTCATACAACTCGTGAAAAACAAGAAAAAAAAAGACACTCCCGCCATGTAGGATGAATGTGTGGAACTTCTCTCCCGGGAAAGAGCCCCCGAAAAAAATGTGCGCCAAAACGCACCGGCCCATAAACTTGAGAATGAGTGTAATAAGATTGTAATCTTGAGATTTTCGTATGATTGTGGAATAGTTTTTTTCTGACTGGTTTGCTATGTAATTTGAGGTGATGAATCCGAATCTGAAGAGTCCTACATTCTCAAACGGCCGAAACCATCAATGATGGCCAACAAAGTGACACTTTTATCAGATTTTCGCATTCAACTCAAAAACAATTCACTTTCCGCAGGGAAATTGTTGTGTAACAAAATAATGTTTTGCACCTACAAATTTTGCATCAAAATTCTTTACGTAGGTACCACTATTTGGACGCTATATCGTATTGAATTTGGAGAATATCCTCAAGAACCGGCGTTTGTCGCCAAAAGTCTTTCTCCTTCCTCCCCAAAATCAAGCAAAAGCTTATTGTCGTAATAATATTATATTATAATGATTAATTTCATAAAAACAAGGGAAAAAACAACAATTGGATTGCAAACGCAAACAGATACTTTTTATTAACCACATGTAAACAAGCAAGTAACAACATATGCTAGGGAGAACAGTACCGAATGAAGTTTCTTCTTGCACCTATTCCAACAATTATATTATTGTACAACTGGTTTAGGGGAAAAGCGGAAGGTTCAGCCTAGCAATATTCACTATATTGTGAATATACGCGAGTTTTCTGTAGTAGGAACCAAAACAGGATAAAGTACAAAAATTATCTTGTAGTACACACGTTAATTATGTTAACCACTTCAGTGCGGGACCCAAAATTGAGAATGTAGCCCAAGGCGGAAAATGTGTTCCTGAAATTTCCGTCAAATATGCGATGAATGTATTTGAAAAAACAACCATTTAGAACTATATTTTGTTGATTTTGAATAAATTTGGACCATGATACCGACTCTTGGGGCGATGACTCCCACAGTGAGAATGCACAGTGCTAAGAACGAACTATCAAGGATGCCACAGAGAAACACCTTGGAGAGCGTTCAAAAAGATCAATTAGCGACGTAAACTGAATCCTCAGTCCAGATTATTGTTGTTGAAGAAAGAATAATAACGACGGGGAGAAATAAGAAAGGAACACGGAGGAGAGTAGTAAAACATAAACTAACCACAGGAATGCGTTAATCTATTCGTGATGTTTTGAACGAGGGGTTGTGTTTTACCTGGTCGTTCACCTGGCACCGTTGCCGTGTCATCTGCACTGAGTCGGCAAATTAAACGGTTAAACGATATTGATGACAATCAACGTGGTTTCGCTACTACTGTAATGTTTCTTTGTTTAATGCTAAGAATAAAATAATTGAACTCTTTACAGAAGCCGTCGTAATAACAAAGTGCGGCTACTTTCTGTAATCATCTCCTGGTATGCAACAGATAAACAAGGGGGCCCACAATAGTTATAAGAGTTACACTGCAACTACCACTGGAAACCAGTGCATTTTGAGATTTTCCAAATTCTTAGGATACAGAAATCCTGGTATTGAATCCTGAATAAACTGTTATTTAATAATTCGCAGCGTTTCTATTCTCACCCAAGTTTGCACTTTTTTGCTAATTCATAATCGCCCATGGCCATATGAGAATGTATGATTCTTCGTATTCGAATTCACTATTTGATAATACATGGCGAACCAGCCAGAAAAAACTACTCCACAATACGATTTTTTATCATTTAAATGATTAACAGGAGGACAGGAGTCTTAGCGACCGAGATAACATAGTCCCCCCCCCCCCGCTCAACACTCCTTCAACTAACCTTCGGGTGGGCTCCTTCCGCCCTTTGTTATCCCGGTATCACCACTTTGAAGGGTCATTCGTGCTTTGTTAATGATCACAGTGTCTCTGGTTGAATCTACAGATTTTTTTGGTTATTATAAGTACCGTTTCTGAACACAGATGGGTTTCACGTAAAACCTTGTTAGTTACCAGCCATAGCTTTCATCTCTGTTCAAGCTCCCCTCCTCTGAGCTAGAACATATTTGTATTGCATAGGCAATTTTTCATCTTCATGTAAGTACTTAAATGTGTAAAATTAATCATTTAAATGATCTGGCTGTAGAACCATAGAGATCTACTGTCCCGCTTTTGTTTGTCCAAAATGACCGTCCTAAAGCTCTATGACGTGGAACAGTCAGATAACATATTGTCACTTTGGCTCTTTTACAAACAACGCTCCTTCAAGCACACAAGGGACCTCCTTGTAACTATTGTCAAGGGTCAACGGTGCTTTGTTTATGATCACACTCTCCTCTCTTTTTAATCATTTCTTTTTTTTAATTACCAGTAATACAAACTTTCTCAAGTTCAAAGGATGGGTTTTTCCAAAGTTTTGGGTTACCGTTGTAAGATGGAAGGTTTTAATGAGTACACGTACTTAATAATTCTGTATTGGAGAAATAACCCATAATCCTCATGTAGTAGGTACCTTCAATTTCGGTTCCTCAGATGAAAACCATCTTGTTCAACTACCTTTTAATGAATTACGATTACTTAATAAACGAAATAAGACATCCAAATTTAGAGAAACTGGACTTCACTTGAAGCAATAGAGACATATGCACAGTCCTGATTGCATAGGTCACATTCCCAATATGTACAATTCTAATATCGTGTCATACTCCTAATATGAACAATTCTGATTTCAAATGTCATATCCCTAATACAGAGATGAAACTGCTATGCTATGAAAATCACAGCTATCAAACTATCAACTAAAGTATAAGAGTTAAAGAGATGAAAACAGAATAAAGAAAGCAAAGGATAAAATAGAAAAAATGATCACCGTTGCATCAACAAAACTGTGAGTCCAAGAAAGAGGATGCTCCACGCCTTGCAGAACTAGAGGCCGTGCTATCACAGAGATGTACTTCAAAACCTGGCTTCTCACTTCTTCCAAATCTTTTATGTGAACCATGTACCCTGAAATATTAATAGGGGTAAGTGGGTTATAATAATATAACTAACTATTCAGGACAAATAGGGATCGAAAGTCGCCAACCCTCTGCAAAGTTCTACGTAAACCCGAGCAGGCAATAGCCCAAAATACAGGTGAACCGGAGTTGATGTATCGTCCTTGTTCTCTACCCTATTTGAAGGGGTAAAAAAAGCTTCAAACGTTGACCCCCTTGATTTTCTGAGAGAAATTCAAATACATTTTTATGGACAGTCTTGAACACTCGCGAATGCACTGATTTGGTTATGAATATGATATGGTAAATATGTTATATAAAATATGATATTTGAATCATAATGTGATGGAACTATTAACTTGTGGACATCCTTAGAATTTGTGAAGTCCTCTGCCTTGAAATGAGTGCATCCGTACGGTAATAGAGTTAGTTTTTCACTTAATTATCCTCAATCTAGAACATTGTCATGTTGATTGGCAAATATAAGTACAACTTTAAAGTTGTGGAGTTTTTTTTTTTTCTTTTTCTTTTTTTTACTGAATGCCTGGGTACTCCAATAATCTTTGTAAAGCTACACTATTTCACCCTTATTAATTTACTATGAATAATACTGCATTCATAGTGATCTTGGGATCATTGATGCCATGTTAGAACTCACGAAAATGAGCAAAATTAAGAATTATTTAAATAAGAGCTCATTAAGTTATTGAATATGAGTGAAACTGCCCTATTTCCCAATAGGAAAATTATCCATGATTATTTTTCTTTATAAAAAAATGACAGGAATAGTTTCAAATTATTGTTAATACCTTTTTGACTTTGATGAAATGAATGGAATGCACCAAATTATGGAAAACCTTTCCAAAACATGAATGAGCAGGTATTAGTTCACAATCATTCATACTTCACATTAGCTGGGATTTCACATTAGCACGTGGGCAGCAGCTATTTATGAAACAATGATCTTGAAATTGATAAGGGATTATTGAACCTTTCTTTTCTAACTATCCTTCAAAGTAAAGTAAGGCAGGACGATTAGGTCGTGAGAAAATGGTGATCGATGGATTTCAAGTTTGCGCATGCGCCAAGTGGAATATTGGTTAGTGTGAAATGAAACTCATAGGGGACCATCCTGTATATTTGCTGAAAATTACATCAAAACCAGATGAAAACTGGCGCTTGTCACAATCGTTTCAAGTTTGCGCATGCGCAATAGCTACTAATACTAACGTGTTGAGATTATGCTACAGGGTAAGCGGACTGAGAAAATTATGATTGACGGATTCTGAATTTGAGCATGCACCTGAGGAAAGCATTGATTCGTGTGCGATGAAAATCGTAGAGAATCATCTTCATTTTAACTAGCATATACCCAGGGACGTAACCAGGCCGTATTTCACCCGGGGCAAGAAATAAATTTGGCCCCCCCCCCCCCCCATAGACCCGATATCTCATGACTCATACCATCTTAATATACCAATGAACCAAAATATAAATATAATTAATATGATTTATTCACAATGTATAAACTCTTTTACTAAAAGGAGGAAGGTTTGGTAAGTAAGTGCTCAATGTAAAATACCATGCCCGACAATTTTCATTTTAAAGTTTGCTTAGGGCTTCCATTTCGTACAAAAATTTATTTATAACAAACTAATAGATGATAAATAAATTTTTTTACGAAATGGAAGCCCTAAACAAACTTTAAAATGAAAATTGTCGGGCTTTTTTTTTTGCTGCAAATCTTTTAATGATACCATCAAAAGTTAGTGCTGAAGCTATTTTGTGCTCTATTGATATGATGGCCAAGTTGCTTAGTCGTTGTTGTCCTGTCAAGTTCCTGATGTAGTTTTTTATTATCCTCAGTTTTCTAAAACTTCTTTCATTCGATGCTACACACACGGGTATTGTAAGAAAAATTCTCAAACCAGTGGTTATATTGGGATAGGCGTCATGGAGGCCGTTTTGGCAAATATAAACCAAAAGTTCGAATGGAGTAGACTCGCCTCGTCAACTACCCTGCATACGGCCGCTCAAGGGTAGTTCTCGCCTCGCGAAGTATACGTTTTCTATATCCTTTGTCCTTTCTTGTAGGCCTGTTGCATTCCTTATTTATATTACTTTTCCTTTTAGTAAATATTTTCAAATTTACTCCAAACGGTCATAATGTTTTAAAGAACCTGGTTATCTGTCACTTTTTTGCCTATTTGGCGCCCCTCTAACTTTGGTGCCCGGGCAAAGTTAACCCGGGCAAAACTTAACCGCCCCGGCAGCCCCCCCCCCCCCTAGTTACGTCCCTGCATATACCCTGGAAATGATAGCAGCCTTAACTCGTCGGACTGCGCAATCAACGCTTAGTTGGCTTTCCAGTAGTACAGTTCATTGTGAGTAACGTAGGCACTCCTCTTATTACATGATTAGTTAAACATGTACTATGATAATCACCTCTATTTTGGCATGCGAGATCTGCTATTTCCTTCTTGCTGAGCACTTCTTTTCCAATGAGATAAGTGAACACACGTACAGGGATTCGAGTTCTATTGTCGAACCAATTGTATTTCTCCATAACGTCCGTGATGTTATCTGGAAGACCATCAGTCACCAGCATTATCGCTTGGTTGCAGATATCATCGACACAAGTCTTGTTTTCTCTCGTCTGCAACAATAGTAATGAGGCCTTCAACAGACGAGTAAGTAACAAAAAATTAACACTATCTATCTATTAAATAAATTTCGATTGAGAAAATATTTATTATAATCACAAATATTTATTCTTTAGTACCGGCTTTAGTGAAACCCTGTTTTGTCAAAAGATACGTGATGGAACGAGAGTATGTTTTTGTACTAAATGCAGTTATTGGAGTGATTTCAGGCTTCATTTGGCAGAAACTGGATTTTAGGTCAACCACGCTGAAGTATCCAAATCGGGGTGTACCGGGGTTTGTCAATTTGGTGAAAAATTCCCAGTTCTAACATATGTTAGAACTCTACCCACGTCTTCTCCATAAATTTCGGGAAAGCGGCGATTTCCCTCCAGAACAGGAATTTCGACTTTTTCGTTTCATGGTTGACTTCATTATTAAACGAAAGGGGTTTATAGGACTATCAGTTTAATCTCTGCACGAATTCTCTCATGAAGTTTTATACTTAACACTGAAGTTTAATGTTATTTTATACTTCAGGAATTAATATTTCAGATGTTGAGGATTCTACATTAATTATTCTCAATTTTTTCTAAAATCCTGACTAATCGAAGATGATTGGAAATTTCAAAATTTTCCCGAGGATAATGGATGATTGGATACTGTCAAAAGGAAAATCATTCCCTATTATTATCGTATGGAGAGAAGGAAGGCTCAATAGAGAGGGTTTCCACAGGAGTCAGCACTTAGCGAACGTAACGCCGCGTGCTCCATCCTGAAACCATATCGCTCCTCATCATTAAGTTCTTAGCGTATTTCAACAATCTTGGTCAGTGTTCAGTCTTGACTTCTTGTTAATACACGCACCCCTGTTAACAATATCTAAGTAGTACCAACCTTATTAAGGAGTTTGAGAGCGAATTGAAATGCCTGCTTGAAATCGGCTTTATCTTCTGGTTGCAAAGTGTTGACTGCATCTTTGAAGACTTGAATATTTTCTGGGGTTGCCTGAAAAAATGAAAATAAAAAACGTATTAGACCTAAATAGAGGTATTTAGTTTTTAGATTCCTTAGTCTTTATAAGAGGTTTAGATATTGATAGGTCCAAAAAATTCAATGTCACAACTGGAAAACACAGCAACCCCAAAGCACGTTGATGAAACTATTTAAGTATGTGCTAACTACGTAGCCTCTCAATATATCTACAACGATTTTTGTTTAATTAAATTACGATTCTTAATTGAAAAATTCAGGGCGGGAAACTGCAAGTTGTAGTTGATTCCGAATTCGAATCTGAACTATAATAATTATGGTTCGCAGCCACCAATCAGTTTGAAAAAGTTGAAACATCTAACTACGAGTTAGACATTCCAACTATCAACTATGTTGTTCGTTTATTGCAGAATGAATTCAACTGCTGCCCAACACCGCCATCCAAGAGTTGCAGAGTAAATTACGTAGCAAATGACTTCAGCAGTCTAGCAAAAGCAAGATCAACTCAGAAAACGATGACGATAGTAGCATACAAAAACTGACGTTCTTTTGAGGATACAAATGTTGGCGTGACAGGAAAAGGACACTCGGATCTTGAAATATTAAGAATAGCAAATTGAAAGATTAAGTAAATAGAAAATGGAAGTAAAACCTAGAACTTTCAGGGGAGCAGTTGCAATATCTAAACACGAACGATGAGGTGATGGAAGGAGTAGTTATCACATCATAAGGAAAATTAGGTAGGTGGTCGTCTCCATCCTACAAGTCTTTCTCTCAAGACTTTAGAAGGTATATGTTACAGTAAAAGCGGAAAATATCTCAAATACAATCTCAAGGTGCCTTTTTCAAACGGTCTTTGTGCTTCCAAACAAAACTCAAAGAAACAAAATACCAAAGAAAATATCACGACCTCGAATTTTATCAAAAAGAGTGGATGAAAAACTGCATAACTTCTACAGTTTACGAAGGAGAACTTGAGAAACAGCTGTATACTCTACTTTGCTAAATAACTAAACGTACATCTGAATCTAGAGCTCTGTTTGAAGTTTAGCTGCACTCTTACCTGAACAAGCATGTCGTCTGGGAAGCATGATACTATATTTTTGATGGTGTTGTTGAAGCTCAGGATATTGATGAAATCGTTGTTGCTGAATGTATCAAGAATGGTGTTGACAGTCAGGCGAGCGATGGTGTTTCTCATGCCATGCATAGATCCTGAATTGTCCATTAGTATGATGACATCTTTGGTGCAAGTGGCGGCTTCGATGTACCAAAATCTGGTCCGGCAGTCGAAGACGTCATGGTGCACGTCACCCCAATGCAAAGCTTTGACAGGCATTAATTCGGGCTAAATAGATGTGCGTTGAGAATATTCCCAAATCATAATATGATATATTACATTCAAGTACATTAAAAAAAGGTTGTTCTAACTTCCTAACTTACCAAACAACAACGAATACAAAGGAATATTTCTTTTGGATAAGTCTTTTCTTCAAAGGTATTATAATTTCTTAAATGTTGCTTGATGACTCAATCCTTGTAAGCTTCATCTCACTTATACGTCTCCCCAATTGAGAAGAATGGTGTTTTAAATAATAAAACTTGGCTTATTGCACTCATACCAACCGTTCATTTATTGAGCTCTGATACCTTCGAGTACCATAAATGGTGCCTACCACCCCACCCTTAACTAGTTGTTGACCTTCGTTGGAAGTCCGTAGATTTCATCAGACTCCGTAACCTTGACGCGAAAATATGCTGGACTTATTCACCTATCGCCTGATGTCTCAAGCATACCGAATGGTGTTGACCTTGCTCCGTGAAGTCCAGGCTTCCAAGGCACCAGACACTTACTAACCGTAGCACCTGTGTTCACAGCAGAGCTGTGGGCTGTGACACTGGCTGATAAACGTTGCCAGTTTTTGATGGGAGTTGCAAATTGCGTGATGTGTAGTGACTTACTAAGTACCAATGAGGCCAGCAGGGACATTTAAGGAGGTCCCGAGGAGGGACTGAATTGTGGTCAATTGGTCAGCTACTGGCCATACACATCTTACAGACACGCTGCTAAGTGCAGTCGCTCATGATGTAGTGTGAGGGAGATGTGGGGGCGATCTATCTACCAACCAACACTTTTTAGAGCGTTGCAGAGCCCTTATGGACCTGCAGAGTCCTTCATAGATTTCCTGAATGGGTTGATGTTCTTTTTGGACCATCTAGGGTTTTGCTCTGACTAACATACATGAGAGCCATAGGACTCTGCTACGAACCGCGATATTTTTGATCTGTGATATAATTATTTCCACCTAGTTATAGCTTCATTTCCCTTAGATGTAATGTAAGCCTAGTAATCTAATCGTAGTTTGGTTCATTAATTTAAATAAAATCGTGCCCATTTTAGCGTGTCACTTGACACCTTGTTCAAAGCTACTAATGACCTTTCACGTCGAGATACAGCTATAATTCCGCTGTTAAAAGTAAAATGAAATACACGCGCTTCCACGTCTATCGGTCACTGAAATTCGTCAATAACACGAGTAAACAGTTTTTCGGGTTCTAATTAACTTTGCGAGTGTTCATTCAGTCATGAATTACCTGGATAATGACGCAGAAAACCAGACGAACTTCCAAAGTACTGCCATGACATTGTAGGGTCCGCTAGATAGTTTCTTCTGAATACCTCGTCCAAGCCGTCAGACCACCGAAGTCCCTCTCTTACCATTTGACCTGTACAGAGTTGTGTACATATACATCATATATATAAGTCGTGTAGCTACATATCATGCACATATATAAGATTGCTAAGCACCAAATTTTGTGAAAAACGTGGAGTATGGTGTACCCCAAGTGTGGCACAAGAATTTCCATTCTATTTCTGATTTGATTTTTCCAGAGTAATGGCATAACATCCGATTGTTTTTAGAAAACATCTTCTTTTTAAAGCTTCCGTCTGGAGCAGAGATTTGTCAGTAGAAGAACGCCTATTACAATTGATCCAGAGGGGTTTAAGACATACAAATCAGTGTGAAACCATTCTTTGATGGAATCCGTAAGAAAGATACGGGCATGTCTGCCTGTCTGTGTGAAGGACAAATTTTGTCGACGCCCCAGCCTGCATTCCTCTATCGATATTTCCATGATTTATTTATTTTTATCCTAATTTTATTCTTATTGTACAACGTGCTCCGGAAATTTTGTTTTTTGGACAGGAGGAATGGAGGGTTAATACCCAACCCTTTCAATGGCTGGTCAAACGAGAATCCTCGGCCGATTCATGTCATCTTTTTTTTTTACCACACGGCACGTTCAATTTTCATTGTGAAAGGGGGTGAATGGAGGAGGTATTAGGGATAAATCCTTCAATTCAAAATTAAAATTCGGTTTAGTTTTAATAAATATTCATGCATTTTTTTAAAACTATGTGTTCAAGTGTGATCAAATAAAGACCGGACATAAGGACATAGTAATTCATGCATTTGCTACCAATACATTTTTCTATCCTTATGAGTTGAAAGACTATTTAAATTAATTCAAGAGGCTAAATGCTATCGTTTTACCCTGATTTACACCGTCGAAGAACTGAAAATGTTTCCCGAACCCTTCAAGCCAAATCCATTCAACAAATCGCAAGCACTGACGTTTTCGGCCAGAACTTGTGTCAAAGAGGTGCGCACTTCTAGAGGCCCCTCTTTCTTCAAAACAGTTTTGTTTTATGGTATGATCGTTTGATTTTTATTTTCCATAATTTTTCCAAATACTCATCAAAAAAATTATTACCGTTTATTTTCGCTTTTTAAAAGAAGGGAATTTAATTGATCAATAATTGAACCCAGCCCGGCTGAGAAACGAGGAATGAAGGAGATTTAGCCTCCGGCACTAATTAAGGTACATTGAATTTAGATACTTTTTAAATTGGAAATTACAAAGATTGGAGAATTCAAATCATCTTGAATGCTCCCATTCGTTATTCTTGAACTCCCAGAACAGAGTCTCATAATGTTGATAGAAGCATCTGATCTTAATGAATGATTATATTACCTAATCCATCAATTTATACCCCCTTTATTTCTTCTTGGTTAATGTTTATATGACTAATTTTCTCTTCAATAATATAATTACTTTATTCAATTATTTTACAATAGGTACTTATTAGTTCTCAAGATTTTATAGCATGTACTGATATTTTATTTAGTAGCAGTCCATACTGGGTAATGGGTCGGTAAAATTTATTAACGGTACACAGGTAATGGTGCACTAAGGTATGTTGAGCATTGATCTACCGAGCAACAAGTTCATATTGGTAAGATCCATTGATTCGTAGTTGCAAATAACCGTGTGCCGCACGTAAAAAGTTCTGAAAGAGATGCGGATGATCGTGGAAAGCACAGGTAGAAATATGAATCTTTTCCTTCGTGTTGTGATGGTGTGGCACTACCCGTGTGCTTTTTTCGGCTGGGATCTAGTGATATATTACGATACCCTGGTTATACAGGGTGTCCCACGAGTTACGCCCGACCCGACTCCAAAGTGTCCTACAACTCGTTTCCAAACCCAAAAGTGCTCCAAGTGCACCATGATGAATGGAAACAGGCAATAGGGAAACCTCGCTGAAGGAAATACAAATCTTACAAATACAAATACAAATATCTCGAAAATTGAGTTATGACAGTTTGAATGACATGAGATCGAAGGCACGAAAAAAATCTTAAATCGCGAAAAACTCGGAAACGAGGCCTGTGTCAAAAAATTGCTACGAAGCATTTTAGTTCGGGAACGATTTGAGCAACACGTAGGAGTTGTGCACAACCCCCAACATAAAACTAAAAAAAAAAAAAAAAAAAACACTGCTGTATAACTAAAAAATACTTAATGTTTGAAAATTTGGAAAGCTGCGGAGGAGGCAGTTTGGTCAAGAGCTAGGGTATGCAATGACCCGCACGACCGCCCGGTCTTGAAGGAGGGGTTGCTCTGTGCGCCGTGTATTTTCAACCCCAATCTGATTCGGACGTACCATAGGCTGTAGCAATGTTGATAATTTGTTGTATCTGACCAAATTCAGTTTTAGTAAAATGTTTGTTGACTCAAACATGTTATCCAGTTGTAGGACAATGGTAAGATATTGGGGTTTAAATCGAGTTCATATAAAGAGTAAGAGCTTAAACAAGATTGTTAAGATATAAACCGAAAAATAAATATTTAAAAATGAAAAATGAAAACTAATTCAATGAATGAAAACGTTCGTTTGTGAACAGCGTCTACAGCATTCCTAAGCTGTCCAGCCAAAGTCAGGATAATCGAAGAGCCGAGAGACGGCTATTGTTTGTGTTCATTTACGATTGATTGCGATGAGTTGGTTTCAGTTGAGTAGCTATACCTCAAGTAAGTATGTTGACATGATTTTTGTGTACGGTTTTGCCAATTGTAATATGCTTCTGAAGCAGCAAGGGAGTCACACTCCTCCTGTGTACAACTCACAACAGATAGTATGAGGAAAAAATATTGGTAGATAATATTGTATATGTCACTGATCCTTTTTTTTATCTAGTAAACTATCTTTTTTTATCTACTAATCCTTTTTTGTCACTAAGGTTTTGGTTATTACTACCAGCTAAGTTCGATATCTATAGCGCACCATGATGAATGGGAATATGCAATAGGGAAACCAGGATGAAGGAAATACAGCGAGGAAAGAGACGAAAGGGAAGAGTTGGTATGATACGAAAGCCTGGTTTGGTAAGGGTCCGTGGCGTCAGCAAAAAGATGAATGCAACTCATCGAATCAATCGTAAGTGAACACAAACAACAGCCGTCTCTCGGCTCTTCGATTATCTTGACTTTGGCCGGACAGCTTAGAAATGCCGTAGACGCTGTTTTTTTAGATTTTCTCTCCATTTGTTAATTTTTACAAAGATTACTGTTGACAATTCAGTGGCATCTTCACGGTTTTGTTGCATCTTGACTAACAGCTTCACATTGTGACTAATCTGTAGCCTTCTAAGTAATTTTAAAATTTTCGTATTTTGCTCTAAGGAAATAGGACATTTAAACAATCTTTCAAACAGTGTCCTCTAAATTGATTTTAGAGATTGAAGTAAGATTGAGCTAGATTTTAAATAAAAAACTTGGTGTGCTTTGCAAACATCTGCACATATGCATCCCAATCGTATTCAAGATCCTTAGCAAGAACCATGCTGATAAACACACATGCACAATATATATACATCCATAAATAACAATTTTAGGTGGATGGAGGTCTCGTTGGAGATCCTGTATATGGGTGATTCTCAAAAAAAGCGCAAATGGTATGTTATTTTAGGATTCCTTCAGATATATGAGATCTTGTGTTGCATTTCTTCTTTCAAAATGTCTTAAATACTAATGTGCACAAGAATCATGGTCAATCAGGTATGTTTCAATTCATTAACCATTTTTTATATGATATAAAAAGCCCAATTTATCAATACCGCCACCTGTAACGATCTCATTCCCATTCATTACGTCCTGTCCTAGAATGTGGGGAATGAATTTTTTGTAGAAAAATCTTTTAAAAACTTGAAAAACTTAGTTCAACCTTTACAGGAATGAAATCACTTGTCTTATAACGTGAATGTGATGTCTAAACTCATTTGAAAGTTTGTAACTACGAAAATCATCATTACCACCTACCACTGGTTTTTGGCCTCCTAAAGGAAGCAAATAAGTGAATTTCTCAAGACTGACGGTTTGGGAAGTGGCTGGCTACACTGCCAAAAAGTAAGGAAGGCTCCCCAACTAAGCATGAAGGGAGCCTATCATTCAGTTTTGTACATTTGTAGGTCTCATTACCACAACTCTATCAATTTTCAACATTGAAATGTATGCATGTTTTTAATTGATGTGTTTGGTTAACCTTAAAATGGCTTTTGAAAATAAACCGCGGAGTTTGAGAAACTTGCAAACTCCATATTCTCATTAGCAACATCAAATCATTGAATTGATTAAATTTGGAATTTTGGATTTGAGATTGTGATTTAAGCATCATATTGTTCTTTGTTTTAATCTTTGTGATCCCCGGAAGTCATGCAATTTTGGAAGAAATTTGGTGATGTTTCACTGCCGTACGATTTCAGCATTGGAAGTTGCACTCTTATGAGAATCTCCCATGTAACATATAGGTATTACCTTGATCATAAACATCTGTTGGCACGTGTACAGCACTGAAGCTTGTGTTGACGTATGTATTGTAGAAGTGGTAGTCAGGCCCCAATTGCATCGGTTGGTAATAGCTTAAATTGACTCCAGGCACTTCCTATTGAGAAATAACAGCTGCACTTTATACAAAATAGTTGGTAAGCGGCGATTGTATAAATCATTATCAAAACTAATCGGAATAAATTGAACGTTACTGTGGTAAAACGGGATGACCAGGATCAGCTGGGAGAATACGATCAAATTTGGGGAAAGTTATCTAAACCCTCATCACTCATTTGGATTGAGTTTGGGTTACAAAATAGAGACGGAATTCACCAAATTAAATGAAGGGCAGTTGCAAATTATTACACATTGGTTTAAACTTTCTGTATTAGATAGCCCTCAGTCACTGATCAATGTTTGATGGACTTGGTTTGCGGGACATCATCTAAACTCGGTGCCTCGTGGCTTCCTAATTGCATTCTACATGTCCATGAAGAGCTCCATTTACATTTCAGCACGGTAAATCGATTAACGAAATTAGCCAAAAAGATTCTTCAGTTGTTTCACCATACCTCCAATTGGCTTCTAGGAGTCCCGAAGACGGTAGGATGACTTCGTCATACAAATAACTCCGTGAACAGCATCTCACTGAAACAAAAGCTCTCATCGAAATACCTACAATACTGCAATATACTGTATACCTGGACGACATAGAAATCCACAAATAGAGCAACCGAAATTTTACGAGAGTAAATAAAACACCTATCGACGCTACATTTTTTCTGCAAATTCAAAACTGAAGTGATGAGAAACTCGATTTCAAAAGGAACTCTTGGAAACGAAATTCCATTTCAAATATACTACCTGGTACCACCTTCACAATTTGCTAGGTGATTTTCCACCATGTTCAGAGTCGTTCATATTGTTGTTGAAATTATTTTTTCTGTCAAAGTTCCAGTTTTAGGGAAAGCGGGTGAAATCAAAGGGCTGAAATATTAAGAAATCGAATATAGAAAACTTTCAAAATGATACAGCTGATGTTCGAAATTGAAATACATCCATTCGATGAATCAAATTACCAGACTCTAACCACTTAACGTTCATCCGTCCGCTATCTCTAATGGCTAGAACCTTGAGAGGAAGAAGATCGTCTACACCAGGGGCCTCCGACCTTATTTCCAAAGCCAGAAATTGGAAGCTTTTCCAAAGGGCCAAATTGAAATTTTTCCTCCAATCCGCGGGCCAAACATTATTAAGAAAAAAAAGAGATTTACAGGCAGAGAGGAATAAATGAAATTTATTGAGAACGCTTAACAGGTAATATTGCAACATAAAAGGTTAGAAAGGTTAGTTAGGCATTGTTTGCTGCTCAAAATATTTAAGTAATCCGACTCAAATTTAATCGTTCCTATTAACAGACTTGTCTCCAAATGTTAAACACTTAAGTTGGCCCTGTATTTAGATTTTCTGAACTATTTTAGGTGATGAAATGGTATAGTTGCCCCTTCCTGTAGCTGAATGCGGTAATGGATGTCCTAGACGCTTGAAGGCGTCCGATTCATCTCCCAAGGCGACGGATTCAAGAATCGGGAAGCGTCAACTAACCATATCCATCACAACTACATCCTCGAAAAGGTTTGTTCGCACAGATAGGCAGAACTGTTGAGCAAGAGCATCGCGCGGGCCAAGTCTCGGAGGTTCGGAAGAGCTTTTCCGGGGAGCGCAGCGTAGAATTTTCGGAAATCTTTATACTGGGAGCTGTCTTTGTAGATGTCATTTGATTGCAGTTAAATTACTTCCAGTTGAAACCAGGAGTTCAGTCTTTAACTGCTGCAGTTTGAAAAATCCTTATGCTCGAAGATGGTTCCTCAAAATCACGAAAATGGGTCTCAAACTAGTCTCGCAGGCACCTCATAAGATTTACTGCAAATTTTCGCGGAAACTCTTCATCATTCTCGGACCAAGGTTGTTGCATGTTGGGAAATTGACCAGATTTTTCATTTACTGGAAAGCTGTGGTGATACAATTCGAAGAAATTATTGTTGAGGAATTTCGTAAGTAAAAATACTCGGCGGGCCGGTTCAAAAAGCTTGGTTGGCCTTATGTGACCCGGGGGCCATAGTTTGGAGATCCCTGGTCTACACGCATCTGGACGTTCACGTCTCTGAACATCGTAAAAATCGTCTAATAATTTTGGATGATCGAACCATCTGACATAATTGGATTGGAATTTTGTAGTAGTTTGTTGAATATGCAGTATATTGCCCATTGTAGGTGATATCGTACATGTGTTGGAGCTTAGGGTATTATATTTATGAAGATGTCATTCTATTGCTTAATAACTATGAAATTTCATTTCAAGAATAGCAAAAATGATTATGATTAAATAAAACTTTTCTAATGACTTGCTGCGTAGAATTGGAAATGGAGCTCCTTTGGGATATTTAGAATACAATTACAATGGATACATTGATCAACTAAAAGACCCTTGTGGCTAATTTTTTTCTTAATCGTTCTACGGTGCTGAAGTATAAATGGAATGCAGATTACTATTACAAGATTTGGACGCCCGAGGCGCCAAGTTTGATTATGTACCAAAGTTTGTGTCCTATAAACATAGATCTGATATTTACTTAGAAGAGTTGTGTAACACAGATATAATGAACCATAAACCAAATAAAGCTCCTTTGGTGATGTCACGAACTTGTCAGGTCGTCCCATGTAAGAATTCATCTCATCAGCAGAGAGGTCCTGTCAAGGGGTCCGGAAACCGGGAGAAAATAAACAGAATGATACAAAAAGAATAGTTCCTACTTCATTACATTGCATTGCATTATTATTATTATATTCTACGAAAATTTTGGATTGACTGATTGAGGAATTCCTTCATCACCGAGTGCGAA
Organism: Creontiades dilutus; assembly: GCA_031894815.1. NCBI lineage: Eukaryota > Metazoa > Arthropoda > Insecta > Hemiptera > Miridae > Creontiades > Creontiades dilutus. The sequence goes on from JAVIWC010006795.1 coordinate 555,553, forward strand.
AAGTGTTGGGCGAACCCGCAACAAAGACGTGTTGTGCGGTTTAGTTGTTACTAACAAGGGACTTCCTGATACCGCGTGACGTTGAGAGACCAGGGCAAGAAGCCTGTGGGTCTGCCATAATCCTGGATAAATAAGTTGTCTGTGACAGCGAGTACATAGACTAAAATAACCCCTGCAGAGAGCTACATCTTCGCTAAAAGGAGCGGCCCCTAATAATATCATGGTCATAAACGCGACCGTGTAATGGCGCGGGGTGTGGCGTGAAAAGTGCCACGGACCTTCTCAAGTTGGACATCGCGGCAGGGGTGCTTTGTGATATCACCACCCTCGTTCACCTGATGGTCATTTTACAGGAGAACTTCGTCTCATCTCTCTCTTCCTCATCCATCTTCCACAACTTCCTCCCCACTTTTATTTTAGTTCTTCATTGTTTTAATGGTGTATACCTTCGCCTTTGAGAGACTTTTATCAAAAGAAATGATAACAATATTAATAAAATAAATGAAAAAAAGAATGTCATTATTGTATTTTGTTCGATCCCAATTTTACTATATTTGTGTTTTACAAACCTCGGAAATCTCGAATTTCGAGTTTTTTTCGAAAAATTTAGTCAACGCTACTCAGGCTATAATTTTCAACTTATTTTCGTGATTATTATTCTCGATTATTAAATGAATCGCATCTGTAATAGGATGCAAAAATGAGTGTGACACCGGAAAGACCAGACTCAAAACTGAAATTGCTGAATATTTAGGGTTCTCCTGTACCATCGGATGTTGTGAAGTTATCCGTTTTCGATCCTGTTTTATGCAAGTAGTTCTAAATGACACAATCCATTTATAATTTATTACTGTGCACAGTTTCAATGATATTGTCTATGCCTTTGCTCTCTTTGTGTTATCTAGTTCTTGCTGACCATTCATGTTGACCAATGAAACCCTGACATCGATTCATATTTAAACTTTTACTTAACAATATCAGCACAATATCAAGCGTAAATCATTGGTTGAATCCAAATTAGTTACTCTAGGTAAAGGATAATTCAAATTTACATACTTCACCATAATCAGCATCTCGGAACTCGTCTATCCCTTTGCCTGCTGAGAATTTAGAGCTGAAGTAGAGATAAGTGGAATTGTCGTCTTCAAATTCTTTAGCGAGCCTTTCTGCTGCCTCTATAACACACTGGAGCACATTTTCTGTCGTTAATTGGACATCAGTTAACCTCACTCGTTGCATGAGACATTAATTTTTTCAGGACTAAAGTTAACATGGTTGTTTGTTTCTTATTTTCAATAAGATATATTTTCGTTCAACTAAGAAAACTGTTTCGAAACCCCTCCGTCACATCGAAAGGTTTCAAGAGATTTACGGAGATTCCACCGTTCGTATCATTGAAACCAACAGGATTTTTCAAATCGTGGTTGACTCGGTTTTATTTAATTTCAGTTAGCTAATAATTGAAAATATAAAACTAGGCTGTGGCAGTGACAACTGATATTTACAAGATTTGACTATAAGATCTTGATTATAGGTTCGTTGATAATTCTATGTGGACGTAAAAGTGAAAATAAACTTACATTCACTGAATCCATTTTTCTTTTCAAGAGTTTATCCACATTAGTAACAATGGAGTTTAATATCCCTTCGCCATCTGTAGGGAGCACTCGAGCATTGTGTCTTTTGTAGCTCTGTAAAAAAATGAAATATAATAAAATAAATAAAAGTAAATAAAAATAGAGTCAACTTGAGGACGATGCCATCTGATTTATTTTCCTATTCAAGAACTTATTCCTCCATCCTCCTGATTTCAGTCTTACGTTCCAACAGAAGTGTGCAATATCTTTGTAAAAGGATGAAGGAATTGGCGCAACAGCCCTGGGGAAGCGCCCCGACCTAAAATCCTCTTTTTTTATTTTCACTTATAACAATTATTAATTTAACAATTAAAAACTAAATTAAATTGTGATTGTGTTCATCGTATCTCAAGTAACTATCATCGTACCTAAAATTATCTTCATAGCAGGTCTATTAAAATTTAATGATTGTGTTTGTGACATTCCAAAGGGACAAAAAGTTATGTAACAATGTTCGAACTTCCTTTATCATTTGGTACTTCATTACACAGAAAAACCAAAGGAAAATGGCAGTGGACTTCTTTCCCCAGCTACCTACTAAATTTACTACTTTTTTGTTTTTAATAATGAAACGGTAAAATTGAACAAGAAACGCTGAAAATAGTAACTGGGAACCGATGATTAATCCTGTAACAGTTAGCCCTTGAATGTAGATCAGTGGTAAATTATTATTAAAGTAGTCTTAGGTGCATTATTATATATGTTTACATAGCATTCTCGGCATAACCAAGAGAAAATTAATTTTTAAGTTTAATGGTACATCAGAATTTACGCAAAGTGACAAAGGTTCAACTAAAAGATAAGCCAAGAAGGAAAGATCACCAAGTTTCAGGATCACCAATAATGGTGTCGTGAGGAAGAGGGGAGGGGATTTTATCATGGACAAGCAGCGTGTAGTGGGGCCTCCAATGGAGAGATTGAAAGGCAGAAAGTGAGCTTTTGGCAGAACATCGCAGTATAAAACCATTAACGATATTCCCAATCGTGCATAGCCCCTGCATCCTCTCGAGCGAGAGTGACAGATTAATGTGCAGTAAAAAATTTCAATTAAAAAGGTACTATTCGTGAAGAAATCGAGTTGTCTATGATCGGCTTGGGATGCATTGCAACACAAAAATTTCGAGCAAACCTTTTCTGTCCTAAGAAGGGTCAGATTAAGCTTCGAATTGGAGGACGTGGGCCCTATTTAAATTGGACTTACTACTGGTCATAACCAGCTCAAATAACTTTCATCAAATCGGATTTGAATAGAGCAGCGCGTTGGCAACAAAAGGCTTTTCGAGACTGCCTAGGTACGAGCGCTAGAAACAAGGCAGGTATGGGCAGAAATCGTGTGTTGCAATTTGACTTATGCCGTGTAATCAAGCCCTTCCGACCAGCGAAAAGGGCTTAAAAATGCTGTATGTACTGATTAATTGTTTTTTCTTTTTTAAGCAAATCCATTTCAAGGTATAAACACACTTTTTCCTGCATTCTAACGGGGCGTTATGGCCAATTTAGTGACTTGAGATCGGAAATACGAATGAAATCATGCATACAAAGGTGAGAACCTAAGTTATGTAAAGTGAAGTAGATAGCCCCGGAGACCCGGTGTTTACGTCCGACTGCTATAGGCGTAGCGGACGTCTTCAGCTGTCCTGTTGAGGGAGGATTAGAATGCTGTCTGATGTTTTCTCTTAAGGCTGCTCGTTGCCTCAGCCCCTTGAGTGGAGAGAGGTTTGCCGTACAGAACTGTGAAGAAGCTCCTTACCTCATCAGTTATCTAGCTGAGAACTCATCACGCCCCACGTTGTTAACTTCAATAATCTCACGAGAAACGGTTCATTGCACCGCCTGACCCGAACGGCTAAATATTGAAAGTAAAATAATTCGGACACGGAGCCTCTAAAAACAGTTTAGATGGAACTTTTTGTTGGAAATGAGCTCAAGAATCGACCCTTGAAGTTTGATGAAATTGTTGCGGGACACTCGGTCTGTAATGTTTCCGATTCGGAAACCGTTCCAGAGTTAACCCTTAAATGTTGGAGTAATTGCAATAGCCTCATTTTGGTTTATTATTCAATAATAAACCATTGTAATCGCTCTTGAAAAAAAAGTTTAACCCCCCTGAAAATTTCATGGTTTACGTTTCAAAGGGTGTAGAATCCAAATCTGCAATGAAAATTTTTCCGTTCGTCCTCCGTACGCCGTACGCACAATTTCTCCCAAACGGCTGGAGCAAAAAATCTGAAATTTTCAGGAAAAACCAATATTGGTCCGACAACGCCCCAATTCTTTAGCCAGCACTCTCACTTAATTTGAAGTGCCCTTTAAGGGTTGTCAAAGTTTTGTAAAATCTCTAAAAACCTCAAAAAAAGTCAAGGCGGCCTAAATTTGGACTTTTTTTAAGAACTTTCTATGAGGAATCAAATGAGCCCTTCACCAGGTAGGTAGCTCAAATCATTCGCGATGTATGGCCCGATTTATGGTGCCAACATTTGCATCCACATTCACTACATCACTAGGCTATTGCTATCAAAACAAACACAAGAGTTTTTTTGTTTTGATCGCAGTAACCTAGTGATGTAGTGAATGTTGATACTGGAGTGAACTCCTGAAATGGTTTATAGCCGATACACGGGTTGAAGCATTCTGATATGCATGCTCCGTCTTACGAAATTTAAAATTTTCAAATAGAATAGTTTTCCATTGTAATCGCCCTTGAAAAAAAAAAACGCTGCAAATTCTTTCACAGGGGTTTATTATTCAATGATTCATGATTTGAATTTCTACTAAGCTTTGGAGTGTGCGTGTTTCACAGGAGATAGAGCGATTATTGAAGTTCAGGAGGCACACAAATATGATCAACTAATCAATCCAAATAGGTATTTTGGTTGAGAACCGATTTAAGTGATCTATGCATATCTCCTGAAATTCGATAATCGCTCTAACACCTGTGAAACACGCACACTCCAAAGCTTAGTAGAAATTCAAATCATAAATCATTGAATTATAAACCCCAGTGAAAGAACTTGCTGCGTTTTTTTTTCTCGATAATTTCTAAAACAAGTCTACTCTCTACGATAGCACAAATGCGAAGGTATAATTCAAAGAAACAATAAAAGTATTAATGAAAAACAATTATTTTACACAGAATATTTAAAGGATGTGAATTTTTAACGATAAATCTCAAAATTCTTCTTGAAAACCTGATTAAGTTTTGTGTGAATTTTAGAACTATGCGATATTGCGCCAATAAAAACGTTTGAATTCTGCGGAAAGAGAGAATTGAGAATTCTGTGGCATGTCAGATAGAAATGGAACTATTTATGTATTCCTTACCGTTTTGATGTCTTGTACTCGGGTCACGCTGACTCCGAGCTGCCAGAGCTCTTCACCCAATTTCGCAGCCCATGCCTCTACTCTGAAACAAACAAAAAATATACATGTTAGCGTGAGTGCATGTACGTGTAAATGTTCAGTAGAAAGGACATACAGCAGAGAACAAATCATTAAATGATGAAATGTGATATGTATACACGTTTACTACCTTCTTTCGAAGATCATTCTACAGATGAAATGCAAGAGTAACTCTGTTGGAAGACGTGCCATAGAGACCATTAAAACCACTGAGTACATCTCCATCATTTCAAAAGAGAGTCAAGCTACCAGAGTTTGATGATCAAGATGATCCTATCCGGCAAGGTGATGACAAGGGGAACTTTCGTTGCTCATCTGAGATTGAAACAGTGTTATCCTATGCACCCGGCTCGCTCGAAATCGAGTTTTACTGAGAGCCCCCAAGTTACGGTGGCCACTCCAGTATTGCTTCCTCTCACCTAAATTTCCCTTTCCACTTCAACACACTTAGGACCGTCTCCTGTTGCCAGAAGGGGGCTTGGTTGAAAATGTATGTTGGACCTTCTCAAGATGAAAGTTGTCAAACCAAACAGTTGGAAAATAAATGGATAATGGGTGTTTCCGGACAAAGAAGTTGTAAAATGAAGAAAAATTGAATAAATTAGAAAATCATTAAGATAATTCTTCGAAAAGTGAACGAAGTTCCCCAAACAACTTCTTCATGAACTTTTTCTCGTCTTTTCCCATTTGTTTTGTACGTGATTCAATCCGTTTTTTACCTTTCAATACTTTCTTATTTGGCTCGTGTGACCCATGACTACGAAGTTAACTTTCATGTAAACTTCAGCCATTTCTTCCTGCGGTTCTTCCATAAAATGACGAATGATGGACCGTAATGCATCAAAGTCTTGGTTGAAGCGAGAATGAAAAGATTCGCTGACATTCATCGTCCGTTGTGAAGTTGGGTCTATCGAGAAGCCATTGACACAATCCCACCGACTTTCTCGAGTCCAAAGCGACCAAACTAAACGCCATTTTCCCAGCTGAGTCTTCACGATCCCTGTAAACCGTCGTTAGAGCTAGTGCTTGAACTGTTTTGTACCATCGTGAATATTAAAATAGGTATTTTAGTATTCACGAAGTATGGTATAGTTGTCGAGACGGGCCCGACACTATATGGTGATTGAAATAGGAATGCTACTAATAGCAACCATGCAGAATATCTGTATACAATGGGTACCTAGCCAGTGGATTAGTGGGAAACGAACGAGCAGATAAGATTGCCAAAGACGCCGTTCAACTCAGGGAAATCACAAATATCAAAATCCCCGGAAATTAGGCTAGAGCTGACTGCAACACCTAGATGCTTCATTCGTGGCAAACGGCATATCGGTCGGAAAGTGTGGGCGAACTTCATTTCCGAGTGTGCCCACGCACCACAACGCTCCCATGGTTGAAAAAGTGAGAAATGTCCCGGGAAAAATTGGTAACCCTCATCCGAATCAGGACGGGGCGTGGGACAACAAATAAAATTGTAAATGTATGTGACTAAGCTTCTAGCCAGCTTTGTGACCAGTACGATGTATTGGAGGTTGTGGAACATTTATTCATAGACTTCCAGAAATACAATGAAGAGAGAAGAAAATACAAAATACTTCCTAACCGTCAAGCATTCTTCTCAGATATACTTACGAACTTGAATCGACGAGGATGCAACAATATACTGCAGTTCTTAGAAGACATAGCGGTGACATTTTGAACACAGAAGTTAGGACATTAATTTACATATATTACAAAAGTTTGAAGATATTTTCAAGTTATAAATTGTATCGCGTTATATTGTAATTACTTGGCAACATGGGTACTTTCTGTCGCACCTATTGCCATCAATAAAAGAAAGAAAAGCTAATTATACTTGCATAATGTTTTATATTTACTGTAGTGAAATGATATAAAATAATTAATTTATTCCGTTTCACGCCACCCGTTACCTGGCGGAATTAGATGAACCAATAATTCATAATTATCATTTTAATCGATTTACATTTCATACCACCTATTAACTGGCGGAGGGATTAAAAGAATACGTATTTGAATTCTATTGTGATTTGTAGCTGTTTAAAATTCACGTAATTCCACATTGACTTTACTTTTCAACAGTCCAATGAATTATTGCAAATTGTATTACTTTACGAATAATATTCTCAATATTGCATTGCTGATATTGATATTTTATTCTCTTTGATTGCCTTTATTATTTTCATTTGTCATTTTTTTGCCGCAAAGTACGGCACCAACAATAACCCTCGAAATTCCTAAAAGTTTCAGAATATTCGTCTTGAAAGGGATCCATTCTCCTTTTAGTAGACTTTCATTCATTGAAGAAGTATTGGCTGAAGGATTGGGACAGCCCCAACCTGGTGCAGCAAAACCAATCCCAGGCAACCCTTTCGATGACCCGAATTCGGTTGATAATTTCCTAAATCAGAGAATTACGGATACAATAAGAGATTTAAATTGAACAAAAGACATTATTACCCAAATTCAAGAAGAAACACGCAGACATGATGTCTACCATGGGTGGTAATCCACGAAACTCCCCCAATTTGTTGACACTTGTGAATCTACGAGTTAATCGATACATAGACGGTGAGGACCCACGAACCTACCAAAATGAATAGGTTCTAAAGACAATTATATCCAAAATGCAGGGATCAGCCTCTGACATGCTCGACAACTACTAAATTACTTGACTTCTCCAGTATAAAATCTGCACTAGAAACTTATCCCGACAAAACGGACGTATTCACTCATTGTCATGAACTGACTGAACTAAGGAAAAATATTTCCCCCATAGCCAATATTCCGAATTCCATAGCGAATATTCTGAAATATTTCCCATTTCAATTCCATAGCTAAATTTAATTGTTGCCTGGCTTACGGATTACTAATCTGATACAGGCCAAGTAATAATAATTAAAAACCGAGATCTTAGTACTTCTACTCTTACATGAATCTCTTGGAAGTCAACTTCGAGTCGGAAACCGAATACAGTTAAGCTCTTTCTATAATAACAAATACTTATCAAATCATCCAGTACCAAAAATCCAAGTTTGATAGAAATTCCCAAGGTACCCCGATGATAAAATCAGAAACCAAGAATATGAATCTTGCAAACAAACCTTTTCGATCCGATAAACTATCACATGGCCTATGATTCAAATATAAACCATAAGTGGGACCTACACCCTTTCTAGAAGCAATACTTTTCAAGTTAAAAGGTCCCTTCGAACTCAAATTCGAAATCAAGGAAGATCCAGCTTTGGAAATCCAAGTCCAATGTGATGGCAAACAACTCGACCAAATTCAAGTTTAGATGTAGAAATTAACGAGGCAGAAGGTGCGGATAATGCAGACGCCGGGTGTACCCTGGAATATGTCACTAATGAGGAATCTTTTTTTTTTTAGAGAAAGAGTCCGAATCGCTCCCTTTTCCTTGGTAAATTTAAAACAGAAAAACCGAGTTATTAAATTACGGTACGAAACATTTACTAAACATAACATTAGAATCCTTCTAAACTCGGAAGCATTTCAAGATTTATTCATCCAGATGTCATTGACAATGTTTCCCCGACAAAATCAGACAGGAGGAATTCCAGGTATGATCTCATTCCGTGGAATGCCATATGGGAGCAATGGTTCAAGGATTACATGTGGTGAAAGTTTCAAAATGAACAATCTAAATCTCCTTCTCAGAATTCAAAATTCCCATAACAGTTAAGGACTAATATTTTGCTAGGAAGACGAGAGACGCCGCAGGGCGCCGACGTCGGAGGCAGCGTCTTTTTTAAAGCCACCTCCCAAGGTGAAATGCATTGAGTTGAATTGAGCGATTTCTATCCACAACAGTTGGAGATTTCAATATCAGTGCTGGAGCGCTAACACGAGGTGAAGGGGAAACTCGGATAGAATTATGCGAAGTGATGAACCCTGAATTCAGAGGTGTAGCAAGAAGTTAATCCTACTCCTAACCACTTCATGGAAGTTAGAGGGTTGAAAATTTACGTCGAAGGCGGTGCTGAACATGGAGAACGCTGTGAGAGAACCAGGGGTAGCAAGCGACAGCATCTCTTCAACATCTAGAATACAGGACAAGAAATCTTGTGAAATCATACGCGCTAAATCACTGACGACGACATTGAGGAAACCCATGTGTTTTTTTCTGACATCAAATGGATAGAAAATTTAATGCTCTTTCCAATTGTGTCATCAAATTTGAGCTATCTCAAAAATTGAGTTATGACAGTTTGAATGACATGAGATCGAAGAGACGAAAACAATCTAAAATCGCGAAAAACTCGGAAACGAGGCCTGTGTCAAAAGTTCGGGAATGATTTGAGCAACACATAGGAGTTGTGCACAACCCCCACATAAAACTAAAAAAAAAAATAAAAAATAAAAAAAAAATATTTAAAAAACCACTGCTGTATAACTAAAAAATACTTGATGTTTGAAAATTGGGAAAGCTGCGGAGGAGGCAGTTTGGTCAGGAGCTTGGGTATGCAATGACCCGCACGACCGCTCGGTCTTGAAGGAGGGGTTGCTTTGTGCGCCGTGTATTTTCAACCCTAATCTGATTCGGACGTACCTACGGCTGTAGCAATGTTGATAATTTGTTGTATCTGACCAAATTCAGTTTTAGTAAAATGTTTGTTGACTCAAACATGTTATCCAGTTGTAGGACAATGGTAAGATATTGGGGTTTAAATCGAGTTCATATAAAGAGTAAGAGTTTAAAGAAGATTGTTAAGATATAAACCGAAAAATAAATATTTAAAAATGAAAAATGAAAACTAATTCAATGAATGAAAACGTTCGTTTGTGAACAGCGTCAACAGCATTCCTAAGCTGTCCAGCCAAAGTCAGGATAATCGAAGAGCCGAGAGACGGCTATTGTTTGTGTTCATTTACGATTGATTGCGATGAGTTGGTTTCAGTTGAGTAGCTATACCACAAGTAAGTATGTTGACATGATTTTTGTGTACGGTTTTGCCAATTGTAATGCTTCTGAAGCAGCAAGGGAGTCACACTCCTCCTGTGTACAACTCACAACGGATAGTATGAGGAAAAAATATTGGTAGATAATATTGTATATGTCACTGACCCGTTTTTTATCTAGTAAACTATCTTTTTTCTTTATCTACTGAAGCTTTTTTGTCACTAAGGTTTTGGTTATTACTACCAGCTAAGTTCAATATGTATAGCGCACCATGATGAATGGGAATATGCAATGGGGAAACCGCGATGAAGGAAATACAGCGAGGAAAGAGACGTAAGGGAAGAGTTGGTAATGATACGGAAGCCTGGGTTTGGTCAGGGTCCATAGTGTCAGCAAAAAGATGAATGCACTGTTCCAAAAGTTATGCACAATCCAACTCCTACGTGTTGATCAGCTCATACCCGAACAAAAATGCGTTTTAGCAATTTTTTGACAGAGGCCTCGTTTCCGAGTTATTCACGATTTAAGATTTTTTTCGTGTCTTCGATCTCATGTCATTCAAACTGTCATAACTCAATTTTGGAGATAGCTCAAATTTGATGACACCGTTGGAAAGAGTGTTAAATTTTCTATCTATTCGATGTCAGAAAAAAGTTGTTTTATTGTATTGAAGATGTGCGATGGCTGCGCAAACGGTCAGTTTTGTCAAAATCTTTAAATCGCAACTCATCGCAATCAACTCGCATAATCTTACTTTCATTTGTAGTTCTACTGTCCTTTCATCATTTTGTAATCGGCGTAAGCCGTATGTAAATAAATAAATAGATAAATCGTAAATGAACTCAAACAATAGCCATCTCTCGGCTCTTCGATTATCTTGACTTTGGCCGAACAGCTTAGAAATGCCGTAGACGCTGTTCACAAACGAACGGGTTTATGCATCCGACAACACTAAGTTAAATCGTCACTTGAGAGGTCTGGCGTTGTCACCATTCGATTAAGCGAGAAATGTTAGGTACGTATATCCCGCCTTCAACCTTTTTCCGTCGAGACTTTGGAAAAACCTCAATTTTAACGGAAGATACACGTTTTTCTGCAGTTAGACACCATTTTCTTAACTAAAAATATTTCCAAAAACCAAAACAACTACAACGTTGGAAAGCTGACATTTTGGCGCACGTTGTACCAGGACTGCGCAGTTGTGCGTCAAGCATTAATGGGGTTTCTAGGCGAGATGAAAAACAGGGGATTTCAAGATTTTGACATAACTGCCATTTCGTCCAGCAATCGCACACCTTCAATGCAATTGAAAAACTTTTTTCTGACATCAAATAGATAGAAAATTTAACGTTCTTTCCAATTGTGTCATCAAATTTGAGCTATCTCGAAAATTGAGTTATGACAGTTTGAATGATATGAGATCGAAGACACGAAAAAAATCTTAAATCGCGAAAAACTCGGAAACGAGGCCTGTGTCAAAAAATTGCTACGAAGCAAAGTTCGGGAATGATTTAAGCATACTTAGGAGTTGTGCACAACCCCCACATAAAACTAAAATCTTCAAAATTGGGCAGTTATGACAGTTTTAATGGCGTAAGATCGAAAACACGAATAATATCTTAAACCATAAGTCCTGGGACACCCTGCATAACCACAGTTTTCTCGAATGTAAATTCAGTTATTCTTCTGTTACTGATGATGACCTAACCGTCGAAATCGATTTAACGATGTAGCTAGAAATGTTGTGGGAATAGACAACGTTTTCCAACAAAATCTGTGTTTTTCTTCTTGAAATCATCCTCGAATACCTGGCAGGATGATTACTTGTCCAGCCTGAGAGAAAGAACTTAGAGAAGAATCTACCAGGGACGAAGACTGAAGAAAGAACAGCCAAAAGTGTCAAAGAGGTGCTGTTGTCCAAGTTGGAACTGTCTTACTTCGAGGGACTAGGAAATTGGGAATGATTTATTATTATATCAATTAATTAATTAAGACGGAAGCAAAGATGGGAAGATAAGAAGTGCCTCAGCCCTCAATCCCTTACGTCAGTTTTAGCGGCTACGGATTGAAGGAGGTGAAGATTAAACCCTGCTTTCGTGACTTTGGATGTTCCCTTCTCTCTGCCAGGAGTGCCGCGAATCCGCAATTCAATTATTAGCCCACTGAATGAACGGACCAAAAACACGCCAGTGAGAAGTAAATTCCGGAAAGCTGGAAATCGTTTTAATCGGTCCATTGTGACCTAAAATGAATGTATCTGGGTTTGCGCCTTCGTGGCCCTTGAGCTTCAGACGTGGTAGCCGAAAAACCTCGAAATTTTCGGACTTTTTTCATTTTTTTGCTTATAACTCGAAAACTGTTGACATTTTTTTACAAAATCATTCTTAGATAAATTAAAGTAGACAAAATTTCGCGTCGATTACAAAAAATAAAATCAAAATTGGTCCAGTAGTTCAATTGTTATGGGCATCCAAAAAACGGCGAATTTTTCCAACTTTTCCTAAAACTGTCTTTTATTCATTTTCAATTTGCTGTAACTTTACAACATCGAATTTTATCGATACCCCCCCTCCCTAAAAGTTGTAGAGCATCAATCCTTGAATTGAAAAAGCACCAATTTTTTTAAATTGAGTCAATTTTGGAATTTTTTTTTACTCATACAGCAAAATTTGGAAAAACCTTAAAATCTCACTTTTGGGTTTTCGCACTTTTTTTGTGTCTACATGACCGGAAATCAATTCTGACTTCATTCTGAGGCTAAACTATGCTATTTGAATCCATTTGAGACTGGTTTTAAGGAAAAAGAAAAACATCTGGATATTTTAAGGAAGTAACTAAAACCGTATGTGTATTCTAAAAAACGAAATAAAAACCCTTACATGTATCATAAAAACCGTATAAAGTACCTGAAAATACATTATCCAACATCGTATGTGTTACAAAGCCTCATAAACACAATGTACCTACTTTAGAACATGTTTTGACAAAAATACGTGGTTCATGTTTTTCACAAGTCAGTGGGGTTGTTCAACGTTTCTCTTCCAGATCCGAAAAAAAAGTTAGGAGGTGGTCATCGTCAGACATTATGAAGTCATACAAGTAGAAAACACTGTGATCAACATGCAACGTCATAGAGGTAAATGGAATACCTAGATCATTTGCAGTGTGTTAAATTAACCGGGTTCAAAAACACTTAGGCTGGAAACGGGCTGCTACTCTTCATCCACGATATCTGCATCATAAAATTGTTCAAACCTTCACGTACAGAAGACACAGAGACCAGCTTTCGTGTATCAAGAAAAATGACTATTGTATTGAGGTTGATATATTATGAGAAACTCCTGGGTCATCAGGAGTTTCTTCCTCGTCATTAAGAACTGCGCGTGGCTCGTCCAATGGGGCGTTGGGGCAGGACTGCCCCTTGCAGTGGAGGCATACGTACGAGCATTTGAGTCCTGCTTTCCGACAGGAGCATCCTTGTCTACAGCCCTTTTCGCATTTGCAGGACACCTTGTTCAAGACCTCGGATGGAGCTGCAGGTTTCGTCATTGGGATTGGAAGGAGGCCCTGGGGTGTCACTTTCTAACCATAATCAGTTGGCTCTTTCTTGGTGCCTAGCCATGCTTGCACCTGGTAGTAGGTCCTTAATGAATGGAGGTAAGCTGCGTCCTGAGTAGGAGGGACTCTTGCCAGGTTGGTGCTTGGCTTTGTGATTGCTTTAACGAAATGGGCATATCGAGTCTCATCAATTGACTCATTGGCCTTGGTGCCATATAGAGCCAGGTGGAATTTCTCCCCAGCTGAACCTATCTGCAGGGAAACTGGTTTTTTCAATTGTTTCTTCTTGAATTCATCATCAGCCTTTTCCCCACAAATCACGTGGGCGTGCCTCATCAGTTTGCCTTGAAATCAAATGTTGCTTCTTCTTGCTGCCTTGAACGTTTTCCCCAGCTTGATAGGTGCGTGGCATCACATATACCTCTTTCCTTTGTATACCTCTTTCTGCATGACTCATGCACCTCGACAGAAGAAAACATTTTCAAATGTTGATGCTTACCGTCCTTATTGGCTCTGCTTTGTTGTACGATAGTTTGGATGCCTCTTTTCTCGACTGTCGTAGTTTTTTCCACAAATAAAACAAGTTGGCTCATCCATCTAGACGACCTGTGACGAGCACTCACTGAAAAACACCAAATCGCGTAGTAGTCATAAATTGAAACCACTCAAATGAATCACTAGTTTCAACTCAATGCACAGAGAACTACCGCCGTCGAGGGTTGAGTGTAGGGTGAATCAGTTCTTAGTGCTCCACAAGATCGGTTCAAAACGGGACCAGCGGCCATGTTGGGGATTTCCCGAGTGAGTTGACGTCACTGGTGCACACCTCTTTCACTCTCCCGTAAGCCTTAGCCTCAGCCACAAACAGAATCGGGCTCTTGATGAACTGGAGATGCTAATTGCGTCAATGAAAGTTGTTAATAAAAAACGAAACGGAGACGGAGGAGAAGGAAACGAAAATGTGGCGAACAGTGGTGAGATGGACCCCTACCGTGTAGTTTAGTTTCCGTGGTCATACCGCCTTCTTACCAATATTTATTCCGGTTGTTAACGACATTTGAATCAATGTAGAACCTTAAGACCTTAATGAAAAATTGGTGCTTCCTGACTGACCATTTCGGCCAAATGCCGGTTTTTGTTGCATCCGTAAAAAGTCCAGATGTTCAGATTCAAATAGCATAGTTTAGCCTCAGAAAGAAGTCAGAATTGAATTCCGGACTTGTAGACACAAAAAAAGTGCGAAAACCCAAAAGTGAGATTTTAAGGTTTTTCCAAATTTTGCTGTATGAGTAAAAAAAAATTCCAAAATTGACTCAATTTAAAAAAATTGGTGCTTTTTCAATTCAAGGATTGATGCTCTACAACTTTTAGGGAGGGGGGTATCGATAAAATTCGATGTTGTAAAGTTACAGCACATTGAAAATGAATAAAAGACAGTTTTAGGAAAAGTTGGAAAAATTCGCCGTTTTTTGGATGCCCATAACAATTGAACTACTGGACCAATTTTGATTTTATTTTTTGTGATCGACGCGAAATTTTGTCTACTTTAATTTATCTAAGAATGATTTTGTAAAAAAATGTCAACAGTTTTCGAGTTATAAGCAAAAAAATGAAAAAAGCCCGAAAATTTCGAGGTTTTTCGGCTACCACGTCTGAAGCTCAAGGGCCACGAAGGCGCAAACCCAGATACATTCATTTTAGGTCACAATGGACCGATTAAAACGATTTCCAGCTTTCCGGAATTTACTTCTTACTCGGGTCCGTTTATTCAGTGGCCTATATCTGTTCATCAACCTTTTTATAATGATTTTTAAATTTTGGCTTCAAAATTATTCCATTACCACTAAGATTTCAATAACTTGACACAATTGCACGTCACATGACAAAACATTCGATCCGAATTAGGTTTGCGGGTGCTACACAGTTAAGAGCTTAATATCAAGAGAAAACTTGAAGAGAAAGGTTGGCAGTTTGACAGGAATACGGGTCATAGATCATTATAAAACGTTCTTGAACAAATCGCGGGTTCCACCGAAGCGTTTTTAACGGTAATCCGCAACTTTTGTAGGTTTCTCCGGACAGAAGATTTGCTGATTGAAATAGTTCGTTCTTCAAACTTATTTTTAATGCATCGGAGATTTGTATCCGGCTGATGCTCGTCCTTCCTCAACTCGGGGATTATTTTGTTGCGGCATCTTTTGTCTTTCCGGCACTTCCAGCTTCAGGATCACGACAATCGTTCGAGCAGTAAAATAATTGATTCTGGCCTTTCTTGCAGTCTCCTTGACGGTGAATTTGTCGCCATGAACCGCCTAAAAATGTTGCTTTTATCTCCGGAAACTCTTCCGTTTTGCAGAAAACAATATCCCCCCCTTCTGATGCTTCTTCGCATTCCTCATCTGTATCACTGGAAGAATTGTTTCTTACAAGCGACCGCCTTCTTCTTGAGCCGTGTTCTACGTGAGCGGAAACTAGGCGATACCGTCGGGTCGGGCGGGTTCAGCGTTTATTGCGGGGCGGGCGATTTTTCGATCAAACTACGACAACTGAGTTGTGCGTCCTGCACGCTCTATCGCAAATCGCCGACACGCACACGCTTTAAATCAAATCAGTTTCGTTTTGATCTCGCTATTCTCGCTACAAACCCGCGATTGTTTACATCTGCTGTCAAGGTGATTCGATTGTCCAAGTCTGTAGGAGTCAAAATCGTTTCTCGAGTGTTTTCAAGGTTGGTAAGAACGATTTTGTAGCTACTTATCGAAACTTATAGAAAACTACCGTCTTTGTGGGGTTCCAAAAATCTGCACATCAAGAATAGGCTGAAGAGTCATGAATTCCTCGAATTTGGTCCTCCATTCATCAATTTCATGAGATTGTTGCCTCTGGAAACGTCTATTGGAAATGTAGTTGAGCAGAGCATCTCTGTGTAATTAATTAATATTAAATAATTAAAGAACATTCATCGTATTGATTGACACGATAGGTACGAAACTAACCTAACTAAAACGTGATCTCCTTCACTCGCGACAGCGCCTGCACATATTACACTGGTGGCGTTTCCCGCTGGAAAGGGCGTGCACTCGCGTAAATCGCCGGTATCACCAATAAAGCTGAAATCGTCCGGCCCCTGATCACGTAGGACGGAGCCTTACTCTCACTGCTTACGAAGTATTATTGTCAGTCATTGTTGTTCAATTAATGAACTCCCTCGAAGCTCTGCTGTCATTTTAGTTATCGTATACTAGAATAGTATACTACCGTATTACCAACGAAAGTAAGAAGGTGCTATAGAACATAGAGCTTGAAGGGAATTTCCAAGAAAATTCGATAAGAAATTGGAAATCCCTCCCTGAAATGGTATAAAGTAATCCTAGGTAACAAAATGTTGCCTACACATGTCATTTTTTCGAGTGCACCGCAAAAACTGTTGAATATCAAATAGTCTCATGGTTATTATAGTTGAGCTACACAAACCGTTATTTGTGGAAACAAATAGGAGGCATAATCTTGATGTTGCTTCATGATATTCATCGATATCTATTAAAATTCTTTGATAATTAACGTTGATTATTTACTTGTTAAGTCCACTTTGAATTATTCGGATCGAACTTTTCGTTTAGAATTGAAGACGGGTATGCAAATTCTCAAGTAAGGAAAACAACCTGTCTCGGTTTGAACAACTTGCCTTACGTTTACGCTGTCCATTAACCAATACTAACTTACAAAGGACCTTAGATTAAATAACAGGAGTTTTCAAATTTGGAAATCTATTTTTCCGTGATTTCTTCAGATGTTTGGGCGATGGTCATGAACCGCAAAGTTGCTGTTCGGCTGTGTGAGCCCTAGGGCAAATTTCTTTCCGCTTCACTGATCATACTGACATTTTATTTGAAGACTGGAGATAATTTATTGTGTGCATCCATACAGGTAAGTACGCGATTATAGAAATGTTTTTGGAAAAAAGAGAAAATGCATAAAATGACTTCAGCTGTACTTCCGTGTGACAATGATGGAAGGTAAACCCCTCACGTATTTTTTTACCCTGAGCTAAGTATCGCTGTTTAAACCAGCTGTGTGCAGATGTAGTCCTAGGGATCAGTGAACAACACTGCTTGTTTACGTATGTATCTGACATGGACTCATTAACGGATTTTTTAGCTGATTTATCATAGCATACGAAAGAAAAATATGTAGGGTACTCACATTTCATCTTCTTTTGATTGACATTGAAGGTCAAGACCAAGTATGATGAGGGTGAGAACCACATGTCTGCCGTTGAAAAACATGACCCCAACATCTAGGCTTGAGGAAGCGTTGAAAATCGTACGATTTCAAGCCCCTTCCTTTCACACACTGAAAGTTCACGCGGCTATTGCTACTATTATTAGGAATCCGCTATCCCTCTCCACTGCGTCTGTGGTCTTACGTACGTATTTATAAATATCCAAATATCCCTTCATAAGAGACGGAAGACGCGTGCGCTGATTTTGTTTCGCCTTAGTTCCGCACGTGCACAACATGGTTGCATGGTTGAGGTGGAGGGGACTGTGCTTGTCACGTGGAATTCATCACACCCAAGTATTTTAGACCTCCAAGGAGAATAAATTTAGAACCCAAGATTGAGTACTTTCCTTACCTAAATACTGCGAGTATTTAAACAATTTGTTCCCATCTTCGCATTAACAGATTTTGCTGTAGATTTTCAACAGCACTCATCTATGAATGATTGAATTAATACGTCGGGTATTATTTATAGTCTCTAGATATAACCACTATGAATATTATAATGTTATATGGACTGTCTCACGCATAACTTGAGTTGAAACTTCAATCGACTTTGAAACAACATAGGGATTAAATGGTTGACAATGGACGGTCAAATTAGAAAAAAAAAGAATTGCATTTCCAAATATCTCATAGAGTATGTGTCCAAATGCAATTACATAGGATTTTTTCTACACATATATTACAAACATGCAGAAACAGAAAAATTAAAAATTCAATTTTGAGATTTCTTGTGATTGAAAAAAGTAAAATTGATGAACAAAAACGCTGCAAATTATATCACAAAGGCTAATGGTTTCTGTATTAGATACGTTATCATTGATTTATGCTTATTAGCCATATTTGTCTAAATTTGACGCCTACATACCTTGTAATTACATTCTGGATATCCCGAAGACGAAAGAATGACTTCGTCATAAAGATACCATCGTAAACACCAGTCCCTCAGTACCTAGGGAACAAAGGATATCTAAATAACTATGATGGTGCAATATACTATATCGACAGAGGCGTTGAAACCTGCGAATGTAGTGACCGAATTACAACGAGATAAAACAAAATATTCACGTTTCAATATGTGAAACAAGCTAGGAAAAACTCAATTTCAAAGAGAACTTTGGAAAATAAAATTCCATTGTAGTTATGTCACCTGATTATATCATCACAATTCATTAACCCATTTCCACTATGTTTAGACAGATTCATATTCGTGTTTTTGTTTATTTCGCCGTTTCCTCGGTGAGAGCTAACGAACGAATGTAAACCGAGCTCATTCGATTCGTTCAATGAGATAAACTTTATTAACACACCAAAAATTAATGAAATCGGAACGAAAGCGGGCAGAGTAACACCCTGCACCTAACTTAACTACGAATCTACATCAGTTGTTTTCTTCCAGCCATACTAATGAGGTTGGTCTGCTGACTTATCAGAAAGTCTGCTTCGTTGAAGTAAAAATTCCTTCCCATGAGAAAAACAAACTAACTTTCAGTTCGTTAAGAAAGATTAAAAAATGTAGGCATCTTCCCTCAGCGAGGTGTTCAGACATTTGTTTTTGACTGGCCGAAAGCCATCTATGTATTGCTTCCGCAGCGGAAGCCTTGTGTTCACTTTCGGGAGCCAAAAAATCTTTGTTGTCCAAATTCAAAATTCCCACTCGCATTTTGAGTTTCATAGCCTACTGAACAAATTTGGTTCCGTGTCTGTCTGTCTGTCAGTCAGTCCATCCGCATTTCCTTGTTACAGCCATAACTTCCACAATTTTGAATGAATTTAGCTCATATTTTGAGGGACTATGCGTGTAAGGCCTCTTGAGGTCCCATAGGAATTGCATCTCAATATAATCAGCGGTACTCTCTGTGCATGCGTTAACGTGAAATTCTTGCAACAGCCTTTGACTAATTACCTCAACATCTTTCATATGAAGATTTCTTAATTTTCTATTTTATAATGGTGTCACTTTGATTGTAACGAAGAAGCTGGTGTGCCATCTCCTTGGCAGTGTATTTGGGCTTGCATTCTGAGAGACTATTGAACCAAGTTATATTATGTGAGGCGTTGCTTGATATTTCCGAAATTGGAAAGAAAAAATCTCCCGTGGTAGACTTGAATTAGACCACTTCGGATCTCGCTAGGTGATTTTGAAGGGCTTAAGTCAAGACGGGTGGGATCTCAAAATTAGCCTGAATTTCAAATACTTAGGTATACCATCCTTATTTCGGGAGAAAATTGCTTTGTTTGTTACGCTCAACATCGTTGATAAGCGTCATTTTTCTTCAACAAGGACGGTGTATTAAGTATTGGAAAATCATTTATCTAAAATATGCAATTCGTACCATTTTGTGAGGCTGCCATTTCGAAGTCCACCAATTTCAAGATGAGAAACAATGACGTTGTCTTCAAAATGAACTAAATTTTCGAAATTTAATATCGAACCTTCTCCAGAAATGACAACCGGTTGTTGGTCCTGGCTCCTGTATCAGCAATAGATCAAGATCAAGTCAAGACGGGTTGGTTCCCAAAATTAACCTGAATTTCAAATGTTTAGGTGCACCATCATTATTTTGGGAGATAATATACAGATTCGGGGTACGATTGCGTTTTGTTGTGCGCAACATCTTTGACATGCATTTCTTTAACATGAACGGAGTAGGAACTATTCGAAAATAAACTCTGAAATATGCAATTTGAACCATTCTTGTGACTATTCCAAGGGCAGTGGATAAAGAATCCAGGCTCAGGGACAAAGCTCTGGCACCCCAAAAAAAGCCCAACCTTTGTTTGATGCACGTTTTCCTGAACAGGTGTCTTACCTGACCTATGATGGATATGGTTAGTTGGCCCTTCCAGATTCTTGAATCCGTTGCCTGGGGAGATGAATCAGACGCATTCAAGCGTCTAGGTCATCCTCTGAGCGTGGCCAGCATTACCGCATTCAGCTCAATGGAAGGGGGCAACTATACCATCACCTCACAAACCAATAGCATTTAAGAACATCCAAATCGGAAAGAAATGATTGATTTGTCCATTCTCCCAATTTGCCTATCCTCCCCCCCCTTTTTTTACTTAAGAAAATCTGGCCCCCTTAGAAGGACCGGGTCCAAGGGCATTGGGTCCAGTGCCTCCCCGCTCTCTACGGGGCTGATTCTGCCATTTCAAAGACAACCAATTTCAAGATAACAAACTTCAACTAAACTTTAAATAAATGTTCAAAATTCAATTTCGGACCATCTCCAGAGATTACTGGGTACCGATTGTCGGCCTTGGCACCTGTATTAGCAATAAATCTAGCCTACACTGTGTCAGAACGCGTGGCGTCTGCTCAGCTTTCCCTCTTCCGGTCCCCAAGGAAGCTTGGGGGTCAGAGAATCCGAGGAGGAAGGCGGCCAAGCGACTAGACGGCGGGCGCAGGCCTGTCATCGGGCGGACGAGAGCGAGCGGCGTGGGGTCGCAGTTCTCCTACTGCTCGCGGACCGTCCACATGGATCTGACCAACTCGACGCCCTGGGCTTACGACTCGAGCGTCGTGAATGATTTCATCGAGAGCCAACTCGGTCCACAGAGGCTGCCCCTGCACGTCGTCGTGCCGTTCACGATTCTCCACGCTGTCATTTTCATTACCGGCGTCGTGGGCAATTTGTGTACTTGCATCGTGATTAAACAGTCTACCGCTATGCACACAGCTACCAACTATTATCTTCTCAGCTTAGCAGTTTCGGACCTTTTTCTCCTCCTACTAGGTCAGTTGTGTGAACCGTTTTCAGACTTTTGATGTTCTTGAACTATTTGTTTGCATTATTGAACTTGAATTCTCATCGACATCACCCAATACATTACATGCCACGATTCATTTTTATTCAGACCACATTTGTTTCCTTTTCTTCCATCTTCTTCCTTTATTTTATTTGAATTACATGATCAAGCATCTACTTTATTATACATTTGTTTGATATGATGTAAATAAATTTGTTTTCTTTCCACTTGCATCCACCTATTACAAATGTATAGTGTGTTGTATTTGGCTAAAATCATCATAAAAATTAACTGTAATGTTTCTTGAAATTAAAAAGAAGTTCTGGTTGTATGTCGCAAGCCATGGAATGAAACGTTGAGTTTGAACTAGGTAATATTTTGCATGTGTCTATGCATACGATGAAGAAGTCGACGAGTGTAAAACGTAAACATTGAATACTTCTGATCGGCATGTATGGCAACTATTTCGTCGTTTACTACATTTGAAAAACACGCAGCATATCATTTCATAAAGATTTACAATTTCTATATCCAAAACTCGACTATTTACAGGAAATATTCAACAGCGACTGTGGTGCATTATCTGAAAACAGCTACATGGACGTATGCACCTATAAAACAATTAAATTCTAGCCAACATACATAATAAAGCTATTGAATTCTGTGATGACGTCATGCGCTCTATATGGAAAATGTACACCAAGAGAAAATTACCTACTGAAATCATCACAAAAACACCATTTTTTCTGAAGTTATTGAACTATTAATTTAATAAATTTCATACAAAAGTAATTCTCTTGTGGGGATTGATTCGCATGATCTTACAGCATGCCGAGTGGCCTCAATAATTTTATATTCATTTTATCGAAACGTATCCAACTATTACACAAAGGTTTATTATTTCTACATTACCAGCACTGTACTAGTTTCTCTGTACGTCATAATAGTTGAACAATCGAAACACAATCGTTGTTGTGGATGATGATTGCTCAGATTTTGTTACCATGATGATTCAATATACTGTCTTAGGGCACACATGTAGAATCCCTAGAATAGACAAGCTGAGCTTCAATGTGATAAAATAAAAAATCGTCACTTGTCCAGAAATATACAACAAAAGTTATAATAAACCCGATTTCGAAAGGAACTAATGATAAGATAATTCCAATAAAATTACATCAGGTGATTCAATCGTTACAGTTTACTTGGCGATGTTTACGATGTTCGCGTTTAAGTTCTTTATTTCTATCAAAGTTGATTGACGGTAACCAGACCGAGTGGGCTCATTCGACTCCTCGAAGCAATGTCTTTCAACAACAAACTTATACACATTTGTGTTGCCATTTTCGAAAGTTTTTGATGTTCTAATTTTTCAATAATTCAACCCATTAATTTCACCTTTCGGATTGACGGGTTCACTAATTTGAATAATACGGCCGAGCTCAATGAATGTAGAAAAGAAAGGCGAGCAAAATTAAATTAAATACGCTTGGTACTATTTAAAAATTTAAGAAAAAACAAAGAAAAAAATTTAGCCTTACAGTTTGATTGTGTGATGCTTTGATATGAATGATAACTGGTCAATCTCGATTGGATTCAGAAAAAAACTTCATTCTCTCATCAAAAATTTAGGATTCCAAAGGACGAATTCTTTGGATAGCAGGTTTTGAGCTCATTAAACGATCAAATTTTAGAAAATTAACTAAAAAAATTACTAAAAGTTGCAAAAAATGGACAGATTTATATTTTCTCTACAGAATAGTACTTGAATACAAAAGTTAATCAAACTTTGTCACCATTATGTAAATAGCTCTATACGGATGTGAGCACCAACGGAAACACATAAATAAACATGACAACAAGATATGTAGATTTAAAACATCGAATTAAAGGTGAAAATTACGTCCGTCTCCTTCATAAATTTGCAGTCTGAAGCCTTCCTCCGAAACAACTGGACCAAAGTGTATAAATATCGACAAAAAATCATCAATTGACAGGTTTTTTTTCTGTAATTGCGACTTCGTTTTCAATCGAATCCAAGGGCTTATATTTAAGGATGGAAATATTCAGAAAATTAAGCTCTCGAAAACTTTGGAAAAGGATGGTTTTGAGACTGATTCTCACAGCTTACTGAATGGTCAGCCATTCGCTCCCCTTCAGAGGATATTTTATGCAAGACGGACAATCAATGTCTCAATAAAATTAGGAATAAAAGGGTATTTTTTGAAGCTGATCTTAACAAGGAACATTTCGCCGGGTTGATTTCTACCCAATCTCATCCGGTTCAATAGAAAGGCTTTTATCAACTTTAGGCCTTCTTCACTTCTTCAACATGAGAGGGGAAAGCCGGGTTCAGTAAACAGAGGATTTATTAATTTAGTTTATGAAAAACCGTTCAAATTATGAAAGAAGATTAATAACAATCTACAACGAAAACAATCTACATTTATACAGACAGTAAAAAACGGCATCGCAAAAAAGTGTAAATAGACTTTTTTTTTAAAAGTATATAGTCTTTTATGAAATTGGTCAGTTTTATGCGTAGAATTAAATGAAATAGTTTATTCCTTTCACATTACAGAATTTTAGCCAAAAAACCAAAAATTTATTTAGGAATTAAACCGCACAAATAACACAACTCCAAGTTGTGTGGGAGAGTATACTTCCAACTAGTAACTACAGATAATTATTTTCCTAGCATATCAACACCAAACAGAAGATGAAGGAGACGAAAAAAAAAAAAAAAAAAAAAAAACAAAGAAAAAATTAAATAAAGTTTTTAAATTGACAATTTAAATGAAATAAAATTTGCAATAGCCGTCAATAATTTTTTATGGAAACAACATTTTTATCAAAAATTAGTGGTTTACGTTTCAAAATTCGTAGATTTCAATAATCTTAATAGAACAAATCTGTCCGTCCGAGCCTTTTAAGGAGTTGAAAATAAACTCCAGTATCCATATTATCCTACATCAACTACGTATAGGTTACTATCAAAACAAAAACAATTATAAACCAAAACCCCAGTGAGAGAATTTGAATCGTTTATGCATATCAATGCTTCAACTCAACGGCTAACAAAGCCTAAATGCATTAGTGGTAATGGCCAATAGGCCATTTTCAAAATGAACTTTAGTAATCAGACCATGAAACAACAGTTTTCACAAACTAAAAACGAGTGGTTCACTAGGTTATTGATATCAAAACAAAAACAATAATAAACCAAAATAACGCAAATGTTGGAACCATAAATCGGGCCATACTCGGGAATGGTTTGAAAATATTCGATTTTGGAAAGTTCTTTAAAAAAAAGTCCAAATTTAGGGCCGCCTTGACTTTTTTTGAGGTTTTTATGGATTTTACAGAACTTTGACAACCCTTAAAGGGCACTTTAAATCAAGTGAGAGAGCTGGCTGAAGAATTGGGGCGTTGTCGGACCAATATTGATTTTTCATGAAAATTTCAGATTTTTCACTCCAGCCGTTTGGGAGAAATCGTCGGCGTACGGACGGAAAAATGTTTATTGCAGATTCGGATTCTACACCCTTTGATACGTAAACCATGAAATATTCAAGAGCGATTACAATGGTTTATTATTGAATAATAATCCAAAAGAAACAAAGATCTCGACAGAGTGTCAATAGGACATCTGTACAAATGAGAACCAAAAATATACGTGTGTGATAAAAAAAAAAAAGAATTGAATTTAAGTAACATCAAGTCTCTCAGGCATCTCAAGCTATCGTGCCAAATGTCAACATTGAGCTGATTTAGTAAACGCTGGGACCGGCTCAGGGGAATATTGTAGAGGTAGTTGGCGGGTGATGCACGAATGTAGAAGATATTGCAGGATCGAGTCGAGCGCAAAATGCAGCTCTGATTTCGTTGAAGGTGATTTGTCCATCAACTGATAATATCGAGTAACACTCAATAACGATGGTTCTGCTCCGTTTGGGCAAAAATGTACAGTGGGAATTGTCAGGTAGGCTACATACGGTGTGTTCGTGAATGAGCCTGTTTCGTTGGAGTTTTAAAAAGGGCTCCACCAAGCTTGTTTTTGTATTTTTCTCATTACTATACGTTGAAAAAGAAGCCCTGGTGATGTGTTAATATCATCAAAACTCTGTCTAAGCCCGAAAGAAGATTTATAAATAAATCGAATGTATGGAAAGATTAATATTGAAATTATTGGAAATTATTCCACTACTAAAATGTAAATGTACGAGTATATATCCAGCCAGAGCCTGGAAAACCTGATTGGCTATCATCAGGAATCTCATCTTCCTCTGGATTGAAATACATCGAGCGGGTATGAATACGAAGTATTGGTTGAATTGAGGAAAACGAGAGCTAACCAATGTCACTTCAAGAAACCTTACATGGTGAATGAAATTCATTACAGTTCTTCAAATTTAGGATAACACGCTAAAATCAAAACTCCACTGCAAACTGGCACACACACCTTCACTTCCACCAAGGCCCCAGCAAGCTTGTTTTTGTATTTTTCTCATTAATATACGTTGAAAAAGAAGCCCTGGTGATTTCAGGTGCGAAAACCTGCGAATGTGGAATGTGTACCAACTTTCATCCATTAGTAGCAAGTAAATAAATACGTATACGTATTCGCGCTTGGATCTTGTGGGATGTTGCCCTTGTTCGAACGTGAGGCGTTGTTTAATCAATTCAAGAGGGTCCAATGACAAAAATGTCCACTCTTTGTGAGATTATTACGGTCCTATCATATTCTTCTCGTCTGGATATGTTATGATTCGGCTGGTCAGTTTCGTGAACTCGTGATAGAACCCACAAACATACCGTGCTGGTCCTTATTGCGAATTTCTTCTCGAAGCGAATACTATTGACAATTAGTTCCGTGTAATTTTGAGCTCTTCAACAAAAACAACCTTTCAATAATTGCCAAAGTAATGAATGCTTTCTTACTACATTTCACAAAAAGGTTCCAAGATGTTTGAAGAAACAGAGCTGCATTTCGGAAAAAGTACTCGGAATGGATGGAAGGTGAGTTTTTAGTAGATTTTAACAAAGATACTGTTGATACTTCTTTTCATCGTAGAGGAGGCCGCCCAAAAAAGTTGATCAGTGCAGTGACAGAAGTAGATGAGGGAAAATTCCTGCTCTACGATCTTCTTATTCGCAGATCCTAATAGACGCAGCATCAACAGAATGTTTCCGTTTTGTTACTATTCACCTTAGCGGTATTGTATACTTACCAATATGAGGTTATCACAAGAGCTGCAAAAATAATAGGGTGTAACATATTTCCCAGTTATAAAAAAACAACAGCAGAAACTGCTACCCCAACAACGTCAAAATTACGGAAACATCTGCAGAGGTTCCGCTACACGACTTACTCAATCATACCGCTCAAAGGATCCGAAAAACCAAAAATTATGACGCTCTCGAGAAATTGAACAGCCGCGAGCTTTCATTGACCTCGAAGCGGGGGTTTGACGGAGCCTCCAGACAAAATGAGTTTGCTCAGAGGCATTCGAACGAGAGCGAAAATAAATCTGATTCCCATTTATTTATGACATCCTTGGTTCCTTCAAGATTGACTTCCAGTGAATCTCAAATGGGATTTGAGAAAACGATGGACCCTCATCCAGTAGATTGTATAGACCAATACGTTTTCGCTACGAAAAAGAAACTCTCGAAGTAGAACGATCCGAAAATGTAAGTGTGTAAAAGGAATCTGCCAACGGAAGTGAACTTAAGCGAGAAACGAACAGAAGCCAGTAAATTCCGAAGCTCTCATGTCGTCACTTCGCGCGTAGGAAATGCACCGAGTACAATCTTAGTTTCGAAGTTTCGGTAAAAGAAGCAGAAATGAAACGGATTCAACGGGAATTCATCAATAAAATTGGGATGAGTGTCGATTTCATGAAACAAGGGTATAGCTCATTCAACACAAGCAATACGTCTAGCAGGTTTTTTTTCTGATCCAGTGCTGACCGCTGAAATCACAAAAATCGATCAAAAGCTGATAAAATTATTTGAAGTCATATTAGAAGTGATGAACATCGGACGTGAAATCGACCCAGATAAATTTGCTCCTACTCGAGAGAAATTACAGAATTGGCTGTTCGACTCTACCATGGTATCACATGCCCTCAACAGTCCAGAAGATCCTCATTCATGTTTCCGAAATTATACGTGCAGCAGAACTACCAATCGGATTGCTTCCTGAAGAGGCCCAAGAGAGCCGCAATACGGACTAAACAATTTCAGGCTCAACAATCCCAGGACGTGTTCACAGACAAACGAAGATGTGTTCCATAAACGTTTGGAGACCTCCGATCCGGTAATTTCAAGTTTGTGAACTTAGCAGAAAAAGAAACATTTCCGTGTGAGAGAAGAACGTTTGCAATTACTGGTCTGAAAGTCAACCAAGAGTTTATTCAATTCTGAGATGTACTACTTAAATATATTCTCGGTAAGTAAAACTTCAAAAATTTCGATACCCCCGTACCCTGTGCTGCAATTTTCACAGACGTATCTCGACCTTTTTAATAATTTGCCCTAAACAACAGGGAATTTAGGTTTTTGAAGTATTTATTCATTCCAAGTCAAATGAGAACAACCCCTATCCCCAGGTCAATATGACAAAAATTCTAAATTTTCTTCAGATTATGTTCTAGAGATCAGGGCTCAATGCATTCCACTCAGCGTGACAAATAGACAACAATACCACACATACCGGTATAGAATAATGCAGGAGTGCCCACAGGGGGGGGGGGGGGGCTATGACTGAATAATGGACTGTACAGACCAGAATCAGAACCAATCAGAGCTCTGACATGCTGTTAACACGGCCACAAAGAAATATTTTACTGCCGCTTTTTCGAATTAAGTACAACAGAAATCTATTTTTGTGAGAGAGTTGTAGACAACGGTGACATGGTTGTTTTTGTGATCGCATCACCCTTTGATCTTTAATCCTGGAGGATCGAATGCGTTTAAAACGCGGCTGTGGGCTTTTTCGGATTGATGGAACAGTATTTTATTTTCGTTGGGTTTCATCCCCTTCTGTAGGTACGTTACCCCGAAACAGTAATCGAATGACGCTCTATTCGATAGGCCTTCGTTCGATATTACCAGGTTTGATCTATGATTGGTGACCTGCTAATTGAGTTGTGTTTTCGACTTTCCAAGGCAGAGCACTTCCTGCAAAACCAACTTGTACACACATAGGGGTTTGCCATTCTACTGATCCTTTGCATGTGTATGAGCCGGGACTGTTGGAGGACTTGAAAACTCCCTCTTCCACAATTATCTGTCATACTTTGCACTGACGCCTTTCACAAGGATGAATTAGTCTGCTGGGAGCTTATTCTCTTCGATCTGAATTGAAGCCACCTGGCGATAAGTTGGACAAGGTGATTCAGAAAAAACGTTTCTTGTTTTATGGTTGGAGGACAGGAGTGGTCTTTGAAAATTCAATTCATTCACCCAATCCCAAAGAAGAATGTTGTGGTCAATTTTATTTGTCTTTTACTGGTATCATTGCGAATAACTGGGCGATGCCTCACTTGGGAATTATTCTCTTTTCCACCATTGCTGCTGGATATCCTCTTGTGAGCAGCTTGTTGGATAAGTCCTTTCGTCTTCTTGTTCACTACACACACGACATCCTTTAATTGCTAGAGTTGTTGTTATCGCTTGTTTCGTATAAGTATAGTTGTTCATTTGTTGATTTAATGTAAGTTGAGTTGAATTTTAAGTCCAGGAGTCCAAACCAAATACATATCAAAAAATCGTCTCCGAAGACATGAGGCCGTGTAGATGGAACGTTTTGTTCCAGCTGGGACATGATGAAGTTTGCGTAGGATGGAGCCATTCAAGTACCCATTGCCGTACCCTTCAATTGATGAAAAGGCACAAATTTAAACACATTTTTTTTAGCATGAAATTTGTCAATGTAGCTAAAAATGAAGTAGAAGGTTATTGAGGAAAAAGTCAATGGTCCAAAAAATGGCAAACTGCAGCTTAACCTTTGTTTGAGGAATTTCCGTGTACAATGAGCAGACATCAACTGTTAGCTTGCGAATATTGTCGTCGTTAGTGGGTGGCAGCCATATTTCTTGAAGGATTCTCAGAAAGTTATAAATATCATTCTCGTACGATGGTTGAATTTAACTATGGACTGCAGGTTATAATCACTGTTTGCTGATATTCGCTCAGTGATGCAATCGAAGCTTGCCACTGTAGGATGTCGTGGGGGTAAATCTCTTTGGGAGGAGATGGGATTCTGGAATACGCGGTACAACAGCCGTAAATGATTATACGCCTTTCACTCATAGCTCTTCAGATCGTTTGTTCCTTTTGATGAAGCCTTTTATTTCTGTTGAAAATATTTACGTCAGATCTATGATGAGTATTTTACAGAAACGGCTGTCATTGAGCTGGCGAAGGGCTCCCCTTTGATAACCTGGATTGTTCAGAATAGCAACAGTCGATCCCTTGTTTGCTGGCATGACCCTTACGGTTTCATTTCTTTTCAAGGATGATTGAGAAATTTTCTGCGAGCAGCTGTTTTATAAAAATCTCCAGAGAATGTGTCGGCGGTAGGCGGTAAACGAGGGGGCTCAAATTATGAGGGGTCATTGAATTTTCGTTGCGACGGATGTACATTTCCATTCAGTCCTGAGGAGATGGGATCTTGCAATGCAACCACCTCCCAGAAGTACTTCAAGCGCAACTTTCTAGAAAATTCTTGTACGTCCTTGTGAACCACGATGTGATCTACCCGAGGTGTTGGAGTCAAATTTAGTTCTTTTGACAATTCTCTCAGTTCAAATTCTGTGAGTCCTCGAGAACGTGGTTACACACCTTGTTACCTCCCACTATGCGGTTCTGCTAAAATAGGAATTTCTTTGTGCTTCCCATTTGTTGAAGACTCAACAGGTCTCTCTGCATGTGGACCAAAGACCCTTGTAGAAGCTACATCGTGGTTTGTTGATGGTGTTTTAAGAGGAAAATTCGGAGTATAGATCTACGAACCGGGTGAAAACAGGGAAACTTCATTTCTCAAGTGACTGGTGCAGTATAGACAACTTATGGAGATGATGTTGTCGAAGTGACTCTAACATTTGATTGGCCTCCTTGAGGGCGGACATTAACCCTATTCACAAGCCTTGGGTTAGTCTGACTATATTTGCCAAGTGTGACAAGTTTCCCTTCAATAATTTCTCTCCTAAATGCAAATAATCTTGCGAAACAGGACGAGTTAGTTTTCATCTTAAAATTTGTTGTACACCATTGGAAAGCTGACACAGTAGCTCATTTTTTAGGCTAGGAGCAAGTTGTCTCACGTTGGATCACAGGGGCTTATGGAACGTTTGATACAGCAGCTTTTGTGAAAGTTCAAAAAGTTTGCTTTGTAGAGTGATTATTTCAAATCTAATGTGAGTAAAAAAATAAAATAAATAATAATAACCATTAAGAAACAAATAATCAAATTTGAAGTCAATTCTTTAATTGAGAGAATTACGTCTATTTTACTGAGTCAAGATGGAAAACACGGAGGAGAAACTGATAACACCCAGGGTACCAGGGTGCGGTACTGTAACTTTGCGAAAAAATGTAAAATGGTATGAGTACTAAAATACTTGTTTGAGGCAGGTGGCAGGAAATTCGTTTTTCGGGTTATAGGAAATGAAGGGTTAAAAAAATTGCTCCTGGGCAGGCTGCATTTAGGGCACCCGCAAGCGCCTAAGGGCTAAGCGAGGATTGAGTAAAGTCACGTAATTACTGAACAACAATTAATTAAGCGGTTACGCAATATCTTCAAATAACATTTGAAAAACAACCAAAAAAGTTTAATGTAGATCAAGGCCCGTTTCGCTGGTTTCTGAAGTTCTCATTGGAAAAATCTGGGTTTTTGTGGCAAGGCCGTAACTTAAGCAGCAGGAGCCCTTAAGGTACGATTAGATCTGGTGGATATTGAAGAACATCGCAGCCTCTTTTGATCGAGTCAGTGCAATCATGAAATTACATTAGAGATGTTTAAACGTAATAACTTTATACAGTCATCGTCCTACGGCTTATGCAGCGTTGGCAGTAACGAATCTACCACGTATCAGTGAATAGTTTCAAATAATCTGAAAAGATTCGTGACCGTAAAAGATGTGTGATTAAGTTTGTTAGAAGGACTCAATGGCCACAATAATAAGATAACGATCGACTTGAGATGAAGCCATCTTTCGCAGACTAACAAATGAATTTTAGCAAGATCGGACTACTACCAAGTGATCAAATTATTTTTAATCGATTTTGCACGTTTGTAATCGCATCTGAAATATTGGTACCTAAGCAAGTATTGGTATCTCCAAGGAGACCATCCAAACTCCCCCCCCCCATCTCTTAAAAATTTCATGAAAGTTAAGTGTATAATGAAGAAGCCTATTATAAAGATTGGCGAACCGCACATACACAAAAAACGGGACGTGTTCTGAATGTCCAAGACCCTAAATGCAAATGGAAATTTTGATTTTCCTGAAAAATAAAATTTCTATTTCAATCCCAAAAAAGTACAAACAATGCTTCATCAACCTAAAGGTAGAATGGGAAGTAAAAAAAGAAGTTTCGTACAAATGAATGATTGTGATTCAATTTTGAGATAGTTCGCCGTCTCACCAGGAGATACGAACGTTCCCTCGGCGTTTGGAGAGAACGTAGACTGGAGGAAAGTATTCTCTCTGACTGATGCAAATAAAGAATGCATTATTAACGGTAAATGGAGCTGTCTCACTTCCCCCCTATTGTTGATATCGGGAATGTCGGTTGATATTTGACTATGTGTAGCGGAAGCTTTGTTTTCACTTTCGGAATGTGAAAATTTTTTGTCTCCAAAATCAAAAATTCCACTCGCATTTTGCGTTTTAGACCTTTCAGAACAATTTTGGTTCCGTATCTGTCTATGTGTCTGTCTGTGTGTCTGTCTGTCTGTCAGCAAATCCTTGTTACGGGCAAAACTACAGGAAGTTGTACTCCGATTTTGATGAAATTTTCAGAGATTGTGCGGGTTGGGGCAGTTGGTCCCCTACAGTTTTCAACCCCCGGATCAATAGTAGCCTCTGCGCATGCGCAAATGAAATATCGCATAACGACGATGAAAAGGGATTGTTTGGTTTGATATGTAGATGGTCCCCTATGAGTTTCATGACCCCCGGATCAATAGTGGCCTCTGCGCATGCGCAAACGTGAAATCCTTGCCACAAGCATAACTTCGGGAGTTCTTGACCGATTTCGATGAAATTTTCAGGGATTGTTCGGACCTATTAGGTATATTTTATAGTTTGTTCAATATTTGAACATGCCTACCTCTATTTTCTCAAGTTATGCTCCTGCATAACAATAAATTTACCCTAATTCAATATTTACTTCACCTAATTGAACGAAGTTCTCTAGTCAATAATAATTTTCAATGATCTATACAGTCATGTTATGGATACGAGGAAGCTATGTGCCACGCCCACTTGGCAGAGGTTTTTAAATTGCATTTATTGCAAGTAAAGATACACGACAGAGAAAAAAAGATCAAGAATATATCGACGGCAAGAAAAGGAAACTACAAAAAAAAAAAAAAAAAAAAAAGTTAAATAAATGCTACTACCCCCATTGAGTAAACTCGTGCCAGTGGAGCCGTACATACGTTTTTTTTTTTAATCGCTAATTTTTCCTTCCTGATTTACAAAAAAAAGTGAGTGCATCATGATACGAAATTGAGGCAAAAATTATAAATAAGGAAATACAAAAATTCAGCAAAAACATGAAATAAATAATGTAAAAGAATAAAATAAAATTATAATTAATATTAAAAGCATTGATAATATTAAAAATAAATAATATAAAAGCACAGAAAAAAAGAAAGAAACCATCCCTGCCGATATTACGCTTAAGAGCCATTAACTAGGCGTCTTTTTATGCAACTTTTAAAGATGGACAAGCTTATAGATGTTTTTATATTCACAGGGAGTCCATTAAACTCCTTGACACCTCTATAAGCGAAATGTTGACCCAATGTCGTTAAGCGAAAAGGTGAACGTAAACTAAAATCTGAAGCTAGCCGTGTTCCACTCTCCATACGATTATAAAGATGCCTATGTTTAAAAATATATATGAGAGTGACTTTTTTAATAATTTTCCACAAATCAAGCACCTGGAGTTCTTTAAATATTAATTCTGTTGGTGTAGGTGTTCTTTTTTGGAGTAATATTTTTATTAATAATTTTTGGGTTGTATACAAAGGGTTTAGAACTACATGGTATGCAGATCCCCAGACTAAAATGCCATACGACATAACTGATTGTATGAGTAGTAGTGATTTATTTGTAAAGTCATTACAACATCACAATGGAGAAGCGCAATACATGGACTAAAAAATAAATTGAAATCTCCTTGAAATACATTGAAGTTGCTTAGGGCTCACATAGAACAAAATGGTATGGTAAATAGAGAAGATTGAATAATAAAAATAAAAAAATAATATAAAAAAACAGGAAAGGTACAAAAAATACATCAGATATGTAGCAGTAAAATTAAGAAATGAAACATGATACTTCAACTGTAAAAAAATTTATGCTGTGTAAAGCAATCTTCTCTTCATAGCCGCTAATAGAAATGAGTAAACCTTGACCGCTTTATCATTGGTTTCCAGTCTCAAAATGACCGACATGTTATCGAAGGAAAGAGTGTATGAGTGCTGAGTAACTGATTGTATGAGTGCTTGGTACAATAATCTGATAGATTTCAAAGACATGAATCTCCTCACTTCAAGGCAAATAGGAATCAACTTCCTTAGCTTTTTGGTTATGAACTCAGCCTGCGGGCGCCATGTTAGGCACTGGTCAACAACCACACCCATGTATGTTGTACTTTAATACGTCGTTTTGTTGAATTATTCCCAGGAATCGGTTTGTTTGTAATTGAATCTAAAAACCTTTGGCTGGCCGTTCAAGAAGGAATATTGCACCTGAGGTTCTGAAGAAGGATCGCTTAATCACCACTGTCATACAAATACTTGGAGTATTTTAATGTAATGGAGAAATTTTTAAGTTTTAACCCCTATTCATATTCAATTATTTCCGCAATCGTTCCCGGTGCTTCTACCTTAGTTCCTTTCACGGCTTATAATTACAAAATGCGTATTTCTAGGGGTTTATTTCGATGAGTTCAAAATCTTTCCAAGTACCCAAAGTAACTTACCGTTTCCGATTTTTCTAATCTTCGATTAGTACGATGAATGTTTCAGATGGCATTTCTAGAACTGGCTCCATTGATACTGATTTTAAATGATAATATTCCTCATTGTCAAAGCTTTTATTTACTATGGCCGAGACTACATCTGAGCTTTCCTCGCTCTCGTTCAACTATGAACAGCAATCTATGATAAATTTGTCGAGGAATTTTTAAACATTATAGTCCTCTCCGCGGCAGCCGAGATAATTGAGTCGACATGAAAGCAAAGGAAACGGTCGGATTTTGTCCAGGACGTTATTTGACCGCCAATTACGTTCAGTCACAACTCGATTTACCTTTATTCCACCAGACATTTAATTTGTTTGTACCTTGATAAAAGTGGTTTCTCGTGGTTGTAATTATACTCTACCACACTTAGAGTGTAATTACAAGTTAATCCAACCAGTCAGCATCTTAAGTTAAGTAGAATTAAACTTAACTACAGAGTTCACTCAGCTAATAAGATAGATTCACTAAGCTGTAATTGTGGTCTACCATACGCGTAGGGTCCGCCCCAAAGTTAAGCGCCGTATGTTGGAATGTTCAATTAAGAATAATCTTATTTATACAATACGCAAGCTTACTTGAATTAAAATATGATCAGTTCATCTGCTCACTACCACTTCTATAACAAACAACTTCTGATAAATTATATTTTGCTGTGAAAAGAAATTGGTGGATTTTATACAGCCCCCCCCCCCCCTTTTTAGACACACCTGAAGGCCCTTTCAGCCCAATATCGGGCCGAATTTTGGAATATTCTAGTTCATAGTTGACTAAGGTTTCTGAGTAATAATTTGCTGAAAATACATTCACCTTAGTGGGAGCTTTAGCGAAATTTCGGAGAAAATAACAACCATCATAAATCCTTCAATAATTCGAAAAAAAGTCAATGTTTACGAACCGTTCAGGCGTCGAAAACGCGAACGATGTAAAATTAAATGTAATTACATTGCGAACAATTGGCACAAATTAATATTCTCCTTTTAGGACGTCAATCTGAAGAATTAATAGAGGAGCGCCTATTATGCTTGTTGTGTTCATAGTGGCGCCTAGTAACAACGTTAGCGAATTGCTGTTCTAATTAGCCATAAGTCGAGAGTTCAGAAAATTTCAAAATAAGGGAAAGAACTGTTTTTCTTGTGTTTAGTAAAAATTATCATCCAGATCTTATGCATGTAAATTTATGAAATCAGCATAATATTTGCTACAAGAAGTGAAAACAAGTAGCAAAACGCTGCAAATTCTTTCACTGGGGTTTATGATTCATTTGGCTTGCATTCATGATTTGAATATCTACTAAGCTTTGGAGTGTGCGTGTTTCACAGGTGATAGAGCGATTATTGAATTTCAGGAGGCACACAAATACGATCAACTGATCAATCCAAATAGGTATTTTGGTTGAGAACCAATTTACGTGCTCTATGCATATCTCCTGAAATTCAATAATCTCTCTATCACCTGTGAAACACGCAGACTCCAAAGCTTAGTAGAAATTCAAATCATGAATGCAAGCCGAATGAATAAAAATTGAATAATAAACCCCAGTGAAAGAATTAGCAGCGTTTCATGCATATCATAATGCTTCAACACGTGTATCGGCTATAAACCCTTTAAGGAGTTCAGTCCAGTATCCACATTCACTACATCACTAGGTTACTGCGATTAAAAAAAAAAACGCTGTTGTTTTTGTTTTGATCGCAGTAACCTAGTGATGCAGTGAATGTGGATGCAAATGTTGGCAGCATAGGATCATGCCATACATCGGGAATGGTTTGAGCTACAGACCTGGGGAAGGGGCTCATTCAATTCCTCGTTGAAAGTTCTTCAAAAAGTCTACATTTAGGCCGCCTTGATTGCTTGTATTCGGTTTTAAGGATAAAAAAAGTGGGTTGCACAATCCCATGACTGTATAGGAATTTTATTTAAAGAACTCGTTCAATGAGCGAAGTAAATGTTGAATTAGGGTAAATTTACTGTTATGCTAAGGAGAATTGAGAAAATAAAGGTACATGTTCAACTATTGAACAAACTATAAAATATACCTAATAAGTGAAAATCCCTGAAAATTTCATCGGCGGACAAGCCGTTATGGGAGATTTCACGTTTGCGCATGCGCGGCTACTATTGGGGATGAAACTCATAGGGGACCATCTACACATCAAATTGTTATTGCAGATTTGGATTCTAACAAGGATTTCGTTTGAAACGTAAACCATGAAATTTTCAGGGGGGGGGGGGGACAACCCGGACAATTTCAATCGGACAATAACTTCGTGTAGTTTTACAATGATTTATTATAGAATAATAAACACAAAACACGGAACCAATGATTTATTATAGAATAATAAACCAAAATTCGATATTGAATGTTTCGAATCGCTTAAACGATCATATCTTCCAAACCAATGATCAAATTCAATCGGATTGCTTGTATTCGTTTGTAAGGATAAAAATTACAACTTTTGAGAAGGAGGAGGAGGGGTTGGAGGTATGAAAATTTATTTTCTTGATCGATTACAAAAGCCCAACATTGGACATGATAAAACCGACAGAATCACGAAAATAGGTTAAGAATAAGAAAATCAAGAAATCGATAAAAAAATAAAATAAATAATAAAATAAGTCACACACATACTCACACAAATTCGGTCTTAGAATGGTGTGCATTGGATCATCATTCAGCTATTCGTTTTCCTTTGTTGTGTTGTCCCACAGCTCCCTGGATCAATTCTTATAGGCGTTGTTCTGATGATAAAGCCTTACTTCAGTAGGTAACCGAATAATTTTGGATGAATACTTATAAAAGAAAGTTGTTCAAAACATAAAAACTTTTTAATGGAATAATGGTCAACTTTCGAGGAGTTCAGCACGTTACCTTAAAACACCGATTAAGATATAAATATCTGATACAGGCTTCGATTTTGTATAATAATGAATCGTCATTCCCATTAATTTAATTTAATAATACCTCAACTTAATGTTGAGCGACTCTTGAATGTTCAAGAAGAGGTAATTCAATTCATAGGTGAGTTTGGTGAGAACAATAGTTGTTTGTTCTATTTAAATAGGTCTGCTGTTTAGGAAACAATATTTGGAGTGTTGCGAGATAAGGAAATCACATGTGGGGAATGAAGGCAGTAGAGGAGACGGTGCCGCTTTGAGTGGATTTAACTCTGAGGGCAGGGTAAATTTCAAGATGAACAAAAATTCATCGGATTATAACTTGCCGCGAGTGAGAAACGATTCGCGAGAAGATTTGCAAGAGTACATTCGTAAGCGGTTAGGACCGCAGCACCTGTCTTTAAACATAGTTTTACCTATTAGTCTGATTTATGCCGCAATCTTCATCACTGGCGTCCTCGGGAACCTGATTGTTTGCCGCGTGATCGCCAAAAACTCGTCGATGCAAACGACCACTAATTACTACCTATTTAGCTTGGCGTTGTCAGATCTGTCGCTTCTAGTTTTAGGTAAGTTCAAATACTCTGTTCTCAGTATACTAACGGATTATCTTGTTATTGATACTTGAATCACCATTATTTGATCTAAGCTGATACTATTAAGATGGAAAGATTTGATTTGACAATTGAACTCAAAACTAAAAAACTACAAAAATGGAACACTGTAACCCACGACATCAAAACTCTATCTATAAAAGAAATTATTTTGCTTGAACTAAAAAAAAAACTTATAGACGATATACAAATTAGTGTTCTCTTCATTATTATTATTATTTAAGATCGCGTACAAAGAAGTTTGCGATGGTACTTGCATGTCTAACTATTCTAGTTGAACCACATACAAATTTTCATTGGGTGCTCATACTTTCGGTTACTCACCTCCTAGGGGTTGTAACAAAAAAAAAATGCCCCATAGACTTTTCCTTAGGAGTCTTCCTTTCTGAGTTGTTTCACATTCAAGATTCCTTTCGTGAATCCATTCTTACGTCGCTAAAACAGCCATAGCTCGATAACTAAACCGAGCAAGCTCCACTTTGTAATAAAGCAGATTCCAAGAGATTGTGCAATCGGAAAGACCGTTAAAAGGCCCGTCGTGTAAAGCGTGAGAATTTAGTAGACACAAATCCACACCAAAGTGAAAAAAATTATCGAAACTTGAAGATATTGTTTTTTAAACTGCAGGATGGTATACTCCTGCTGAACCCCGCTCACGTTACAGAAGAAACACCCAAAATTTCAGCTTTCCAACGGTATAATACATGTTTATTTTACTGAAAATTGAATAAGAAGATGAGGTTAAAAAAAAATTTTTTTTTTGTTGAAAACCAAGGTTTCTGGGGTTTAGTACCGTCATTTACTTGAGGCACACACTACCTTCCTTCTACGTTTCTAGGAGGCTGAAAAATGGTAATAAATTCTAGAGATGATTTGGAAATGAGCAGAAAATGGCAGGAAATTAGCCTGATTCTAAAATGTTTACCTTGTGTGTTTGTTGTTACCTTGTTTTTAAAGACAAAAAGAGAGTTCTAAAAAGGGGTTCAATAGTTTCCATCTTTTTTTTTTTTTTTAAATTAAATGTGCAACTTTGCAAAGTACGAAAATTTCATCAGATTATCCGGTTTATGAATTACTCGCGAAAAATCTTATAATTGCCATTTCAGCCATCTCCGTGAGGCAGCCAATTTGTGCCCTACCAGTTTTGAGATGGCAGACAGACTTTTTTTTCGATCAGAATGGACTAAATTTCCCAAGCCTAATTTCAAACAATCTCCAAATGTTACTAACAATGTCCGGCCTCGGCTCTCGATCTATTAAAGAAAAACCAACCTTTTCTATTCAAATGTCGTTTTCTCGTTTAATTAGCTAGGTAAAATAAAAAATGTATTTTGCAGCTAGATAGCTAGGATTTTGGATAGGTTTTTACAATAACGTCCGAGGGATTTCAGCAGGATCATTTATGCCATCCTTTAAAAAACAAGGTTTTCAGGTTTTGGCAATTTCTTTGGTTTACTATTTTCAATAATAAACATTCGTAATCGACCAAGAAAAAAAAAACGTAAACCCACTCAAACATTGTTGGTTTACGTTTCAAGATGAGTAGAGACAAAAATAGAATTAAAAAACCCCGTTTGTCCGCAGCGCCACCGGCTTTAGGTAAAAACCCTTACGAGTGTCTTTACTTCGTATTTTTCCTCACTGTGTCAAATGATGTTTCTCATTTGAAGGTAAAACGTATTTGTAAGTAATTCATGCATTTCAGGGACGTAACTATGTTCGGATTTTGTTTGTGTTCATTGTATCATCATCACACCTGTGAGCATGAGTATAGGCAGAACTTCTTTTAACCTTAAGATACCATAATTTCAATGCATGAATGTGGATTGCATACAATCTTAGACATGTTCAGAACGCAGCAGGATGGTGGGCAGAGAACAATGGAGAGGGAATGAACATGTGATTTGGATTCGACTCGCCTTGGAACGACTAAACGAGGCGAAATTTTGTGGAGAAGTAATTTTGTTTGGGATATGTGTTATTTAAAGAATAACAAGCAGAAATACAAACATTTTGAATGAAGCAAGACTAAGGTATTTACGACCTTGCACATTGTGTGACCTTCTACGTTCTCAAGTTGATCAACCTCAATCAGTCTTCCTAATTTGACGCAGTTGCCTACCTATTTGCTTCTCTCAAAGGTAGAGCTGGCGACTGATGATGTACGAATAATATCTCGAGGGTTTGTGGACTAGCCCAACGAGCAAAGCAAGTTATTATTGCAGAACCAGACGATAACACAAGTTATGCATTTGTTCGATAAAAATGTTGGAAAAATGAAGAGGGGAACTTCTTTTTTTAAGAGATTTGGTATACATCAAAGGGTTAATATTGGTTTCTTCTGGAGACCCCGCACACCATGATCCTGTTGGAATTCGCCAGCGAATCCTTTCTGGAAAACCGCTATTTTTCTTGGATTCCGCGATGACCACTCCAGATGAGATGAATTGCCACAACTGAGATTCATAGAAAAAGTAAGTTTAAATGCAGTGAATATCCTGAAGTTGGCTGGTGTTACTAGATTCATCTAGATTAGAGACCATTACAACATCTGTGGTAACAACATAGTGTATTCACTGGCAAAGCAAGCGACGTCACTTTCTCGTCGAGAACTCTGTGAGTTTCCTGCTTCAGATCTGGACAGATTTATGCAGATTGAGGCAGCTTGAAAAGTCTTTCATTCTAACTACGCCACCGGCTTTAGATATGAAAGGATATTCCGTCAACCTTACCCAAAACCATGGTTTTCACGAATGCCTACACGTCCACAAACTT
This sequence comes from Creontiades dilutus, assembly GCA_031894815.1. Lineage (NCBI taxonomy): Eukaryota > Metazoa > Arthropoda > Insecta > Hemiptera > Miridae > Creontiades > Creontiades dilutus. The sequence continues at coordinate 596,676 of JAVIWC010006795.1, forward strand.
TCTCCAGGATCATTTCGAGGCTCAAGTGTAACTGAGTATGCTCCTTTTTGTGAAAATAGAAGCAGCCATACGTCTACCATTCAACCTAGAGTTTATACTAGTGACTGAGTTGATTAAAGTCTACGATGCAGTGGTGAAATTAATTTTGGATTGTTGTAAGTGCAGTGCTCTATCTCCTATAAGACTTCAATATTCACGGACATGATAATGTATATGTACATATACATTAATCAATGACAAATTATATTAGATGCGGCTGAATAGGTAAAGTCTTGAAGCCAATAAATATATTAGAGAAAACAAAGTACCGCATATCAACAATCATAGAGAGCGACTCACATAAAACAAAGCCTCAACTTCGTTCTTGTTTATATCCTACGACTTCGTTTGTCTGTCTTTTCAGTTGTGAGACCTTGAGATTATTCAAAGCACAAGATAAAAATTAATTTCGCAGGAAATATTTACGTGAAACGGAAGTATAAAGCTTATAATTTTTGTTATTGTCAGCACAGGAACTTTCTGTATGGTCTGAATTACGGTTGGGCGGAGAGCGTTCTTGGAATGAAACGAGTGTTTCAGCATTAGTTATGTCTCAACTGACTTGAAAGACCTAACGTACTTTCTCCTGTTGAACGGAAAATGTAGGGCGGGAGCTCGAACTTCATAAGCGAAATAACTCGACCGATCAATCCATTAATTATCTTGAAATCTAAAGCGGTTTTGGGGAGTGCGAGAGAGAGAGAGAGAGAGAGAGAGAGAGAGAGAGAGAGAGAGAGAGAGAGAGAGAGAGAGAGAGAGAGAGAGAGAGAGAGAGAGAGAGAGAGAGAGAGAGAGAGAGAGAGAGAGAGAGAGAGAGAGAGAGAGAGAGAGAGAGAGAGAAATATCGATTTATTTATACATCTCGCAAATGTTGGTCGCTAGCGACCATTCCTACCATGAGCGAGAATTAATACATACAGTACATAATTTATTATTACTGTATATGCAAATTAAGTTGAATGCTTGAGTTAATTAAGTTCTTCGTTTCCAAAATGAAACATTGATTAAAATATGATAATACACGCTAATAAATAAACATGATAAGCATGATATCAAGTGCTACAGTGCCTCTTCAAGTGATTAATGACTTTGGAATTCCTTCAACTGTGAAAGACCATTGGAAAATACAATACTTATACAGAGGAATGAATCGTGATACGTATTGGTCTTGGGTAATTTTAACTGACATTTAAGGAAACTATCCCAAGTTTTCAAGCGTTGAACATCGGAAACTAATTTGTAGTTTCCATTAAATCAGCCTATTAAATAAAAATAATGGGGTTTATGAAAGATAATACTTTAAACTTCAATGTACCTTCGTCAGGGAGAAACTATCTCACAATCACATTTCAATTAAGAATTAGCGCATTGATGTATTGAGGAACATGCCCCGTGACATATCTGTTGCGTTTATCGTTGTAACAAGTGTATGTTCTACACCTTTCGAGAATATCAAAAACACATAAAATTCATGTGTTCACTCGTCGTTCCTAGACGAGGAAGCTTTGTGCTGTAAACAGCTTGGAGAACGATTTTTTCTTTAGTATTTCATGAATTATAGGATGTACAACACGAAATATGAGAATGTGTACCGGCTGATGGTCATGCACAACTAACCGAAGACCTCGTTTTGACACTTCGATAAAAAATTGTTTACAACCATATTCTGAAGAAAAATTGGCTAGAAGTCTTGAATGACCCACGCTCGCACAAACACTTTACCAGGATTAACTAGACCCTGTCTTTTGAACCATTTCACCGAGAAAAACTTAAAATCCACCACGCATTGCTTCCTCAGTTTCTAGCGGTTAGATCTCTCTCCGATTCGGAGGGTAGTTGAAGGAAGACGGTTTAATCAAATCATATAAATATCCATTCAATCGTATCATTATTGTTTCCTCAATATGGTCAACGTGACTGATCCCCAACGAAAGTCGGCTTACCGACTAACCGTTTGAAGTCATAAATGTTTGCATGAACATCTACCACGGTATTTTATTTCGTGAATCGTTTTGACAATATTATATACTACCTTTTAAGATTATCTTTAACAATGATTCATAATGCCACGAGGAAGCCATGTTCCACACCCAACTTGGCAGACGTTTTTCGGCTCTATTACCTTATTTTTTGAGACATGTATGTAGAATTTCATTGGATTTCATCTAGCGTCTTTATTTTCAATTTTGTACGACATGCATAATACTACATATTGCCCTACACGTTGATTCAGTGGGTAGAAGAAATAGGTACGGACTAAGTCATTCGCGATGAAGTTGTGGACGCCCATTTCAATAAAAACGGAGTAAGATAGAACGTTGTCTATATTTCCACGGAAATAATGGGTTATGCAGTTATATCGATTTCGACGGTTATATCATTAATAACAAATAAACTTGAATTGTAAATTAGTTGTTATTTTGAATAGTTGGAACTTTAAAAATTAGTTGTCATTTATATTGTCATGAATGAAGATGTACAAGGCAACGACACCTGCCTAGCTTAATGAGCTAGGAACCAAAATATGAAGGATCGTTCGGGCAATGACCTCAACAATTCTAGAACACCACTTCAAAACGGGTACGTACCCGTTAAAATAGTTTAAAAGGAAAATAATTGGGGGTTGAATGTTAAGGGCCACAATTTGTGTAAACACTCCAACCTCATTAGGTAAAATACAGCGGGGGAAAAAAACTTGATGAAAGCGATTTTTGATCGTTTCTATTCATACAACCAGTAAATTAATCGAGTGGAGTTCGGGTAAGGCGAAGTGGTTAATCAAGTGAGAATAAGCAACTAAAGGGGTGGAATTCTCCGAAATACGCGACCGAACATTTCTGTTGATCAATAATAACATTTCACTTTTCCACCCTAAGACGTATTTTTTGTCCTCAAAAGTGAAAATCATCAGATTTAAAGCTGGTCTCATTATTGTTCTTCTCTCGATTCTCCTCACTCATTCGGTGAAAATTCCGAGACACCTTTCTTTTCATTAGGCAAGCGTAGCAGTATCATCTTCTAGAAACCTTTCAAGAGTAATGGGGTATTGATTCATCCAAAATACGCCACAGCTTTCACAAACAAGTACGAACGATGTGGGATGAAATCCGTATCAATTTTATTTTCCCCCACTTTAAAAGATAATAAGCTCCTCACGGGATTCAGGAGAAATATAAATCTCACTCCCGTATGCCCGGGTCACTAGAAACTCGGGTAAAAGAATCTCATTGAACACGTAGATGTGTTTCGACATGGATTAGGAAACTAGTTTACCAAGTCAATATTAAGAAAAAAAGCTAACAAATTAAAAACTGAAAATTTATATCGGTAGGTGATTTAGAATTTTTTAGAAGTTCCAGTCGAGATCGTTTGATTGAATTTTCCAAAATTATCGAATTATATTTATGTTAAATTAAGTTGAAATTTGAACTCTTTATGTGCAACAAAATTTAAGTTGTCAATATGGTTGCGAAAAAACGTGTGCTAAATAATAACCTTCTTCGTAAGCCAATATTTTGGATTTTTATAATTTTTCAATTTTTCTCAATTTTTATGAATATTTTAGTTGAATTTAAATACAACGTTCAGCTTAAATTTGAGCCTCCATTTTCAATTGACTTAGTTCATCGCTGATGAACTTTTTTGGGTAATATTCTAAACAAAAAGAACCCTTTTTTGACATTATTTTCTTTACATTTTTTGAATTTGACGAATGTAATGTGCTCAAAAATGTCGTTGAAAAACTCATTCCTTGTTTTGGAATGTTTGGTTTTCATCGGAAAACGAATTTTAGACCACAATCGTATCGAGATTTATTGCCATGAAGAAACAACAATGGGCATGTTTAAGTGTTATGGTTATGGTCAACAATGAAAAAATAAAATAATAATAAAAAGTGAAATGAAAATAAATTTGCAATACAAAGAAGGCTCTTGAAAATGCTGCTTTCGAGCTTTCGCTCTAGCAAATCTATCAATTACGTAATCAAAACTGATTTGACGAGCGGTATCATTCTCAATGGACAGAACAGCGAGAGAAGTAAGTCACAATTGAGTTACTGTTGATCTGAGGTATGTTTTAATCAACTTCAATTTCGAAAAGCTCCTTTCACAAGAGGCAATTGAGTTAAGTTAAGTCTTAAGGCTAGAGTCTGATTAGGCAGTGAATCATCGAGTCTGAATTTTAAAATGAATTGGAGGAATTTCAATGATGTCCATACCTTCGATTTGTCTGCAGGAACGTAGGCCGCCGCATACTGGTGGAAATGGCCTAAAAACGGAAAAACCCCCGACACGCTCTATTTATCACTTTAAAAACTTCGTTCTTGCGCTAAAAAATCGGTTTCAGCAATCAACAGGTGAGGTTCGTTGGCCAGCCCAATTGGCCGGGAATTCGTGGTCCAAATTTACAATTTAATGGTTAAAAAATGCCCTAAAATTCATTTTTTGGCATGGTGGGCATGTGGGGTGTCGTGCAACATTGTTTTTCGGGTGCTGAGTCGAATGAGTCCATTTTCAGTCCGATCCACTGCCATCCAGTGTGCTAAATTTAAAAAAAGTGTGAAAAACGCTTAAAAATAGGGTAATTTTTTTAAATTGGCAAGATGGTGTCATTAAACATACTTTCTTGTGTGCTGAGTCGCTTGGATCTAGGTTCAGCCTGATCCGCCACCACCCAGTGTGCGTAATTTTCAAAGAAGTGTCTCAAATATCAAAAACCACATTTCTGTTGTTAACTCAATTATCGGCGTGCTGTTTTATTATTTTTATTATTTTTTTTTTAAGATTATTATTTCAGTGATTTCCGACGGATTCCAGACCTCCAAGCTGTACAATTGTGGAAAAAACTGCATGACTAAGCAATTTTTGCTGTGGTAATGAAACAGAACATCATCCGTTCGTTTGAGATATCTGGTGCTTTATAAACAAAAAACGTCACGGTGACCGCAGACGCAGACAGACGCAAATGAAATTTTTAGGGAACAAAGTAAAATGTGTCTACTACTGAAAAATCGCAAAACTGGGTTGGAGACTGTTGAAGCTTTTCTTAAAAGTCAAAAAACATATGAAATTAACGGTATACTGCTGTTCTTCCATAGTAAATGCTTCATATTTTGTATTTTTTGTGACCCGGAGGGTATGTGCGATGCAATGTAGGATGTATTGATAGCAAACAGTCAGTCGACTGAATTTTCAAACGAAACTGTACGCAGTTCCTGACCTAAATTCATATTACTCTAAATCCGCTGATTCTTCAAAATTTCAACTTTGAACGGGTAAAAATAGGTTTGCGCAATTTTTCAGCGAAAAACCATTATTATATCTTGATTCTACAGGATGTTAGCTTACAGAAACGTGCTTCGAATCATTAAAATCTTGCATTTGGAAAATTGAGGTTTTTTCCGCGTTTCAACCACTGTGCGCTGTTAAAAAGCGTCTAAGACGTATTAATTCCTTCAAAACCCCATCTGCATTTATTTCGTCAAAATGTTCCGTTAAGTTGTTCGCCAAGTCTCGCAAAGTTTCATTTGTCGGGTTAAGTAGGTTATCTGCTTCTAATATTGCAAATTTAGAAGAAACGCTTTCCATGCCTGATAAACGCTTTTCCAATTCGACGAGAAAACGATCGATGCATTCGATGATGGCTCCGCGAAGTTCTTTTAGAAACCTTTTGAAAAACCCATAGTCAGTTTTTTAGGGACGCTCACTACATTTCGATGCCCCCTTCAGCCTGATGCCCCCCCTAAGACGCTACTGCATTCAGATGACTTGCAAAGGCAGAATCGCCCTTGTTGTCCAAGAAATCCTATTCATGCTCTATTATTCGTTCCCCGAATTTCCTCAATTTCAAAAGGAATTCTAGAAAACAAAATTCCATTGCAATTGTATGAATAGTGCGATTTTCATATAATGCTAGGCGATTTTTACTATGTCCATTCACGTTTTCTTTCATATTCGTATTGTCGTTCTTTTTTTCAATCCCTTAGGGAGAGCGTACAGAATGTAAAGAAGTTCGGGTGGGCAATTTCGATTCATTGAAGGGTTGATCAAGAACAAACACAAAATCATTAGTGTTATTTCAAAAGTTTTCTATATTTAAATTTGTGAATATTTCGGCCCTTTGATTTCACCCTTTAGGAATGACCGAGAGGGACTCGGAAAATTCAGTCCAGACAAACGAACTGTACTAGGAAACGATAACGAGCCGTGGTCCGCCGCCGCCCAACCCTTGCGGTCATCCCAGGGCTGGCCCCTTTGATTTTCTCTCTGTTTATATATTTTATAATTTTTCCGAATTCCGTTCAAAGTCTATATCGAGTTACCGATGTACAGTACAGTTAGAACCATGGTACAAACCATTGTGGCTTATGGGAGCTCCAGTAGGCATAAAGAGGGAAGCAGCATCTCATTTCACACATTATATTTTATTTATCAGATAATAATATACGATAATTATGTATCACTTAGGTGTTATCTTTAAATAGTTCGGCTATTGATAACCCAGGATTTATTTGTTTCATTTCATCTTGTTAAATTTCAGTTGTTCTATTCGTGGATTTCTACGAAGTGCTCTTACACCATGGTAGGTATTCCGATATCAGCTTTTCATACTTTACATTCATACGATATATTCCAGTTGGATTTCAACGTGTACCTAGCAAGAATTGTCTCTCGTTGTAGAGTCAAGTTCTACTAGCCCGGTGATCAACTTGAGAGGATTATAGAATACGGAAATAATACACCTTCGTGTAATAATTGGCAGCGGTGTTCACCTAGTTTCGTTTTTTTAGCCCTATCAATGGAAGCTCGAGGGTAGGGAACAGGTTTTGAGATTTTGATACTCCCACAACAATCGACAGAAATGATGTCTGAACACAAGTGAGCTCATGGGATATCCAACAGCAGCATCTAGCTTGTGTATCTGCCGTTCTTTTGACGAGATTAGATTTTCGTGAAGTTCGGTTGATGCTCCAAACCCGAGGAAACTACCACCTCTACCTGTTGTCAGTACGTATGATTAATTATTGCCAATACTGCAACTTTGAAATCGAGGACAAGGTTGAACCTTCTTGAAAATTGTTGGTCCTATGTATCAAGCGGAATACAACAATTAAATCGTAATAAAAAAAAACGAATAAATACATTTTACAAACGTTTCAATATTACTTAATCTTTCTGAATTCATCTTGATCATCACACTTGTATCTAACCGATACTGGCTCATGTCTTCTCAACTGAAACACTTTTTCTATCAACCAGTTAACCTTTTGAGCCGCATCGTCCACGTTCCTGTTGAACACTGTTGCCTGAACCATGTGTTTCAAGTTTAGCATATCCCGAAAGCAGAAACTTTTAATGTGGATTAATTATATCGTTACTTTTTCGTGAGATTCGAAACATGTTCTCCCATTCATGAACACTAAAGACATCTTCTTCGTGCTCTTTGCTGTTTCGATTGCAGACTATATTGAGTCGACCTGCACGTGAATAGGGCCACGCTTCTGCCCGATGATTCCTAAGCTGGAGCGTATGCGTAGGGGAACGAGGGGTAATGCCGTGCATCGGGTAATGCCGCCCATCGCTGTTTCGGATGTTTGAATCGACACCAGAAACGTGGGAATGAGCGCCGATCCTAGAGAAATGTCCCGCCAACTAGGTTCTAGCGTTACCCTACCTGCAAAGTTAGTCTTCTTGGCGTGAGTGCAGTGAGTATTTTTCCGAATCTTTTGATGTTATTTCTTGTGCATCGGAAATTAGCAATGTAAGTCCCATTTTCAACTCTGTTTTTGATTAGTTTTCATATATATACGCAGAATTTCATCATCTTTCTGAAGCACTAACCAAATTTAAGTTTTGATTGTAAATGAAGTTAGCGTGAATGAATTACGAAAAACGTAAACATTGGGGTAATGCCGCCCATCGTATCGGGGGAATGCCGTGCATTTCTGAAACGTCAAAAAAAGATGGAAAAGAACAACAAATAACCAACAAAGCGCCAAATTCAGCTGGATTTTGATCAACTCAGTACTAGTAGCAGAGATGGGGTTCAGAAGAAGAAGAAGAAAGGTGGAAATCATGAAAAAAATTGAAAGACCTCAAAAAAAGAAAGAGAAGCGCAAGAGAACCAGAAGTGAGAGCAGTGACAGTGATGACTGGGGAGATATCTCTGAGGGAGACCTTGTTGGGGACACAGACGAAGAGGTTGAAGAATTCTTGACTTCGTCTTTTGTGGACAGCTTGTGTACAATTTGCCAAGAAGCCGATAATAATTCGCCAAAGTGGAATTGCGAGCACTGCAATCACAGCAGCCACTACATGTGATCCATGGGACGTCCTGATCACGGACTATGTGATGTATGCAAGGCTATTTTAAAATTTTGTAAAGAAAGAAAAGCTAAATGTTAGTGTGGGTTCAAAAAAGTTCTATATACAAGACTGTAGTTTACCTATTTCTAAGTCATCGTTCATTTCAACTATAGTTTATTGACTGTTTTCGTGGTTTTTATTGTTAAAAATACATTTAACCTTCTAACTTTGGAAAAAATGGGTTGAATGACGGTTCAGAGGAGAACATAATTCAGTTCTCGGGGTTGGGCGTCATTACCCCATAGTGCGAGCGGCATTATCCCACAGTGTGGGAAATGCCGCCCAAAGCACTTTATTAACATTCACGGCTGTTTTTTTCTTTAAAAATACTTTTATGTAGGGGAAATGCTCAGATATCGAAAATAGAATACATTCTAGAGCCATTCGTGCAAGAAAAACATTTTTTTTGACGTTCTGTCCCTTAACTGTATGGTACGAAAGTTGAGTGCACGGTATTACCCCTCGTTCCCCTACACCATACTGCAACAGTGCCGATATTTGAATGCTACGGGTTTGACCCCGCCAAGTGTCCGAGGAGCTAGTGAGATATTTTACTGAGTGACAGACGTGAAACACGCTAGCAGGGCGAAATTTCGCAACTCGCTCTTTAACTACAGATGAAACAGTGTCCGTTATTCTGGGGTGCTGCCTCATACACGATGCAGTTGTAGACATTTATTTCTCTGAGGCAATAGTGTAAACTTACACCAGAAGTGGGGATATGAAGCAAGCTTTTCAGTTCACAGTCAACGTGAAGAATTTCTTTAGCTGTGGATTTTTTGTCCAAATATCACATATAAATCCATTCTTGTGACTCAGTGAATCTTGCTTCAAAAGCAGTAATATTGAAGTTAAGAATCGTTACCTGGGAGGAAATTCGCCAAGTATCGATAAAAATCACAGTAAGGACTTGATGCACTTTTCCTGAATAAATTTTTTAAATTCTGGCTTAATGAAAAACTATTTTGCATTTTCCGTGGAAACGGGTCCCCGGGTCTACGAACTGACGTCACCAATCGATCGAGTGTTTGAAAAATACGTAGGAGTAGCTAATAAACCGAAAATTGAAAAAACTGACTTAATGAATTTCACTCGTAAGACAATTTAATTCACTTGTAAGTATGATAATTTAATTAATTAAATGCTTATTTGGAAACTACCGTTGGAAATGTTTTCAAATCTCAGATTTTTTTTGTAGAATGAGCAACAAAGCTATTGTTTGTGCTTTCTCGGATCGAATAGGATTTATTACGCCCATCGCCCACGATAGGCGGATTGCACGTTCTTTCACTGAATTCGAGTTGTAGCGTTGGTAAATGTCTGGTTGAGTCTGTATCAACTTCGTATAAAACCTTTACGATCGAGCGTAGGGCCCGGGAGAGAGGTTGATAACAGACTTGACGGAAAAGTCAATATAATATTAAACTATAAAACTTGCTGTCACATCAAACTTTTATAAACATTTTTTTCTCTAGTCAAAGAGAACATTTTTGATGAAACCGTCAGATAAAAAACATTATGGGGGCTACTGAGTTTTGTTTTTCAGATGGAGAGAGAACGGAGATGGATATTCACCGTTCACCAGTTATAGTTGAATGACACATGGTGACGAATCAGCATTTCCACTTTTTTCCTTCTTATGAAATTTTGTGGATGGAGAGCATTATGTTTCATAGTGTACTCCTAATAAAGATGAGACCTTGCAGACCTCCCATAACTCTTGATTTTGAGTCAAATATCATTATATAAATGTATGACACATAAGATTGAGTTGAAAAAATCGATTAAAAATTGCAGGCAGCGTCAAAAAAATGCGTCACAAACAAAATTTTTTACATTTTAAATAATCTCTCTTAAATTGTGGACAACATTAGAATAGAACGCGAAAAACTTAACAAAATAAAGAAGGGGAGAACGCCCAGATTTGCCCGACGCCGGCCCTTAGGATATAGAAAGTTGAGGATGATGGAGGAGGAAGGGAGTGATAAATGGAAGTGCCCCTATAAAATGACCACCAGTTTAAGTTATGCCCCGGATGATGAGGGTTGTGATACCACGAAGTACTACTGATGAGATGCTCAAATAATTCCGCGGCTCTTTTCCCACACCACACTCTGCGCCACGACAAGGTTGCAGCCATAACCTTGATGTTATTAGGCGCCACTTCTTTAAGTTCAGATACCGCTTGCCGTAGGTCGTTTCTATCATATTTACTTTTCTCAGCCCTCCATATCCACGCTGCCACTGACAACTTGGATATATAGCATTATGCAGGCCCATATTGCTTAATAGCAACGATATCCAGCTTCTTGCTCACTCGGCATATGGTACAGTCTCTCTCTCTCCACATCCCAGCCGCTGGATGACAATGCACCTTCAGGGGGCACAAACAGTAACATTATGGAGAAGGGGAGCCAAACCTACTGCGAAAATGAACCCACCAACGGTAAAATATTTTGAGGGATAACTTCATTTAAATATTTTCCTGACCTATCACTCTTAACAATTTCGAATTTTTCTAGCACATCCAACATACATCCTTTTGGGAAAAAGTGAAGAAATTCTACAAATTGCGTTTGTCACATCAAAATTAAAGCTATGATTGGACTCATTCAGATGACTTGCAAAGGCAGAATCACCTTTGTTGTCCCTCAAATCCTTTTCATGCTAGTTTATTCGTTTTCTGAATTTCCTACCAGTTTGGCCACAGTATTCAAGCCCACATAAACATTTTAGTTTATAACCCAACTTTTATCCTGAACGTTAATTTTATCCTTAACGAAACCCAAAGAAGCATTAAGATTATTTTTATGTTTGAACCCAACATTGAAACCTCTGGATGACAGAATTAAACCAATTTTATCTGAAAATTTCGCATAACAAGGTATACTAATCCACTTTTTCTCTTCCCACTCAACTTCTCTCACTAAATTACACACTCCTTTCCCTACTCTTTTTCCTAAGAACCTTATTCCAAATAGAATCAACAAGTTCTCCCCCATATCGATTACTTACTTAATAATAATATATATATGTGTATACTTTAAATAACGGATTTTTCTTTCAATAAATTTTGATCATTCATTGGTATGGACAGTGCTCTGTTGATCATACTACGGAAGGCGGCATGTTTATGAACTAAAGGATGAATGAATAGTTATATCACAATACGTATTTTTTCTATAATTGGAGAAATTATGATTTTTGTTATTCAATGAGATGAACAAATCAAGAAAATTTAACTCGTGTCCACCCAATTCAAGGGTGAATTTGATGAAAGGATATAGGATACTATTTTTGATTTATTTTTGATCTGACAAACAGGCAATATGTAGAATTTCCTCACCCCTGCCCAAAGGGAGGTAGGTATGTTGGATGTGCTAGAAAAATTCGAAATTGTTAAGAGTGATAGGTCAGGACAATGTTCAAATGAAGTTATCCCTCAAAATATTTCACCGTTGGTGGGTTCATTTTTGCAGTAGGTTTGGCTCCCCTTCTCCATAATGTTACTGTTTGTGCCCCCTTTCACTTTGTGAGCCTTAAGCGGCATTGGTCGATCCTCCCCGGCCCTTTCACTTCCCTGAGCCAATAGGATCCAATCTCCTTTCACCTTGGACTATATAAGATTTGTGATGTACTTTCATTTCATGTTTGTTACTGATGATGGCCTAAACGTCGATATTGATTTAACTGTGTACCCAATATGTTCGTACATTTTACTCCGATTTTATTGAAATGAGTTTTCAAAACTAATATCTAATAGAGCCGTTTTCTAAGGGCACTAGGTCCAGGATCTTCGGATCCCATCACAATCCTAAAAGGTGTCTAAAACAGAGTTGTATGAAAAATGATTACAAAATGCTATTTTACTAGATTGCATTAAATTTTGTTCAGTAATTGCTAACACTGGAGAAAAACTCTGCGCAGTATTTAATCGTGTCGAATTGAAATCTGTGCTCGAATAAGGAAAACTACTTTTTCGCTACTGATTCAACAAAGTTCGGTCGTTAACCGACATGAATGCTAGGTAAATTCTAATACGACTGACCGGGATTGTCACAAATAACGAAATTATTTCGTACGTTGAATTCATAACTCAAATACGCATTTGAAAACAACTGTGACGGAGTTAGCGTCCTGTAACCTAGAGCCATGAACGGATGAGCAGCCATCCGAGGCCTCGGTATTGGCACTAGTGTTGGAAACTAATGATGATGTTTCTAACAAGGTAACATCCTGAAGTATAATGGTGCCTAGTTACCGAGTTGGAATTATTCGCCCTTCAAGCACGTGCCATTTGTCTTTCGTATCGACCCTCAATAGTAAACGATGCAACTTCACACTAATATAATTAGTTTAGGACATGAGAATGACATCAAAACTTATCTGATCCTTCCATCGCGAAACCCAGGAATTGATAAATGCGTGAAGTTGTTACACAGTGGTTTTAATTACATTCTGAATCTATCACCATTTCAACCTTTTCAATTACAACCTCAAATCCAAATAACTTGATTATTTTTACACCGGCTTTTGTTTTCTGCCACCTTTTATTAAAAAGGGAATATGTACATATTTTTCTTCAAAATGGCTTTGAAGCTGCTGACGACTTTATTTATTCATTTTCATAAATAATGATGACATGATAATTCACGAGATATAATGACATAATAATAATAGACCGTCGGTGTAGCAAACCGATTTTTCAAATGGTGAGCGAACTGATTATAGTACAGCTAACCAAATGCTCTCATTCGATTCACGGCACTGATATAGACCCGTGATCTACGTAGAAGGGCTTATCTGATATAGAAGTGATCCCATGAAGATGATGGTCCCCTACGAATTTCATCTGAAAAACCTTTATGCTTAACTTGAAAAGTATTAACAAGAAATCTGACAACTACAATTGCCTCAGGTTCTAGCGGATCGATCCCGCTCATAGTAGGAGGGTGATCGACAAAAACGTTTTTATAATCTCTTATCAATTTCGACAAGATCGTATCGTTATTGTCTCCTGCGCTTGCGGGGAACTGATAGATGGAAGATAGATAGATGATTAATTTACTAACCGAGAAAATAAAATTGCAAAGTGGTACGCGGTTGGATGAAATAAATAAATGAAAATTTTCTTCTGTCCACCAACCGAATTAGTTCATTAGAACTTGTGGCTGGTGGAGTTGGTCTTAGCAGAATCATCCATGTAGATTATAACATTTTCAACACTACTTACTTATCTAGATAAACAAAGAAAAAACAAGTGGGTGTGGCACATAGCTTCCTCTTATCCATAACATGACTGTATGATATATGTAGATGATTGAATGATCTATGTAGATCATTGAAAATTATTATTGACTAAAGAACTTCGTTCAATTAGGCGAAGTAAATATTGAGTTACGGTAAATTTATTGTAATGCAGGAGCATAACTTGAGACAATAAAGGTAGGCATGTTCAACTATTGAACAAACTATAAAATATACCTAATAATAAAAATTGACATTGACGCCGAATGGATAGATGATTGAAGTGATAAATAATTATTATGAGCAAAGGCTACTATTGATCCGGGGGTTATGAAACCTATAGGGGACCATCTACACCCCAACCCGCACAATTCCTGAAAATTTCATCAAAACCGGACTATAACTTCGTGTAGTTTTGCCCGTAACAAGGATTTGCTGACAGACAGACACACAGACAGACACGGAACCAAAATTGTTCAGAAAGGTCTAAAACGCAAAATGCGAGTGGAATTTTTGATTTTGGAGACAAAAAAATGTTCACATTCCGAAAGTGAAAACAATGTTTCCGCTACCTTGGTAGACTCGGAAGCAATAACTAAAGGTAAATCTCCTTTATCCTGTTCAAAACAAAACACTTGAAAGTAATATAACTATTGAACATGTCCATGAGGAATCTATTCTCATAAAAGAACCGTAAAACATGATAATAAGCATTCTTTATTATGCGTTCATTTCGGACTTTGGGTAAATTAATATTTGATGATAATGCAGTGCGAGTATGCGAAACAGTACTTCTATGTTCAGGCTGAATACCAGTTTTGAAGACAAAGCACGATTGAAATAAAAACAATTATTATTGTATTAAGCACATCAAATTCACGATGCAGGAGGACAGTGGGGTATCGCGGACTCTTCCGTAGGGCTATTTTTAAGATAATATTTTGCGTGACTTCCACGGATCTCAACAGTGGCTTACTACCACTTCCCCACACGAAAATACCATAATTTATCAAAGAAAAATCAAGTCCGAAATCAACTGATCAAGTGATCAACCGAACAACAGATAGAGCCTAAAATTTCGAGCCTCTTTAAAAACGTAAAATAATTTTCTTAATTTACAAATCAAGGCTCCTATGTGAAAATTAAATTTCAAGTTCCGGTCACTTGAACTTCCGATAACAGACGGACTGAAATTCTGATAACAAGCCTAATTCCTACTGTTTTCATTTAATTTGATGACATGTATAGGTTATGCTGCAGATGGTCCCCTGGAAGTTTCATTGTTCACAATAAAATACATCACTTTGCGCTTGCGCTCACGTATAATCCGCCAAGCATAATTTCACCACTTTCTAAATTCTCGACATTGTTCAAATTTTATCGATAGTTTCGGAAAGTCAATTTAACCATCTCATAGCAATCTAAACGCGATCATATCAATATTGTATTTCCTATCGAATAAGCGTAACTGAACATACGTAACGTAACCTCACGTTGGAAGGATACATGTCTACGGGAATTTCTCACGTGGTATTTTTTCACGTGGCATTGATCTTACATTCTACATCTTTTAAGATTATTAGTGATCGAATCGTCCATTCGTGTTACCTATACGAGAAAGCCGTAGGCAAAAAGGTAAACTTTTTTTTGCTCATGACTATAACCATCGGCATATAATGCATGTAAGGATCGGGTGCAGTGGTTTAGTAGAAATATTCTGTAATGGACAAAAAAGGGCTGTCCCTTGACTGTACTTCAGTCACAGATACCAGATGGGGATTGCCGACAGAAAGATCTACCATTCCTAAGGAGTAACCTAGTTACGTTCTCCTCCAAAATCGTTTTTTAATAAAAATTCCTCGATATGATCTAACAGCTTAATTGTCTCAAGTACCTATAGCTTAACATATCATTCTGATTTTTAAGATTTAAAATAGCCTGGGACTCGATATTGTTGAACATTAGTATCTACAGCAAACAAGATAGCTAGTTTTGACGCGTTTGAACGAAAAAGTTATGTAATCAAATTAAGTCTGACGTCAATAGGCCAGAAGAGGTTGAATCACGTTTGTTATTTTTTTACTTGAGGCGATACATGTGCAATGCCTCTTGAGAGCAAGGTCGAACGAAATTAATTGGGATGGACGTATATTGGGAAATCATTATGATGAAAGTCTGAATTGGCTGTAAAACTTCACAGCACAAAGGAATTAATTGTCAATAGAAACGTAAATCTGCGTTGAATGATGAGAGTTTGGTTGGGTATTTACGTTCACGGAAAATAAACAAATGAAGTGTATCCAATTCTATTTAGTAGGAAAAATTGCAATTAGCTTCCATAAAACCTTGAACAGTAGATATAATAAGATTAAAACAATTACACTGGTGTAATTTTGGATGCACGAATGCTGAAAACTTCCAAGAACAAGTGGCGGTAAAACAATTAGAGTACGTTGTTCAAAGTTGTCCTAGTTACGACGAATGCGAAGAAATTTGAATTATCTTAAGAAACACTACCAAATATAGCGTGGGAAATAAAATGAAATCAACCCCGTAAAACATATTTGTCAATGTTATTGGTTCAAGCTCAAGATTGTTATTTTAGTGATAAGGGTTGCTGTAAATTACATCAATATAATTTTTCGTGAAGGCAGCAAATTAATATTCGACTGAGTAGGTATTTAGTTAGAGGCTATATAGGGGGTGTTTCAGCTTAGAAGGATCAACCCCCCCGTAATTCCTTTCTTCGCAATATACAAAAACGAGATGAAAAATGTGAGCAATGCAAATCAACTTTAAAATGGGAGCCCCTATTTTTCATTGCAGATTCGGAGTCTACGCTTTATTTCATAAAAACTTGACATCCCGCTTGACGATGAAAGAGTGCCACCGCGAGGATGGATGCTTAGCAGCCTTGGAGTCCTAGCCCTCAATTAATATTTATGGGTAAAAAAAGACATTTTGGCGAGCACATTGTGCTTTCCATTTTTTATTGGCTAAATGTTCACGTTTTTATACCCGTTTCAGCAATGAAAAAAAGTGAAAATGGATTTGTCCAGCACTCCCATCCTACAAAAAAAATCATCAATAAACTGCCAAAAGTAGTGTTATTCCCGTCCCTTCCTTAGAGGAGAAAGGCACTCCAAATTTCAGGTTCCTATCTGATTGATTAGAGTTGTCCGCCGAGCCTTTTTAAGGGAGGGTGATTCATGAACGTCCGAGGACTGCTCAGAATGACATGGCTATAACTTGGTATTCAAGCCAAACTGACAGAACTTCTTGAAGCGGTAGAATGGGGTGTATTCAATGACAAAACCTCCCTATTTTATATTGTTAATATTTGGTTATATTGACGTATCATAAACTCTCAGTGTGGCTATATTAGTTGTTAAGACACTGCTTGTTTATAAAATGCATACTTTGTTTAACTAAATGGGAATACACATATACAGGGTGTCCCAGGAGTTATGAACAATCCGACCCTACATTGATGACAGCATCTCCTTGCATGTCTCTTTATGCGATCATTAAGACGACGCATATACCTACTGTTCCCCTTCTTAGTCATTGGTCCTATCCTTCCCAATTTCGGTCGCAATCTTTTATTTCACCTCCCTCTATTGTTCTGCAAACCCAGTTCCAACTGGAATACCCGCCATCACATTCACCCCTCTTAGCCTCGACTTGCCCGATTTTTTTCTCAAATCCCTAAAGCGCTGCCCCTAAATAGAACTTCACCTCCAACCTGAATCAGTTCATTCTCGGAACGCATTTTTCTAGCCTTTGAAGCCCTTAAAGGACAAATTACAGCGGAGCTTCCCTCGTTCTACTTCCAACTCATCGTTCTTTCCTCTGAAAGAATTGAAAATTCTAAAAGACAGTTCTTGATCATACGTGGATATCCTTCACAAGCACTCAAATGTTAATTTAAAGAAGCATCCGTACAATAACCAAACCCGCTCTGCTTTCAACAATCACCAAACTTCGAATTTCTATTATTACTCCTATTAATCCAAGTAGAGGTATTTCACATTCTGGAGGCACTCTGCTATAACACAAAAATGACCGGGACGGATAAGGAAACTATGTATCCACAAAAAAAGAACAGTTTTAACCCAATCAAAATTTATTATTTTCGATTCAGGATCCCTAGATTTCAAAAATCGAATTAAGAAAATCCGCCCCTCCGCGTTGCACCGTATCAAGATTTGGGATCACCGTCACTCAACTCACAAATGTTAAATGTTAATTCTCTTTCTAGTGTGTTGAAAAGTGCAAAATCTCAAAATTTATCCGATCCTTAACTAGCGTGTATTTCAAATAAAACGTCAGCGCTTAAAACTAAGATGTGACCTGATTGGACAAATATAAATAATCCAAAATGTATTGTTTATCAAGTTAATTTCAAACGTCCGTATTTTTTTAGAAGTATCCTACTCGCAAAATCCTGTACCGAGATGCTCCAATAATCTCAAGCTCTGTTTTCGATGAAAACGTATGTATTTTTTAAATTGGCTTGAACAGTAATGGATACATTTAGCCATGTCACATACTGTATGTTCTGATAATCACAAGCTCTGTTTTTAATGAAAATATTTTTTTAAAATATAAATTGGCTTTGTACAATTATGGGTACATTTAGCCATATCACATACTGTATGTTCCGACAGTCTGATAATCTCAAGCCCTGTTTTTGATGAACAATTTTACAATTGTACAATTATGGGTACAATTATCCATGTCAAATACTGTGTTCTAAAAATAAAATATGTCCTAGATCAGTAAGCAATCGTATTTATGATGGAATGGAATTTTCTCTCCTAGGCTTAGCTTGTAATATATTGATGGTGTAAATAATGGCGTGATTTTATCGAGCTTCACTCTTTTCTTATCCTGATATGGCGCAAAGCATTTCCGTATGCTCCATTGTTCCTAAATATCGCGGTTTCACATGCAATGTGTATGTAAAGGGATATCGGAGGACAATCATTTATGTTTATAGTGAGCATTGAGCACGTAGTTTGAGCTTACTGACATAACGTAACAATGATTTATTTGAATCACAACTGGCAAACCATAGCGAAAACGTCAGTTTCGGCTGAATTACTTTAAAGAAGTGACCCTCATCGACCTTTCCACTGTATTTAACGAATAGAGATTTATAATACCAACTAATGATTGGATAAAAGTCTTCTTCGGTCAGACATTTGTCTGTTCATTCAAAATTAATCAATGAGCTCCCGTTTAGCTTGGGGGCGATTAGCGGATCGTGCATTGGCATAATGTGGATTTGGAGCTTTTTACGTAGTCCAACAATATTGGACTGTTGAATGGATACCTAGTCGAACAGAATTGGACTGAAATAGAATAGCTCCGACAACTCCTTCATTTACGTTCTCGATACGAGGACTTCGTGATCCCGCGCCCAGCTGTTTTTTGATCCCGTGAATAAGTGTATAAATTATTGATTACTTTATTATTACTTCAAGAAATTGAGGTTAGTATTTGAAAAGAAAAACCCACATTCAACCAAACAAAATTTCCGTTTTGTGAAATTCATCCTTAAATAAGTCAGTTGTTAAGAAGTTGATTATAATGTAAATAGCTACTTTTGAACATCCTCGAACTTTTGATCTTACACGACTTTTCTTCCTATGTTTTTATGGATGATTAAATTGATTAAAGGTTGGAACTGCTATTTCCCCTTAGGCAACATCATATAATGAGCACATATATTATTTATTCTCACTTATTTATTCATTTATTTGTGCTACTGTCCCATTGTATAGTTATTGTACAACAATAATTGGTAGAAACTTACTATGCATTCATTTTTGTTCTATTCCTGGCCCCCCTTGTATCATGGTGCAGCTCTTGCCTGTTACTAAAAGCAACACTCGTTTGTTACAGGTCTTCCTTATGACGTCAGCTTGTACTGGCAACAATATCCTTGGCCATTGGGAACATCAATGTGCAAATTTCGAGCACTTGTCTCGGAAATGTAAGTACATGAACGATGCATAACCATCGGCTTTTGTCCGTGTTTGACCCTGATCATAGAAATGTACAGAATATATACGGTACGGATCTTTGTTTTCTTCAAGTAACAAGAGTTTGATATAGGTATATGAACTGTTTCATTTACAGTTGGGACAAGAAGGGAAATGGAATGTGCCTTACATTAATGTTTTTCAAAGTCGAAAAAATGCATATTCAAAGAACATTGTAGGCATGAGGAGAAGATCGAACAATTGATCAAATACATGGAGATATAGGATTTTGATTTTAGGAAATGAAACCATCGCAATGGCTCTGGAAATGTTAGGATAAAAGTTTTCGAAAAATTTCTCCATCGAAATCGGTTTAGAAATCAAATCCCCAGAAGCTTCTTCTCAATAACTATGAACCTACGGTCAATAACTATCCACTTACGTATAAATATTTATCGGCGAACAATATTAACTCGCACAAATGTAAAGCGTCGGATGAATGCCAAACATCAATGTGTGTGATCAAGCTGAATTGTAAAAAAATGTCAGCATTTTACGTTGGCAAAGCTGAGACAGAACTCAACTTGAGGGTCAACAATCATAGAGCATAAGATCACGCCACAGCGCATGGCGAAACATTCAATGAGTATTTTGGCATACAAATTCTGAAAAAAAGTAAATCTTTGGAAAACAAAATTATGCTGCATCATTCAGAAAAAGCGCAGAGCAATATATTGGGTGTGTACGATCCTCCAGGATTTAATATCAGACGATAACTGAATAACCACATTTTTCCATTGCAAGCGATCTCTCCTCAACTATTTCAAGATTTTCTCATTACAGTTGTTTTTCTCCTATTTGAAAAATCCTGAAGCCGAATTATAAAAAAGTCACTGAAATATTCAACATGCCAAAACCTGGATCTCTCAGAGGCCTCCTTCATATTTTTGGTGAGGGGGATTTCTTAGGCAAAATCACTGGCTATCAGTTGGCATTGAACCCTGTCTGAACTCAAGATAAATGTATGCTCCCATAAGATGTGGACTCTGGGGGAGCCAAAAGCATATTTCCTTAATATGTCATTTCTAGGAACAGCAAGTGATTGGCCAAACAAACACTTAGAGTTTTATGTCGGAAGTTAGAAATATGCCATGGAGTGTAGAGTTTACTGTAAGAATTACAATAGATACGGACCGAGAACTGTTTCACCTTCTACTCATGTTCCCACAGTATAAACTTTACATTGATGCCTTCCTGGCACCAGTCCTCACAACTGTGCTTCTGACACGTTGCTCATCGATGGACAACCGAGTTTCAAATAGCGCGAAAACAAGGAAATCTTGCATTGTCAGTACAGCCCACATGGGGCATACTGCATGAAATCTGGGTCGTCTCAAGCTTCTCCTGATTTGGTGAGGCGGTCCCCGTCACATTGGAAGTCCACTCGGTGGATCCGTGGATTTGGACCTGTCCGAAAATCCAGCTACGCTGCAAGGACCACTTGACATTTCCCCACTCATGGTAGAACATGAATCGGCTCGAGGTGGTTGGGCTCCGTACTGAATGGCGGCACATTGAGCCTCACTCAATAGATGATAATCAAATTTTTTACCCTTGACAAAACTTCGATTTCCTTTTTTTCCTTCTAAAAATCCCTCGCCCCCTTCCCACTCTCACTAACTTATAGAAGTACACATTTTCATTTTCTGAAGTTATTGTATTTCGTTTTATTTCTTTGTTGAATTTATTTAACCCACTAGTGGACGCTATGCGGTACTCAGTACTTCACCAGTCTAAAGTCCGAAGCAGGGCGGTAAATCTTCGTTTGATTTCGGTGACTCCCAATGGTATTCCTAGAGCAGACCTCCCTCCACAAATTTCAATCGCTACTAGTTACGCATAGACGCCTGCTCGGTCAGTTATAAGGTTTAAACGTCACAAGTTTTCGCAGTAGCGGTATCCAGTCCCGCAAGCGTCCGTTTACGATTTTGGAAGAGCAGTAGCAAGCCCCGCTTCACAAATTTGTAATTTACTGTGGTAAACAACCAAATAGTCGTTTCTCGGTTTCTAACAAACCAATGGATATCGTGAAACGTTTGGTGGTGCTGATTACAAACAGTAACCGGAATGTTACTGTAGATAATTTTTACACGAGCTATGATTTATTTTACCTCCGAGAAATAGGCTTGAGACTGATAGAAACGGTAAGGAAAAACAAGCCCGATATACCACCACAGTTCCTCCCCAGTCCTCATCGTGAAACTGGATTGTCAATATTTGGTTTTCAAGGCGACTGTACAATCGTCTCGTAACTTTCCGAAACCCAAAAAAGGGTCATTGTCCTATCTACGATGCATGATGATGGAGACGACTATCCAGAAACCGGAACACCAGTTATTATCCTTGATTATAACTTTACGAAGGGTGGAGTAGATTCTGTTGATCAGAAATGTGCATGCTACACAACAAGAAGGAAATCGAGAACGTGGTCTCTTGTCATCTTCTTCAGATTCTTGGATATGGCCGAGCTAAATGCCAAAATTATTTATGTACAAAATAACATGACAAATGATATTGGAGAGAAACCTAAGTCGCGTAAGGAATTTTTTGAGACTTTGGCATTTAGCCTGGGCTTTTTATCTAGAGGAATATTTGATGCAAAGAGCAAAAGTGAGAAATTTACTGTTGGAGATGAATGCTTTCTTGTCAAAATACCGAAAAACTCCAGAGGAGAATCTCGGGACTTATGAGCATGATGGAAGAAAGCGTGGGTCATGCCACGAATGTAGGAAACATGAAAACAACAGCAGAACAATTACATGTTCACAGTGTTCTCGATTTGTTTGTAAGGAACATTCGCGACATTCAGTAACTTGTTTCACTTGTGTGACTGAGATTGATGAAGGTGAAGACGAAGACTGAAATTGAATGAGCGAATTTTTCACTATGTTCGTCCAGTTTATGTGTATTCATCCGTATACGTCAATTGTTTTCCTTGGGGAAATCATGATCTCATTATCTGGTCATTTACTAAGTTTGATTGACATTTAATATTTTGGGCTATTTTTTATTACAAGTGTTGAGTCATTTTCTGATTTCTACTAATGAGTACTAACAAATTCGAATTTTTACAGTTTCTAGCTATCTTTATTTTGTAACATAATATAGTTACAAGTTTGGCAGGGCAAGTTTGGAGGTATGAAACATATATGCAGGTCGAAATGTTATTAACATTTTTTATTAAAAAATTGTTCTCTTTACCATCGAATACCCCAGATTAAATGGTTTATCTGGAGAGTGGGGTGGAGCCAATGTACATCTACACTCTTAATGTTAGTTTGGACTACATTGTGAAAACCTTACAAAGCCCCAGGTCTAGACTCACTAATGTAATTGCCCATGAAGTTATTAGAAAGAATGTTTCATGGATATCAGCTTGGAATGAGTTGGCAGAAAGGCACGCAGTGGAGTTGAATATTAATCCCAGCGAACCTAAGAGTGTTTTGCACCAAATAAGGAAGGTTATAGAGTTAGAAAAAAGTAGATTTGTGCAACAATGCAGAGAAAGAGCAGGAGCTGCCCAATTTCATAAACTTTATCAGCACTTAGGTCCTCCCAGTTATTTAAGTGAAAATAATCTCAGCCACTTAGCCGTAAGAAACATTTGTAGAGCCCGTTGCGAGATGATCAATTTAAATTTTAAGCCGTGGATTCCAGATAGGGTATAGGGTATATACTTGTCCGCTTTGCAATTCCGGGGATGACGAAACGGTGGTTCATTTTTTGGCACAGTGTCATATTTTGAGGGGTATTCGGAGAGAACAGTTCGGTTCTCAATACCTGACAGAGGAGGACGCAATAGAATATTTGAATGGTAGAAATTGGTTGGCTCTGGGAAGGTAGTGTTGTAGTATTGTAAAGGCTGTGAATTATAGAACTGTCCTGGTAGAGAAGTGGAATTATTAGGTGTGGGATGTTTGGAATTTATTAGTTATAGTGAATTGAGTGTACAGTATTTATTTGTTTCTTGCATTTCTTTAATATCAATCGATTGTTCTTGTGAATGTACCAATAGTTATATTAACACTGTTATATTGAACTATCGTTATTATATTAACTATTCACTTTATAATTTATATAAATAACGCATTTTGAAAATCAAAAAACAAATCATAATATAATCTATCTTTCCTATCCGTCCTATTCATTGAACTTAGATATCAACACCCAAAAATAATGAGAAATGACCGAAAATGAATGTACGGTACTGAGTACAGCTAGCGTCCACTAATGTGACAGCCAACGTAGCGCCCACTGGTGGGTTAATACCAACATTTCATTAAGCATACTATGTATCGCAACTCTTAGGAACGTAATGATTTTTTGGAAATAAATGTATTGGTTGATTGAATCACTAAAAATCCCGGCAAAAATAGCCGAAACTCGGCGAATGTTTTTAGCGGAATACTACTCATGACTGTCAAACATGATCTATGGTGCTTAAGCGTATGCACGAAATTGTACTGATTGAACTTAAATTTCATTGATATAAGCCAAAAATCAATAGAAACAGCAACAAAATTTGTAAAAATCCAAAATTAATTTTTGCACTGGGATTACTCAGACAAATTTCAATTACGATAGAATATGTAATTTGCATTCTCATTGCCTCCGAAGCGCTATAATTTCAAAACAGTACAACATGAATGTTGTGTAAATGATATTTCAGGGAAATTCTGTCACAGGATCATGCTGCATGACAATATAACACCCATTTTACCCTATTCAATATGAATCACAATGATGTTAGAACTTTATATTTCAGGGCGTCATACACATCCGTTCTTACAATTGTTGCTTTTTCAATGGAGAGGTATCTGGCAATCTGTCATCCACTGCACTCGCACAGTATGTCCGGCCTAAATCGGGCTGTGAAGATAATCTGCTTGATGTGGGTGATTTCGTTACTCGCTGCTGTTCCTTTCGCCATGTACACCAAGATTAATTACCTCGAGTACCCCGAAAACTCCGGAAACTACCTGTACGAGACGGCATTCTGCGCCATGCTGTACAGTAACCTTCCAGCTGGAGTGCCGATCTACGAGCTCAGTTTTCTGATATTCTTCATCATTCCAATGGGGATTATAATAATACTGTACACGCTCATCGGAAGGAAAATCCAATCAAGGGGAAATGAGCTTGGTGGCGACATGGATGGAACTGTTCACAGAGATGCACGGCATCTTCAATCCAGGAGGAATATAATAAGGATGTTAAGTGAGTTTTTTCTCTCTAAATTAATGCATATTAATTCCAGGGTTTTGATTTGAAAGGGTAGGGGCCCTTAGTCTGTTTAGGAGTTCAACTGCCTCAATCAAACTCAAATGCCTTATTTTTCCCCTTCAAAACAAATAATTGACTTTTTCATAAATTTATTTATCTTTAAATGAATCTGTGTGTCAAAATTTTTCATTAGTGTATATGATATTATTCTGTGTTTTTAAAGAATAGTTAAAATTTTTAAAAATGTTCACCATCAGACGGAAATGGCCCGAATGCAGGATGTAATGATGTATCTAGACTTAAGCGCCAATCTCTCCCAGCAACATTCAAACATATTTTTCCCTCACGCAATTGATAACCATCCCCCCCCCCCCCCTTAATTTGCATGATCTCCACTGTAACCACAGCAATTTCAACTACATAAACTAGGACCTAATCATTATCAATCAAGAGCGATCGGAATATACAGTGCTGTCGTGGTATTTGGGCTCTTCCTACCAAACACTTTCCTCAGAATTAGGCCGTAGGGACAAACGAGTCAACCGGCCGTTTGGTGGTAGATTTTTAATTGTAACGAGGATGTTGAAACATTGGCCTCTTCTACGTAAGACACCTCTGGCTTTTAGTTTCGGAGTAAAAGAAAAATTATAAACAGTTTGGTGAGTAATGATTAAGGAATTAATGATTGGAGTAACTGAATTACCCCTTCCATTCTCCTTCACTCATACCAAAATTAGGACAAGTACCTAAGTAATAGGAGAATCTGGACAAGTAATTCACTATACTTTCAACAACACATTCAAAATCCAGGAGTTCTATTGCAAAACTAGACTCATTTTGGGGGCCAACAAACAAAAACAGTCATAAAAACAGACGAAAATAGTGAAGGTATAACGATTAGTGACTATTATCCCCTCCATTCACCCACATCTTTTATATTTGAATCTTCTAAAATGTCTTTCAAAGCTAGACGAAATTTGGTAACCGAAAAGGAAGAAACAAGACAATCGGTAGAATGAGCAGTGCCCGAATTCAATCTATTCTATTACCCCCACGGACAGAAAATTCACCATTTCCGAAGTTTTTGGATATCCACTTTGAAGTTAGAGTGGGGATAAAAAACTTTCTTTTGAACAACAACAGTTGATAAAAATAGTGAAGATATAATGATTTATCACTATTATTCTTTCCATTCATAATGAAAATTGCATGTTCTGCAATAGGTATGTTTATTTACTAAACCAAAATCATGTTGTGTTAATTGGTTAAACCCAGTCAAAAATTGTTGGTTTATCTTTGAAGGTGCGTGGATTCTAAAAATTGAATAAAAAACGCTACCAATTATCTACGTTTATTAGACGTAATCTGTGGTACATAATCTAAACTCGGCGCTCAAGGTTCTTCAACTGACCACTGTGCCCCCATACCTTGTAATTGTCTTCTAGAATGAAGTCTTCCGTCATAAATATAACTCCGTTAACAATAAACTTTACTAGTCCCTTTGTACAAAGCAAAAGCTAATAGCATAATACCTGCAATGTTATAATATACTGTACATCAGCATGACGTCCATATCGACGAATAGAACAACTGCAATTTAACTAGATGAAATAAAACAAATTTTTACGTTATGGGCCTGTTGCCAGTGACTTTTTAGGATCCATTATTGCGTTTAAAGGCATCCCTGTGATTTGAGAGCGAACGGGTATCGTATAGCAACCACTCTAGTCTCATTCGATGCAGAGAACTAATTTCTGTCTAAGTCGAACAAA
Organism: Creontiades dilutus; assembly: GCA_031894815.1. Classification (NCBI taxonomy): domain Eukaryota; kingdom Metazoa; phylum Arthropoda; class Insecta; order Hemiptera; family Miridae; genus Creontiades; species Creontiades dilutus. Next base: position 623,373 of record JAVIWC010006795.1, read on the forward strand.
AAACGCCTGAAAATTATAACTGAAATGTTTATCACATCTGCGTGGGAAAGCGGATCTCTGGACTACCAGCACTGGACTGTTAAAGAGAAATGCATCCATAGTACACTTGAAAACACACGTAGAAATCTGAATTAAATGTAACAAAATAAAATGAAAAAATGTAGCAAATTATTTCACAAAAGTTTATTATTTTTGAACCCCCTTGTAGAAACTCCTCCCACCTCAACTTTTCTTGACTGATAAGTTGTCATAACGGAAAAAATGAAATGGGTGATTTCGAAAAAATTGTTAGGGGCACATTCTGCTTTTGGAAACTTCAGGGCTTCAGCAATAACGAAAATCTCTGTCTGATCATTCGTGCACCAAGCCCGGAGTCTAAACTTTCCTTCATAAATAACTGCTTAAATAACGGCTGTCACTGCTTTATACCACAAAGCTCCGCCAGCTCCGTCATCATGTATACTCCCATCAACGAGCAGATCGTGAATAGGATGTTGATCCTTAAGATCATCCAACTTTACAGAAGCTCACACCAGATGAACACAAACAGATGGTTAGACAGCTCTAATTAAGCTGAAAAGCAGGCCCCTATTGCTCACCGGCGTGGCAACGTTGCACAGCATAGCACAAATCCAATGTCTGTTTCAGTTAGAGGTCTAGTGCATGACCCCAGCATTCTTCGAAGATCTCAGTCCTAAATCCCTTGATAATGCTCAAAAAACCAGAATGCTGAACTTAAGGGAGAGAGAGAGAGAGAGAGAGAGAGAGAGAGAGAGAGAGAGAGAGAGAGAGAGAGAGAGAGAGAGAGAGAGAGAGAGAGAGAGAGAGAGAGAGAGAGAGAGAGAGAGAGAGAGAGAGAGAGAGAGAGAGAGAGAGAGAGAGAGAGAGAGAGAGAGAGAGAGAGAGAGAGAGAGAGAGAGAGAGAGAGAGAGAGAGAGAGAGAGAGAGAGAGAGCTACTAACAGTAGAATGAACTTGAAGACTGAAGTTAGGTAAGTGCTTCTTCAGCTCTAAACTGAAAATGAAAGATAAAAAAGGTTTTGAGTGATCTTTTAATAAAATCATCTAGAGGGAAAAACTATCTGCCATCGTTGGGAGATAAAGTACGCATTTCCACATGCCCGTCCGACAGGTTTAGAGAAGGCAGCTTTGCAAGAGGCTGATTTGCAGACGACTTTAACGCCAGTACACATCCAGGGACACTTCATATCTATGGAAAGGAGGAACGGGTATGCTCAATATTCCGAACTGAGAATAATTTGAGAAATTGGCGAACGTGGTAAAGCTTTGGGGCTCACCAAGGTATTTTCTGATGAGCTTGAAGAGGGCAGAACGACGACGTAACTCCTTCCAAGCGATTCAGGACCAAACAGAATCCTTCTTCGGGAAGCGAACAATACTTTCCCAGTGAAATAAATAAATATTGGAATATGTGAAATAAATGGATGAATGTGGTGGATGAGGAAACGAAAAAAGATGAGGGAGACAAAGCGGTACAGGTGTTCCACAGGTTGCTTCACTGCTGCCTTAAGTACCGAAATGAGCTGACAATTTTGCCAATTTCTTCATGCATTGCTTCGTTTCCAGATCACAAGAAGAGCTTCAAAATGAAGTGAAAATTGAAAAAAAGAAGAGAATTGAAACCTATATAACTCCGAAAATTTGGTTTTGTGCGAAACATGGATTTTTGTCCCATGAATCAAAGACAAGGACTTTTGGTCTTCATACTTCACCGAAACAGCACACAACTCTTGATGTGATGGAAAACTTCACTTTCAGATTCACGGTAGGTATAGTTATTATGAACAGTTGATTTAGGGGCAAGCGGGAACAGGTTGAATAAGCATTATTCACAATTAACTACGAAACGAGTTAATTTGTGTTAATTGAGTGGTTGAACAATTCTACGAGGCAAGGGACAGATGAAGTGTAGCACGAGAGGCAACTATTGGTACCAGCCCTTCTATTCGGTATTGTCTCTATAAGAAGCTTAAAGGATCTCTCGCGTTTCTCATCTTGGAAAGCCAACTGGAGAGGAAAGTTAGAGTGAATCCTATTTCATCTTGTCGTTCTGAGATGTGATTTTATCGTGACACTTGATACAAATATATTGGAGAGAAAGGTATTCCTTCCCCGAAATAACGTGGTAGCCTTCCTTAACAAAATCTTGCTTTCAACCCCCTGTTTCAAGGTCACCTTATCGATCGTCCAACTTACCCATGTCTCAATAATATGACTATAGCCATGTGACCTGCATTCCTTCATATCTAGGTATAAGATTCCACCCTTTTAGAGTTAGGCCCATTTAATGAGGTGTATGTGGCTGCCCCCCAGCAGTTAAACGGCCGAAAACATGTGGTGACTGACAGGACGATAACCTGGAAGCAATTATTGTAACAGATTATACGTTAAAAGATCAGTTATAACTGGGAGCAAGTGAATCCACTTTCCCAACAATGGTATGATAATAGAAAATAATACTTGTTTGTATTAGACGACAATAAACGAGCGGTATCCATTCCCTCTTGTTCAAATTCCAATTATATATTCAATTTGGGCGTAATGATATTGATAAGGTCTAAGTTCAATAGTTTGAAAAAATTTAACGAGCTTTTGAGCTTGAAGTTATCAGACCCAAATTGTTTGTTGCAGCTGCTGTGGTGATTACATTCTTCATTTCTTGGTTCCCGTTCCATGCTCAGCGGCTGTTTTACTTACATGGGCAGCACTTCAAGTTTTACAAAAATCTGAACGAGTGGGCATTTTATATCACAGGCATCCTCTACTACCTATCGGCTACCATGAACCCCATTTTGTACAATCTGATGAGCGTTAAGTACAGGACCGCTTTCCGTCAGACTCTTGCGTGCGGCTGCAAGTATTTCCAAAGGAAAGAAAATCGAAGGACTGTTAAAAGTACAGTTACCCTGCGGAATTCGATTTTGAGAACCAGCGTCATATCAAGGTAAATTAAGATTTAAGTAATTATTGGGAACAATAATATAGTATCTCTAAGGGAGAAACAAAGGGATTTCTATTTAAATTAGAAATATAGGGCACCCAAAAACTACAGTTCGTATTCAAAACTGAAGCGACGATATAGGAATTCACTATTCAACAAATCGAGAAGCCTTGATATTGGAATAGGGCCAGTTACCGAAGGTGAGTTTGAATGCAAGTGACAAAGCTATGCCTGTTGCTAGGATCAATAATTTGTTATAGTGTACAGTAATTTTCTATAATGTACACTGTGGCTAGAAAACATGTTTCCACAGCTTATGTAGGTAGGTGGAATATGTAAAAGTTCTAAAATCGGTCGCTGACGGTCAGGTACAGGGTCGACCAGGAGACTCGCTACAGAACCTGTTCAACGGGAGGTCTGAGGTACACCGCTTAGCTGGCGGCTGCTCAAGTATTTTCATCTTGAATCAAATTACAAGGTATGGAGGGTCGGGTGTCGAGTTTAAATAATGTACCACAGGCTACTTCTAATATGTATGGATAAGTGATTTACGTAGAAATGCTGTCTAATACAGAAATAATTAACCTCTGTGTAATATACGGCAGCTTTTTTATTTTAACCTGTAAGTAGAAAACTGATTTTTACAGGTACTTACTTTGTTACAACGTCGTCTTGAAGCTAAGCCATATAGGCAAGACTTTCTATGTAACAGGGGTGGATTATTGTAATCAATCATGGTTCTGTGAGGAGCAAACACCAATTTTGGGTTAAAAAAATGGGAAAAACTGGTGAACTAGCTTGTTTTACCAAAATTCTCTTGAAGCCACGGATAGCTGCTCCTCCTTTTCTATTCTGATTGCCAATGCTAACCTACAGGCTTTTGAAGGATAAATGTTTGTGGAATAAGATCGTCAAGCTTGCTCTTGCTCGTCATTTTGGCTAGGCTTTCCACTTGGTGCATACATCCACTCTCCAATCAAGAATGGTAGGCTCGAGGTTGCCTCTCTCTCGGCTACTATGCCCTCATTACGAACCCATTTCTGACCTGGGAAGACATTTTCGTTGAAAAAAATTCCCAAACTTCTCATCAAAAGTGTAATTCTCCATTAACTGGTTTCCCTAAAGTATGAATAATACTAATGTCGACACCTGAACCTGATTTTCATTCACCGCTTCGCTATTCTACATCTTACTGGTCCCTATCTAACCACCGTGGCCGCATCTGCAGAAATATTAATATTAATATTTTTAATTTGACAAATTAATGTTTTATTTAAACTAATTTCTTCATTAAGAGTATTTGATAATTTCTCAACTCCCGCTCGAGCCTTCATAAAAAATGGTTAGAGACCCTTGATCCATTTTTTTTTTTTTTTTTTTTTTTTTTTTTTTTTGGTTTTTATTGGCATTAGGACTTAACATATACAGCCACACCTAGGTATTACATTTTCATACAAATCAATTTATCATAAAACTTGTAAAGTTCAAAATAGCATGAAGTTAGTTATTACTTTGAATAAAATAATGTTCTTTCCACTCAAAGAAATTAAAAAAATTCACATCAAAATATCATGATTTTACTTATATAATTGCAAAAATAAAATAAAATAAATAGTGTTTTTCCACTTGTCATATTTTTATGTCGCTTCCTATAATGGAATTCACCACTGCACAGTTAATATGGTGTCAAAGTTGAATGGATTTGTTAAATATTCGGTAAGTTTTTCGAATAGGATCAGACGATTGTAGGTATGTGTTGGACAAATCATGATGATGTGTTCAGGATCCTCCTTTTCCAGGCAGTGCTCGCAGAGCTCGGAGTCCGCTCTACCAATACTCATTAGGTATGTCTTGCTGATGCAGTGTCCAGTCCTGAGTCTTGATATTATTCTGTAGAAGTTCTTGGAGAGAGAGGGCATTTTCGCGAACCATGGTATTGGTTGTGGGTTAGGAAACATGCACTTAAACCTGAAGCCAGCGTGTTACGTAGAAGGGAATTTTTCCCAACGTGATGTCATTTCGGTTTTCCACGATCTATTCAAGTCTGAAGTAGGGAATTCACAGAGCTGGTGGTGGGAGAGTGTTGCCGCTTGTTTTGCCAATGTATCTGCCACGTTGTTGCCAGGTATATCGCAGTGACCCCTTATCCAGATAAATTTGGTTTGGACACCAACCGAATTCAGGAGATGAAAATAATGAACAATTTGGCTCTCTATGTAGTTCAGTCTTACAGTGGGATTTACCGTCTTCATTTTGGATATTACTGATTTGGAGTCTGAAATTATAATGACTTGGGGGTGGTAGTAGATGTTGGAGTCCATGACATGCTTCAAAGCCAGCTTCATGGCACACGCCTCTGCCGAATAGATGGAAACCTTGTCTCATAGACGGTATTGTTCTTTCACCCCTGAATAGGAATCGAATAAGGCACCACCCACGCCATTATCATTGAGCGATCCGTCCGTATATACTGGTATGGCGTTGGGATACTTTCTGAGAAGGAGATCATGCTGGAAAGTTCTGGCGCTGTTTTGAGACAGGAATGCTGATTGGGGGAGCGATGATACTTCCAGGGGTTCTGACAGTGAGTTGAATACTACATTGAACCTGTATGGTATGCTTGATTCGGAGATCCATTCCAAATCGGACGAGATCTCCGTATAAGCCGAACACAAAAGTGGAGTTGCTTTCTTCCCCCAGAAGGGCTTTGTGAGATCATCGATGGCTAGCCTAACTATTACTTCAAACTGAGGAGTTTGTTTCGAGTATAGAGATGCTAAAATTTCTTAGCTAAGAGCTCCCTACGAAGTTTCAGTGGAGGTTCTCCAGCCTCCGCCAGTAGAGCATTCAAGGGAGTGGATATCAAAAGACCCAATGCGAGTCGTCATCCTTGATCTATCCTGTCATCCTATCTGACAAGCCAGAAAGAATCAACTGCTGAATGTAGTCAGAAGCGGCCATGACAAGTCCTTCCTCCCAGCCATAATATGTAGGAAGCTACGGGTGAACACATCCGGGTGCGTTCGTACTAGTCTTATCTTTCCTCTCCTTGTAACCCTTTGAGTGCTCAAACTCAAAAGATTCTATCAAAAGTTTCCATCTTTTTTGTCGAACCACGATAATAACAAACAAAAAAGAGTTAGTTTTTACTTACTACTGGTACGTACTACTTTATATCAAATTAAAATGTCATCTTGTCGAATAAAATACATAATTTAGAATCCAATCATCCACATTTTCATTGATAGAGCAAGGGAAATGCTACCTGAATGAAAATGCGGCGCTGGAAACTTTTAACGGTGAATTGAATCTAAAAATTAAATGAATCGACGCTAGATCGGCTTTTTCTATTGACGAATGTTTCAGAAAAGGAAACTCAAGTGAATTGTATCCGGTCAGCTGTGAATTAAACACTCTTGACGGAAAACGGTACACTACTGTGCCAGTTGTTGTTAAGGAGATTCGTCAACCTCGACCAAAAATTGAAACCAAATCACTCAGCTACGGCTCAGAAGAAGAAGATTGCCAGCACATTATCAAAACTGAATCAGCCTTCGACCGTGATGAAGCGACGAGCATATAAGTTGACGGATATGACGGCGCTTTTTGCAATCGGTACGTCTCTTGTCATCTTGTGCTCTGTTTTTCATTTGTGGCGTGAAAGCCAGTAATTTTCCATGAATGTTTAGTCTCGTTCTGTCTATTAAGTTCTTCAAGCCCGTTTCAATAGTTGTTTGTATCTATTAAATGTCTGAGTATATTCTAATGTATTGGATTGTACGTAGGTCAATTTTGAAAAAAATACATGAGCTGTTTCGGAATCAAGAACGATGACTAGATAGAAATGTGGAACGAATTCGGGAGACAGCACATTTGAAACGCTTCGCTGAGATACTCAATCTATGGAAAGAATTAGACACAATTATTTTTATTGAGTCATTAATTTAAACAATTATATTACATTCGAGGAATAACAATCTATAAACGGTTATAAATAAACCGTCTACTCTTTTGCTTTCATACTACATCAACCGTGAAGCACGACATATACAATTCAATAAATACTGTTGCGGTAAACAGTAAAAAGTTATGTTAAAGTCACGAAATTTAAGGCAAAAATCTCGTTCTTGTGTCCCTGTTATTATTTTTTCTATCTCGCACACTTCACAGAGCAACAGTGTAGCTGCTAAATCATGTATTTTCACATGGAGTTGATGGAATGTCACTCTTTTTCGTGATCAGTGTTTGCAAGGCAGGAACAATTGGACTCGAAAATTCGAGGGACAATTTAACTATTTTCTAACATAACTAAAAAAAGAAACAAAAACCTACAAGTTCGTACTTTTGTAATGCATGGTAATGTAGTTTTTCTGAAGAGTGGTTTCTGGTATATCTTAGAAAAAAGGAATGTAAATAAGTGCAAAACTTCAGATATAACGGGGAAGAATAATAATTTAAATGTTTACAGATCAAACTGCAAATTTAAATGAGACTTGTTCTTCTAAAACATACAAATTTCAGCATCGTTTACTATATTTTGAAAATCTTAGTGTACGTCGTAAGTTACAGCCATTGTTTTGTTTAATGCCCAAAAAGGTTAAAATATTAGTCGGTTTAATAGTACAGTTAAATTCACTTGGAGGGATGTTATAAAAAGTTGAAAGAAAAGGCTGCAAAAAATGCTCTTTACTGGGATACTCCCGTTGGATGATTTTAAATGCGACTAGTTCTCTGAAATAGAACTCGGACAATGTTAGTTCATTAGTATACCATCTTGTCAAGGAAACAAGAATGTATGCTGTATGTACATTTGCACTTATGTATTAACTTAGCCTCTGCGTCGTTGACGTCAGAGAACTTGCCATGGGAAGACCCAGGATTCCTGGAAACTGTTGTTTGAAACGCGGACACTCTAATCGTCGCTGTAGGGTTTATGACAAGAAGGTGGTGGAAATGTAATTGTCACCCCCAGGTGCAAGGATACAGGTACTCGGGGGCACGTCTTTCAAGAAACAGGAAGGGGGAGCGGTCCCTATCCATCATATGATTGAAATTGTGCTCCATTCCATACAACCATTTTCCACTCCCTTGTATTGAATCAAACCCACTCTCTACTACTCAACAAGCGAGGCAATGGGTGCATAATATCGTGTTCATATGCTCCAATCGTGCTGGTGGGGACATTGCGGTGTTTGACAATGTTTTATCGTCATCTAATCACGCAGGTGAGGGACGATATTTCTCCATAGTTGCTGCAACACACAAACCCCACTTCACTTGTTAGACTACACAGAATCAGTATCGTCGGTAAACCCCAAATCCAGTACTTATCTGACCCGATTTGTTTCTCAGTATGTTTACAAAATGGGTAAGTGAACCATCACATCACGCAACGCCATTTTCAAATATTAGATCCAATCAGGAAAATAAGCAGCTTTTTTCGTGTTTACGTACTGAACCGATGGGTTTTAATTAATATTTCAATGATTAACGTTGCATTTTTGTTATGAGGGAACCAATGAGTGTAAATGCACCAAAATTTATTATTACTAGTACTTGGGTAATTGCTCGGTATCTTAAAATACGTATACGTGGTAGATCAACGTTATCATTAAACTCGAGATTCAAAAAAGTTGTAGTTCTTGAGATTTTGAAGAGTTCATTTTTTTGTTTACTATTTTCTATAATACGCCATTGTAATTGTAAAGCAAAAATTTCTATAACATCAAACTTTGCCACTTAACGTTTCAATTAGCGTAGATTTGAAATCTTCGATGTCCATCCACCATCTGCCGTAAAGGCCATAAAAGACCTTGGAGTGGATGTAAAAAAATCTGTTCTTTCGCATATGGACTCCACTTGGCTTCGGATTGGTCTTAACTTGTAGCCAGCCTGATTTCCTAAATTCGGCGAAAAAACGGGCCAAGAAGGATTTTTTCATGGTTTTACGTGGCAAAGGCACGTGAGATGTCATTTTCGAGTAATTTTGAATAAAAAATCGCTGGGGTAGGTTTCGAATCTGATGAAATTCGCCCATAGCAAATGATGGCACTTGCCAAACCTAAACGTGAACCCCCAAACCTCACAATCACACGAGCATTCACGCATTATTCAAAAAATAATAAACTCACATCTAAACCGTCGGGGTTAAATTCTTCGAGCTGCTGCTGTTACCTTTAGTATTTTAATTTTATTCCTTAGGTTATTTATTTCGAATGACGTTTCGATAATAAAAAATTATAATCACAAGAATTTCCTGCACCACCAAATATTGATTTAAAAAACACCATAATTTTCCTTCGATTATATTTCTTCTCTAAGAATTATCAAAAACCACTCTTTGTTATTATATGACGTGATGGCATTAGTAAAAAAAGATACTAATGCCAAAAAATGTTCATTAAACTGTGATAAAATATTTATATTTTGTAAACGACATAAAGAAGTAGTTATGCTATTTTTATTATTTTTTAGAAAATAAATTGATAATTTTTCGTATAAGTATTTATTGTAAAAAATTAGAAATTTGAGTTACTGAAGCTTTAATGTAAGATTTCGAGATAAGAAAATATTTTCCTGGTCAATTTCATATATACAAGGGAGAGGCAAGTTAAGATTTCCACTGCGCCCAACCCGTTCAGCGAGCGCGCACAGTTGCCAGGTCATGAAAATAGTGCAAACAAATGTTAGCGAACCCAAAGCAAAGCGTGACATATTTATTTTCATTTTCAATGGACGCCGATTCACGTGCTGTTATCCATGTTTTCATTTTGCTGAATCAGCACATTTATCATCCGAACCATCGCTGAAAAACAACAAAGATTGATGTGTCACGCCTTGGGCTTGGTAGCATTCATGTTTGCACTTTTTTTATGACTTGGCAACTAGGCGCGCTCACTGAACGAATTGCCCGAGGCCGAAAAAATGAAATGAATGGTCGAATGCGCACGATCAAAATAATCGGTTGCGGGGTCAGATTTTCACGAGATCAAGCGTAGAATCTGAATCAGCAACGAAACATGTTGGTTCCTATTAGAAAAACAAAGTTAGTGTGCATTCCGTTCATTGGTGCACGGGCAGGATGCGCTCAAATGTCATGGTACACCCCTAAATTTGAGAGGTTAGTTTGGAATTTTGTTTTTTTTTTACTTGCATTTTTACGGATTTGAAGGGGTGGGTTGATCTTAAATTGCGCCACCCTCTATACAAGGACAAAACACAGTAATCATATGTGGAATTATGTACCAATAAACTATTGAACTCATTGATTTTGGTTCTTGAAGACATAAAAACCCGGTTAATCCAATATACCAAGGTTGTGGTATGAACTAAGGATTGTTGGAGTAAAAACAAAAAAACAAGGAAGTTATGCTCCATTTGGTATTCCCAAGATCTAACCAATTTACTTGGTTATTATTGATGTGTTTCAGATTGTTCTTCCAAGGAAAGATTAAATAAAATGGAAAGATTAAATAAAAAACAAATAACTAGTTAGGTTTGTAGGACGAATTCAGTCCACGAATATGATGTACGTTTTCCACGAAATGAATAAAAATTGAGTATTTATAGACTAGTTTTGGGATCGAAAACCCCATTTTGCTCCTATTCAACAATAAAATTCTTTTAATTTGCTGAAAAATACACTTTATATTTGTGATAAGCGACCCTAAACACTCCAAGAAACCTATGTACGACACCTGACGAATATGATGTACGTTTTCCAGGTGATAAATGAATAAAAATTGATCAGCTGAACAATTTATGAGAACAGATTTTTGGTATCTCCTGATCGCTCTATCACCTGTGAAACACCACATCAAAAGCTTAGTAGAAATTCAAATTATGAACGCAAGCCAATTGAATAATAAACCCCAGTGAAAGAATTTGCAGCGTTTTTTTATAAATGAAAAATTAAAGGAAATGGGCTCACTCCCATATTCAATTTGAAACTCCAGTTATATTGAAAAATACACTTTATATTCGGGAATGGTTTTTAATTTCGACCCTGGAAAGAAACAATCCACATTTATGATTTGTTTTTGATACAAAAGACAACCCTAAACACTCCAAAGAAACAACTATTTTTCCTGAAAATTTCAGATGTTTTGGTCCAGCCGTTTGGGAGAAATCTTGCGACGTACGGAATATTTAAACAACCCAATTGTATTACTGATTATTTTTAAATATTTATTATTGAATAATAAAAAAAAGGAGTTATCTCAATATGCCAAGAACTCTTTAGGTAACTACGTACCACATTTTCATCATCTTGCTGGTAGAAGTTGTTCATTTGTTATGAATGAACGTTTCGGTCGTCTGATATCAACGTTAGTACAGATTTCACTGTTGATGAAAATGTTCGTACCAACCTACGATAAGATAACAGGTGCCCCAAAAGCGACTCCAGATCACTCCGCAACGAACACCAAGGTGAGTAAGATAACTCTAACTTTTTCATGTCAAGTGATTTTTTTCACTTTCAACTTAATCTTGGAAACCAGATGAGCAAATTATAAATAATAACGTTGCTTTCCCAACATCTTCGAACTCCGGTTAACTGAGGAATGTGCGGTTCAGCAGATTTGAGAACTATCCAAGAGATATCCCAAGAGTTATAGAAGTGAAAGAATAGAAACAGAAATGTGGTTCGGGCAGTTGAGAACTATCTACTATAGAGATTGGGCCAAGAGTTATAGAATAGAATAGAAATGGTGTTTATTCCGAAAAGGAAAATTAAACATAAACATAGGTATTGATTATAGAATTAAAGATACGAGAAGAAAAAATAACGATACCAAATAGTGGAAATACCCCAAAACCATAGGACGAATCCTGTGCTGTTTGGGGGAGTTGCACTTTATTCACTAACTAATATACAAAAAGTATACGAATAAAAATCATACATCTCAAAAGTGACACCTTATTTACTAACTATTTTAAAATGATTATACAATATGCAAATAAAGGTTATACATTACAAAGGACTTCAATAGATATTCACAACATGGCAAAGATTAATAATGTCTTGAACAATAGGGTAGCTATTTTTTATCTACTAACATATACACTAGATAAAATATTTTTGCATGTATCGTGTTTTGTTTTTATCGACCAGGTAAAGACTCGTTTTTTATAATCAGATCGAGAAAAAAGGCGATCTTAAGTTCGGGAGTGACCTGAAAATATAAGAGGAGAAATATATATGTTTTGAAAAGAATGAGCTGGTCTTGAGTAGAAAGCCGGACTGAATACGGGGTGTTACTAGGGAAATAAAAAAAGTAGGGATGTTTGTGGAAGAAAACAAGTGATGATTTAATATTAGAAGCCCCAAAGAATGGTCATTCAGACTGAAGCTAACTGCATGTTAGTTTCAACTAGCTAACCAGCTAACTGTGTTGGTGAAAGTATTCATTAGTCCTTTGCTATTGGTCGCTCCATCTACGAGTTTGGCCTTCTTTCCAGTGTCAACATTACCAATTTTAGCGCTTGGGCACAAGTTACGCTTGGGAAATTTGGCGAAAAGTAGCATAATTCGATGTTTCACAAAATGGTTTTAGTATGCACCCGAAAAGTTTTGACAACATTGTTTCCGTCATAGTTACACAAAGTTATTTACTTAATTGTGCACTGTTCGGTATTTTGGTTACATGCAAGAACGAATGCACGACACACTTCGTGTTCAAGTATTGGCCCTTTGAAATATCCAACTTCTTCGCAGTGTGTGTCTTCTCTGACCTGAAAGATGACCAACAGAGGTAATCGATGTTTTTCTTGCCGTCGCAGTATGAGGCAGAATCCGAAAAATCTGTCCGAAAACCCAAAAATCAAAGTGCGATTATTCGGTGATCTAAATACGGCAGTTGATTGTTGATATATTGGAGAACTCAAGAACGCGAGTTTCAGATATCGAACCCCCGGATTAAGAGGAATAATTTTTGTTTAAATATGAGCGGTCCCGTGTACACGACATTTTTCTGTTTCGCGAAGTTCAAAACTAAAATAGTTGTTATTGCTGGTGGATACCTCAAACATTTCAAGGAAGATCATACTACCAAAGTACCAACAAAAAAAAGTACGTATGATAAAAAATGTGGTATTTTTTTAATTTTTTAAAAATATTTAAAAAAATATATAATGCTATACCACATACATATTACTTGTCCGTATCGCTTTACTCTCTTTTTACTAAAAATCATTCACCGAGACTTCGGAAAAGTACCATTCGGTTAAGGGAGAAAAATCACACGGAAGCCCGCCTCAATCTCCACTCTACTCGCCAGTCCTGAGAAAGCCCCTTTGCAATGCAATTTCCAGGATTTCGATAAAAAAATACTACGTATTATCATTGGACAAATTCATTTCGTAGCTTATAAAACATTCTTGAATATACCGTTGGAAAGCTGAACTTTTCGACCAACTTTCAACATTTTAATTCAATTAGGGTGGAGACAATAATCAATGTCTCATTGAAAACTAATAGTTGAAGACCGAAGAAAAACGTCTGCCAAGTGGGTGTGGCACATAGCTTCCTCGTATCCATAACATGACTGTATAGATCATTGAAAATTATTTTTGACTAAAGAACTTCGTTCATCAAGCTCGAGGCTAAAACTTTATTTTCTCTTTATTACTCACAAGTCACCATCTTTCCATCAGCCGAACAATCCCTGAAAATTTCATCGAAATCAGTCATCAAACCGAACTCCCTGAAAATTTCACCGAAATTAGTGAAGAACTCCCGGAGTTTTGCGCGTAACAAGGATTTCACGTTTGCGCATGCGCAGAGGCTACTATTGATCCGGGGGTCATGAAACCTATAGGGGACCATCTACACCCCAACCCGCACAATCCCTGAAAATTTCATCAAAATCGGACTAAAACTTCCTGCAGTTTTTCCCGTAACAAGGATTTGCTGACAGACACACAGACAGACACGGAACCACAATTGTTCAGAAAGGTCTAAAACGCAAAATGCGAGTGGGATTTTTGATTTTGGAGACAACAAAATTTTCACATTCCGAGAGTGAAAACAATGCTTCCGCTACCTTGGTAGACTCGGAAGCAATAGTAAACCATCTTGAGTTTAACAAGGGATAAAAATCCGAAAATCGTTTCAGAATGTCTCAATTCGGATTTTCAAGTAGGAAGTTATGAAAAATTGTTTTAAAAAGTGAAGTCAACTACTCTCATGGTTATCTCCTAAACAACACCCAATGGTCCAATTTCCTGTAGATTAGGAAGAAATTTGAAATCGAAAGTTGATTCAAGAAAATAGTAGCCAGATCCACAATTGTTCTTTGAGTTCAATGTACTTTCAGGTTGTTACGAGATATAAATGAATGAAAATGAAAATCAATCGAAATGTGCTCTTCGAACAACAGAACTCATGCATAAAACACCTAAGTAACGTAAACGTGGAAAATGTTATTAATGTAACACGTCTTACGAATTAAAATCTTTTATTGTGAAAATAAATATGTTATTTAACACAGAATACTTTTCTTTCACTCTAGCGCAGTTCTTTCCAAGTATAATAACTCAAATGTTCACAGAGTACTCAATTTTTCAAATTCCGTTACTATTGCGGTTAGTCTTGTGATTCAATGGTTGTGATACAACTGCTACAATAACTATTTCATTCGTATTGACATACAATGTAAACATGAGATTGTGCGCAAGCAATTACTACTGTCGTTTTTCACGGATCATGGACGTCCTTATCACCATTGAGCTTTGAAGTTCACACGACGAAACTTTTGGCGGAATTAACTGTAGTCTGGTACGTGTCGTGTGACAAGGGCCGTGAATAATTCATTCTGTACTGCTCAGCAACCTGAGTACAAAATCCATACCTAAAACGAAGGGCCAAATGAAATGTCTTTCAGTAGACGGACTTCGGTTGTTGAGCAAGTCCTTAGAATCATAATATGATATAATAAATGGATTCCAAACAAATAAATATATCGGGCGGCCAAAATTTAAAGTACCAGGCATTTATCTCCGTGATTTCCGAACCTAAAAAATCTTTTTTTAAATAGTAACTCCTTTAATTTTTAACAAGGAATTAAAATATCACATTTTTGCGGGTTGACCACGAGCGCAAATGCGCTATTTGCTCATCAACTTACCTCAACCCACTCTACGAGCGCGCAAACCCGCGCAACCCTGAAACTGTGCGAAAATATTGTCCACCTTAGACCCCAAGTGTGGCACATTTTCATTGTTTTTTATCGCTGATTCATGTGGTGCTATTTATTTTCTTTTTTGGAAAGGGCATTAGAAGAAAAACTACATTTTAGTAAAGAATGCATGTTAAAATAAAAATGAACAATAAAATGTCTCCTACAAAGATTGGACAAATTGTAAACCGAAGTTGGCTACACACATGGCCACTCTCATGGTCCAGGAATCGTCAGTAGTCCTCCTTATTGTATCTGGATCTAGTGACGAGCAAGCTTCCCTGATTCTTCCGTTCAGCATCTCGTTGGATATCCCGAATGGGGGTTAGGTCCGAGTACACGCTGTCTTTCAATGCTCCCCAAAGAAAAAATCTAGCGGCGTAAGGTCTGGAGATCGGGGAGGCCATTGTAGTGGACCACGTGGATCCAAAGATTGGAAAATGCCGTCCCCCCATTCGGGATAACGAGATGCTGAAGGGAAGAATTAGAGAAGCTTGCTCCTCACTAAATCCAGATACAATAAGGAGGGCTACTGACGATTCATGGACCATGAGAGCGGCTATGTGTGTAGCCAACTTCGGTTTACAATTTGAACAATTTTTGTGAGAGACATTTTTATTTTAACATGCATTCTTTACTAAAATGTATTTTTTCTCCTAATGCCCCTTCCAAAAAAGAAAATAAATAGCACCACGTGAATCAGCGTAAAAAATCACTCAAATTTCATGTGCCACACTTGGGGTCTATGATGGACAATATTTTCGCACAATTTCAAGGTTGCGCGCGTTCGCGAGCTCCTAGACTGGGTTAATCGCAGCCGAAAAAATCGGTTGAAAGTCAAATGTTCATAAAATTTTGTGTAGAATCCGAACCTGCAATAAAAAATGGGGGTCACCTTTTGAGTAACAGAGTTGATACGCAAATAGCGCAAATGGTCATATTTGAATTCCTCGTTAAAAATTAGGAAGTTAAGATTTAAAATTTTTTTTAGGCTCTGAAATTACGGAGATAAATGGCAGGTCCATTAAATGTTGGCCACCCCGCATATATACATATATAATGATGGTGGTAATGCCCAACCTTGTTTTTGTTTTTTATTTAACCAGCTACCTTTCTGTTGCGGAGCAGTTCCCTATTCATACAGTATCTACAATTACAAAACAAGAACAGTAGCTGAAATATTTTTGTTTTCCTATATCTAAGTGCACATTAAAATGTAAATTTTACATACTAGATGGATGGTAACTAATGGGTATAGCTTAAGGTTTCTACCTAAAATAGTGTTCAGAGGTTCAGAGATTTTTTCACATAATATAAACTGGTGAAAACGTTATTTAATAACAGAACCTATGTGGAAAAAAACCTCTGACTTAACCATACCATACCATAGTTAAATCTTGTACACCTACCTAGAGGAAAAAATTACTTCAGCTACTGTACTTGTTTTGCGATTCTAGACACCGCATGAATAGGATTCCGCTCTAGGACAAAAACGAAGTAGGTTAAATAAAAAAACGAAAACCAGATTAACCAGGGAGGTCATTTCTCCATCTGAATGATATTGTTGTACCTGGTTAATATATCCTATGAGTTTATTACGTTTGAATCATAAGCCTGTACAATTAACATTATAACACCTTCGATAGTCAATGCTTACCTCGAAAGAAGCATTATCAAGTCCTTCTTGAACTGTTTCGTCATGATGACGTACAGGTAAGGATTCGCACATGAATTGATCGGGTAGATGAACAGAAGTAATAGTTTGGATTTCGTTGTACTAATAAGCGGGTGGCCAGTTACGGCTGCCAACGCGAAGAAAGCGATTGGTGACCAGCAGAAAAAGTTTGTAGCAACGAGAATGAAGATTTTCCTGGCTACTGAACGTCCTCCTTTTGGATGCCTGGTTTCCTGACGAAGTGACAAATATATCTGACAGTAGCAGAAACACATGAGGAGGAAGGCGATTCCACCAGTGCCAATAAGAACCAAAATGTACACCAGGGAAGGGTAGTCATGGATGTCCATTGGTAAGCATATGCTGCAAATCAGAGAATACAATAAGAAACATAAATAGAAAGCAATCGATTTTTGTTGCATGTATGTATGGTATACTCTGCGCCTCACATGAAAATGAATACAACTGCATTTTGACTTTAAACAGAACATGTCCTGAATATACATTTACCAGGAAATTGAAGCATATTAATCTACTGTAGGGTAATCTCAATGTTATATTTCCTATCCAAGAATGTGAATCATTATTACTCTATTTTATTGCGAGTTCTTTTAATAGCATCCAGTACCAAAGTAGTTTAATATTCAAATATGTACGCATCCACAAGGTAGAATGGAGAAGGACGGGATTTCAAATAAGACGAAAAGCTGCAGTGCAGTCAAGTGACTTTGCTCTCGTTCCAACCGTTCGCATTTCTTGTCTCTCTTTTCCGTACGTATCAAAGAGATTTACGGTTCAAAGAAACTAGAGTGTTCTTAAATTGAAGCAGTAAATATCTAGTGGGAGTGAAGGGAAATAATTAATTCTTTCAGACAGTTGAATTTCTGCCTGCTGTAAAACCTATTAGCCACAAATTTATATTAATTATAATTCGAAAATATTTGTTATTTTACGAATTCATTTTTTCGGCTGTAACAGCGCTGTCCATTAATAAAAACCCCAAATATTGGATTAGAAACATACGAATCTCTTCAAAAAATTATTCTGATTCTCCAAAGTTCACATAAAGACAGGATTTTTAAGGAACCTCATTCCACTGAACTGTTCTTCTATCAATGCATTCTCCTTTCGTAACCAGTCCATTTATGTTGTTAGCTAATTTCTCAGAAAATGAAGCTCTTCCGATGGCCCCCGAAAATTTACAATAAAAATTTTCAATAACTTTCATCAATCAAAGCGCATAGGGACGATTGAAAGTTTCGAGTTGCTCCTCGTCGGCAGTTACAAAACAACTAAAATTCGAGATTTGTTTTTTGTAGAATATTACTAAGAAATCACTGGGGTTTATTATTCAATTGGCTTGCGTTCATTAAGCTTTGGAGTTTCACAGGTGATAGAGCGATTATTTGAATTTCAGGAGATATGCATAGAGCACGTAAATCTGTTCTCAACCAAAATACCTATTTGGATTGATCAGTTGATCGTATTCGTGTGCCTCCTGAAATTCAATAATCGCTCTATCACCTGTGAAACACACACACTTCAAAGCTTAGTAGAAATTCAAATCATGAACGCAAGCCAATTGAATAATAAACCCCCATGAAAGAATTCGCAGCGTTTTTTTTTCATGGCTACAAACCCGTTTATGAGTTTAATCCAGTATCCACGTTCACTACATCACTAGGTTACTGCAATCAAAACAAAAACAGTAATAAACCAAAATAACGCAAATGTTGGCACCATAAATCGGGAAAGGTTTGAACTACGGACCTGGGGAAGGGATCATTCGATTCCTCATGGAAAGTTCTTCAAAAAAAGTCCAAATTTAGGCCGCTCTGATTGTTTTTGAGGTTTTTAGGGATTTTACAAAACTTTGACAACCCTTAAGGGGCACTTTAAATTAATGAGAGAGCTAGCTAAAGAATTGGGGCGTTGTTGGACCAATATGGATTTTTCCTGAAAATTTCAGTTTTTTGCTCCAGCCGTTTGGGAAAAATCGTGCGTACGGCGTACGGCGGACGGACGGAAAAAATTTTATTGCAGATTTGGATTCTACACCCTTTGGAACGTAAACCATGAATTTTCAGGGGGGGGTTAAAAATTTTTTTTTTTTTTTTTTTTTTTTTCAAGAGCGATTACAATGGTGTACTATTGAATAATAAACCAAAAGTTGAATAAAACATGAACTAGGACATTAAAGTATTCATGTACAAATTTTATTTAAAAATCATTCAATAAAACAATTGAAAAATCTAGAAATTTATTTTAGGAATATTACCTAAAACATGTGCGTTTGTGTACGTTTATACTTAACATTAGGCAAATTCATCATTTTGTCAATTTGGAAAATTTGCTCATATGACCATACTACATGACTGGAACTTTTTATACCGTCAAACTGCTCATTGACAAGGAATTTAGGTCATTTACTGAATGAGTGGCGATGAGTTATCGAAGAAAGGCTATAGGAAGATGTATGTGCGTAAAAATGAAAAGGAAATATGATACTGTTGTGTATGTAAATTTAAGGTAATTAATAGCAATTTACTATTTGACAAATTTCGCATAAGCTACGACAAATTCAACACTTTTCAGTTATGTTGAGCACTTCGGAACGATTGGTTTAAAAGAATGATGATAAAGTTAGGTTGAAACTGCCCTTGAAGTGGAGTTGAGCTTTTACAGATGGAATTTCTGGGATGAGCAGTGACAAGTTCGTAAATGAGTTCATTCATGGGTACTTAATTTCTGAAGAAGGCTAAGGTACTCAATTCAAAACAAAATAATTTTTCACACCATCTATACCTTGCCGAAGAGTAGCTGCTGATTCCGAAGAGAGGTAAAGTTGCCATCATCAGCGAATAGAACCAACCACAGGTCATGATCATCGTCGTCATTCGAGTATCCAACAAGTTTGAATAAAGAGCTCGCTTTATAGAAAACCATCTTTCCACTGTTAGTAATGAAAGCGTGAAGAAAGAGAGCTGGCAGGAGAAAATCGTGAGGAATCCGGCGATCTTGCAGCCAACACCTGGAAGTGTGAGAGATCTGAAGGCTAATATTAACTACCTATGCAATATTCTTCATTCGCAAAAGTACGCATAATAATGTACGTAATCTGTATTATTGTGAGCCTTAGAATCAAACCCGAGGACTTAGCAAGGTCCAAGAAGTGCCCTATGTCACCAAAAACCTTAAAGAAACCCATAAGAACTCAGATTTTCTTATCTTTCTCTTTTGGCTGTGATAAACTTCAATTAATGATTGTCATTTTCGCATATTTGGTTATGGTTGCAAGGCAAGTACAATCAATGTCTGGATCTTGCCTGAACATTGTCACCTTGTTGCCTGAACATAGCGCTCATATCTTGATGCGGCATAAATAATCTGTTCCCGCTCTTCCCTTTTCTCCCAGATAAAATTAAAACATGAACATTAAAACATAATTACTCCCTAGTCTGGTACGAAAAATGTGGAATTGAATACGAGAAACCAGATCGCTAGGAGCGTAATCCGCCGGATGAGGATAACACCAATGGCGCGATACGTGCATGATCAGCGCTGAATTAGTCAAAGAAAACCTTGCGATTGGTGACCGAATGGATGGTTGAACAGAAACCTGAGTTGCTCTCAGTTCAGGGAACTGAATTCAACTGAAATTTAACGAGGTAAATGAAAATACAGAAATGCTTCCGCTTGTTCTTCAACAGTGAATTGAAGCTTGGGAGATGGCGTTATGGAGAGTAAAATCGTACAGCACCAACCGTGCTATTTGGTCTGTCTGTCGATATCCACGCTTCTCATCAGCAAGCCGTTAAAGGACGGGACTGCTGCCCAACCGTCTACCTGACTGATTGGACATCACTTTTTCAGCACATCTTACCACTTTGACCACATTTGGACAAACATGCTTAAAAAATAACTAAAAATGGCAACAATCGGCTATAAAGTGACTACTTTTATATTTTTCAGCGTTGTATTACTATTTAGAATATAAGAAAAGTTTATTCTACAAAGTTAATCGATAAGTGTGCCAAAAGTCATTAAAAGAAACTAAGATTCAGGCAATTTGATAGCATTAGCTAATTTCATTAATAATCGTGTTAAATTGAGCTGAAATTTGCGCAGTTTGTATTCAAAGAAATTGTCAGCTGTAAACTTTATTGGAAAAAAAAAAAAAAAAAAAAAAAAAACTTTCCGCGTGTTTATTGATTTTTTATCACATTTTACGCAATTTAAGTAACTTTTTCAACTTAGATTTTTTTTTTTTTTTTGTCTTCCTGTGGTTTATTGAGAAGTTTTATGGAAGGGAAAAATGAGATGCAGGATTTTTACCATAGCGTTCTGAAATTGGTCCTGGAGTTTTTACATTTTAGGTGTATGATTCCAGACAAAATCGGTCGCTTAAAACTTTCTATGAATTCCAGATTGGCGCCAAAATATCAGTGCAATGTTGCAGTGTTGAGAGAAGTGATATGTTCATTATCTGTTTGTACCAAATGGTAAAGTTTTGTTTTATACTGTTGAGCCTATAAACAGTATGTTTGCTACTGTTAAGCCTATGCTACATTGTATATATGAGGAGCTTACTTTCAAAAAGGCACATATCCAAATCTGGGAGAAAACGTTTTTTTCTTAATTTTCTATCTCTGAATATGAGTTGAATCAGATCCCCCTATCATTTTCGAACAAAACAGAACACATCCACGTCAATTCCGGGACTAAAGTTATGTCTTTGCATCAAAAGGTAACAAATCCGTCCTCTACATTTTTGTCAGTGCCTTGCAATCGAAATGGCACAAATCCTCCGAATTTCGTCAGCCGATAAGTCGTGGGTTTTCAAAAAGGCACATATCCAAAAAGAAGTATTGCGCCTTTGTCTTGACGTTGAATATTTACACGAGACTCTATAGATGGCAGGCATGACAAATGGAAATATGGAGTCAGGTAAAGTTTTCAATAAAACCTACAGAATGGAGAATGAATTCTTTCTTTTTCACAAAGGCACAAATCCATGAGTTTTGATCAAAAGGGCACATTGCCAAAGTGAAAATGGATATACAGCCTCGTGTTTTGGAGAAAATTGATTCATATTCTGAGACATCCTTCATCTGTGCCTTATCACACATTACTCCGATGAGAAACTACAAAAAAACATCTCCACTAATCTGCAAATCGTTTTTTTTTTTCACTTCCTGAACATTTTGTCGGAATGGATATGTGCCTGTTTGAAAGTAAGCTCCTCATATATATTATATTGTTCAATGCACAAAAATAAGCTTTATTTGGGAATAAGCGTGAAATGACCTGTCATAATAACCCTTTTAATGGTTTTTTCACGCTAAAAGCTCATTTCGGACCACCATGTGGTAGTGGGTCTTGAAAATCATTCATGTTTTCAAAAAGAGAGAGAGAGAGAGATATTGATTTTGAAACTGAATTTAAATGAAAAAAAAGGTATGTGTTCTTACCTTGTTGCCATAAGTAAGCATAATTTTGATACATCTTCGACGAAATGGCGTCCATAGTTGCCAGCAAAAACAAATATAAGGCCATACAGAGATCTGCGAAAGCAAGGTTACAAGTTAGGAACCTCGCGACTGTTTTTTCCGAGTGGGACAACGTAACGATAAGGAGAACCAGCACGTTTCCGACCAAAGCGATCAAAAGAACGACCCAGACGCTCCCCTTCACCCATATTGAGGCGATTAAGTCTTCGCAGTCGTTCAAAGAGTCCTGCTGTTTCCAACTGCAGTCTACAGGTTTCCTGGAAATCACTTACGTAAATTGATTAACACAAAGAGTTCCATTAGTTATGTGATGATTGTCGGTATACGACGAGAGAACGTGCCGTCAATAATGGAAGATTGTCTATAAAATAACTGTGCGAGTTTAACTTTTTTTTAATTAGAAATTTAAGCCACATCTCATCTTAAAACGTCTAAGGGTAATTAGGGGTATTGCAGAAATTGTTGAAGGTGGCACGATTCGAAAAGGTTGTCTAGTAGATCCTATGATCAATAAAACTAATATCCGGCAGAGCCACAAGCTCGGATAGAAAGGAAACAGAGTGTATTACTGATTACGTACAAGCACTATACCATAAAAGTACAAATACAGTACATCAGTACTATATCAGGGGAAAGAACAGAATAATTCACTTTCTTGTTATCGGAGATATTGGTACCATTTTATCCTGGAAGAAAAACTGCATCGATTGAAGCAGTTGAAAAGAGGAAAACATTCACTAGTCCGTTCAGTGGCGTAGATTTTGAATGTTTTTTTTTTTTTTTTACTTTTATAAGGGGAAAGAAGCAATGAATGCATAATATAATTAACCTTCCAGTCATAGGGAGCATCGAGTTGGCGACATCGCTTTTCCTGAACATTCGTTCAGCAGTGAAAAAAGAAGGCGTTTTAAAAAGACCAACGCCTTCTATGACCTCAAGAAAAATTTTCAAAGTAACTCGTTTTGCAGGAGAAAAATTACGCAAAAACTGACAATTTTATTTTCTGACTTGTGATAGCTCATATTAGTTTCAAAATTTTTGAAAGTTGAAGAATTTTTTTAATTCTGTCGAATTTTGTCAATCTACCTTGTTTTATAATCTTCAAACTGCTCTATTTTGAACGGATTGTAATATTTCCAATCCAATTTCACCATCATCTTCTGCGTGAAAAAACCTTTATAAGAGAGTCACCTGCTTGGGGTTTTCGGCTAACTTTCCCTATTTGAACTAAATCTCAGGAGGCACACAAACATAGATCAATTGAATAATCCAAATGTGTCTTTTATTCTGACAGTGGACTTAGAATGGTTGAAACGATCTTGATGCAAACATTTTACGTGCAATATGCATATCTTTGAAATTCAATAATTAATATCACCTAGGTGAAACAGACAGATGGAATTGTTTAGTAGAAACCAAACAGATGAATCGGAGCCAACTGAATCCAAAATTCGATATATTGATATTATCGAACATGTGGCATCGATGGCAGAATATCGTATTATCGAAGCAAAACATCGATCAATTAACCTACATTACCGTTCATGTTTATAAACTTGATGTTACATAATGGTTTTTCTGTGTATCGTTAGTTCCGCTTTCTTTAACATTAAAAAAAAAATGAATTTTGCCTAAGCGGGCAACGTTCCCTGAGGACCTTGTTAGCCCCCCCCCACCCCGCATCAGTTTGCGGGGGTGTACGTTGCCCCTGGACCGTTCATATTGGTGTTTGAAGTTATACTATAAGGGGAAAGAAGCAATGAAGTGCTTAGTTACCCTTCCAGTCAGCAGGGAGCAGCGTAGTTCGTTTACATCTTTTCCTGAACATTTTGCATAAAAAGAAGGCACAATCCTTCTATGACATCAAGAAAAAAACCAAGGCAGAGGCAAGGAAAAACAACAAAAAGTTGACACTTAGTCAAGATAGAGCAAAAAAATGTTCCCCTTCCAAATATTGTTAGCAATAACGTCTGTTATTTAACAAAAAAAAAAAAAAACGCTGCAATTTCTTTCACTGGGGTTCATTATTCAATTTTATTCATTTGGCTTGCATTCGTGATTTGAATTTCTACTAAGCTTTAGAGTGTGCGTGTTTCACAGGTGATAGAGCGATTTTTGAATTTCAGGAGGCACACAAATATGATCAACTGATCAATCCAAATAGGTATTTTGGTTAAGAACCGATTTACGTGCTCTATGCATATCTCCTGAAATTCAATAATCGCTCTATCGCCTGTGAAACACGCACACTCCAAAGCTTGGTAGAAATTCAAATCATGAACGCAAGCCAAATGAACAAAATTGAATAATAAACCCCTGTGAAAGAATTTGCAGCGTTTTTTGTATAGCTTTATGATTTTATGGCACTTGTGACACGTACATACAGCATTTTGTTTTGTCTTGGGCCTAGCTGTCTGCGTGGCAAAACGTTTCTCTTGTGTTCAAGTGTGTATACCATATTCATATGGGGCAAAAATGTTCCTGCCGAACGCGAGCAACGAACCCGAGGACCTGTGGTTGTGAGTCCTGCACGAAACTATCGTTTTACTTAGTTTATTTATAAAATTGAATAATAAACCCCAGTGAAAGAATTTGCAGCATAAGATCATGCCATAACATCGGGAATGGTTTGAGCTACATACCTGGGGAGGGGCTCATTCGATTCCTCATGGAAAGTTCTCCAAAAAAAGTCCATATTTAGGCCGCCTTGATTTATTTTGAGATTTTTAGGGATTTTACAAAACTTTGACAACCCTTAAGTGGCACTTTAAATTAAGTGAGAGAGGTGGCTAAAGAATTGGGGCGTTGTCGGACCAATATGGATTTTTCCTGACAATTGCAGATTTTGCTCCAGCCGTTTGGGAAAAAACGTGCGTACGGTGTACGGTGGACGGAAGGAAAAATCTTTATTACAGATTTGGATTCTACACCCTTTGAAACGTAAACCATGAAATTTTCAGGGGGGTTAGCAATTTATTTTTCAAGAGCGATTACAATGGTTTATTATTGAATAATAAACCAAAAGAGGCCGAATGAAGCGGAGTTATTCTTCTTCCACTGCATCAATAATTTTCCAGAGGATGAAGCCGAAGAACCCGAAATTTTTTGTGAATCGGCCGGTGGGCAGAGTAAGAATCTGACAATGTTTGGGTTCATTCATTATGCAAATTCCAATCAAACAAATTCTAATATCTAGTGCCCCCTGTTTCAGCTAACTCACGCGGTTTCTTCCCCTTATAAAAATACTGTTTAGGGCTCCAGTAGGCTTTCAACGAACGAAACCCACAACAAGCGCCCAAAAGCTCCAGTTTCTGTTATTTTTATAAAACTTTCAACATTTATTCTGTTAACACATTTTCAACATGTGCTGCGTCGCGGCTATTATATTTCAAACAATAAAATGCGTTTTTCTCAGTTCAAGAAAGAGGTTACTCACTCGGTTCTTTTCCCTGACCCTACATATATATTTTTTTCTGTTCAATTGTAATTTTACTGGCTATGTGTTTAAACACTTTATCTACCAAACTGTCGTCAGCTTTCCTTCATTAGGTTTTGAAGAATGGTCAATTGCCATGTTTTCATGAATTCGGAGTGTTAGCTTCTTTTGTCATCAGCAAAACATGATGACATTGATAGTGAGAGAAAATGCGTCTTTTAAAGAACGTCAGATTTAAATTCTTGGATGACGACCAAATCCTGCTATGATTTTAAAATTCAACTGCCGGTGGAAAACTCTGTTGCAATATTTAAGCCTGTTCAGTAAGTGGATTTTACTATCCAAGTCATTATTAATGCAAACATTGAAAACAAATTCCTAGATTTACTTATACAACAATTTATACAGCATTATTATAGCAATTCATGCTATATAAAATAGTTCGTTCATACCTCCCAGTGAAGAAGTTGCACAACTGTTGAACATCCTCTTGTGACATTGGTGAGACGTTTGGGTAGCTAGTACCTCTTCTCTGAACGTGGAAGTCACTCGCTAAAATTTAAAATAATGAAATTACAGGTATTTTTGCACTTGATTATATTTTTATTCGTTTACCGAGAGTCATGTTTGGTTGGTTCTAATCGCAACGTAGTATGTTGCGATCGAAAAGATAGATTTTTTTCCTACCTTCAAATATTGAACATTTTTTTTGCTTGCAATTTATAATCTATTGTCATGCAATCCGTAGTATACAAAGTTATTATTATTTTCCAATGATTCCTATTTCCCTCTTTATTTTGCTAAATGTAGAAGAAATGGGCAATCACTTTTATTTGTTTGCTTTTTTTGCAACTCGGGAGATTTTTGGACACTCTCGGCCCATTTATGATTTTTGTTCCACATTTCATATACTTCGGTTGATTATTTTAGAAAAGCATCGGATGGTTGGAAAAAGTCTTACCTGCCGAACAAATTTCTTGTGTGAACAAGTTTTGTTTGACTGAGAGATTTAGCGGGAAAAAAGTTGATAGGTAGAATAAAAATAAGTTTAAAAAAAATTCTGTGGTAACAATATTTTCTGAGGATTCTAACGTTCTTCATGTTGAGATGAGGGTCCATAAATAGGTAGGTACATCTAATCTACATTTCTCAGTTCTGAAACTCGATTGTTGATATATTGTGCTGATAATAAAAGAACCATTATGATAAAATTTTTATTTCGATATATATAACATTCCTCTTATTTTTCGATGTTTCCGCCGTTTTTTTTGGGGGGGGGGTTGTAACTATCATGATTTGTTCATCTATACACATGATCGAACTGCGCCATTTTTATTTAAAAATCCGGATAGTAAAATGTCCTGTAACTTTGGATTCGTAGCTGAATGGGGTACCTGTTTCAAGTCAAAATTCCGAAGAATGGAACAGCAACGAAGTGCAATCCTGCAGAGACGAATCGTGCCGGCATCTCCCCTCTAAAGAATACAACATTGCACCGAAACTTCCGGCTTGAACCGGGAATTGAGATCCTCAATAACTTTGCAGCTCCCTTGTTGAACGTAATTCAGATCATTACAACCCGCCAGTTAATGAAGGATTTATTAGTTTGTATATTGTGGTAGCCGGAACAAAATCGCTAAATACTGACAGTGCAAACACTCACTCAATGAGATATATTGTACAATAGTCTCAATAAAATTTTCCGTATACCTACCACGAAGATTGCAATCGTATTAATGTACATTATGAGCAATAGCTATACCAGTTTTGGTGGGAGGCCGATTCGACAAGCAATGTTATAAGAGCTTGAACAGAGGACAACATATTCTAATTCCTTTACATTTATTCTAGGTGGAAACAGTTCACCTATATTCTTCATTCTACCTGATATTGAGTAGTGTTAGTTGATGCGTTTAGAGTCAATCAGTATCATTTCGTTGTACGTGCTGATCTACACATCGGGCGATGAAACAGAGGACATATTACCATAAAGTATCACGGTTAGTGGGTCAGTAGTGAGTAATTTTTCGCCAGTAGATCTAGCGAGGACCAAGAGGCCCATAAGCGTCTTTTATCAGATGGATACTTTGGGAGACACTTTCTAGTAAACCAATGCATGGAATAACCATTCAAACTTTGAAACTTATCTCATTCGAATACTAGCCCACTTGAAACTCAAAAGTGGAACGTATACCACACCAACCATTTTTCCTCCTCTACTATATCTTAGGCCTGAAGTAATGTGTCAAACAGTTCCAGGCTGAGTTTCGTCGTGGGAAATGGAAGGTGAGGTTTTAGTGGGTTTGAATCCCACATAACCCAAAGTGCGGTCCCTTTTGAGTATCTTAGGAGATCCGATTTCCACCTAAGGATCTCAAAGATTTCCTCACCTGCCACCGAAAAAAAAACTATATCTTAGACAATAGTAATTCAAAGGCGTATAGATCTAAACCTTTAAACCACGTTCTCATCATAAACTAGGGAATTTTCTCGTATATTTTTCCCTTGCAATTTCAGAGAACCACTTTTATTTAAGGTAGTTTTATTGTAAGGTAATTTTTCGGGACTGATGAAATCCACTCGAAAAGTGATCAGTTTCATGCCCCATTTTCTCAGCTTCTATTCAGCCTATCACCGTATTTTTTGTTTAGTTTTGTTAAGTATATTATTCCGAAGAGTTGGAGCCAGGGAAATCTCCACATGATGGCTAGGAAAAATTGTAGAGAGTTCGAAAAAAAACTTCAAGCTTAGGCTTACAATCTTCAAAAAGCATTAAAACTTATCTGACGTTGTAAGAAAAAATACACAAAACCATGGTACAGTTTGTGTATTAGGTTTTTGCGAACATTCTGGGAAAATTCAGGCTACAAGTTGAACAACGACGGAGATATTGGGGCATTTGTGCTGAAAAACATCGTTTTGTCAAAAAACATTTTTGTGACTCACTTCCTGTTGACATTTTTTCGAAATTCTTTTTTCTCTGGATTCCCCCATATAATGAAGAATATTAGAATTTTATGTTGGAAAATTCGATTTTTTTATCGAAAAAATTACCAACTACCCTTAAACTCTAACTCTTTATATGAACTCGATTTAAACACCAATATCTCCTACAACCATTGTCCTACAACTGGATTACATGTTTGAGTAAAAAAAAAAAAAAAAAAAAAACATTTCACTATAACTGAATTTGGACGGAAACAACAAATTATCAACATAGCAAAGCCCAATGCTACGGCCAAATCATATTGGGGTTGAAACCACACGGCGCACAAAGCAACCCCTCCTTCAAGACCGGGCGGTCGTGCGGGTCATTGCATATCCTGCAATTGCATACCCTGACAAAGACGATGCCTTCACCGTAGCTTTCCCAAATTCAAACATTCAGTCTTTTTTAGTTATTTGTACAGAATGTCCCAGGAGCTATGCACAATCCAACTTCTACGTGTTGTACAACTCATTTCCGAACAAAAATGCCTCATAGCAATTTTATACCGGAGGCCTCGTTTCCGAGTTATTCGCGATCTAAGATTCTTTTGTGTGTTCGATCTTATGTCATTAAAACTGTCATAACTCAATTTTAAAGATAGCTCAAATTTGATGACACCGTTGGAAAGAGCGTTAAACTTTTTGTCTATTTAATGTCAGAAAACATTTTTTTTATTACATTGAAGATGTGCGATTGCTGCGCGAAATTCCAGTTTTTCAAAATCTTGAAATCGTTTGTTATTCATCTCGCCTAGAAACCCCATTGATGCTTGACGTAGAAGTGTGCAGGCCTGGTAAAACGTGCGCCAAAATGTCAGCTTTCCAACGGTGTAGTCGTTTTGGTTTTAGAAAATCTTTTTAGTTAAGGAAATGGTGTTTAACTGCAGAAAAACGTTTGTTTTTTGTTAAAGTTGAGGTTTTTTCTCGACAAAAAAAGTTTGAGGCGGGATCGTAACTCGCTGAACCGAATGAAAACGCCAGACCTCTCAAGTGACGATTTGAGTTTTGTCGTTCGTGAACAGCATCTACGGCATTTCTAAGCTGTCCGGCCAAAGTCAAGATAATCGAAGAGCCGAAAGACGGCTATTGTTTGTGTTAATTTACGATTGATTGCGATGAGTTGCATTCATCTTGTTGCTAACACTATGGACCATTACCAAACCAGGCTTCCGTATTATCACCAACTCTTCCTTCTCGTCTCTTTCCTCGATGTATTTCCTTCATCGTGGTTTCCTATTGCATATTCCCATTCATCATGGTATGCTATAGCACATACGTTGGGATAGTAATAAGAACATCTTCTCCTTTATACTTTCCTTTGAGTATAGTTGCTTCTATCACATTTTTAGTAATTTTTTTATCGCTTACCGTGTACCGTTGCAAAGACGCGGTTGGTTCATATTTTGCAACATTATAACCACCGATCCAACCTTTAATTGAAGATTGTTGGCAATCCTGGCAAATCCACAACTACATCATCTTGATTAGTAGCCTAATCAACTGATTTATATATCCTCAATTCGCCTGTAATTTGTTCTTGAATTTTGAAATTTAATTCATTTACATCTATGGTTTTTGCAGCTTAAGTATGCTCGATCAACCAATCATGGTTTCTGTAATTTTAGAAACATCTGGAAACACCTTCTGAATAAGTTCATCTTTTGGATTATATCTGACAAAAACTTTGTTTAATGGAGGAAGTTAATGCAGCCAGTCAACATGTCTATAGGAAATTTGCCATTACCAATGTCATTGAGTTGTTTAGAGAATATGTTTCCAGATTGGTCATTTTGCAACTCGTCACGCATATTCTTGCTTAAATATACTTTGACATGTTTCCACAAATTGGAGGACTTTAGACATGCATTGAGTTATCAGCTGGCGTTTCGTGGAAACTGGCAATGACGAAAATCTCCTGCTAATAAAATCATTGCACCACCAAATCGGTGATTATTGCTACCATTTTTGCAAATCTTTTAATGTTCTGTCTAAAGCCTCCAAAGATTTTTTATGTATCGTGCATTCATCCCAAACAATCAATTTACATTTTTCAAAACTTTTTGCCATTAGAGTTCTTCGAAACGTTGCAGGTTGAAAATATCATTAAATTAGCATATTTAATGGCAATTTTAGTGCTGAATGGGCTGTTCGACCACCTTCTCGAAAGTTTTTCGATTCCCGACTCCCGATTAAGTGCAATTTTACTCGTTTTTGTGCCGAATTGTTGCTCCATATTAATGAAATCAAAAAATTTAGTCCTCAGAAAAGGTGCATCAAATATCCCGTTATAAACAAGGACAATTTTCATTGGTTAATTTCAATGGAAAGTTTCGAATACATACTCTGTTGTTCATTTAACAGTGGAAATTTGTTACACAATTAATTCTTTCAAACGATTAATCATACAGTTTTTCTCGAAGCAACCTCTTGATTAAAAAGCTCATGCATTGGACGATTGAAGGCGCATCTATTTGAATTAATAGTTTGGTTTAAATCAATGCACGCCAGTTTGATTGAAATCAACGCTTCATTCAAATTTCCACTGATTTGTATATTTGGATTTCCCAATAAAATGCGATTTGATGCAAATACTGAAGATGAATTGATTTTCCCAACACCAAATCATTTGTATGGGCAAAAAGATAAGGGTTATTTTTAGGGTTTTCACTGCCATAATTCAAGGATTTTGTCGACGCTAGACAAAATCATTTGAACTTCAAAATGATTTGTTAAAAAAAATTTGGCCAAATGGTCCAGGCGTTGTTGAAATCCATAATGAACAAACAAATTTTGCGATTCATTTTTATATTATAGATAATAGTTATAATATAGTTTTTTTTTTCATAAAAATCATTGTTCTCCCACTTTAAGACAACTTTTTTGAATTTGAATAAATTTTCGGATTCTCTGTTAGAATTGTTTTACGCCTATACCCTGTACAGGAAGATTGGACATTTTCGTTAAAAAATAGTTTTAAATGTACTTATGTGTATCCGTGCTTGTATGTGTCTTGCCCCTGCGTGTGATGTGAATGTATTTTTGGAGTTTTAGTTTGTGTGAGAACCGTGTTGGCAAAATTGAGAACAACAGGAAAAATGGTAGGTGAAGGAGAGAAAAATAAGAAGCCCAACACGCTTGCTCCCTTAACACCATAGCAGAATGAGAAGAACAAACATGTGGGGCACGTCGGACAAGACTTATCTCCAGGGATGAACCAACCCTTGCTCGGAGCTCCAAAGCCGGACCTGAAGGGCCCCATACTAGATTTAAAAATCATTATTTTTACTGAATTAGTTATTTTTTAAATATATATCCAGAGGAATGAAAGTACTATTCATGCACAGCTTGCCTGTAACAGAAGTTTGGTCAGAGGATGATCCCTTCCAATTATCGTTAATAGTAATCCCCTCAATTACCGGAACGATAGTGCGTGTTGCTGCAGAATCAAATCCCGTCCGTACCATTGTAGCTACAGTAGAGGCGAATTCCGGCTCTTCAGTGTCCTACAACGAGATAGAATGATATAGATAATAAAGACGTATTTTCTATTCTAAAAGATTGTAATATGATAAATGGACAAATGGCTGTAGAAATAAGAGGAACTAACACCATGGAGAAAGAGTAGCTTAAAGAGAAAGATAGTAGAAAGTTTTCTGTTAGAAGTAAGCTATCACAATTATATAATTTCGATTATACAATGGCATATGACGTACCACATAAGCCCACATCTGTTAATCGGTAAGGCATTATGGAGTTTTTGCTATGTTGAACGTTTGCACTTTAATTAGGTTTAGTTTTTGATTATGAAAATGCACTTAGCGTGTAGAAAATCTAACGCTCAATCAAAATAAGGTCAAAAGTTGGAAAAAGTCTCTTTCAAGTGGAGAAATGTCTGTCTGTCTGTCGGATGTCCGTAGATCCTTGTAACAAGCTTTATCCTACAGTTTTCATTCGATTTTTCTGACTTTTTCAGGGAATGTGTGGGTTTCTTGTAAAATTAGTACTCCGTTCTGCGCCTGCATCAATGACGAATCCACCAAACATTATTTTCTCAGGTTCTAGTGGTTGTAGAAGATGCGGAAGGTGAAAGCTTCCTAATTAAAATCAATGGTTTTTTCTCAGTATGAATACATTTTATAGGGTAGGTATTCTGTTACTCTGTTGACGAAACTCCATTATAAACTTCACAACATTTTTGAAACAGTAACCCGAAAAATGATTTTTGGGTGCCTATTGTAAAATTGGATGTTATGTTGTTTTTAATTCTAAACTTACCCAGCCTTCAACGCAAGATGGATAAACCGCGCAACACTGAGAAACATAGGTCACCCAAGCTTGTTGAAGTCGCTGAAACATGTTCCGATAAACTAATAAGTAATGAATAATCATCCTAATTTATTTTACTTAATTCGATGATAATCCTTACATACCTTTATGTCAAGTATAGACGGAAATGTTTGGAGAGCTGCAGTATTTTTCATTTTCAAAACTTCCAATCCTTGAAGACCAATAGGTGGTAAACTGGAAACTGCTGTGTCCGAAAGGTCCCTGGTCATAATGAACATAGATGCACAATTTAAAGTTTCAATAAAAATCAGTGCAACTGACGATCACGGACAAGTAAGCACCCCGAACACATAGAATTCCAATATCTGAAGACCTGAATCCGTTGAGTGGCTCATTTAACGTTCACACATCCATTTTCTCATGATATCAACTAGTGAATAAAAGGAAAACAAAGCAGAAAAGTGTGCCAATTTTGGGTTGGAAAATAATTGCTACCCATGTATCATGAAATGGGTTCGGAACGGAGATGTCTAATAAATTAAATACGCTAAAACTTGGTGTTGTAGATACTACACAAAACTTTTATTTTAACGTTTGACAAAAGAAACACAAGAACAAATTAATTTAGCTATTTTTGAATCTGTCACTTTTCTTAATAGGTCTCATCAGCAGAAGTCCACATGTTTTGAATCGAAAGGTTTAAAAGCGATAAAAAGTAATTAAATTTGAATGTCATAAAATCTTTCGTGATCTTGAAAGTCCGCCTCTAATGCTTTTAATGCTGCAAGCCTTTAAACTTGGTTAGTAATACACCAGCACCTCATTCTCATCCAAATGTCAAATGATTGTAGAATTGTTGAACCGTTTCTTATAGGTTAGTTTGTTTACATAGTTCTACTGACTGTCATGTACACCTACAGATTATTTCTCCATTAACACCTTCCACTCTTCAACATTTGTGACAAGCATATGTCGAGTCAGACAAAATAAATGCGAAATGAAATTTTGTCCTACACATCAATCTGCTGGGTTCCACTTCGTGGAAGAAGTACAAAAGGATATCTAATAGTTCTGCGGGCGATGGAGCAAGACATCCAGAACAGAGACAAACGCGTGGATTAACTTTTCAAATTACCGGTACGGATTTGGCAAACCACTTTATTTAAAAACGGGAAAAATGATGTCGGTTCACGTGCGGGGCGCAGAAAGCAGTGATTTGTGAATGAGCATCACTTGAGATGTTTTACCAAAAATTTACAAGGACAAGACCATTAATTTTGTCGAAGCAGGCGAGGTCATTTCCCTCCGAAGCTCTTAATTCAAGGTACTTCATCAATAGCGACACAAGATACAGACGCTTGATCATATAGATGCAGGGAGAATTTTTGATCGAGTAAGATGTGGGATATTCCCTACGCTTTATCTGGCTGGACCTATACACAGGCCCTTGAAGTAGACCAAAACCAAGATGCTTGAACGTCGGCTAAGTGGAATTACTTGAAATGGACTCTGTCAAAAGAGTTCAACTGTCATGAGGGTGGTCAATGAGCTACGATCAGGACAATGTCAATCGAGTTGCGCAGGTCGTTATATTTAAGTCTCGCACAAGCTAAATATGAGAAACTAAATTCAATCACCAAATCAGCCTGAAAACAAAGAAGAAGGCGTTCAGAGTACGAAAAGTCAATGGATAGTTGGATTCCCCCAACATTCATTATAGATAGGAAAATTTTCCTATTTAATACCGCATTAAGTTCATTCAAAGTTATAGATTGATTTTTAATGGTTTTAAATTTGAAAATTAACCCTTCAGCAGTGATGAACTCCTGCAGACTTTTGGGTGATAATCATGGGCTTGGAGTACCCTGATCGGCTGTGAGCCCCGTGGCTTATTTCTTTCCAGTTCGCTAAACACTGGCATTTTATTAGGAGATCGTAGGGGCATTTAATCGTTCGTAATAAAACAGTCAAGTACTCAATTATGGAACGATTTCATTTGGTTTTCTATGTCATAATGATGAGTGAGAACCTCTCACCTAGTTTACTACCCTAACCCGAGCAACGCCGGGTCAACCACCTAATTTATAAAACGGAGAATGTCGAATATTCAAACGATAAGACACGAATCAGACACCGGTTTCGTTAAATGAAGTAGAATCGCGAATGCGAAGTAAGATTTTCAGACCTAAAGATGAATTATATGAGAAACCTGCAGACACGCGGGTCGGGAGTCACCCGGCCGCTCACCTGGCTCGGTCAGAAATGCAAATAAATAGCGCTAAAAATAAATTCACGCCTCACTCAAATCTGTAACTGACCTAAGCTCTCGTTTGCCAACAGACAACGCAATCAGTTAATATGAATATTAAAATAAATTCTTTACGTTATACAAACTGGAATCGAGTATCAATCCATCTCATTTATAAGTGTCAGCCTTTTTTTTTAATTTTTGTATTTTTTAATTTAAAAAAACCTATGTTCTTCATTATTTAAAACACAAATTTATCAAAAATATTTTCATAGACTCATCTTTTTTGAGGCATTCTAAAATGATTTCTCGGTTTTTCACAAGTGTATTATATGGCTGTTATGCCATAAAATAACTTCCTTTAGAATCAACGTGAGTTTTGTTGACAAAATCAAAGCATTTCCGATCTAATGAGTTCGTTGGACGAAACTTGTTCAGCACTATAAATATTGCTCACATGTCAAAAAAGCCTGCCCAGCTGGGTGTGACACATTGATTTCTCGTATCAACAACAAGAATTAATCACTGAAAGTGTTTAAATAATGTAATAAGATTCCAAAGAGAGTGTGCATGATCGGAGGGAACGATCCTGTCCATATTGCTGTTAAATTATTATACTATTTTCGCCCCAGTACCCATCAAATTTGAGCAAGATGAATGATATAAACAAAATGCATTTCATGATGTCGCAGGCGCAGAATGAAGTATTGATTTGTGAGCAATCAAATATTGGGTTCCTTGAAACTTCTGTCAAAATAGAATGAAAATTCTGTTAATAATAAGGAGCCCACATTGTAGCATCGCAGAACGTACGAATTATAAGATCTTGTCGACATTTACATGAGATGATTCTATCGTCTTTTTCGATTAACGTCCGATTTTCAGAGAGATCGAGCGACTACGTTTGTAAAATTTTGAGCATTGGAAGACTAAAAAATTAACTTGCGATCAATGAAACCCATAGGGGACATGGGGTTTTGTGCCTGTTTGTCTGTGTGTAAGTTTGTATCCGTAAATCCTGGTGACAAGCTTAGTTTCTGCCGTTGTCATCTGATTTTGGTGACTTTTTCAGGAAATTTGTGGGTTACGCTGTAAAAATTCCGCCATGAGTTTCATTCCTCGCAAATCAGATTGATCGTACCAAGTACAGGTAAGTCTTATAAAGCAACCACATTGCTATTTCATCGAACCAAATAAACTAACTTAAGAGACTACGGATTTGAACTTATGTCACCTGTTGGAACTTACAGCTCCTTCATTTTTGTGATTCCATTAAATGCATGATATGAAAGCTGTGACAGATATCTATTCCCTCGTAAACTCCTGAAAAAAAAAAAAGAAATCACCAATACAGAAAAAAATGTTAATAAGAAATTATAAAATCTCACAACTATGTAACACAAATTTTAATAAAACTATGTAGAAGTACTGCATTATGAGCCAAAGTCTTATGTTTAAGTATCGAAATATTGTTTAATAATGAAATGAAATATGTTTTAGTATCGTAGCTCCTCCTTATTCCTACATGAAAATGTGGACATTCAAATTGTTGGAGTTGGAACTTCTTCAGTTATTCCTGAGTGAGTTATTCCGGGAGTTCTCGACCAATTTCGATGACATTTTCAGGGATTATGCGGGTTAGGGGTCCACTATAGGTTTCATGAGCCCCGGATCATTGGTAGCCTCTGCGCATGCGCAAACGTGAAATCTTTGTTACGCGCATAACTGCGGGAGTTCTCGACTAATTTCGATGACATTTTCAGGGATTGTGCAGGTTAGGGGTGCCCTATAGGTTTCATGAGCCCCGGATCAATGGTAGCCTCTGCGCATGCGCAAACGTGAAATCTTTGTTACGCGCATAACTCCGGGAGTTCTTGACCAATTTTGATGAAATTTTCAGGGATTGTGCGGGTTAGGGTATAGATGGTCCCCTATGAGTTTCATGACCCCCGGATCAATAGCAGCCTCTGCGCATGCGCAAACGCGAAATCCTTGCCACAAGCATAACACCGGGAGTTCTTGACCGATTTCGATGAAATTTTCAGGGATTGTTCGGACTTATTAGGTATATTTTATAGCTTGTTCAATAGTTGAACATGCCTACCTTTATTTTCTCAAGTTACGCTCCTGCATAACAATAAATTTACCCTAATTCAACATTTACTTGAAAAAATATGCAAATGTGCAAAATGCCGAGCCCTAGTTATTACCTAACCCTTGATTTTGGGTGTATAATTTCCAATAATGAGCCTTTTTATTAAAACTTGGTCACTTTACATTTCAAGGTGCGTAGATTCAAAATCA
The DNA here is from genome assembly GCA_031894815.1 of Creontiades dilutus. Lineage (NCBI taxonomy): Eukaryota > Metazoa > Arthropoda > Insecta > Hemiptera > Miridae > Creontiades > Creontiades dilutus. Next base: position 660,961 of record JAVIWC010006795.1, read on the forward strand.
GCAATGTCCGTACCCCCAACGGACCGTAAAATACCTCACAACTGACTTTAAAAAAATCCGTTCTTCTGCTAAGGACTCCACCTGGGGTCTAGTTGGTCTTAAAACGTAGCCAGCCTAATCGTTTCGTCAAAAACTTGGTTTTCGAGGTTTTTATTCATTTATTCAAGTGAGGTGTCATTTACGAGTGGTTTTGGAGGTCGAATAAATTGATACGGGTCCCATACCAGTCTGAGCTCATTTGACAAAAGAAATCTGATTTTAAGAGTGTTAATGTTAAAGGAAATGGTTGTAAAATTTCGGAATCCCAATTCCCCCCCCCCCCCCCCCAATTTACTACGTTGTATCTCTGGTCAAAAAAAATGTTCCACTAACTTTTAGATAGGTTCTAAATATACATTTTCTGTTCAAAAAATGGGAGATATTCCTCAATTTCTCCCATGATCCATCAATGTTCATTGAAAGATCAATTCCTTTAACGCTTGGAATTATGGCATCATAATGTTAAAACTATCTATTACATATCTATTCCCCTCCGCCATATCTGAGAATCCCTTTCACTTGCTTGCATTTGATTGGTTGTACCTTTCTCTCTCTTGTTCAATAGGGTTCAAGCTCACCTCCTCTCCATTGTATTTTCAGTTAACGTATTGATTGTTACCGATTATGACATAATTGTCGGTATAAATTTCACATTATAACTCATATTTTCGTGAAATAGAGAGCGTTCTTTATTTTACTTTCGATTTCTTCCTTCCAATTACGATATTCCCTTCTTAAAGTTGGGCTAGACCCCCCCCCATCCAGTTGGTACCACTAGACTACAAGCAATAACAAACACTTTTAAAACTCACAGTTTGTGTATTTCTGATCCGTTGAAAGCCCATCCTTCAATTGCCAAGATATTATTATAATCCAAAAGGCTGGAACAGATTATACGAATTTTAACCATTAATCAACTGAATGATGTACAATAAAAAATTTATGCTAAGTTAGGTGTGAATTAGTAGGTAACATGAGACTGTTGATCATTGAAATGTTTTTAAAAAAGCCCAAACGATTCTTAATCTTCAAAGATGTAGACATTAAAGTTGTTACGAAGATTCATAATGTAAATAATCGCGAGACTTGTTCCAGCATACGTCACACATTCAAACGGTGGACGAGTTGTATATTTCCTCGACTCCCCTCCAAATTTGGGCAAGATCGACGATTAGTAAGTGATAAAATGATTAATTCCACATCAGTAGACCGAACTATTGATCTGTGAGCGAAGAGCAAACTGTAGAATAGGTATCCCAACCACAGCTCATTAGTTTTGCTGGCTATCCCACTTCAATGAAAACTCTGTTTGGTTCTTCATCTAACTTCTATTTGCAACCATTGGTACCAGGAAAGGGAACTTCTGTTATGGCGTGGGATGAAAAGTTGCGATTTCTCACGATGGAAACGTACTTTTTTGTTTCTCACACCAAACATGCTATTTCTCCTCTTAAAAACGTTTTCAAAACGAGATCAAACTTGCATATTTACACAACCCCATCTCTGCCATCAGTGAACCTAACAACAAGGGAGGTGTGATGATCGCTTTGGCCCCACTACAGGAGGTATCTTTCACACACTGTTAAGTTTACCGAAAGTATTCAAACAAACCACTACGTCTTGACTTCAAATGACCCTGGCAAGGTATATTTTTATTAACAACATAAAACAAGATGGTATCTCCAAGTGGGACTAATATTAGGTACTATCTACTGCTTCACAACCAAATAACTCATATCAGTGCACTATTGAAACTTATTGAAAACTAAAGCAAGAGTTATTGCACAACTAGGCTCGAATTGGGACCGAACAAAATAAGAATCACGGTAATCTGTTAAGAATATAAGAATATAAGTATAAGAATATTTGTCGAAGAGAAATAATAATTTTCAAGACAAGACAAGAGGAGATCATTTTCTCTCTTCCGTCTTGTTATTCGTGATTGCCGAGGTTTATTGCACAACTAGAGTGAAATTGAGATCAAACGGCGAAAAATCACGAAGAATTGCATGATGAACAGCGTCGACAATTCAGTAATACACACTTACTGACACAAACCGTTATTTTATCATTTAAATGATTAACAGGAGTACAATCCAGTTCTTAGCGACCGACCCGACAGTCCCCCCCGCTCAACACTCCTTCAACTAACCTTCGGGTGGGCTCCTTCCGTCCTTTGTTATCCCGGCATCACCACTTTTCCGTCCTTCCGAGGGGGTCATTCGTGTACCTGCCACCTTGGTAAGCACTAGCCTCTCTGGTGCTCTAGTTGAATCTACAGATTTTTCCAGGGAGTTGGTTAGGCTAAGTAAGTACCGTTTATGAACACAGAATGCGCTCACGTAAACCCTTGTTATCCCCCCCACCGCCAAAAGCCGTAGCTTTCATCTCTGTTTACTAGCTCTCCTCCTCTGAGCTAGAATCCCATTTTTGTAGGTTGCATAGGCAATTTTTCATCTTCGGTACTTAATGTGTAAAATTAGTCATTTAAATAATGATCTGGCTGTTTAACCATAGAGGTTTACTGTCCCGCTTATTTGGGAACAATTGATTCAGCTATTCAATGCAGTTGTGCTTTTAACCTATTTTGACTTGCAATACAAATTTAAAGCTCTCTTCAAAATCCTTCGGTGTTAAACATGTCTTAATCTTCGTATACATAAATTATAGTGTTTATGGAGTAGGTTCACTTGATGGAATGACAATTAACATGATTTATTGAGGGTTTAACGGCATTTAATGTGGAAGTGACAGCTATTTATTGTATTATGATAACTTACGGATATATCACGCAGTTCATTGTCAAGACAGATTTGCTAGAATCCATCTGTAAGTTCCCATGTGCCATCAGTCTTTTACCTGGATTTTACGTAGGTTGTTTCTAGCAAGCGTCCCTTCATTGAGGAAGCTCTCTTTCAGAGAGATCTCTAACAATGACGTTTAAAGAATGATATTGGAACGGAATCGTTTCAAAACGTTTCGAAACGAATTTTTATGAAGTGATTTGCCGAAAATTTAATGTCTTAACATGTTGGAGCCATTGCAAACTCATATTTTAGTTTCTCTAAATACTATTCGCATTCTTCTGTGTACCTACTTACAGCTCAACAGTCCTGACACCATTGGCCTGTACCTCTTGAATTTTGTTGTTATCGAACGATCTGCAAAAGAAGAGTTAAAAAGAGTATGAGACTTGACTATTTACCAAAATTTCGTCCTCTTCCCCATTTCTATTTCACGTTCTTACAATATTTTGTGCATTAATTCGCGCAAAAAAAAATAAAATAAAATAAAATAATAATAATAATAATAATAATTCATTTCATTTATGCACTTATTCTTAATTAAATAATGAAATTACCACAAATTTCAACAATTTTGACATCGTTTCCGTTTATTGCTTTTCTGGAACACATGTTGATGGAACTCGAGCACATTTTATTTATGCAAATCATATGTTAACTTTACTTTAGTATTTACTGCCATTTGGGTGTACCCGTCATTATGGAGATACAAAATATGAACTACAATCCATCAGGAATCATTCTAAAATACATTTACAATGTGCCTCGTTTTGCATCTCGTCGCACATAAATTTCCTATCTTCACGATATACCTACGTAAAAACAGTGTTTTAGTGTTCGCTTAAGAATTGAGACAGGTTTATTCGATGATTTTTTAAATAACTTGCTGCACGTGAGAATCGTAATGAATATATTTGAATCATCAATAACAACAAGATTATGTGGTTGTTAGCCAGATGTATCATCAGCTGATGAAATAATGGAGTCAGGTCCCAACAATTTTGATGTGCATTGAAGAATCAGTGGGATGAATGCGGGCGTTCGAACACCGATAACATATCTATATATGTTTTGATTGTAACAACTTAAATTAGCCAAATAAATATAAATCAAGTCTAATCAAATTTCTATATAAGTACAATGTTTTGATGTTGTCATTTAAAATTGCGATTTCCTTAACAGAATTAGGGTAGTCAAATCGAACCACCATAATCGATTTCACTATCTGAGGACTTGAATCGACTGTACCAATTTTCGTACCGATTTTTCGATTTTAATCGATCATTATTTTATTTTTATTCTATTTTATGGTTCACTTTTCAACTTTCAATATGTCTAGATTAATAAAATACAATGTCCGTCCGCCGTGTCAAGCATAACTGCCTCAAAAATGGTGCGAATGAAATTGAACTTTTGACCAAAATGTCATTTGCACTATTAATGCTCCTCAGGAGCCAACATGGTGCCCGCAAGGTTTTCAGCTCGATCGCACAAAAGCTGTGGTTGTTTCACCTCACTTTTTTTTGTCAAAATCGGTGATCACGTAAATTTTACAAAAGTGCTGAGTTAAAAATTAGGAGTAAAACCTGAAATTTTGTAAAGGTATAGTTTGAATATCATCGAAATCGTGCGATAATTGTCGGTTGCGCATGCGCAAATATGATATATTTGAAACACGTATAACTTCTCTAAAAATCGTCCGAACGGTTCGAAAATTTTATGGGTGTTCAAGAATATTATTGTAAAAAATATTGATGAATTTCAGAAATATCAGAGGTCTAATCCTTTCTGCCCAAACCGTTCCAAATTTCCCATAAATACCGTAAAATTAGGAGTAGAAACCAAAATGCTCTAAAAACCGTTCGAATGATTCGAAATTCAGTTAAATACTCCTCTGGACAAAAAATGTGTATAATAGAGACACATGAATAAAATAAGACCAAATGAATACAAATCGATTTAACCTCGCGAGAAATCGATTATTCGTTGACAAAATCGATTGTAAACAAATCGGAAATTGGTGGTCAAACATCGATTTTTTTGTGAAAATCGATTGCCAACTCTGAGCAGAATACCCTGATTTCTTCGTGTCACCCCTCGTCTGGCTTATCATGTTGTCAGGTCGTAATTTACGAATCGAATCATTTATAACTTATTCTGAGTTCTTTCTAACACGAAATTTATAAGAATGAGGTCGAGGAATGAACTAGTTCTCCCATCCAGGGGCTGAGGCGAAATGCACACGAAGAAGATACTCCTGAAGCTGAAAAGCACAGTCTTCTAAGTGGCAGTTTTTGCCGTAGATCACTTAAAGAGTTGGGCCCTGAACCCTCCCATCGATCTCATCGTGGCTTCAATATACGACCTCCTGTATTAAAATACGTATATAACAATAAATACAAAATACATACAGCATGTCAAGAATAAAAAAGTAGAACTGGTTCTCAAGTTCAGAAAAATGTACTGGTTAATGGGTCGGCACTCAAAGATGTCAATCCAGAACAAATTAACGTTGTACAAACAAGTCCTTAAACCAGTCTGGACTTATGGAGTGCAGTTGTGGGGCTGTACTGCTCAAAGTAATCGCGATATTATACAGCGGTTTCAAAACAATGTACTTAGGTGTGTTGTTGATGCATACCGGTACACCCGAAATGTTCGACTTCACAAAGAACTTTGCATACCAACAGTAAATGAAGTAATCAGAATGCACGCTATAGCCCATCACAAGCGGCTACAACTGCACGTCAATGAAGAAGCTGTGCAGCTCCTCGACGTTGACGACCTATCCAGACGACTCAAGAGAAATAAGCCTCATGATCTGTGTACATGAATTAAGGTGTTCGCGATAACAAAATCCGCACAGTGAAAAAATAAATTCAGTGAATCTCAAGTGCAACAAATGACACTTCTAACATTCGAAACCATTAGAGACTTAGTTATGTACCTGAGCTTTACAATAACCAATCCATATTTAAATGTCAAAAATTTGTTGCTAATAAGTTGTAACTTGGTGCAATAAATCATTTTCAAAAAAAAAAAAAAAAAAAAAATACATACAGGGTGCTTATAGGTTCAATTCGTCCCAGACCTTCCAGCGTCGGTATAGCCGTTAAACCTGTGTGGGCTATTCGCCTGAGAAAAAAAAAAATCGATAAAAATAATGTTTTTATTGAAACTTGCAATTGAAAATAAGAACATCTAGCAAAATTTTGGTACTCACAAATACTTCAATTTCGGTAGGTATTTCAGAGCGATATCATCAATGAATGTAAAGTTGTACATGTGCACGATTGATCTACAAAAAGAAGAGGAAAAGAGGCATGTTGTATGAATAAATATAATATAAAATTGACTCTTGTTCCAAAATCTATTCAGCTAGTATTGTAATGTACCGGTACTAAATAATTGACTTAATTGACTGACCCATGATGATGAAAACTAACTTCATTTCATCTTTAGATGGAATTCAGCAAAAACAGTTTTTTGTTCTTACTTGACCAGAAAGGTCTATGAATAGTAATATTGATACTACAGTCCTGTATTTACAGCAGGTTCTGCTAGTGGGTTTTGCAGCTCAGTGAAACTCATACCCATTCTTTACGATGTACATATTCATGTATTTGGGTTGTTGGGACAGTCTTATTGGGTATGTGGGTGTGGTAGGAAATTTAAGTTTTTTCACTGGAATTTCATTGAGAAGAAAGAAATACTCGTTTTAGTCCAATTTGAAAGAGTTTTAATTCTCTACAGGATGGGGTTTGAGAATAATGGACGTATGAATATTTGGCGATTCAACATAAACTTCAAATTGTATAACAAGAGATGGCCACCATGTACGCATGTGTCCAACCTAGGGATTTTTGGGTACTATTCCATTATCTTCAGATAACTATTATCCTATCAGCGCATTTTCAATTGTCTAAATAACAGCCATTTCAACAGTCGAGACAACGTTACAGTTACGTTAACGTTTGCTGTGGTGGTCTTCTCTATCTCTCTATCTCTTCTATTCGTGGGGTAGTCTAGGGAATTTATAAATGGTTTTTAATGGATTTTACAGACAGGGTTGCCACTGCGGCTGAAGGCGTCATAAGCTGCAAGCGCCAATCCATCGTTAAGCTCCTGGCGGATAAAACTGGACTTTTCCCCCTGAATTATGTCTTCAATAATCTTAATTTAACTAAAGCAGGCAATTAAAAAATAACATAAATAAATACCCTATATACCTCTCATTGTAATAAATATTTTATGAATTGGAAGTCTAGTTTGTTAATGTTTAAGCTCCAATTCGTGGAACTAGAGCTGGAATTCACGTGTTTCCCGAGATCGTTCAAATCATTAACAACAATATAGGATGCACCTGATTACAAATTTAAATGTAGACAATTAAATAATGTCAGTGAATTATCATCAGTTAGTTACTGTAATTGCTCAAGACTGTTAACATAATAATGAAATATTATAATCATACCCATCAATCTAACAATCATTCATTTCATTAGAAAAAACAGTTATCTCGAAAGGTATTTAGATTACGTACGAGTAGAATCACCATTACGATAATTAACTTACAATTCAACAAGATAACTACCGAAATGAGCCACCGACGTTCCATTAATACCCCGCAAGCTTCCTCTTGCCAAATGTCTGAAACATTAAACATTACAAACTGGAGCTGATCGTAAATTTTTAAATTACGATTAGCAGATAAGGATGGAATTTGCTACTTTTCAAAACTTGAATGTTATTCAGGGTGTCCCAAGTTACGCTCGCATGACTTCAAGGGTCGATTCTACAAATCATTTCTCACTAAAAAAATGCCTCCCAGAGTTTTTTTTAGAGGCTTTTGAAATTGTTGTCGTGTTTCCAATCTTGCGTGGCAAAATAACCATATCTCCCTACAAAGACTGCTTATTTCCATTTTTTCTGTTGAGCATATTAAACAGATCTCAAAGTCACAACACCCTACGAAACCCCGAAATCTCAGCAATGAGCAAAAAAACTGTTTGCATTTTATTAAAAAAACCCTTCCAATTCCAACACATGGGTTTATTTGTTTTCTGGATGGAGTGAGGTTTGGGAGGGTCAATTTTAGGTGCGGAAAGGCGACTATCAGGCTGCGCGAATTTTTATGGATATGGTACCAATCAGTTGGAAAATTATAGAGAAAATTTCAACCACTCACCCATGTCAATAAAGTTTTGGCCCATAACATCGTTGATTGTGAGACAATTGGGCTGGCTGAACATTAGGACCAACTAAACTATGTTTTCCACTGGTCCGAATTTTTTTTTCAATAATTTTTATAGTTACAACTGTGTACACATCTAGTAACTTCATTTGATCACTTATATTAGCGTTTTGTGGCAAATAGATCACTACCTACAACCATTCATCACATCACTTCACCGAGCTGTAACTAGGTCCATGGGTTTGGTCCTTTTCAGTCTACGTATATCACCGCTGTTGTCCAGGAGGCTCGATACTTCGACGTTTACGTGTTTGTGGAGCCGGTTTTCATGGTCCGTTGCTCGACTTTCAACAACATCGCCTACCATCTTGACTTTGAGGTCTCGATGTAGGTCGTTCGTTCGAACATACCAGGGGGCATTGACAATGCTCCTGAGTATTTTGTTTTGCGTTGTTTTTATGATTTTTGGGCTAGTTTTCTGAGTGCAGCCCCATAAAGGGCAGCCAGAGGCCCAAATGGGCTCTATCACCTGCTCGCAGAGAAGCACTTTGGTGTGTATAGGCAACTGCGATTTTCTCCCGATGAGCCAATACATCTTTCTGAATTTTAGGTATATTTCTTTCTGTTTTTTCTTGATGTGTTCTTTCCAGCGGAGTTTGGCATCCAAGGTCATGCCAAGCTACTTAGCTGTGTTTGCGTATGGGACAATTTGAGAGTTTATTATTAGAGATATTGTGTCAATCTCCCTATATGTGAAGTTAATGTGTGTCGACTTGGTCTCATTGAGTTTTATTCTCCATTTTTTGGTCCACTGATAGATGCTGTTCACTGATTCCTGCAGCTTTCTCCACTGTAGCACCACTGGCCAGGATTGTTGTGTCGTCAGCAAATGTTACAGCTTCTGTAGGTTTCGGGATGTCCCTTGTATATAGTAGATAGAGTGCAGGCCCCAGCACACTTCCCTGGGGAACACCTGCTTTCATTCCTCGTAGGTTAGAGTATTCATCTTCATGTTTAACTCACTGGTTCGAACGATGACTCTCTCGGATCCCTAAACAGATAAGGGATGTTCAGCCCTTTCACTTGTCAGAGGGGTTGAATCATTGGCCACACGAGTTGTGAGCGAATAGTATTTTTTGAATGAAACTTTCAGACGTTGATTCAGTCTTGAAAAACCACGTGATGCTCAAAACACATGAAATAACATGAAAATCTATGTCGAATTCATTTTTTTTCGAAGCAAGTCGATTGCGGGTGAAAAACGTTGATTACACCGTATAAACCCGTTTTTCAGCATTTAAACGTAATTTTCTTCAAAACATTTCTTTTTTTGTGAAAAATGTTGTTTTCTTATACCGTAGGAAAGCTAAGACTCTGATGATTTTCGTGATAAGTGGGGGTCACAAAACGTTTTTCACAAATTCTCGAAATTTGATCTTCGGACTAATTTGCCACCTTCTAAGTCACGCTGAAATTTTATTATTTTGCCATAAGACGATAGAGAATTGTATGTTCTTTCTAACGGTGTCTTCAACATTGTTTGTAGAGAGCAGTTAAGGTAGATATGGTCATTATAGTGAGATCAGATCGGAAACACGCGAAAAAGCCCAAAATTCAAATAACTCTACCCTTGGTGTTATGTAAACTTGAATTGAGACATCTTGTAATACACATTCTAAAATATATTCAGGTTAGCTCATAAAGGACTCACAATCTTTCAAAACCTTCCAATGGGATCGAAGGAAAAGTTGAAAAATTCCCCACGCAGTCGCATGACTTTCTGACATTAATAGTACACGTGCAGAAGTCATTGGCACCAGCCGTATCAAATGTCCACAGCGCACCGACAATCCAAACTAGAAGTGAATAGTTCGCAATTAAATGTAAGAAAATATAGATAGAAAGATAGATAGATAACGTGCATATATTTGAGAACGGGGAAAACAACAAAATTTTAAATTACACGAACGCCTTGGCTCAATGGCCGTTAGGCGGGGGACGACCGTAACCTTCCATTATACATATAAGTACGTTACACCAGTGGCTTCCATTTAAATTCGATCCCAGTTAATTAATCACTTCAAGTATATTATTATTGTTATTATTATTATTAAACTAAATATTCATAAAAAAAAGCATTACTTATAGTTATAGTATCAGATAAGTTGTATTATAGTATTAGTATTAGTATTTTCATCGCAATAGTATTTAAATTTTTAACATTATATCCCGACACAATCATATCATTCGCCTCCTTAATCAATCACAATCCCCTTCATATATTATTCCATTCATAATTCCCCAATAATAATTTCCTTGAGCATTTCAGACATATTCATCGACCACAACTCACAACGACACCATTGTTAGTTTGCACTGAACACCTGCTGCATTAAGTTTACCCGTTTTTTAATTAGTTTTTTTTGGGGGGGACGTGGAGAAAGGTTTGATAAGCTTTTAGTTTCTGTTGATTTGTGGGAAGGAGCGTCCAAGGTAACGGCACCGGTAGTGGCCACTGCTCCAGTAGTGGCCATTTGAAAGTTTATATTTGAGAAATAAGGATTCCCGGTCTCCTAGTGGCTTCAAACTTGCAGGAGGTACAGCTCATGTCATCTTGTAGTCAGAGGTTGAACTAGGAGTGCGCAGAGCATCATTGGAAATGGTGGTAAACTTCTCAATATGACCGTCCCTAGTTTCCTCGTTTGTTGGGCTGTATCCTAGAGCTTCTACTGGATAGAATCAATTTTGTTCATCTGGTATTGAATTTAATGATATTAAACACGTAAGGAGGGCAAAATGTCAAGTGGCCACTACTGAGACATGCACGTGGCCACTACCGGAAATTTCGTAATTTGATGTGGCCACTACTAGATCAGAATAAAGGTGTGAGAAAAAATTGATAAAAAAATAGAAAAAAAATTGTTCTTTTGATAGTTTTAGGCAATGGATATGTTAGGGAAGAGTCGGGCTATATTCTAAATGAGTCCTGAAGAAAGTCAGTACTACTGTTGGCCCACAATTGTCAAAACTAAAGAAAAAAATTCTTAACTGTGGCCACTACCGGTACCGTTACCTTAGTCATTTATTCTTGCTTAAGGGGAGAACTCCACCTAAAAAAAAAATTGGCCAAAATAAAAAAAGTTATTCATTTTTTGATAGATATATCTATGACGCACAATTCCTGGAAATTTTAGAATTTTCCAAGCAACCTAGGGCATACTGCGGGCGTTTTTCCAGGAGCGTAGGATGGTCCGCCTCGCTCTGCTGCAGCTAATCTTCCTCCCATGTTCTTCTTTCAAAGCTTCTTTTATTGTCTTGATATTGTATATCAGAGACTTCCGTCTTTGTTAAAACCACTTCGGCACAGAAAAATGGCCAAGAGTAAAATGAAAGGAGGTTAGAAGAGAGCGAGATAGCTTCAGTCGAGGAGCGGCCGCGCTGCGGTGAGATTGTCCGTGGTAGCGCCGCCGTTTTTTGGCTCTCCTGAAAAGTTTCTGTTTTCAGCCTTCAAATTCTCGCCAACTCCGTAAACTTCGTACGAATTAAAATTTTATTTTATTTTTTTAATTTGCAAGCCGAGAGAATCTTGGAACTGGATTTCGGATTTTCACCTAGCAGATTTTACTGGGACCGACAGAATGCTTACTTTTCTTTATTCATCTATGAGGTTGTCCCAAAAAATCTACGGTGTACAAAAAAAATCGGCTTCCAAGGTTGTGTCCTGAATTTAAATCCAAATTCAGGGGGGAAAAGAACAGATCGATAGGACTGTGCCCCTGATAAATGAATTCGTAAGGCAAACAAGTGGAAAAATCACAACAAAAGTAGAAATACCGTAGATCGGCCTGCAAGAGCCCGATCAAACTTTTTCTTGAACTAAAATGATCCTCAATGATTCCTATAACCGTGGTGAAAAATTCAAAATTATAGGACGAATACGGCGAGAGAGGTGAGGGTGGGAAGCAGGAAAAAGCAGGTTGAGCGCTCGCGCTCTGAGGTAGGTGGAGTCAGAGTTGAGATGTAATCATTACTTTGAGTAATGAATAATTTTCCGATTACTTTCATTGTAATGACGTATATTTGGCTAGTAACAATTTCAGTAAAAAGCGAGATTGAAAATCCGAAGTTTTGTGGTTGAAATTACTCCAGAAGTAATAGCGATTACCATTCCAATTACTGTAATGGTAATCGTCATTCCGATTACTTTTAATTAATTCCGAGTTTAATAAATTCCTTACAAAAACGCTGCAAATTCTTTCACTGGGGTTTATTATTCAATTGGCTTGCGTTCATGATTTGAATTTCTACTTAGCTTTGGAGTGTGCGTGTTTCACAGATGACAGAGCGATTATTGAATTTCAGGAGGCACACATATATGATCAACTGATCAATCCAAATGGGTATTTTGGTTGAGAACACATTTACGTGCTCCATGCATATCTCCTGAAATTCAATAATCGCTCTATCACCTGTGAAACGCGCACACTCCAAAGCTTAGTAGAAATTAAAATCATGAACGCAAGCCAATTGAATAATAAACCCCAGTGATTATTGAATAATAAACCAAAAATCGTATATTCCAAGTCCCCGAGGAGGGGAGCAGGTTGTCCTGGGAGACGCTCCTCTTCGGTGGGGTCCCCTTCACTGGCGCGGTCGAGAGGGGGGGGGGGGTGAATTCCACCCAGCGGTTGCCCTCGGAGACGGTCCTCATTGGTGGGGTCCCCTTCACAGGCGCGGTCGAGAGGGGGGGTGGCGGAGAATTCCACCCGCCCAACGTTACCACCCCCTGATATACCTACCTGCTCTGATATTTTCGTCTGTATATGGATTGATGATGATGATGATGATGATTGATGATTGATCGAAACTGACGCTGGCACATAGGTACGCCGCCTGCAGCGCCGCGTCTCTTGAGAGATAACTCTCCTGCAGCGCGGCGCAGCTGGCGCCTGTTTCGGTAGGTACATGAAGAAATCGCAAGCCGCAGACGCCGGCCGCAGACGCATCATGGATACCATGGATACCGTCGAGATACCTCGACGCCGTGTCTTAAGTGAAAAACGAAGGGGGGGAGGGGGCGCCCATCGCGATCTATCAGTGCGATCAAACAATACAACTTTACAGATGTGTCAGACGTAACAACGCGGCATCACGCTTTGTTGCGGCAAAACGATTGTGCCGCGTGTTCGATTTTTCTTCAGTCCAAGAAATTTCCTTAGCCGTTCAGCCTTCACATGTGATACAACCATCAACCTTCACGCGTTCGCGCCAACCTGAGTCACACCGGCGCTCGCGCAGCTGTCTATCGACCGCCCTTGATTTTTCAATGATTATCTTGCTGGTTTCTCTACTTTCCATTACAGTAAATACAAAAGAACCAAAATACAATTTTAAAATCACATTTTTCATAAAAAATTCTTCATTGTTTAAAATAACAGCCGTTAATAGTCGTTAATGGCTAAAAATGAACTCTTGCTTCCGAAAACACGCAATTGGCTTCAAAAGGCCTCTTGGAAAATGATTACTTTTGTTCAACTCTTTTCTTTGTTGAAAAACTAGATTATTTATTTCAATTGAACTAGATAAGAAGGTATAGAATTGCTTACACATAGGTATTTAAACTTATGTATGAATGTTACACGAACAGGTAACTCACAAAAGCGCGATGTATCAAAAAGGCCACTTGGACTATAATTCTTTCAAACTTTTTGTTGTAAAAATGTAATTTTTTCAATCTAACTAGATGGAAACTAGAAAAAACATTTGCTAGTAGTTCCAAAATTACGAAATACTGAAAAATCACAAATGACAAGACACAAAAAATAAAATAGTAGAAATTCAAATCATGAACGCAAGCCAATTGAATAATAAACCCCAGTGAAAGAATTTGCAGCGTTTTTTTATTGAACCTCAATACCCCCCCCCACAATAAAAGCATCTATAATTTATCAAGTCCTTTAGTCACTCGTATTGCGTTAAAACTTCCCCAAATCCAAAGTTGAACGATATAGCCAAAGGTAGACAGATGTAGAGGAGGCACACAAATATCATCAACTGATCAATCCAAATAGGTGTTTTGGATGAGAACCGGTTTACGTGGTCTATGCATATCTCCTGAAATTCAATGATCGCTCTATCACCTGTAAAACTTGCACACTCCGAAGCTTAGTAAGATTCAAATCATGAACGCAGGCCAATTGAATAATAAACCCCAGTGAAAGAACAATTATTTACCCCAGTAATAATATTTTATAATAAACCCCAGTAATAATTTATTGATATTGAATAATAAACCCTAGTATTTAATTTATTTAAGTTATTGATTTGCTTTTTTCTTCCATCAATGGGATCTCTGTTAAACCCTGCCCGCCCTTGGTCAACGCTGACGTGGCCCATCCACCATTCGAGTTTTTGCTGCCATGTGAGTTGAACAGTCGAGAGGTGCACCCTCCAACCAGGCTTCCTTACAATTTCAAAAAAGGGGACTACACCAAACTAAATCAGCTTCTTTGCTCCACCGATTGGACACCATGCTTAACTCTTCCTCTCGCAGAGGCGGTTGATTACTTTTATTCCAAACTGCGTGATGCTATTGTATCGGCGATTCCAAGAACCACTCCCATGTCTAGTCCGTTCCCCAGATGGTTCTCTGCCGAGTTAGTTGCGCTTGTGCGTGCTAAAAGGCTTGCCCACTATCGCTATAAATTGTCATACTCTGATGCTGACTATGCCCAATTTTCTGAATTACGGAAGAAATGTAAGGAGCTGTCCCGTAGTGATTATGCGTCCCACATTGCGGCAGTACAAGTGGCTATCCAGTGTAACATAAAAGACTTTTGGAATTTTGTGAATTATAGAGACGGAGTAAACCAGCTTCCGCAGTTGATGTCATACAATGGTCTGACTGCAGCGACGCCCCAAGAGAAGGCAAACTTGTTTGCTAGTTTTTTTGCTTCAGTGTATGAGCCATCCTCGCACAGATCACCCAGCTACTCCACCAGGGATGCGGTCTCAATCGGTCAGCTTTCGTTCACAGAGGACCAAGTTCGATGCCAACTGGAGTCTCTTGATATCAGCAAGGGAATGGGTCCAGACGGCGTGCCACCTGTCGTGCTGAGGGAATGCGCTGAAGTCCTGGCTTCGCCTCTCACTATACTGTTCAATACTTCCTTGCATCTGGGGATCTTCCCAGAGGTATGGAAGGAGTCATATCTTACACCAATCCATAAGTCTGGGGAGCGGTCAGTGGTCGATAACTATCGTGGCGTTTGCTCTATTTCTGTCATTCCAAAGGTATTTGAGAGGTTGGTCGTTGGTATCATCACTCCGTTATTCTCGAGTTTTGTGTTGGAGGAGCAGCATGGTTTTGTACGCAGGAGATCAACGACAACCAATCTACTTTGTTTCACCGATTTTGTTCATCAGAGCCTGGCTGAGGGGGTGCAGGTGGACGCAGTCTCCGTTGACTTCGCCAAGGCATTTGATAAGGTATCACACACTCACCTGCTGGCGCTACTTGAATCGTTGGGGGTGTTTGGTTCTTTTCTCGAGTGGATACGGAGCTACCTGGGGGGTCGACGGCAGCGGGTTCGTCTCAGGGGGGTGGTTTCCCATCCAATTGAGGCTACTTCTGGTGTTCCTCAAGGGTCAAATATGGGACCGTTGTTGTTCCTCCTGATGATCAATGGTGTGGCTGGGGTCTTGAACGGTATAGATTTTTTGGCATTTGCAGACGATCTCAAAATCTTCAGTAAAATATCAACTGCAGCTGATTCTGGCCGCTTGCAGTCTGCCCTTAATAGTCTCCTTGAATGGTGCTCAGACAACGCAATGTTCCTCAACCCAGCCAAATGTCAGGTGATATCTTTCACGCGTTCACGCCAGCCAATCATGAGCCAGTATACACTAGCTGGAATCCCATTAGCACATACCACAGCCATCCGTGATCTTGGGGTCTTGCTTGATGCGGGACTGGATTTTTCTGCCCATATTGACACTGTCTGCACCAAGGCTATGAGAGCACTGGGATTCCTGAAGCGGGCTTCACGCGATTTCACTGATCCCTCAGCACTGGTGCTGCTCTACCGTGCACTAGTTTTGCCCATACTGGAGTACTGCAGCGTGATTTGGTCCCCACACTACGAGATTCATGCCTTCAAACTTGAGCGGGTGCAAAGGTGCTTCCTCCGTTTCTTTGGATTTAGAACCGGAGTGCCCCGCACTGGCTACTCTATCAACTATGGCATACTGTATGCTCGAAGTGGCCTGACCCCACTTGAGATGAGACGAGTCGGCGCGGACCTCTCTTTCTTCCATAAGTTGGTGAATGGTAACATTGATTGTCCTCGGCTGCTCTCCAGGGTCGATTTGTTGGTTCCACTTCACCATACGCGAGATCCACCAGTCTTCCACACGCCATTTGCAGACAGAAATTATCTATTAAACCGTCCTCTTCTGAGAATGCCGAGGGAGGCCAATGTGATCTGTTCTGTGCACAATTATGACTTTTTTAATGAATCCGTAGGAAGGATAAAAAATCTGTTGAGATCCTAGGTATTATATTATAACATATTATGTTAATTTAGGCTTTTCAAACTATTTGAAATTGTCTCGTTTTCAATTTAATTGTTTCGGTATTGTTGACTGTTGTGTGTGAAGTTGTTGTTATACATTCAATCTGTATATTTATGTTCCTTTTCCTGTATTTGGGCTCGTCCCGTATCAAAAAATAAATAAATAAATAAATAAATAATAATATTGAATAATATTTACCTATATATTATCAGCGTTTCATGCATATCAGAATGCTTCAACCCGTGTATCGGCTACTAACTACACTACAAGTATTCACATCGGCTATCACTCCAGTATCCACAATAAATCGACGCTATCGGCCGGACATCACTAGGTTATAAACAAACAATAATAAACCAAAGAACGCAAATATTGGCACCATAAATCGGGCCATACATCGGGAATGGCTTGACCTACGGACCTCGGGAGGGGCTCATTCGATTCCTGACGGTATGTTCTTGAAATAAGTTTACATTCATGCCGCTTGAACTTGTTTTGAGGTTTCTAGGGATTTTAAAAAATTTGACAGCCCTTAAAGGGCACTTTAAATTGAGTGAGAGAGCTGGCTCAAGAATTGGGGCGTCGTCGGAAAAAGATGGATTTTTCCTGAAAATTTCAGATTTTTTGCTCCAGCCGTTTGGGAGAAATCGTGCGTACGGCGTACATCGGGAATGGTTTGACCTACGGACGTGGGGAAGGGCTCATTCGATTCCTCTTGGTATGTTCTTCAAATAGGTAAATATTTAGGCCGATTCGACTTGTTTTGAGGTTTTTAGGGATTTTACAAAATCTTGACAGCCCTTAAAGGGCACTTTAAATTGAGTGAGAGAGCTGGCTCAAGAATTGGGGCGTCGTCGGGCCAAGATGGATTTTTCCTGAAAATTTCAGATCTTTTGCTCCAGCCATTTTGTAGATATCGTGCGTACAGCGGACGGACGGAAAATTTGTTATTGCAGATTCGGATTCTACACCCTTTGAAACGTAAACCATGTTTGTGGGTTCTACGTGTTATACCACCAGTAATCAAATTTTACTATATACACATTAATTTTTGTACAGTACGAATGGGTTACTGCTCCATACGTGTAGTTTCCCAATTCTCTCAGCAACCACAATATAATTGAAACTATTGATGAATTGATTCTAATTTCTACTGAACTGTAAAATTTTCATTTAGAGAAGTGTACAAATAAATTAAGAGAACATATTACAGTGTTTCTAGCATCAACATATTTCCCCAAGTTCTTAAGAACATTATATACCTATGTACTCACTGCAGTCTACATAATGGTTTGATTTGAGTTTGTTACTTGTTCCGTTTCAAAAAAAAAAGTAAAGTTATCTAGAAGGACTTACCAAAAAACGAGACAAATAACGTTCGTTTGTCGGGTCGAATCATAATCAGTACGTGGTGCATTGAACACTACACAAGTCATGACCGCTATTAGAAACGAGTATGTTCATTAAATAATGAGTCAATTTGTGCCATAACAGGAGATTCATTGTGCAGGCTTCAGTTCATGAGTTGGGTGGAGGATGTGAACAACGCAAAATACAATTCGATACATGAAGTGCTTGAAGTAGACTGGTTGTAGGTGTTTGAAATAATACAAGATGATCCACCTACTTGGAATGCTACCTCAGGTCAGAACACTGTGACGCCAACAAACTGGAAGAGTGACAAATTATATTGTTTACGCGAGTCGATTTCACACACCTCATGGTTATCTTGACTTCTGACAAGAGATAAGTCGAGTTTAATCTTCAAATTAGGATTAGTTCCAGTCTTTATTTGAGGCTGTTAAACTCCACGTACATTCATGAGAATAGGAGGACTGCTATTTGCTCATCACTCTGGCATTGACCGTTGAACGGTGAAAATCACGTAGGTTCATAAATGGGTTAAGGAAA